>OY757926.1:17146399-17376399 GCA_963585895.1 Sepioteuthis lessoniana
GCGTGTTGTTTGTTTTTATTCGTCGCTTTTTTTATCTTTTCGCTCTCTCTCTCTCTCTTCTCTCTCCCATCCCTCTCTCTCCCTCTCCCTCTCTCTCCCTCTCTCTTTCTCTAACCTCTCTCTTCTCCTACCTCTCTCTCCTCTCTCTTTCTCTCCCCCTCACTCTTTCTTTCCCTCTTTAACGTTATCTCTTTTATGCCAGATGAATTTTGTGTTTGTTTGCCGCAAATTCAGTGCGATATAAATTATTTAACTTCATGAATTGATAATGCTAAAGTGCTTTCAAAATCGACTCTCTAAATAATCACAAGCAAATAAACAAAAAAAGATTAACGCTCTCTTTAAACTCTTTCAACTAATGGCAAGGAGTGGACCAATTACTTTTCTTAATTCAAGTGCATCCAGACAATCCAGACGATCGCAAAAGACCAACCTATTTCTCAAATATATATATATATATATATATTGAGGACAATGAAAGCTGGGATTGAAGACGCTAACATAATTATTTGATTCCTTTTTATGGGTTTTTCATACCAGTGTAAGCTGGACGGAGAGGTTATTGAGGTAAGTGACAGCAAGTTTCCTCATCTCCAGAACTACCTGATTATTTGACCTTGAAGATAATCTAGAATAGAGATATGTTTTATATTTACCAAACTACCTCAGAAAGCACACAAACCTTCATTTAAAGAAATATAAAAAAAAAAGCGTTAGGCAATTTAAAATGTTCTCAAAGCAATGTCTTGCGTGTAAAAAGTTGATTTTTATCCCTCAGAACCAAGTAAGTATTCTAGCTGCTCTTAAGAGGACTAAGGTTTACATGGCCTCCTTTTTTCTTCTGATTTTCAGTTTCCCCATTCTCTCTTCCAGGATTTATAGAACTTTTTCAAGCACACCAGCAACAACTGTTATCGCAGACAACTTCATGGTGGGCAAAGTGAGGCGGATAAAAGAAACCATAGCGTGCATTCACTACAAAAAGGCCAATGATCTCGCACCACAATTCAGAATTATAAATTGTCTGAAATTGTGCAAGTCGTAAAATTCATCACGGAAGACATGAAAAAAAAAAGGAAGGTGGAATTAACAGCAGGACGAAAAACTTTAGCAAAGGTGAAAATCCAGAGAGGAATCTTCCAGGGAGACGCGTTTTCCCATTTACTATTTGGAATAGAAATAATGGCACCTAATTACATAGATGGGAAACGTACTGGAGGCTAGAAATTTACAAAACCCTTAGAAGAGAGTCATTACCTTATGTACTGGTCCACTCGGACCTAATGTGGTAGTACCCGATAGTGTTCTATATATGGGTCAAACAGAAAAAAACGGTGTGCAAACTAATGACTTATGTTAAATTGTGACTGTTATTTACTTGAAACCATTTAACTGTGTGCTAAAAACATCTCAGGTTCGTTTAAGAATTTAATCTACAAAACGTGTTAAGAAATCATATATATATATATATATATATATATATATATATATGTGTGTGTGTGTGTGTGTGTGTGTGTGTATAAAATAGAAATGCATATTTCCGACAGTATGCTATGTAGTATTAATTAATCATTATAATACATAGCATTTTCAACGGTAAGCGTGAAAAGGAATACTTGTTTATTTTATGTTGTTCTTAGTAACAATATAGCGATTGTGTTTGATTTTTGAAGAGTAATATTTCTTTTTATGTTACGTAGTCATTGGTAAAATATATGCGCAATAAAAGAAAACGGTTAGCCATAGAATCAGGAGTTATTCTTCTAACAGAAACAATGACACAAAGATCCAGAAAATTTGAATTATTTCCAACTATGGCTCACTTGTTCATCACAAAACAACATTAATAAACATTTACAGTAAATCAAATACAAACGCTTCATTGTTACCAGTCTGACATTAATACTACAAAACATATTTAATATATATGTATAAAGAAGATTTGGCATTAATTGATATACAATAGTTGATATGCCATAAAAACCAACCAAATGGAATCATATACATTTAATATATATGTATAAAGAGAATTTGGCATTAATTTACATACAATGGTTGATATGACATAAAACACAACCAAACCAAATCATATATTTTAATAAATATGTACTGAGAGGATTTGCCATAAAATAACCAACAATGGTTGATATACCATAAAATCCAACCAAAACAAATTATATATATTTAGAATATATGTATAAAGAGGATTTGACATTAAACAACCTACAACGGTTGATATACCAAAAACCCAAACGAAAACAAATTATATATATTTCATATAATTGTATAAAGAGGGTTTTGCATTAGATAAGCTAGAATGGTTGATATGCCATAAAGCACAACCAAACAAAATCCCATATTTAATATATATGAATGAAGGGGATTTGGCATTAAATAACCTACGATGGTTTATGTCATAAAACTTAACAAAACGAAATCAAATTATTTTAATATATGTGTATAAAAAGGATTTGGCAATAAATAAACCCCAATAGTTGACATGCCATAAAACCAATTCAAACTAAACAATGGAGCAATTTTGGTTGAATTGAGAGATGCCGTGCATTAAAATATTTGATGTAACACCAAGACGTGATGAGAAGAAACATTAATTCATCCAATCACTCCTTAATACTGGCCATGACCACAAGTAATACTTCCTAACCTGCCTATGAAGACATGAAAAACAGAATGCAGAAATAGCTTGAACATTTTCTGGTACAAATAATTACCGATTCGATGACCAAATTCCGTATTGAAAATTTAAAAAAACACTTTTCCAATAGTTTGTTTTACGAAGTACTTAGTCATAACCAATCTGCAACAATAACTTGTTAACCACAACACCGCATTGAGATCTCCTAACACTTGGTAGAGCTAAGTTAAAACTGGTTAAATCAGTAGAGAAAAATGCGGCTTTTTCAAAAAATTCCAGTCATTAAAAAATGTGGCATTATTGTAAGCGAATCCTATCAGTATCCAAATAGATTAGTTATTTTACAAAAATCATCTGTAAGGTGATTAAAGTGTTGACAAGGTTCAGCATCGCGTGCGGTCGGCTACAGCTAATAAAATACATGCCCGGATTGAAAACAGCAATTATCTTGTACTTGCCATAGATCATCAGACAGTAGTAGAGTCTATCCGGACGGTGCTGTCCATGTGAGGTCGAAGTAGGGGTCGCTGTTCTGCGAATTTCCACAAAGAAGAGATGGGTTTCTTGAATTGCTCACTCTGTTGGTGGCTGGGGGATGAGGAGACAAATTTCCGTTTGTACAAGGAACTAGGATCTATTCAAAGGGATAGGAAGGACCGATTGAAATAGAACATTACTTCATCGAGAGAAAATGAAAATAAACAGGGGCTACATAATAAACACCAGAAATACCGGAATTAGACCTGCGGGGTTTCAATGTCATTCATTAACAATGAATGTAATTAAGATTCACTTGATCCTATTTACCCAACCCCTCTGCTCGGGTAGGATGTGACACAAGGTCAATTTTTAAGCGGAGTTTAACAAGTTTGAATTCAGAGTTTTCCTCCTCCTAGACTAGTTTCTTTACCAAGGCTGAAAAACACAGTCTGTCCTACTATTTACCCATAGCTGGAGGGAGAATAATGGGATTCATACCTTTCCCAAGGGTATTAGTGCTATGTGAAATGCAATCATTCTCGTCCAGGATTTGAACTTGCGTCGCCGTGTCCAGTTCCTAGGACGATAGCCATTGCACCACGGGCACCTCCATTCACTTAATAATTCATAGTATTCAGACTACAGTCGTGTTTACGTTCAAGCAAATAGTGATAGATAGATAAATAGATTGATAGATAGATAGTATGTAATTTAGAGAGAACTGCTGTCACCTGGTGCCAACGTAATCCTCTTATAATCACTGGTTTGGAGACATAGGTAATATAAAGAAACATACTGAGAAGATAGATAGGCATCTTATGAAACCTGCTGGCACTTGATACGCATCAATGATCCCTCGATATATCGCATTTGAAATCCAAATAATAATGAGTGTTATAATGATATTTTTTTGCCTCGAATTCCTGAGGTCATGGCAGGCTAACATTAAAAGAAAAGTGTCAACAAAACAATGACCAGGTCGGATGACATCGAAAGGGGAATTATTCTGGACACGACCGGAAACCTCGAGAGAAACTCTCTGGGGGTTTTCAGGAAGATTCGTGCCAGAAAATCTTGCCTATAGAGATTCAGTGCTGACTCGATATTTCGTGATCGTTGCAATGTTAATGAGGATTGTACTCACAAGATTTATGAACTCTCAACTAATAATATTAATGATACTGATATGAAGAGAATTAGGAATAAGAATCTTGCATATAATTAGTGCATTGCTTGATGTGATATTGCATTAAATTGAATGCATTGATCGAAGGAATCTGAACGGTTTGAATCAAAGCGAAAAGCATTACATAAAATAACACTTGTTTTATTTCCCCGGAAGTGAAATTTTATTTAAAACACGGGAAGAGGCAAATGAGCTGGAATACTAGGAACTGAAAATAGTCATATATATCCCGGTTGGAATGGAGGTGCCCGTGGTATACTGGTTATCGTCGTAGGATAAAAAAAATATTTTCACCCCCACAACGAGACCCTATTGGAAATCCAGATTTAACCAGTTGTGATAATCGGGTCTCTGCAGTATCCTATATTGTTAAGTAATTTTCGTAACTAATCCTGCAATGTCTACCTGTCCACTTCAAAATTCTCTGAATCGATAGGATGAGATACGATGCAATGATTGCTACGTGCAAGAATAAACAATTGACCTAGTACCCGAACTAGCAACAGAAGTTAACCAGGAAACATCGTGTTGTGTAGCGGGATGATGAAGAAATGATGAAGCATGACATATGGTTATATATATATATATATATGTCTCTCATTTTTATTTCTCAAAATGTCCGTAACTGGCGTATGTATGAGAGAGAGACAGGGAGACAAAAGACTCGAAGGACTGCTATATTGACTTTTTCTTAACCCACGTTGTGATTCCTTATTCAGGGCCTTACGTCTTTGCTTCCTTAACGAGAGGTACACAAACGGGTACAATTGTTCACGAATACCCGTGACTCTAAGGGTATTTGTGTATATATAATTTCCTAACGCCAACGAGTTCTTGTTGTCGGCCCATGCAAACTGCTGACACCCACGTATCGTTTGTTTTCCGGTGATGACTTTGTTTACTCAGCTGGAATATCCTGTACGATAAATCTCTGATAGAAGGCTCTGTCAAAAGTTAATATGCAACACGTGATTACCAGCCTCAACCGGCCATCTAAGTTTTCGCAAGCCCAGTCGATTGGAGCTATTGAATACACCGACCGCATCTCTGCAGAAAGGTAAATGCCCTCACCTCAACGAGTGTTCTGATATGACACAAAACAATTTGTTGATGGGGCTCGAGTCTTGGGGCTTTGGGGAATGTGGAGTACCTTTTCATTGTTATGGCATCCAGGTCAAATCTGACCCAGAGTTACAAAGGTTGATATGCCATTAAACAAAGAAACCATGACCCAGAGTGGTAGCACCAGATAGGATCAAATCAATACGGCAAATAGAAAATTTTAAACTGTGTGCAAATAAATGATTTATGCTACATTGAATTCATAGAAACTGAACTGTTTGATCATTTTATGCTATTTAAACAAATAACTGATGTTTAATAGAATTATTAGTGATACATGATAATACTTGCAGCCATTTAACTGTTTGCAAACGAATGAGCTCAGCCTTGTTTAAAAAATTAATCAACAAAATCTGTTTACAAATCATATATATTTAATATATACATGTAACATATTGACCCCCGACCCAGCTGTCGATCAAGGAACAGGTGCATCTGGTTGAAGATATCAGGGTATAACGTTGACTGTGGACGGGTTGAATTGAGTCCAGATGTGACGCCCACAAGAAGCAGGTGGATGTCAAACAATTATATAACCCGGGGCCACAGACAGGTTCAGTTAGTTTGGAGTCAGTTAGCTGGAGATAAGATGCTGTAGAGAGAGCCAGCTCCCAGAGAGGGCTGAGCCCTCGGGACCCCCGATTGAGCAGCCCAGTAGAACGAGAAAGAGATGCTGCTTAAGGCAAAGGAGCTGGGGGTCAATATTTTGCAGTTTCTTCAGTCTCCACCTCACCTCTCACACACAACCCTTTCGCAACCCTTTCGCAACCATTTTGAATAAAGTGTGAGAGGTATATTTTTCTAAAGAATTGTGTTCGCTCGTCATTATTGTTGATTTTGCTTCCGCATGTATATGTGCATGGTTGAATATGTATCATGGTTGTGACTATACAACATACATATTGGTGCAAAAAGATATGGCCACCATGAAAAAGTACTGAAATTTTGATTGATCAACTTTTTATTTTAAAAAAAATCATATTTTTTATTCTTAAATTTTGCAAATAAATTTATCTATAATTTTTTTTTTGAAAAATTGATTTATTTGATTATTTTACCATTAAATAATAAAATAAGCATGTTACAAAAAGATAAGGCCTCTAAAATAAAATCGTAGATACCATCATTTAATTCTTTGTTTTTCCTCCTTTCTCTGCAATCACATCAATGCAATGATTTCTCATCGACGCTATCAGACTTTTGACAGTTTGATCTTCTATTTAGGACTATAGTTCATAATTGCACCAGTCAAGGACACTTTTGAATCAAATTGTTTACCCTGACCATAAACTTGTCAGTCAATTATATACCCCAGAGGTTCTCGATGGCGTTAAGATCAGGACTAAATGCTGGCCAGTCCATTAGCACAACATTTTTCTCACTAAAAACGCTTTTGAATGCCTTGGCACATGAATTGGGACATTGTCATGTTGGAAAATAGCCCGATTTCCTGCAATACGAAATAAATCTTCCCAAAAATGTTCGATGAGCATGTCAGTGTATTGTTTTGAGTCCATGTTACCACTTACAAGAACTAATTTGAATATTTCATTAGAACAAAATGCTCCCCATGTCATTACAGAGCCACCTCCACTTAGGTGTTTTTTAAAAATCTTTTTTTTTTCTTTCCTTAGGTCGTGCCAATAGCAACAGAACCCATCGGGACCATCTAAATTCTTTTTTTTTTTCTCGTCTGTAAATACATCACTCCATTTTTTCCCGAACGAGACGTACTTTTTAACCCAAGTAAATCTTGCCTTTATGTGATGTTCCTCCATGAAGGAGCTTTTTGTCCCTTTGAATATTCAACATTAGGGCAGTTTTTTAATGTTCCCCATATAGTCCAACGTGCAACATTATTGTCACCATTTGAATTTGAGAAACGGATTTTCAAACATTTCTGATAATGGTCCGTTGACTAGTTGGACTGAGTTTTTTCTGGCCTACCTGAAATCTTTTTGGGTGTTTTGTTCTTATTTTTTATGTAATTATTCACTGCACACCTTGATCTGTTGATTTTCTTGGCGATTTCTCGTTGAGAATGCCCATCTTTTTCAAAAGCATCGATCCTTCCTTTCTCGTGATCTGTAAGAGAATTGCCACGTCCCATGATTTATTTTAAATCTTTATTGCTAATTTTTATGTAAAAATTAATGTTAACATAAAAATCTGTGAGTTAATTTGTTTTATTTAATAAATGTATAGGTAGCCTTAACTTTTTGCAACCTGCTAATTTTAATATTTTCTGAAATAATAATCACAGAAAAAAATATTTTTTATAAATAATTTTATAACTAAATGCATTTATAAAAGTATGAATTTTTGAAAGAAAAAAGTGGATCAATCCAAATTTCTGGGGGTTTTTTTTTTTTCGTGGTGGTCTTATCTTTTTGCATTAAAGTGGATGTCTAAATAGGATCTGACATTCAAAAACCAACAATAATTGATATGGCATAAAATCAATCGAAAAGAAACCATATACATTTAATATATATATGTATTCAGATGATTTGAAATTAAATAACCAACTATGGTTAATATGAGAAAAAACCAAACCAAACCAAACGAAATCCTATATATTTAATATATGTGTATAAAGAGGATTTAGCATTAAATTACCTACGATAGTTTATATGCTATAAAACCCAACCAAACCAAATCATGTATATTTGATATATATCGATAAACATGATTTTGCATTAAAAAACCTACAATTGTTTATATGACATAAAACTAAACCAATGCAAATAATATGAATTTAATATATATATTTACCAACCCCTCCGCTGGGGCAATATATGACACAAGGTCAATTTTTTAAGCGGAGTTTAACAGGTTTGAATTCAGAGTTTTCCTTCTCCTAGACTAGTTGTCTCACCAAGGCTAAATAATCCAGTCTGCCCTACTATTTACCCATAGCTGGAGGGAGAATAATCGGATTCATACCTTTTCCAAGGGTATTAGAGCTATGCGAAATGCAATCAGTCTGGTCCAGGATTTGAACTCGTGTCACCGTGTCCATTTCCCACGACGATATCCATTACACCACGGCACCTTCGATACACCATAGGCAACTCATAAAATTTAATATTTAATATAAATTTGATATATATGCATAAAGAGTATTTGGCATTAAATAACCTACAATGGTTGATATGCCACAAAACCCAACCAAACAAAATTATGTTTTCTCGGGAGCTGGATGTTCTTCGAAAAATAAAAGACAATGAGATTTCTCAATCCGTTCCCTGTTGGTGAATAGAATGTGAGGAGATAAACTTTTGGGAATTCTGAAAAAGGAATGAAACTTTAAAAAATTTGAGAAAACCCTGTTCCTAATAGACGAAAGAAACAAACCTGTACGTTTTGTCCTCTTTCCCTTTACGTCCAGAGTCTCAGAAACTGAACAAATCAAATTAATTAACTGGTATCATAAAAACTCTAGCGAGTTGTTTTTATTTTATCGTTAACCATCCCCGTTTAACAAGAGGGGTCTCCGTAGCTTTGCGGCTAATGTACTGGATTGTGACTTCTTAGTAAAGAGTTCGAATCCCAAGCAGGGTATTTTGTTCACTTTAACACTTATATCCTTGAGAAAGGTATGAACTCTCATGGGTTGAATAGCACCACTAAACCGTTCTTCTACAAAAATTGTTTTGGTTGTAAATAACTCACGAAGGTTGATATGCAATTAAGCAAAGAATCCGAAGGAAGCTGACCCATCAGAAGATTAGACTTCAATGATTAGGTTCCATATTTCTAAGACTTTTGAAAATAAACAAGCAAATGTTTTTAGAAATCAATGAACCCCTCCTTTAACATCAGGTATTTTGGAATATGACAAATGTAACCAAAAATGTAATGTAAAGAAATGTCATGATTTTCTTTACATTCAAGAATCAACTTTGTCAGAATATTGGTAGGAACATCTCATCTACTGAAAGCAATGTCAAAATATACATAGGTAAAGCTAGGCATCTATTCACAGGTTAATGATTGTACAGTCGGCTGGGGCGGCAGAATACACTCACCGCATCTCTGCAGAGTAAGACCCTCCCAACGAGTGTCCTAGATATGACGCTAAACAATCTGATGGTGAGGTTCCAGTAATGCTGGAGCTTTGGGGAATGCAGAGTACCCCTTCATTCTCATTGCTCCCAGTTCTACTCTGGCCTGGAGTGGTAGCACTTGATAAAGGTCTAATCTATGGGTCAAATAGAACTAAACTGTACTTACGCGAAACGGAATTGTTTAAAAGAGAACTTTTTTTTATATTTAACTATGTAAACAAAATCTATACTTATAGTAAACTGAATTGGTTGAATTAGAACTGTTTGACTAAACTGAATAGGTTAGAATAAGAATGTTTTGATAGTGAAACTGTGTACTCGTGTTAAACTGAATTGTTTGAAATAGAAAAGTTTTTTTTTGTATAAAAATGGATTTAGCTTTAAATAACCTTGAAAGGTTGATATGCCATAAACACAACCAACCAAGCAACCGGTTAGTATCCTAGACCGGGAGATACTATTTACCAACCCCTCCGCTCGGGCAGGATATGACACAAGGTCAATTTTTAAGCGGAGTTTAACAGGTTTGAATTCAGAGTTTTCCTTCTCCTAGACTATTTGCCTAACCAAGGCTGAAGAACCTAGTCTGTCCTACTATTTACCCATAGCTGGAGGGAGAATAATTGGATTCATACCTTTCCCAAGGGTATTAGTGTTATGTGAAATGCAATCAGTATCGTCCAGGATTTGAACTCGTATCGCCGTGTTCATTTCTTACGGCGATAACGACTACACCACGGGCACCTCTGACCGGGAGATGGTGAGGGAAGGAAGGTCCCAGCGCAGAACAGAGAAGTGGACAGAACAAGTCAGTGGGCAGGAGATAGCAGGCGACTGCTAGGAAGTGTGGACTCAAGGCTGGGTTGGCCAACGTGAGAAGATGAGTCTGCATTCCTGGTGACTTTGTGGAAATTTCGCTCTAATACACGCTCGCAATAGCCTGCTGATACACCGAAAGCAGCACAAAAGTCTCACAAAATTTTCCCTTCTTGTGCTTCGAGCTAACCAAGTCCATGTTTATTTGTTCTCTTTTCTTCCACACTCTCGGTTGTGTATGGTGTGCTTTGTGTGTCTGCAAATGAATATGAAATACCCCAGGCCGGACATGAGAGGAACCACTATACGATCTGATGGCCATGAGTGGTTTAGGAAGTTGAGATAGTGGGGGTCGGTCAGCGGTGTATTGTCACACATATATTTGATTTATAAGCAAATAGTTAGTTGGTAACTTTATTTTTAAACGAATTAGATCACAATTGTAAAAAAGATAAAATATTTCAAATATTACTGTTTAACAATAGTAATTCAATTTATCAAATATTTCCAATTAATTTACTTCTAATTATTTGTTTGTGCACAGTTAAATAGTTTCGAGTATTTTTATTTAACACTAATAATTCCATTGAATATTAATCATTTGTTTGCCCATATTCAAATGGTTTCAGGCACAGTGAATGATAGAATTATTCAATTTGACCCATAGATGAGACACTAACAGGTGTTGCCCATCCGGAAAGAGTGGACCTGGGAGTAATAACAATGAAAGTATTATCAACATTCTTCCAAGACCCAGGTGTGTAACTTCACCACTAGATGTAGTTTCGTGGTATAGTCAGAACAGGGGGGATGTCCTCATGGTGTAATGGTAAAAGCGATGGACTGCGAAATCGTAGTAATCGAGTTCGTATTCCAGTCGCGCCATTAAACAAAAAAACCAAACCAAACCAAACCAAAGACAGAACATTTGTTTGGGCAGAAGTCTTACCCCTCTACAGCTAACATATTGTTAAGCCCCAGCCGACAGGGTTGATATCGTCAAAAAGACTTGCCCTGATGAAAACTGATAGGGGCGGATGGCAAAGTTGAGTCGAGAGAAGCTGTGCAGCCAGAATATTTTAATGATGATTTGCTGATTTAAAAAAAAGATGTTGGCAGCCGAGGAAATTGTTCTGATTCAACAGCAGACAAAAAGGGTGAAACGATGCGTAGCAATTCGTTTCCATTTGTGTTGGCTCTGCTCAGAAGATCTCTGTCTGTTTTGGCGCGAAACCCATTCAAAGGACCTGAGGACGAGATCTCCCGTGAGACCAGAAGTGGAGGAGGGAAGGAAGGTCCGAGAGAAGACAAAGAGAGCAGTTGACAAAGCAGTGCAGAAGAGAACAGTCGGCTTTAGATAGGTGTCCAGAGAATGACACAGTCAGTAGAAGGAGGCCGTGAGAAGATGGAGGTAGGGCAGAGAAGCGAGTCAACAGAAGTCAGAAAGGCGACTGCTAAGACCTGTTGACCTGCAGAGGCCGGGTTAACGAACGCGAAAAGAAGTCAGCATGGCCAGTGGCTTGAGAGAATTTCCTTCGATTACTCGCTCACGTTAGCTCATAGAATGCACAGTGTCACTGACTCCCCATTTCTTGCGATTGGAGCTGACCCAAGTCCGTGTTTGTTCGTTTGTTCGTTTGTTCTACCCTCTCGGTTGTGTTTTGTGTGTCCGTTATTAAATGTGTAATGTACCCGGTCGGAAACTACTAAATGAATCACTCGCCATGAGTAGTTTGGTTTAAAGAAACTGATATAGTGGGGGTTGCTCGGCCGGCTAGGGTGTTATCACAAAAGATTAATGGAAGGTACACAGGGTTTCTGGAACTGAATTAAATCTTCAAGGCCTTGAAAAAAATTAAGGAAAAAACATCATCATCATCATGTCGAACTATCAGCATGGATATCCCTGACCCAATCTAGCCATCACTCCCTATCTTCCATTGTTTCCGGCAGGTCCTCACGGTTATATCCCGTATCAGCACAAAGATGCTGTATGTAGGTTAAAGCTGGTCGTCCTGCTTTTGCTCGGCCATGTGAAGGGGTCTACAGGAATACATCATTTATGAACTCACCCCTACTTCTCCAGCCGTGTCGCTAATGTCTGCTTCGTCTAATTTTGATAGTTTTCCTGATGGGTGGTTGGTGGCTGTACAGCTGCTGCTTTGTTGGGTGTTCAATATTGCTCGCAGCATTCTTGTGTAATTGCCGTCAAGCTTTATCTCCATATGTTTTTTTAGCGTCCATGTAGTGCCTCCACATAGTAGTATCGACACGACCGCTGCTTGGAAGAAACTGCAGTTCATTTTATCGGTCAGGTCTGACTTCCATATGACCGATAGCCTATCGATCGCTGTCCATGCCTTTGCTAGTCGCGTGTCGATGTCAGTCTCGTTTCAAGAATCAATAAGCCATCTTGGTTATCTAGTGCCAAATCCTCTCTATCATCATCATGTTGCGCTATTAGCACGGATCTCCCTGATCTTCTCTCGCCACCCGTCTATATCGTCCATCGCTTCCGTAAGGTCTTCTACGCTGCATCTTGTATTGGTACAGAGCTATTGTATAAAGGTTCTAGGTGGTTTTCCAACCTTGGTTCGTCCCTGTGAAGGGTTCCACAGTCGTACATCTTCTTTATAAACTAAAGTTGGCGACCGTTGTCGAGGGTGACTTGAAGGCTCTCTTTTCAATAGCGACTACCTCGAAGTGTAGGGGAGGCTGCTATTCCTTTGAATTGCTCCAATTTAACCTTGATACGCAACCTATAATGCTGGGTGTTTAGCAAGGAGGTATCAAGTACCATTTTTTACGTCTTTGGTAAGATGCGACCTGGGAGTGAACCCCGGTCTCCCGAGCTATTGGTGAACACTCTACCCACTTGGCTAATGAGTCGGTTTAAGTAAAGTTGGCGACCTTAGTCGAGAGTGACTCGAAGGCTCCTTTTTCAATTGCTACTACAGCGAACTGTAGGGGGGGCGCCACTCTATAGCCTGGGTTGCTCCACATTAACCTTGATCCTTATAATCCTGTGTGCTAGGCAAGACGGCATCAAGTACTATTTTTGGAGTCTTTGGGATGACTTGACCTGGGATTGAACCCCGGTCTCCCGGACCATTGGCAAACACTCAACTCTAAATATATGATTTAAAAACATTTTCTTTATAATATTTTAAAACAAACCAGAGCTCATATTTCGTTCACAGTTACATAGTTCCAAGTATTTCTAATTACTTTTACGCATTTGTCTGGACAAAGCTAAATAGTTTCAAATATTTCCATATAAAAGTCACAATTTAACATCAGTCGTTTGTTTGGTCACAGTTGGTAGATTCCATTTTTAAATAAGTTAGAACTAATTTGGTTACACTAGTATTGCTATTTTTTCAACATAGTTAAACGGTTTTAATTATTGCAATGTACAAGGAACATTAAATAGGTTTCCAGACTTTTTTCGTATGGTCACTTTTATTGATAGTACACACATGAAACTCTAGTCCCCTTCGAAGTAATCATCTCCGGCGGCAATGCACTTGTTTTACCGTTCCAACAACTTCCGGAAGGCCCCATAGAAGTCCTCTTGTGTGAGCGTGTCAATGACCTTCGTCACAGCCTCTTTCATCTCCTCAATTGTCTCATAACGACAGCCTCTGAGCTTAGGGAATAACCAAAAGTCACAGGAAGGAAGGTCTGGATTATAGGGAGGCTGAGGAACTGTCTTGATGCCCATCTTGCTCAAATAGTCTGTGACAAGGATGGACTGGTGCATTGTCCTGGTGGAAATGCCACTGACCCGATCTGAAAAGTTCTGGCCTCTTCCGACAGAATCTCTTCCTGAACTCCCTTAAAACCTCAACATGGTAACCCTAACCGTAACCCTTTGGCCAATCAACTGTGGTGTATTGACTTCCTTACTCCTCCCACACCTCTCATCATCACTCACAGACTCCCTGCTTTCCATGAATCGCTTATGCCACACAAAAACTGATGCTCGATTCATGCAAGATGCTCCAAAAGCAGCCTGAAGCATTCCATACGTTTCTGTGGCATTTTTTCCAAGGTAAAACAGAATTTTATTGCATATCGTACTTCTAAAGTGTCAGATTGCATTTTTGAAATTCACCACCTGTGACAATCAGGCTTTAGTAGGGTGTATTCCAATTGCTGCAGTAGCTGTTCATTTGAACCCGAAATCTTAAAAATTGGCCAGTCACCTCATCAGATGTATAGCAATAAGGTACGGAAATTTCAGTAGCCTACGTCAATTTCAAATGCCTGTACAAAAAGATATGGAACCTTATTGAATGCACCACGTAGCACTAACAATTCTATTTAATGTTAATCATTTGCTTGTAGACAGTGAAGTGGTAACAAGTATTGCTATTTAACAATAATTATTCTATTCAACTCTATTCATTTGCACAGAGTCAAATCGTTCCAAATACTGTTGTTTTATATGAATTATTCAATTTTGGCGCGCAGTTAAAGAGTTACAAATATTGCTACGTATCACAAACAATTCAATCATACATTAGTCATTTCCTTATATACAGTTATTGTATATAGTCTATTAAATAGAGTGTTCGCCAATGGCACATGAGAAGACCAGGGTTCAATCCCAGGTTGAGTCACACCAAAGACTCAAAAAATGATACTTGATGGCACCGAGCTTAACACTCAACATTATAAGATACGGATTACGTGTAAAGCGGAGCAATTCAGAGTAAAGAGTAGCGGTCTCTTTTACACCTCAGTGTAGTAGCTATTGGATTGGGAGCCTTCAGATCACTGTCGACTATAGTCAGCCAACTTTACTTAAATGATCAAACAACACAACTTTTAACAATTTAATTTCACATTATCCATTTGTTTGCACATAGTTTCAATGTTAAACTCTTCTATTTTATTCATAGATAGGGCCCTTCTAGATGTTACCCCTCTGGGTCAGAGTAGCCCTGGGAGCAATGGCAATGAAGTAGTACTCAAAATTCTCCCTCAGCTCCAAGATAGACAAACACACACACACTCACACACACACACACACACACACACACACACATACACACACACACACATATATATCTGCACGGGTATCCCTGACCCTTTCACGCCAGCCTTCTCTATCATCTATTGTTTCCGGCTGGTCTTCAGGACTACATCCTTTATCTGCACACAGCTGTAGTATGTAGGTTCTAGCTGGTTGCCCTGACTTTCCTGGTTCATATGAAGGGGTCCACAGGAGTACGTCACTTATGAGCTCGTGTCACTCATGCCTGGTTCGTCTAACTTGGATAGTTTTCATGATGGTTGGTAAGTCGCTGTACAGCTGCTGCTTTGTGGGATGCTGCCTTCAGGACTTATCCAATATTGCTCACAGCATTCTTGTGTAGTTGCCCTCAAATAAAGAGGATTTGCAATTAAATAAAGCACAAGGGTCGATAAGACATAAAACAATATCAAACGAAACAAAACAAAATCAATCCTCAGAATCCTTCAGTATCAACTGTCTGTTACTCATATAATACTGGGAAGACTCAGAGCTTAGTCAGTTGGGACTGTAGAATACGGAAGACCTCCCTTTAACGTATGTCCTGGGTTAGACACTAAACGGCATTCCATGGTAAGGCTTGAGTCCTGCAACTTTGTGGAATGTAGATTACGCTTTCATTACCATAACTCCCGGGTCCATCTGATCCAAATTGGCAGTACTAGTTTGGGTCCCATCCACGGGTCAAATAGAACAGTTCAATCGTTTAATAACTATTTTTGTCATTAGTTATTTGAAACCAGATAGCTATGTCGAAATTATTTGTATAACACAGCAATACTTGATGAATTGAATTACTTATGTTAAATAGCAATACTTAACATCAGGGTAAATGATAAGGGAGACAAGTACTTGGACCTTGCCTAAGATCTGAAAACGGATGGAACATGGAAATGACAGTGATAGAAATTATGTTCGGTGCGCTCAGAACTGTGCCCAAAGAATGACACAGGGGACTGGAAGGGTTGGAAATTTAAGGACGATCCCAGACCATTCAAACTACAGCGTTACTAAGATCGGCCAGAATAGTGAGAATTGTCAGGGAGACCTTTGGTGCTACTCAGACTCCACTGAAAGATCATTAGCTTATGCTGTCGTGAAAAACTCCCAGAAAGTAATATGATATTAATTATCCAAATAAAAATTTGATGATACATAAGGTCTTACATCCGAGAGATGACCTACATAGGTTATATGTGTCAAGAAAAGAAGAAGGAAGAAGACTTAACAGAAGATAGCAGGAATTCATCCATATCAATAAAGAATGAATAATTACAGTTGCCAATGACAGCAGTGACAATATTAAAACAAACAGTACAACAATAGCTTGGAAATAAAACTGGCGAGTGAAAAACTGAATTCAAAGCGACAAACTGTTGAAATCTTACATGAAAAAGCTTAGGAATGGAAACCTTTAAAGATAAATTATATCTTTTCTAATAGCAGCTAAAACAATGCCATAAGGACCGATTATATTAAAGCGAAAATAGATAAGACGCAAACCAATTGCAAATGTAGGTTATGTCTTGACAGTGAAGAAATCATTTATCATTTAATAAGCAAATGCTTGAAATTTCCATAAAAGGAATACGAAAGTTGACATGACTGGGTGAGAAAGGTGATCCAACTGGGAATTATGCAAGAATCTGAAATTTGACTATTCTAACAAATGGTATGAGCACAATCCAAAATTCAACTAGGAAAATCAAAGAGAAAATTGTCTGAGATGTTTAGATAGGAGGTTATTACCTATTCCCGGACAGAATAGCTGACATAGAGACAATTTAAAAAAATAAATAAATAGATCAAAATATTATAACGAGGACTTGCCGTATTGTGGACTTTACAGTCCCAACAAAACACACAGTGAAAATCAAAGAAAACGAAAAGATATAAAGTTACTTGGACCTAGCCAGAGAACAAAGAAAGCTGTGGAACATGGAGTTTGGAGCGAGAAGAATTGGAAATCGGACGACGAATCGTGACCATCCAAAGTACAGTATTTTTTATATCGGCCATAATACTGAAAAGAGTCCTGGGGACATGAGGAAACTTGTCTCTCAGACAACTAAGAAATACCATCCGCTGACGCTGGAGTGAGGAATCTTGGAGAAATAAAACAATAGCAGTAACAATAATGAAACCTACAAATACTTGGGTATCTTGGAGGCTGATACCATCAAACAATTGCAAATGAAAGACACGATCCGAAAAGAATATCTCAGGAGAACGAAAAACTACTCGAGACAAAACTCTTCAGCATAAACCTTATCAAAGGAATAAATACTTGGGCTGTGCCCCTAGTCAGATATTCGGGACCCTTTCTCACGTGGACTAGAGAGGAACTTAAACAAATGGACCAAAGAACAAGAAAACTAATGACCATGCATAAGGCATTACATCCCAGATATGACGTTGACAGACTATACGTATCTAGAAAAGAGGAAGGAAGAGGACTTGCCAGGATCGAAGACAGTGTTGATGCATCGATACAACGGCTCGAAGAATACGTAAAAAAACACGAACGAGGACTAATTACAACCAGCAGAAACGATACGGACAACACGATAGACGAAATAATGACAACAACTAGGAAACCAAAATGGGAGGAAAAATAATTCTATGGTCACTTTAAACGTTTGATAAACAACATCTCACACCAGAAAACCTGGACATGGCTAAGAAAAGGAAAACTTAAAAGAGAAACAGAATCCCTCCTAATAGCAGCACAGGACAACGTCATAAGAACCAATTATATCAAAGCGAGAATAGATAAGACGCAACAAAACAGTAAATGTAGACTATCCGGTAACAGAGACGAAACGATCAATCACATAATAAGCGAATGCAGCAAATTAGCACAGAAGGAGTATAAGATAAGACACGACTGGGTCGGCAAGGTGATCCACTGGGAAATGTGCAGGAAATTTAATTTGACCATGCAAACAAATGGTATATGCACAACCCAGCACCTGTCTAGAAAATGACATAAACTCCTATGGGACTTTAACATACAAACGGATTACCTAATCCCTGCCAGAAGACCAGACCTTATAATAATCATTAAAAAAAAAGAGAATTTGCAAAATTGTCGACTTTGCTTTCACGGTGGACTACAGAATAAATCTGAAGGAAAGTGAAAAGAAGGATAAGTACCTCAACCTTGCTAGAGAATGAAAAAAGCTGTCGAGCATGAAAGTAACGATTGTGCCAATTGTGATTGGTACGTTAGGCACAATAACTAAAGGATTATTAAAAGACCTGGAGGACTTGGAAGTTGACGCATAGGTAGAGACTATCCAAACGACTGCATTGCTAAGAACGGCCAGAATCCTGAGACGAATACTGGAGACTTGAGGAAACTTGCTGTCAGTCAAACTCCAGTGAAAAACTCTCAGCTAACACTGATGTGAAAAGCTCTAAAGGAGTAAATAATAATAATAATAATAATAATAATAATAATAATAATAATAATAATATGTTTAGGCGGGGAATGTGATCCATTGGGAACTGTGCAAGAAATTTTGATTTGACTATGCAAGCAAATGATATAAGCACAACCTGGAATCCGTACAGGAGAATGAGACACAAAATTCTCTGATATTTTAATATACAAATGGATTACCTAAATCTGCCAGACGACAAGATCTAGTGATATCCAACAAAAAACAGAGAACTTGCCGAATTGTGGACTTCATCGTCCCAGCAGACCAGAGAGTAAAATTTAAGGAAGGGGAAAAGAGAGATGGGTACTTGGACCTTGTTCGAGAACTGAAAAAACTATGGAGCATGGAAATGACGGTGATATCAATTGTAAATGGCACGCTCAGTATCGTCTCCAAAGGATTGGTTAAGAGACTGGATGTATTAGAAATAGGAACACGAATAGATGTTACATAGCCAGATATGAACGAGTGAAATAGGCATAATATTCATAAAATGTTCATAAACATATATGGGAATCCGAAAACACGAAATTGGTTCAGGTACGAAACTTTTATTTACCTTTCTGGGTTAAAGGTTTTTCGACATAAGGAGAGAGAGACACAATTTCTTTCTATGCTGACTTTTCCATCTAACTCCACCACGTGCGGCACATTTTGTAGACCCAAACTGGTCTCGCCTCGGTGAGGTCCAAAAATCAGCTTGCCCCGTCTAAGTCCGAAATTCAACTTACTCACCTAACCAACGCGCGGCGCCCGTAGTGCACAAAGTCGTCTGGCCTCAAATCCCAAAATTCCACAGCACTTCCGGGCATGACGTCATTTACGTCCCCAGTCACATTTCCTATCTGGGGTTTTTATTGTGATATCTCTGATTGTCACATCCACCCGCACGTGCGTGAACACCTGCACTTAACTAACTCATGCACTAAGCCATGCACAAAGCGAAAGGTTCTCAGCCTAACTAAACCGAAAGGCAAGATATATAAAACGAAAAATGATAATATAAAAAAAATCCCTCCGCAATTATATTACATGGAGACTATCCAAATGTCAGAATTGTTAAGATTGGAATGAATACTGAGAAAAGTCCTGGAGACTTGAGGAGACTTGTTGTCTCTCGAACTTCAGTGAAAGACCATCAGCTGATGTTGATGTGCAAAAACCTCGAAAGGAGCAAAATAATTATAATTACCCTTTTTAATGGTTTTACATTATATTAGGATTAACCATTTAAGGAGATATATTAGAGATGCCGTGCGTAATTTTTCTTCACATAATCTGTTTATTGTTTGATATTTTCTCATCAGTTATCCAGGGGAAGTTCCTGAGCTGAACTGCAAAATCGTAGTATCGAGTTCGATCTCTAGTCGCGCTATTACGTTCACTTTCAAAATAATACCCTTGCAATGGTATCAACTTCCCTATATCCTACGTAAGGTTTAAATCGTATCACAACTATTTGTCTAAATTTCTTAGACGGATCTTGATGATTTTTATTATTAAGTGTCTTCGGACTATTGTCTTCATCTTTATTGTTAATTCCATAACGTTTCGGCCGATATGTCCTCCAGCCTTCTTCAGGTGTTTGTCGAACTCGGGAACCTACATGGAACTTCGAACAACGTCCTTTATTGAATCCACGGCGGTCGCCTGTTCATAAGTATTCTTGTATTGTTATTCGCCTGCAGTCAACTTTGAACCTGCAACCTCTAGGTGATTGTCTCCTTAGAAGCTGAAGGAACCAATGCCTATAATCGTTACGCTATGTGTCCTGCTGGACAGTTTAGAGTGGATTTTTGTGATTTATAAACTTAATATTCTTACTTGACTAGGATTACTACAATTATGTATGATTTTTTTTTGTTCATATTCAGATATTTTTCTCTACAAAAATGCTTTGGGGATTTAAATGACCCACATAGGTTGACATCCCATACAACAAATTAACCAAACTGAACCAAATCAATTGTTTTAACTTTTTCATATTTGTTGTCAGTTGTAAGACATTTTCCGAACGTTAAGCATTTAAATTAGGCATATTTTCTTCAGTATGTACAACTCTACCACGGTAAGATATGACTCAAGATCAATTTTTAGCTGAATACGTCATGTTTGAATTCAAGATTTACCTTTTCATGGTTTTCTGCCCAAGGGTAGAAATCCCAATCTGGCTTACTATTTACCCACAGCTCGAGGAGAGTTAGAAAAAAAATGGATTCATGTTTTTCCTATTGGGCATTAGTGTGAAGAGAAATGCAATCCATCTTGGCTAGATTTTGAAATCTAGTCACCGATTCCATTTCCTTTGACGATAACCGTTGCGCTAAGTCCAGCTCCTCCTTTTCTCTAATATATATTAATTAGTTCAAATCGGTAATGTATTCAGAGTGAATATATTGCATTACTTTAAGGAACTTCTTATTCTTTGATACTTGTGTATTCAGTACGGTTCCAAAACACCCCAACTAATAAGGATGCAACCTTTATGTTCCGCAATTTTATCTGTACTAAGAGGAGGTCAGATTATTATTTTTCAAGTTTTGCTTCATTTGATCTTAACTCTGTTGTTTGTTCTCATTACTTCTTCCATTATCTGCCAGAATCGGCTTTACATTGTTTACAACTATCAAAGTCATTTTGCTCACTTACAAGTCGATGCAAAGGTTTAGGTTGTATCATCGTCATCATATCACGCTGTTTGCACGCATTGTCCCGATCCTCTCTCGCTACCCGTCTCTTTCGTCCATCGCCCCCGGCAGGTCCTCCGGGTTACATCCTTTAATCCATTTTAACTTCTGCGCAAACGTTAGCTTTGTGTTATTGTGACATAAACATCGACATTTGGGCCTCTCAGATCATTTCTTGTGGCTTCACAGTCACACTCAATTCCTTTACGTTGTCTTTGACCAAAAATATGACCCGTTTAGTGTTCGCCAATGGTCCGGAAGACCAGAGTTCAATCCCAGGGGAAGTCATACCAAAGACTCAAAAAATGGTACTTGATGCCGCCTTGCCTATTACTCAGCATTATAAGGTAGGGATGAAGAGTAAAGTCGAGCAATCCAAGGAATGGAGTAGCGCCCTCTCCTACACCTCTGTGTCGTAGCTATTGAAAAGATAGCTTTCGGGTCTCCATCGACTGAGGTCCCCAACTTTACTTTACTATATTAGTTTGGTTTATTTGTTTAAGGGTGGGTTATTTAATACCAAATCCATCTTTGTAGAAGGACAGTAAGCAAGGTCCTAGTACCCATTTCTTTTTTCGCCTTCCTTCAATTTTTCTCTATGGTACTATTTATATATAACCCAGCATGTTAGCCCTCATACATGTGACCCTATCTTTAACTTCCAGAGTGCACCCAAGAGAAATAGCAATAAATATGTACCCTACACACCTTTGATCTCTAAAATATGATTCACGTCTTACAGTTTTTGAGGCCAATCCAGTAGGACGTAGTAACATCAACAATAAAATGAGTGGGATTTTTCTTTGATCACGTGTCAGATTTTTACTTACCTGAAATCGTCGTGATCTCTTCTTCTCGTCAATTTTCTTCGAGACGTCTGCAGCACTATGTTGCTCCATTATTGATCAACATTTAACTATTGATTACTCGTTGCAAACAACAGCCAAAAATAGAGTTAAACCACACGCAATAAAGAAACAGTAAATTAAAGCAAAAATTTGCTTTTTATCGCAAGTCAAGTCACGTAACTAGACCCACAACTTAAAACCGTGTGTAAACACATTTACTTTCCATCGCTTTTAGACAATATACGAGGATCATTAAATAAGGGTCCAGACTTTTTTCGTATGGGCACTTTTATTGATAGTACACAAATGAAACTCTAGTCCCCTTCGAAGTAATCTCCTCTGGCTGTAATGCACTTGTACCGTTCCAACAACTTCTGGAATGTCCCATGGAAGTTCTATTATGTGAGCATGTCAATGACCTTCGTCACAGCCTCTTTCATCTCCTCAATTGTCTCATAACGACAGCCTCTGAGCTTAGGGAATAAGCAAAAGCCACAGGAGCAAGGTCTGCACTATAGGGAGGCAGAGGAATTGTCTTGATACCCATCTTGGTCAAATAGTCTGTGACAAGGATAGAGTTATGGACTGGTGCATTGTCCGGGTGGAAATGCCACTGACCCGATTTGAAGAGTGCTGGCCTCTTCCGACGGAGTATCTTCCTGAACTCCCTTAAAACCTCAACATTGTAACCTTAACCGTAACCCTAACCGTTTGGCCAATCAACTGTGGTGTATTGACTTCCTTACTCCTCCCACACCTCTCATCATCCCTCACTGCCTCCTTGCCTTCCTTGAATCTCTTATGCCACTCAAAAACTGATGCTCGATTCATGCAAGATGGTTGAAAAGCAGTGTGAAGCATTCCATACGTTTTTGTGGCATTTTTTCCAAGTTTAAAACAGAATTTTATTGCATATCGTTCTTCTAATTTGTCCTCACGTCCAGATTGCATGGGGCCTTCCAGAAGTTGTTTGAACGGTACAACAAGTGCGTTGCAGCCAGAGGAGAATACTTCCAAGGGGACTAGAGGTTCTTGTGTGTACTATCAGTAAAAGTGTCTATACAAAGAAAAGTCTGGAAGCTTATTTAATGATACTCGTATCATATGATAGATTCATACCTCAGCCACAAACATTAAAGTGAAATGAAATGCGAGTAGCCTCGTCCAGGATTTGAACTCTGATCACTGATTACATTTTCTATGAAGATAAGCTATGCCAAAACATTTCTATTTTAAACAATTAAGTTTAGCATAAGTACGCAGTTAAACCGTCAATACAGTTCTATTTCAAATAATTTAGTATAGCATAAGAACAGTTTTTGTTTATCCACATTTGAATTTTTCTTATTTACACACAATTAAATGTAAAAACAGTTCTATTTCAAACAATTGAGTTCTGCATATTTACGCTGTTTAAATGTCAAAACAGTTCTATTTGAAGCAATTCGTTTTAGCATAAGTACATAGTTTAAATGTCAAAAAGTGTTCTATTTCAAACAACTTAGTTTAGCATTAGTACACATTTTAAATGATAAAACAGTTCTACTTCCAACAATTCAGCTTTGCATAATGTAAAAATGTAAAAACAGTTCTATTTCAAAAAATGTGGAACAATTCAGTTTAGCTTAAGTACAGTTTTTTCTTTGCACATGTTTAAATGTCAAATCAGTTCTATTTCGAAGAATTCAGTTTAGCATAAGTATGCAATTTAAAATGTCAAAACAGTTCTATTTTAAACAATTCTTTTTGGCGTAAATACACAGATTTTTTTTGTGTTTATTCACGGTTAAATATTTAAACTGTTCTATTTCAAGCAATTCAGTTTATGATAAGTACGCAGTTATTTTTAACCCATAGATAGGACCTTATCGGGTGCAACCACTCAAGGAAAGAGTAGAGCTGGGAGAGATGAAGGGATATTTCGCATTCACTAAAACTCCAGCATTAATGGAAACTTACCATCAGATTATTTAGTATCATATCCAGGACACTCGTTCGTGGGGTCTTACCCCTCTGTCGAGATACAATCGGTGTATTATGTATCCCTAGCTGACTGGGCCTGAAAATGTAGAAAGAGAGTTTTAAGTCCATTTGTGCTGTGAAGTTCACTTTCGTACTAGAACTCTTTGGAAAGGCATGAACTTTCATACTCTTTCCTTAAATACCTTAGATATTTCAACTACTAACCTTCAATTGCCCAATCGGCTAGGGATGTAAAATACACCGACTGCTTCTCAGCAGAGGGGTAAGATATCCCCCCAAACGAATGTCCTGTATATGAAACTGAACAATCTGATTGTAATGTTCCAGTAATGCTGGAGCTTTGGGAAATACGGAGCACCCCTTCATTGCCCAAAGCTCCCCGGTCTACTTTGGCCCGGCGTAGTAGCACCTGATAGGGCCCGATCTATGGGTTAAATAGAACTAGCGGCATACTTATGCTAAACTGAATTGACTAAACTGAATAGCTTAAAATAGAAATGTTTTTGACAATTAAATAGTACTTACTGCGTGCTTATGCTAAACTGAATTATTTGAAAAGAAACTGTTTTTTGACATTGAAACTATACTTACACTAAACTGAGTTGTTTAATATAGAACTGTTTTGATATTTAAATCTGTACTTATACTAAATTGAATTAGCTGAATTAGAACTGCTCGACTAAACTGAATAGCTTGAAATAGAAATGTTTTTCATAATCAAACTCTACTTATATTTAAACTACGTGCTTATGCTTAACTGAATTCTTTGAAATAGAACTGATTATTTACATAAAAATGGATTCGGGCGTTAAATAACCTACAAAGGTTGATATGCCATAAAATCCAAACAACCAACCAAACCTGTTCTTCAAGGATGGCTTTTGCATTAAATGACCCTCAAAGGTTTATATGACATTGAACAAAGAAACAAAACATTGCTGAATGAAGAATTCATGAAATAGGCACTACATTAAAACCAAATCATAGTAATGACACAAGACCATAATTACAGTGGGGTGCTGTATCCAGTTATCACTCTATGGGTGCCAATTGATTTTTGTGACGGATAGCCAGATGGGGGCAAAGGTGTCGTAAAAGCGGATGCCACTATGATCCAATGGCGTACAGATTGAAGTACAGAGTGACTTCCCCTCCAAAAAAAAACAAAAGCCATATATTTTTGATTGAAATTCATAAATTTAATTTTAGCCTCTTCTTTTTTTCAGGATATGAAGTTGATTCTGTGCATGAAAAATTGGGACCATAATATTCGCCAACATGTCCAGAAGTTCGAGTGTACAAAATTATAATTATTTTGCTTTATTTTTGTAGAAGTAATAAAAAAGTTTATGGGTTCTGTTTGTTTTTTTTTTTTTTTGTGGGGGTCACCTTGTATATATAGCATGATGAAAGAATGAAGGACCAAGACAATCGGTTAAAAATATACATTTCTCATTTTTGTAGAAGTAATAAAAAAGTTTATGAGTTCTGTTTTTTCTTGGGGTGGGGGGCACCCTGTATATATATCATGATGAAAGAATGACGGACCAAGACAATCGGTTAAAAACTATACATCTCTCATCTTTATTACTGGAAATGGGTCGAAACTTCTGCAGTCGAGTGGAAGTGAGAGAGTGTGTGTGTGTGTGTGTGTGTGTGTGAGAGAAAGAGAGAGAGAGAGAGGGAGAAAAAGAAGGAAGACGAAGATACGGTAACAGACTGGCTGAGGACTGCTGTATTGACCCATAACTTCTTAACCACGTTGATTCCAGATTCAGGGCCCTAAGTACTCAACTATGGGGGTCGCCTGTGAGCCACTTAGCATTTCTGTTTCTCGGCTGGGGTTTAGAGTTTCAACTCCCCGCAAATCGAAAATCATGTTTTCTCATATCATCATCATCATGTCGTGCCACTAGCACGGATATCCCTAACCCTCTCTCGCCACTTCTCCCTATCGTTCATCCCCTCCGGCAGGTCTTCAGGGCTATATCTCGTATCCTTACTGACTTGCTGTATGTTTGTTCGTGCTGGCCGTCTTGCTTTTGCTCGGCCATATGTGGGGGTCCATAGGAGTACATTACTTATGAACTCGTCCCTGCTTCTCCAGTAGTGTCCTGCATTCCTGGTTCGTCTATCTTGGGTAGTTTTCGTGATGGGAGGCAGGTTCCCGTATAGTTGGTGCCTTGTAGGGTGTAGCCGTCCGGACTTGTTCAATATTGCTCGCAACATTGTTGTGTAATTGCTGTCTAGCTTCTTCTCCAACCGTTTAGTTAGCGTACAAGTAGTGCATCCATACAACAGTATCGATACAACCGCTGCCTGGAAGAAACTGCATTTCATTTTATCGGTCAGGTCTGATTCCCATATTGATAGCTGTCCATGCCTTCGTTAGCCGCATGTCGATGTCTTTTTCGGTTGATGAGACACTGCATCCTAGCTAGGTTAATTTATCTACCAGTTTCAGAGAGGTTCCGTCTAGTGTGGAAATGTCGCCTGTTTGATTATAGCACATGTATTCAGTTTCGTGGGCATTGATATAGAGGCCAATGTCATCGGCGTAGTCGGCGTCAGTAATTGTTTTTGCGTGGTCCTGTTAATTATTGCATCAGCAAGTCATATTCGAACACGTGTCATTAACTCTAATTGAATTAAACTCAATCTTATTCTAAGTTGACGACATGACTTGTTTACCTTTAACGATATCTGTCCTCAAAAATAAAGTGGGGTGTTTGAAATTTGAAGAGCCAAAACTTGTATTAAAGTAGTATAAATAATGATCTTAATAAATAATTATTCCTCAACTTCTAACTGAATAAATGTCCTTATAGTAACAATCCAACCATCTATCGGTGAATTTATGATTTAAAAAACAACAGAGAAACTTCTTTATGCGTCTAATCAAAGTGAATCGCTCATCAAATGTAAATGATTTGATCCAGAAATGAGAAAAGAGAACACTGTTAATTCTCTTAGAATTTCCTGCGGACTGTAGAGCATTCCGGACTGAAGTCATAAATTGATAGAAAATCTATTCACTGCTTAATAATTTTCTTCTTTTCATGGTAAAGAATACAAGAAACCTACTGAAGTTTCAGAATTGTACATGGCTTGACTAACTATATTCACTTCTTTCAACTCCGTTTTTGGTATCATACAATCTTAGTGCGCATGTGTGTTTCTACGTGCTTCTTGTCTGTGTGTCTTTGCAATTTTTTTTTTGTTTCTTTTAAATTTCTATATTGCCAAAAGCAATGGCGGCCGCAGCAACAATGACGAAGATGTTTATTTTGAGGAAATAGGAAAAAGATCCCTGGTCTTTTTTTTTGGAGGGGATCAGGTGGTATAGAAATCGACTCAACTACTACTGCTACTATTAATAATAATAATAATAATAATAATAATGACAATAGTAGTAGTAGTAGTAATGACAAAGCTGGTGTTAAAACAATTTCTGTGAGATTTATGAGGAGAAATAAAACCAAAAAAAAGGAGACAAAATATTTTGAAAAACGGGAATGCTGAAGGTAGAAAATTAAAAATGGAATGTAAAAAAAAGAAGAAAGTATTTCTTTTTTTTAATTTTTTATTTTTGAGACTTTTCATTTTTTTTATAAAAAGAGAGAAAATAGGAATTTTTTTTTTATAGAAATGGATAAAAAAGACAAAATGTAAATAAAATAAGAAAACAGGAGAAACCACTCCAAAAATTATTGCCTAAAACTGTTCAGCTGAGAAAAGAAGGAAATAAAGAAAACACTTCAATAAAAGGAAAGAAGAAGAAGAAGAAGAAGAAGAGGAAGAAGAATGAAAAAATTCAAAGAAGAAGAAGAAGGAAACATTGCAAAGAAGAAGAGTAATTATATATTAAGAAGAAGAAGAACAACAACAACAACAATAATAACAAATAGAAGATGAAATTGCAAAGAAGAAGAATGTACTTTTAAAAAAGAAGACATTGACAAGAAAGGGAAGAAAATTAATAGAATATTGCCAAGAAGAAAAAGAGAAATGAAGAAAAAAAAAACGAAGCAGAAGCCATTGATATATATATATATATATATATATATATATATATATATATATATATAGATAGATAGATAGATAGAGTGATAGATAGATTTAAAAAGTAGAAATTAAAAGAAATCTATAGAAAGAAATAACGAAAGAGAAAAGCCAGAGCCAAAGTAAAAAAATAAGCGAAAAAAAGAAAGAAAGAAAGAAAGAAAGAAAGAAAAAAAGAAAGAAAGAATATTATAATTAGAAAAAGAGGAATAATAAAAAAAGAAGAGAATCAATAGAGAATTACGAACAATGAAAAAAGAAAAAAGAAAATAATTCAGAAGTACGCTTAGCACAAAACGAGGAAAATGCTGGAAAATGGCGCCAATCGATCGCCTCTTTGTCCGTTTCCCGCCTTAATGCAACAATATCTAGAAACGACCTGACAATCGGACTGGCCAATCGGCCAACTCTACACAGCTTTGTCTGACCGAGCGGTGTACTTAAAGTGGACACTATGTTTGTATGTACTAAGTCCGGTTACCCACGGCCAATATTCTTAATAGTCAGACGGGTTGGCCACAACACACACACACCAATACACAAATCGTTTGTTTTATTCTCTCAGCTTTGTAGGCTGGCCGGATTTGCTTTTTTTTTTTTTGTGTTTTTTTTTAATTCTTTTTTATTTGATCAGAAAATGAAATGGAAAACAAACGGGAATAAAATGGTTTGCAAGGATATCATTTAAACAGGACGTTTATTATTTCATTTTTTCCTTATTGTCTGGATTTTACAATAAGAAATAAATAAAGAAAAAACAGATAAAAATAGAAGAAAAAGAAAAGTAAATATGAAATATCTCTTTGCAAAAAGGTGATGAAAGTTCTCTGCCAAACCATGAAGAGAATTATCTGGAGCCAGGAAAGACTGGTTTGTGAGTTCGAACACTCGTCGCGTTATTACGTTCACTTCTGGACTAATTCCTTTGGGAAAGGTTTTAAACCCTTTTATCCCTATCAGCTATGGATTAAGTTATGGCACTGTCATTCTTCTACAAGAATGACTTTGGGATTAAACAACCTACCATATTTTATTTGATATTTCTTTATCTCGATCTCAAATCGCCAGATTTTTTTTTTGATAGTCTTTTTTTTTCTTGGCTTATTTAGCCGCTTCTTTTCAAATTTCAATCATTCTTTATCTGTATTCTCACCGTATCCTGTTTCTTTTAAAATAGCAGTAGACTAACGGCCACCAGCCTCCCATCACGAAAACTATCCAAGTTAGACGAACCAGACATGCAGGATACTGCTGGAGAAGCAGGGACGAGCTCATAAGTGATGTACTACTATGGACCCCCATATATGGCCGAGCAAAAGCAGGACAACGAGCTCGAACATACATACAGCAGCTATGTGAGGATACGGGATGTAGCCCTGAAGACCTGCCAGAGGCTATGAACGATAGGGAGAAGTGGCGAGAGAGAGTCAGGGATATCCGTGCTAGTGGCACGACATGATGATGACATTTTTGTGGTATTTTTCTTTTTCTGACGGTTCTCAAATATATTGTTGCTTTGAACATCGCTTTTGGACCTAAAGTTAGAACAGCCAACATTTGCTGGATGCAGATATGTCCACCTTTTGGGTTATAAGTGGAGCACCTGCCGATCACGATTCTCAAATCTATTATTTGAAACACAGATTTAGTTAACCCAGTTAGGACTGCAGAATACACAGACTGCATCTCTACAGAGGGGTAATACTCCCCCAACCAGTACCCTGGATATGACGCTAAACAATCTGATAGTGAAGCTTGTATAATACTGGAGTTTTGGAGAATGAGGCGTACCCATTCATTGCCATCACTCCTGGATCCATTCTGGTTTGCAATGGTAGCACCTGATAAGGTCCTAGCTATGGGTTAAATAGAACTAAACTGTATGCACCCGCACAAGCTGAAAACCTGCTACATAGTCGGGAACGAACCGCTGCAAGCATCGGCCTCCATGTCAATGCACACAAGGCGGAATATATGTACCTCAATCGTACAGGCGATATCTCCACACTAAACTGTAGCGCACTGAAACTGGTTGACAAGTTCCCCTACCAAGGGAGCAGTGTCTCATCAACCGATACAGACATCGACACACGACAAGCAAAGGCATGGACTGCTATCGATAGGCTATCGGTCGTATAGACGTCACACCTGACCGATAAAATGAAGCGCAGTTTCTTCCAAGCAGCGGTAGTAACGATACTGCTATATGGATGCACCACGTGGACGCTAACAAAACGCATGGAGAAGAAGCTTGACGGCAATTACACGAGAATGTTGCGAGCAATACTGAACAAGTCCTGGAGACAGCACCCCACAAAACAGCAACTGTACGGCCACCTGCCATCCTTCACGAAAACTATAGAAGTTAGTCGAACCAGACATGCGGGACACTGCTGGAGAAGCAGGTACGAGCTAATAAGTGATGAACTCCTGTGGACCCCTTCACATGGACGTGCAAAAGCAGGACGTCCAGCTCGAACCTACATACAGCAGCTCTGTGACAATACTGGATGTAGCCCAGATGACCTGCCAGGGGCAATGGACAATAGGGAGAGGTAGCGAGCGAGGGTCAGAAATATCCGTCCTGATAGCGTGACATGATGATGACATTTATCTGTGTGCAAACCAAAACCTGAATACTTATGCTAAACTGAATACTTATGCTAAACTGAATGATTTAAAATAAAACTGTTTGATCATTCAACTGTGTGTAGATTAATGACCGATGTTTAATTGAATTGTCAGTGATACATAGGAATAATTGAAACCATTTAACTTTGTTAATATGCTAAACTGAATTGTTTGAAATAGGACTGTTTTTACATTTAACTGTGTCTAAACAAAAAATGTATTTAAAGCAAAGACTAACTTTGTGTAAACAAAAGAATTCTACTTGTGCTAAACTGAATTGTTTGAAATAAGGTGAAATCATCTGTGTGAAAAAAACGAGCTTAGGATTGCTTAAAAGTGTTATATTCATAACGTCTATAGAAATCATATATTTAATATATGTATAAATAGGATTTTGATTTAAATGACCCACGATCGTCAATTTTTAATACATGTGTATAAAGAGGATTTGGCATTAAATAATCTACAATGGTTGATATGTCATAAAACCTAACCAAACCAAATCATATATATTTAATGTATATGTATAAAGAGGATTTGGCATTAAATAACCTACAGTGGTTGATATGTCATAAAAACTAACCAAACCAAATCATATATATTTGATATATATGTATAAAGAGGATTTGGCATTAAATAACCTACGATGGTTGATATGTCATAAAACCTGACCAAACCAAATCATGAATATTTAATATATATATATAAAAAATAATAAATTGCCTACAATAGTCGATATGCCATAAAACTAAACTTAACCAAACCAAATCATGAATATCTAATATACATGTATAAAAAAGAATAAATTGCCTACAATAGTCGATATGCCATGAAACTAAACTTAACCGAACCAAACCAAAAACATTTAATTGTTTATATATTTTACATTTTTCATGAGTATTACTATATGGCTCTATCAGTCCCACGGAGGAATAAATATCTCTGCTCCGATAACAGATCTGACTTGGTATCTGTCCAAAGTGAAATATCGACAGAGGACCACTCAAGAAAAATCAGAGTAGAAAACCTCACGCGTTTTAATGTTAAGTTTGTAAATTTTCAGTGAGTATAAGTCTATCTCTCTTATTTTATCTTAATCTGTCTTTGTATATATATATATATATATATATATATATATATATATATATATATATATATATATATATATATATATTTATATTTATATATATATATATGCCTTCAATAAGTTTCCAGACTTTTTTGGTACATGTATTTAAAATTGTCGTAGACTCATGAAAATTCAGTATGTTATAGTTATACATCTCATAAGATGACTGACTGAGGTTTATGAGTTTAGCTTCAATTGAACAGCTACAGCACGAATTGGAATACACCCTTCTAAAACCTGATTGTTACAGCTGGTGAATTTCAAAAATGCAATCTGGACTTGAGGACGCTTTAGAAGAACGATTTGGTTCGAAGTATCGTGTAGGCTCCGGATTTCGACAAACACCTGAAGAAAGCCGGAAGACATATCGACCAAAACATTGTGAATATAACAATAAAGATGAAGACAATAATCCGAAAACGCTGAACGTTAGACATTTTTTTTTCTTTTTTTGAGCACCAGTAATTAGTTCGAGTAAAAAAAATTATTTTATCCTGACAATTTCTTTTCTTGCTTCATTTCCTTTCGTCAGCAGTGTTTCAAAATGTTATTTTCTCGAAAAAGTATCTGGTTCACGATTCAAAAATATACCATCATCATCATCATCATCATCATCATCAATTCGATCTGATTTCTCGGAGTTCCCTGACAAAGTGTTATGGTAATATTTCTTTGGCAAATTTTCTCCTCCTGGATAAATGCCACACTTAAAATTGGGGTGCAATAATTTCTTGACTGAATTATTTTTCCCAGCCGTTGACCAAATACGTTTCTCCACACGGCATATAAATGTGTGTTATTCAAAAGTATAAAAACAAAAAAATTATAAATCCTATTGTGTCATGCTAACGCTTTGGATATATATATTGTCATCCACAGACAGACTGTTTCGTTCTATCAGAACTCTTCAGTGTGGCTAGACCCGCAGGACGCTCGAAGCCGGGATCGAAACACGTCTAACTTTACGATAGATTAAGGTTTCAGACCACACGGCTACAAGCGGACTACGTTGGCTAGGGGAATTTTAAGGTATTTTATTTTTCGCAACAGCAGCAGTAGCCTTTGTTTACATTTTTTAATACCCTATCGGCTGCCAGAGTGCTCAATTCTTACGAAGAGCTTTGCATTACGCTAGGGGCGGCCGACAATTCCTTCGCCAGAGTGCTCAACCCCCATGATATGAATTCATCATCAGGGCAATGTTAATATGTTATGTTTTATCTTCTGAACTATATTCAAATTCAAAAATGAAAAAGAAAAATTGTGCCATGCCAACGTTTCGGTTATATATATATATATATATATATATATATATATATATATATATATGTATGTATTAAACCATAATCGGGGCTATGGTAATATGTGATGTTGTATCTTCAGAATTATATTCAAATTCAAAAAAGAAAAAAAAATGAATCTTATTGTGCCATGCTAACGTTTTGGATATATATATATATATATATATATATATATATATATATATATATATATATAAATTCATCATCAGGGCAATGTTAATATGTTATGTTTTATCTTCTGAATTATATTCAAATTCCAAAATGAAAAAGAAAAATTGTGCCATGCAAACGTTTCGTTTATATATATATATTAAACCATCAGCAGGGCTATGGTAATATGTTATGTTCTATCTTCAGAATTATATTCAAATTCAAAATAGAAAAAGAATTGTAAATCTTATTGTGCCATGCTAACGTTCAGGGCCATGTTAATATGCTATGTTGTATCTCATGAATTATATTCAAATTCAAAAATGAAAAAATAAAAATTAAAAATCCAAACATTCTATCACCGTTCATAACATTCTGTTTAAAATCTTTGTGGCGTATTTAATATTCAAAATGTATCTTAAAGCATAACGTTGCTATGGATTTTGCTAAATTTTAGAAAACTTATGAATTTAAAAAAGTCAATTTGGCTGTTGTTTGTAATTTACAAATAATGAGGATTAGGAGAATTCTGGAAAAGTCATCCAGTCAATTGTATATTATTCGAATGTTTGTGAAAACACGGTGGTTACAACCAAAGAATTATGACAATGCGTGTATTTCATGAGAGATCCTTAAAGAAGACAAGTAGACGGAAAAAATATATCCATCAAAATGTTTTGGAAATAACAAATGAATATATATATATATATATATATATATATATATATATATAATGTTGTAATTTGCTTGAAGCGTTGCACAAAATATTTCATTTCGTTTTATTGTATTAATTTAAAGGGCTATTGCAATGCAAAATAATAATTATCTGTGCCTAATCTAGCCAACTGCCCAATAAGAGATCCAAATATATGCCAAAAAAACTTACACTATTTATTGTTTAATTTGCTTAAAATGCCATAATTTTTATATAGGAAGTACAATCAAACGCTTCCATATCAGAATCAACACCTCAACACACGTACATCTTTATTCCATAAATATTTAATTTAATGCAAAATAATAATTTTTCGATTAAAATAGAAGCAATAGTACGTAATGTTGTCAATCTCAGAATTAAGGAGGCTTTATTAATAGCTTAGTTACACCCTCAGATAAACAGTTGGTTAAAATTAAATACTCAATTAATCATTAATTAATATGTACATTTAAATACATATTCAAGTTTTAAGAAATAGATATTAAATAAGATAAAATAAAATGAAATTGATTCGGACAACTGAAATCCCGTCTATTCTGCATGGCGTTTAAACACCCCACGTAGGACCTTGGTACAACACCCAAAATGGAATTCTAACACACCACGTGACACCATGTTTATAACGTCCCAAAGATTTGAACTTCCACATTGTGTTCATTTTAAAAAAACGTCTCTGATGATGAAGTTTTTACTTTGAAATTAATTAGACTCAAGTAATTTTATTTCGCATTGCAATAGCCTTCTAAATTAATACAACACACACACACACACACACACACACACACACGAACACACACACACACACACACACACACACACACACACACACACAAACAAACTAACAAACAAACAATTGATTGTGGCTAAAATAAAGATGCCTGCCATTAGAACAAATTTATTACAATTAATTTTAAAGAAAGTTCATCGTAAAATCAACATCCATGCATTTTATAGTAAAACCATTTCCAATGCATTTTTATAATAAAACCATTTCCAATGCATTTTTATAATCAAACCATTTCCGATGCATTTCTATAATAAAACCATTTCCAATACATTTTTATAATAAAACCATTTCCAATGCATTTTTATAATAAGACCATTTCCAATGCATTTTTATAATAAAACCATTTCCAATGCATTTCTATAATAAAATAATTTCCAATGCATTTTTATAATAAAACCATTTCCAATGCATTTTTAGAATAAAACCATTTCCAATGCATTTTCATAATAAAACCATTTCTAATGCATTTTTAAAGAAAAAAAAAATCTCCTTTACAATTTTAAAGTAAAACCATTTCCAATGCATTTTTATTGTAAAATTATATCTAATGTATTTAATAATAAAATCATTTCAAATGTATTTATATAGAATTATTGTTTCAATTTTTTTTTTTTCTGTTATAATTTCTAATGCATTCTTTATGGTAAAATCAGCTTTAAATGCATTTTTATAGAATTATAATTTCAATCTGTTTTTATAGTAAAATCATTTCCAAAAGAATTTCATCATTTCCAAAGTATTTCAATTCCGAAATATGTTTTATAGTAAAATCATTTTCAGTGAATTTTTATTTTGAAATCATTTCCAATGTATTTTCATAGAAAAATATTACAAATAAATTTTTATCGTAAAATCGTTACCAAAATTTCAATTGTAAAAACAGTGCCAATTGATTTTTATGATAAAGTCATTTCCTATAGTTTTTAAACTAGAATCATTTCTAGTGCATTTTTATAGTTAAATCAGTACAAATAAGTATTTTTTCATCGTAAAATCCCTTATCATATTTACTGACCCCTCCGCTCGGACAGGATATGACACAAGGTCTCGTAAAATCCCTTATAGTAGATTTGTATATTGGATGCATTTTTAATAAATTTCATGATAAAACTATTTTTAATGCATTTTTGTAGTGAAATAATTTTATAGTGAAATCATTTGTAATAATATTTCATCTGTATTTTATTACATATTTATTTTTTATTTTCTTGTTGTTTAATCTATATTCAAGTTTAAGGTTTAATTTATATTCATTTTTAAGTTTTATTGAGTATTTTACCGGCTCATTGGCCTAGTGGGTAGAATGTTCACTAATAACCCAGGAGACTTGGGTTAAATCCCAGGTCGCGTCATACCAAGGACTTTAAAAACAATACTTGATACCTCCTTGCTTAACACTCTGCAATATAAGGTACATATCAAGGGTAAAGTGGAGTAATCCAGGGAAAGTAGTGTCCTCCCCTATACCTCGGTGTAGTAGTTATTGAAAAGGGAGCCTTTGAGTCACCCTCGACTAAGGTCGCCAACTTTACTTACTTTAGTATTTTACATTTTTCTATATCAAATGTCAATTTCCAAATATCTTGCCTATTTGACTATTTATTGAAAATTGTGTTGTTTCTTTTGTAATTGTCTAAAATTAGTTTAACATCGTGTTGTTTCTTTTGTAATTGTCTAAAATTAGTTTAACATCGTCAGGAAGTAGTTTTATCTCTGAATTTATATAATTGACTTAATCATTTATGAATATTCAAAGTAAGAAAAGGCCCCAGTACTGATACCCCAGGAAAGGACAGGATATTGACCAAGTGGGTAGAGTGTTCGCCAATGGTCCAGGAGATCCCAGGTCACGTCATACCAAAGACTTTAAAAATGGTATTTGATACCTCCTTGCTTAACACTCAGCAATAAAAGGTACGTATCAAAGGTAAAGTGGAGTCATCTAGGGAAAGGAGTAACGCCGTCCCCTACACCTCAGTGTAGTAGCTATTGAAAAGGGAGCCTTCTGGTCGCCTTCGACTACGGTCGCCGAATTTACTTTGACTTACATTGTGATATCAGTCGAAAAGGATCTTATAATATTTACTATTTTTTTCAAGAATATTAAAGTTGTTTTTTTTTCGGTTCGTTTGGTTTGGTTTGGTTTCTTTGTTTAATGGCGTATCAACCCTTTTTAGGTTATTTAATGCCAAAGCCATTCTCCTAGAAGAACAGTAGTGGTACTATTTAACCCATAGCTGGGAGGATAAGGGGGTTCATACCTTTCCCAAGGGTATTTGCCCGAAAGTGAACGTAATAGCGCGACTAGAGTACGAACTCGCTTACTACGATTCTGCAGTCCATCGCTTTAACCATTACACCACGAGGACACCCCCTTTTCGGTTCGGTTTGGTTTGGTTTGGTTTTATGGCATATCAACCTTTGTAGATTATTTAACGACAAATCCAGTTTTATGTAAATAATCAGTTCCATTTTAAACAATTCAGTTTAGCATGAGTACACAGTTTAACTGTCAAAAACATTTCTATTTCAAACAATTCAAACTGTTAGTTTTAACAATTCAGTTTAGTGTAAGTACAGTTTCAATGTTAAAAACAGTTCAATTTCAAATAATTCAGTTTACCATAAGCACGCAGTTTCAATGTAAGTACTGTTTAATTGTCAAAAATATTTCTATTTCAAGCTATTCAGTTTAATCAAACAATTCAGTTTAGCATAAGTATGCTGTTAGTTCTATTTAACCCATTGATAGGGTCCTATCAGGTGCTACTACGCCGGGCCAAAGTGGACCTGAGAGCAATGGCAATGAAGGGGTACTCCGCATTCCCCAAAGCCCCAGGTTCACTGGGACCTCACCATCAGAGAGTTTTAGTGTCATATCCAGGATGCTAGTTGTTGGTGGTGGTGGGGTCTTACCCCTCTGTAGGGGTGCAGTCAGGTGCCCCAGCCGACAGGGCAATTTTTTTCATTTTCGCTAATCATCAGTAATGCGGCACTATATTAAATGCCTGGGTAAAATCAAACTATATAATATCCGCTTCATCACCTTCCAAGAAATATTCATATATAATGATCAATATTCATATATAATGATCAATACTTTCCAAAGTATCAGATAATGTTGATTTACCTAAACGAAACCATGTTGGTTACAATTAATATCTTCCCAATAAATTTAACGTGTGACTTCTATTGATTAAAAAAAAAACGACTTAAGCCATATGCATGTTAAAGAAACTGATTGGTACGAGGTGCATACGATACGTTTCCAGATTTTTTAAATATGGGCTTTTAGAATTGTCGTAGACTCTTGACAATTCAGTATGTTATTGCTATACATCTTATGAGATGACTGACCGATTTTTATGATTTCAGCTTCAAATGAACAGCTACAACAGGAATTGGAATACATCCTACGAAATCCTGATTGTTACAGCTGGGGAATTTCAAATATACAATCTGACATCGGTTTTTGAGTGGCATAAGAGATTCAAGGAAGGTAGGAAGTCTGTGAGGGATGATGAGAGGTGTGACAGGAGTAAGGAAGTCAATACCCCAGATTTGATTGGCCAAAGGGTTAGGGTAAGGGTTAGAGTTAATATGTTGAGGTTTTAAGGGACTTCAGGAAGAGATTCCGTCGGAAGAGGCCAGCACTCTTCAAATCAGGTCTGTGGCATTTCAACTAGGACAATGCACCAGTCCACAACTCCATCCTTGTCACAGACTATTTGACCAAGATGGGCATCAAGACAGTTCCACAGCCTCCCTATAGTCCAGACCCTGCTCCCTGTGACTTTTGGTTATTCCCTAAGCTCAGAGGCTGTCGTTATGAGACGATTGAGGAGATGAAAGAGTCTGTGACGCAGGTCATTGACATGCTCACACAAGAGGACTTTCATGAGGCCTTCCAGAGGTTGTTGGAACGATACAAGTGCATTGCAGCCGGAGAAGATTACTTCGAAGGTGACTAGAGTTTCATGTGTGTATTATCAAATAAAAGTGTCAAAAACCAAAAAGACGACCTTTCCTTCCTTCTGAGTTCGTTTCTTTATAGAAGCAGATGCAATACAAGGTCAGTTTGTAAGAATAATCGAGCTCAGGTTTGATTCAGAGTTTCTTTTTTTTTCTTACAAAGGTCAAAGAGCACAGTCTTCCCTCGTATTTACCAAGACCTACGGGAAAAACAGATAAATCTATTCTTTTCCTGAGGGAATCAGTTCTAAGTAAAACGTTCACAGCCTCGTCCAGCCTTCTCCCTAATTTCTAAGGTGTTGTTTTCCTTTTCACATCTCAAAATCTAATGTGTTTTGTGTATGAAAGTTAATTGCCTCTGATGGTGAATTTTCCGATTTGGAGTTTGGGGGATAGGAGCATACTTTCATTAGAGCTTCTCTAAGGTCCGTCCGGAATCGGACTAGAGGCAGCTGTCAGGGTCCCCTCTATGGGTCAAATAGAACTTTTCCATCTGTTATTAGGGGTTGTTATTAATATTTAATGGAATTATTTATGTTAAAAATCAATACTTGAAACCATTTAACTGTGTACAAAAAATAAATCGCAATAGTGTAAGCAAATAGTGTTATAAAATAGCCGAGGGATTTCAGTTCATGCCTTTGAGTTTAGTTAGGCTGAGAACCTTTCGGCTCAGCACATGGGTTAGTTAGGTGCAACATTGAAGCAGGTGTTAATGCGGGTGCGCGCGGACGGATGGAGGTGTCACTCAGATGTCATAATAGTCCGAGACGAAACGGGGTGACAGGGTGCAGGTGACGTCACGCACCGGAAGCGCGCGGAGGTTTGTGTGAGAATTTGAAAAGAGAGTTGGGTACTAGACGCCAAACGAGAAAAGTAACAAAAAAGTAACAGGACTTCTTCAGATCATTTTGGATAAAAAAATTTTTTATCCAAAATGATCTGAAGAAGTCCTGTTACTTTTTTCGTGTTTTTGAAAACCTCAAAAATGTGTAACAGGATTGAAATAAATTTATAATCCTATGTGACCGGTTTCGTTGTTTTTCTTAAAGAATTTATTGCTCTGTATTATTGGTACATTGAGCTCTTTACCAGGAAAATTTTAAATATTCATGCTTGAATAACTTCTTGATCTGATGGAATTACTCCCAACTCCGGTTTAACTGGACCAAAAATAACATATATATATATATATATATATATATATATATATATATATATATATATTAGGGTGCATCAAATACCCTGACATTAAAAATGTGGACAGTCTTCAATTCGTTTTTGTTTGTTATATGAAATAAATATCTATTTCCAAAAATGGAGTCATTTTGCCATTGCCTTATACGACCACGTTGCACTTTAATATTAATATCAACATAGAAGTTTACGGCAAAAAAATCATTTTTTCGGGATATAATTTTTGGTAAAATAGCAATAATATCATGTTTTATTATTTAGCTATATGTTTATATAATCTTATTTATTGATATTTTATTGATATAGTAAGTAAAACAAAGTTAGCGACCGTAGTCGAAGGCTCCCTTTTCAATAGCTACTACACCGAGGTGTAGGGGAGGGCGCGACTCTTTTGCTCGGATTACTCCACTTTACCCTTGATACGTACCTTATATTGCTGAGTGTTAAGCAAGGACGTATCAAGTACAATTTTTAAAGTCATTGGTACGACGCAACCTGGGATTGAACCTCGGTCTCCCAGGACATTGGCGATCCAACTCTTCGCACACTTTCTTCAAATATTAATTACTGCTGTACCGGCTTGAAATAATGTATATGGATTATAAACAATTTTAGTAGAAATCCATATTTTTCATTAAATTTAAAATTATAGTGCATCAACTATTCATGAATTTTGATAAAGGCTTATAAACTACGTGCAGTTATCTCTCTAAAAAGTCATAAAATGAACCAATTACAAACTTTTATTTAGTTTTTATTATATCCGCTTAAATATAACCAAAAAAAAAAACTATATACGGCATAATATAATAAACATAATATGACAAAGTGGTCATGCTAAAAGTAAGTAAAATTCCACAATTTTTTCACGAAAGTTTATTTATACAAATTAAATATAACCAAATTAGGGATAAATTAATCCTATAAAACTTTTAGAAAAGTTGTGCATTTGATGAAGCTTAATATATATATATATATATATATATATATATATATAGGACTTTGCACTAAATGGTCGGCTCGGGTTTATTTGCCATAAAACACAATAATACAACCTAAAAACAAATGAAAATTTAGTTGTTGTGATTGTTTTACCATATTTACCAACCCCTCCACTCGGGCAGGATTGACAAAAGTTCAATTTTTAAGAAGAGTTTAACAGGTTTTAATTCAGAGTTTTCCTTCTCCTAGACTAGTTGCCTCACCAAGGCTGAAGAAATCAGTCAGCCCTACTATTTACCCATAGCTGGAGGGAGAATAATTGGATTCATACCTTTCCCAAGGGTATTAGTGCTATGTGAAATCGAATTAGTCTGGTCCAGTATTTGAACTCGTGTCGCCCTGTCCATTTCCTACGAAGATAACCATTACACCACGTTGATTGATTTACTCTTATCTGAATTTTACGAAAACAAGATGGCTCAGCAACAGCCGGGGTTACTAATATAAAATGTAATCAACTTTGACATTCACGCTTTTAAGTAGATCATAAGAATTTTTTATTTGTTTTTCATATTTATCAATGGCAGATTAAGAATTTGGATATTATTTGTCTAAATTTCTCAGATGAAGTCTGATAATGTTTATTACTTATTCGAAGAATCCTGATAATTTTTATATCTTAGAAAAAGCCTGATAATAATTATTACTTATCAGAAGTACCTGATAATTTTCATCACTTATTGGAAGAAGCTTGATAATTTTAATCACTTATCAAATGAAGTCTCATAATTTTTTTCACTTCTCGAAAGAAGCCTGATAATTTTTATCACTTATCATAAGACGTCTCAAAATTTTTATCACTTATCGAAAGAAGCCTGATAATTTTTATCACTTATCAAATGAAGTCTCATAATTTTTTTCACTTATCAGAAGACGGATAATTCGTTATCTCTTATCAGAGGAAGAAAGATAATCTTATCCACTCCACAATCTGTCCTGGTGGACACATAGAGCTAGGGTTAAAGAGTTGGCCTGAAACTTTTTTCGAGAGAAATCATCGGGAGGTTCCTGGTTCAATCCCACCTACAGGTAAGATAACAAAAAATACGTACTTAAACTTGTAGCGGTCATGGTTAACGGAATGAGTACTATCTACCCCAGAGGATTAAATAAAAGGTTCAGTTCGAAATGCTTAGTGGGCTCCCGAGTTTCGACATAATACCACTGAAGAAGGCCGAAGTGCGTATCAATTGATACGTTTTAAGTATAAGAATTAAGATGAAGTCAATAGTCTGAATATTCTAAATGATAAGAATTTTAATGATGACGTTGATTGTATTGTTCTTATAAAATCTCTCGAGTAACCTATTCTATTTTCTTGGGCAATAACCTTTAAGCTAAGCATGCCTTATATGTCAGTTCTTAAGACTTTTTATGTACTGTTAGAATAAAATGTGGAATTTCATGAGAGTCGTGTAACTACGAGGATCATTAAATAAGTTTCCAGACTTTTTTCGTATGGGAACTTTTATTGATAGTACACACATGAAACTCTAGCCCCCTTCGAAATAATCTCCTCCGGCTACAAGGTACTTGCTCTACCGTTCTAACAACTTCTGGAAGGCCCCATAGATGTCCTCTTGTGTGAGCGTGTCAATGACCTTCATCACAGCCGCTTTCATCGCGTCAATTGTCTCATAACGACACCCTATGAGCTTAAGGAATAACCAAATGTCACAGGGAGCAGGGTCTGGACTATATGGAGGCTGTGGAACTGTCTTGATGCCCATCTTGGTCATATAGTGCGTGAGAAGGATGGAGTTGTGGACTGGTGCATTGTCCTGGTGGAAATGCCACTGACCCGATTTGAAGAGTGCTGGCCTCTTCCGACGGAATCTCTTCTCGAACTCCCTTAAAACCTCAACATAGTAACCCTAACCCTAACCGTTTGGCCAATCAACTGTGGTCTATTGACTTTCTTACTCCTCCCACACCTCTCATCCTCCCTCACAGACTCCCTGTCTTCCTTGAACCTCTTATGCCACTCAAAAACTGATGCCCGATTCATGTAACATGGTCCAAAAGCAGTGTCAAACATTCCATACGTTTCTGGGGCATTTTTTCCAAGTTTAAAACACTATTTTATTGCATATCGTTCTTCTAAAGTGTCTTCACGTCCAGATTGCATTTTTTAAATTCACCAGCTGTGACAATCAGGCTTTAGTAGTGTATATTCCAATTGCTGTTGTAGCTGTTCATTTGAACCTGAAATCATAAAAATACGTCATTCATCTCATAAGATGTATAGCAATAACAAACTGACTATTCAAGAGTCTACGGTAATTTTCAATGCCTGTACATAAAAGTCTTGGAACTTATAGAAGGCACCACGTAGATACTCATGAACCAAATGTTTCAGCCACTACATCATTGCGTCATAGAATAATTTGATGGTGGTAACGCAGGACATTAAACCCAATATCATTTATCTGCCTGCTTCAGATGATCCTGAATAAGTGAAATTTTGCATTTGGTATGGAATAATGAGATAGCGTGACATCTAATCTCAACCCTATCTTTCCTTAATTAAAAGAAAATGCTCCTATTTAAAAAAAAGATAAAATTTTTATTCATTATTTTCTGCAAAATATGAGCAAAAAATATTAACCGGCTCATTGAGCTAGTGGGTAGAATGTTCGCCGATGGTCCGTGAGACCTCAGTTCAATCCCAGGTCGCGTCATACCAAAGACATTAAAAATTTTTCTTGATACCTCATTGCATAACACTCTGCAGTATAAGGTACTTATCAAGGGTAAAGTGGAGCAATCCAGGGAAAGGAATAGCGCCCTCCCCTAAACCTCGGTGTAGTAGCTATTGAAAAGGGAGCCTTCTGGTCGCCAACTTTTACTTATTATTCTTTGCAGACAAGATTAAGAAAAATAGCATTCCTTCCAAAAAAGGACGGCCAGAATATTTTTCTAAGACGGAAACTTATGAAAAAAATGTTCTTCGTAGCTGAAAAGGAGACGCAAAAAATGTTTCGATGCAAAAGAATAAGAACAAAAACATATTCTTTGTAGCAAAATATTTTTATTGACGAAAAGTATGAAGTGAAATATTGTTGTTTGCTGGAAGGATGAACAGAAATATTCTTTGCCAAAGATGGCGACCAAAAATATTATTCTTTGTTGAATAAAAATAGCAAAAATACTATCATTGCTAAAAAGAATGTGCAAAATTAATATTTTTTTTTCTTTTCAAGGGGTAAGCAAACATTTTATTCTGAAAAAAATCAGCAAAAATATCATTCCTTGTTGAAAAGGACGAACAAAAATATTATTCTTAAAGAGATCAGCAAAATTATTAATCTTTGCCGCAAAAGAAGGAGTAAAAATATTCGTTGTTGAAATTATAGAGAACGACGAGGAAATTTTTAAAGACCTCATTTTTCTTTACCTTCTTTCTTTATTTTCCTAAGGAGTATATATATATATATATATATATATATATATATATATATATATTGTATTTTACGGAGATTTATGGTGTGGATAATTTCTTTTTATTATTTCGTAAACAAAGTGGATTTTCCAAGAAGCTAAAATTCTACAAAAGAAATGAAACCTGCGACCATCGCAATTTTTAGTTTCCGTTGTCTTGTCTGTCGCCTCGAGCCAAAACAGGAAATGATATGAAATCAACTTTTAAAACTTCTCGATGGCGTACTTTACTTCATCTGATATGGCACTCGCCAAAAAAAATGTTTCTGACATATACATACACTCATACGTATATTCGTGAAAAGAAAACTATATTTAAAGAGTGGATGGCACTGTGGCGTAGTCGCAGGCCCCCCAAAATGAAGGAGCGCGTATTAACCAAAATAATTCAGTGCTGTTGACAGCGGTGGTCTGCTATGACGGTAAGGCTATTTCTCGGAGGGTGAAGGGATGGGGAGTCACAAAAACACAACCCAAATTTGAATGTTAGGATATTGCGTTGTTTAATTTTAATCTTTGTTCAAACTCTAACGGCATGGAATTAGAAAATGATGAAAAACGGATAATACGTGGGGAGATTCCATGTTGTTTGATTGTCTGGTTTGGTTTGGTTTTATGGCATATCAACCATTGTTGGTTATTTAATGCCAAATCTTCTAAATACATACATATTAATATATATAATTTGGTTTCGTTTGGTTTTATAGCATATCAATCATTGCAGGTTATTTGATACTAAATCCACTTTATATATATATATATTAAATATATATAATTTGATTTAGTTTTATGGCATATCAGCCATTGTTGGTTATTTAATACCAAACCTTTTATATATATATATATATATATATATATATATATATATATATTGAATGTATATGATTCTATTCGGTTCTGTTTATTATGTTAACGATTGTAGGCTATTTAAAGCCAAATTCTCTTTATAGTTATATATAGAATGAAAGTTACAGTTGGCGACCATAGTCGAGGACGACCAGAAGGCACCCTTTTCAATAGCTTCTTCACCGAAGCGTAAGAGAGGGCGCTACTCTTTTCCCTGGATTGCACCATTTTACCCTTGATACATTCCTTATATTGCTGAGTGTTTAGCAAGGAGGTATCAAGTACCATAAATAAAGTCTTTGGTATGACGCGATCTGGGATTGAACACAGGTCTCCCGGTCCATTGGCGAACACTCTATGGCATATCAATCATTGCAGTAATTTAATGATAAATCCTCTTTATACAAAGATATTAAATATATATGATTTCTAAAACATTTTAGATAACATTTTTAAACGAGCCTCACCTCTTTTTTTTCACAGGCTAAATGGTTTCAAGTATCATAATATAACAGGCACAGTTTAACATCAATCATTTGTTTTCAGACAGTTCTATCTGACCCAATAGATACGACCCTATTAGGTGCTACCACTCAGAGCCAACGTGAATCTGAGAGCAACGGCAATAAAAGAGTACCTGCGTTCCTCAAATCTCTAAATATGGTTCCTTGCCACCAGATGATTTAATGTCATAAGCAGGACACTCGTTGGGGGCGGTCTTATCCATCGGCAGAGATGCAGTCGGTGTATTCTACACTCCCAACCGACAGGGTCTCAGGACATTCTGTTAGGGAGTCTTAGCCCTCTGCAGAGATGCAGTCGGAGTATTCAACAGCTCAAGCCGATTGAGCTTCTTTTTGTTTGAGGAATATTCTCCTCGAAGACCTTTGATCTCTTATTCTGCATTCACAGTACACTCGCTAAAACGTTCGAATAATACTCAACCACCGCACCCATCTCACAGAAGGTGGCGTGATACTTTTAACTTGACATATTTGAAAAACGGCTATGATAAACTAATGTAAATCCTTTTGCCACCAGTGCAGTGGAAAAGATGCTGAACCCTGCCAACTGATGCCCCCGATGTCATTCACTTACAATGTTACAACAGGTTATTTTTCTTCTTTGTCAAGTTCGTTGATGTGTTGTTCGCTATACGCTTATATTCCGTTCCTGAACTCACAATAGTTCTCTGTACTTGTCTTAGTCACTCGATAATTTCACCTTTCTTTTCGTCTTGGAGGTCTTCCGAATGGTCGTTTCCAATGTTTCGAATGCCACTCGACAACTGCCCAGTTCCACCCATTATCTGTAAACTTTTCGACGTGTCTGGCTCAGTGGAAATTCTGCTCTCAGTATTCAAAGATCACCTTCCGCTCCCGAATTACCGGGACTCAGATATGTTCACGTAGATATATTCCCATCCGGGATTTTAGCATAGACGACTCTGCCATAACCCGTCTTTGTTTTACCTGCTTCGTGGTAGCCCTCGTTTTGCTTGCGTTTAACATCACAGGAAAAACCATGCTAGTGTCGATAATGGCACGTAGGGTCTTGTTCGGTTTTTCCTTGAGCACATTTTTTTATCATGGCAAATACCTTCCTATATGATGATATTCTATGTAAGATTTCTGGATTCATCTTTCGGCACATATTTACCATCTGTTCTAAGAAGACGTACTCTATAACCTGTTCGATTTCATCGCTTACTACCATTATACGGCCCTGTGGTATATTTTCAGTTGGGGTTGTAGAATACACCAACTGCACCTATTCAGAAGGGTTAGACCCCTCAACGAGTGTCCTGTATATGACACTACACAATCTGATGGCGAGATTCCAGTGATGCTGGAGCTTTGGGGAATACGGAGCACCCCTTCATTGCCATTGCTCCCAGGTCCACTCTGGCCCGGCGTGGTAGCACCTGATAGGGCCCTATTTATGAGTTGAATAGAATTAACGGCATACTTATGCTAAACTGAATTGTTTGACTAAACTGAATAGATTGAAATAGAAAGGTTTTTGACAATTGAACCGTACTTACAATTAAACTGTGTGCTTATGTTAAACTGAATTATTTGGAATGTAACTGTACTTAGACTAAACTGATTTGTTTAATATAGAACTGTTTTGACATTTAACTGTATGTAAACAAAATCTGTTCTTATACTAAACTGAATTCGCTGAATTAGAACAGCTTGACTAAACTAAATAGCTTGAAAACGAAATGTTTTTCACAATTAAATTGTACTTTCAGTTAAACTGTGTACATATGCTAAACTGAATTGTTTGAAATAGAACAATTTTAATAAAAATGGATTCGGCGTTAGATAATCTACAAAGGTTGATATGCCATAAAACCTAAACAGCCAACCATCTAACAACATTTCCGGAATGTTTAGCTTGAAGCTGACGGTCTAAATTCGGTTTGAACTAGCATTCTCTATCGTTTGTTGTCTATTAGTGTTTTAGGGGATGAGCTCGATATGAATGACATGTTATAACTAATTACTGTAAATAATCAGCAAATTTGACAAAAAAAGGAAAAGAGGTTCTTTAACTAAAGCCTCCCATGAATTATTAGAATATTTTTAAAGGCGTTTTACGTACTTGGAATAATCAAACTGAGAATCTGTTCCTCGATTTTCTTCGTCATAAAGTTTGTTGAAATTTAATATGTGACATTCGTCGGTTTCGGCACAATTTGCAAAAGACAAAGATGACATAAAATGATGACATGTTCACAGAAAAGAAAAAAAGAAAAATCAGACACGTGTTTCAAGAAGATAATAATAATAATAATTGAAGAAGAAGAAGAAGAAGAAGAAGAAGAAGAAGAAGAAGAAGAAATATTAATTATAACAATTCAATTTTTAATATCAAAATACAATAATAATAACGATAATAACATAAAATAACATAAAAAAAGATTTTAATAACAATAATAAAAATAAGAAAAAGAAGAGCAAAATAAGCTCGACCTTGCTAGAGAATTGAAAAAAACATGAAGGTGACAATTATACCAATTGTGATTGGTGCTTTTGGCACAGTAACTAAAGGAATATTAAAGGGACTGGAGGAGTTGAAAGTTGGCGGACACGTGGAGACTATCCAAACTACTGCATTATTGAGAACGGCCAGAATACTGAGAAGAGTCATGGAGACTTGAGAAGACTTGCTGTCACTCGGTCTCCAGTGAAAGACCATCGGCTAACGTTGATGTGAAAAACTCTAATGAGTAAATATAGCCAAGGATAAAGAGTCCTGAAAACTTGAGGAGATTTGCTGTCACTCAAAGTCCAGTGGAAAACCACCAGCTAACGCTGATTTGAAAATGATGAAATAATTTTAAAATAATAATAATAATAATAATAATAATAATAATAATAATAATAATAATAATAATAAAATATAATAAAAATAAAATAATGATAACGATAAAAGATAATTAAAAGCCGTGGAACATGAAAGTGACGATTGTACCAATTGTGATTGGTACTTTTGGCACAATAACGAAAGGGTTATTAAAAGGACTGGAGAAGTTGGAAGCTGGCGGACGGGTAGAGACTAACCAAATGGCAGCATTACTGAGAACAGCCAGAATACTGAGAAGAGTCCTGGAGACTTGAGGAGACTTGCTGTCACTCAAACCCCAGTGAAAAACCATCAACTAATACTGATGTGAAAAACTCTAAAAGAGTAAATATAATAATATAAATATACTGTCCTAGAAAATTAGACGTACAATCTCCTTTCAGATTTTGAAATCAAACGGATCGCTTCATATCGGCCAGACGACCAACAATAATCAATAATGATATGGTAATCTGCAAAAAAAAAAAAAGGGAACTGGCTGAATGTTGGACTTTTTTGTCTCAGCTGACCACTGAGTAACGATCAGATGCAATCAAATCAACTGCAGTGTTAAGATCGGCTTAAATATTAAGACTGGTTTAGTTTGGTTTGGTTTGGTTTAGTTTGGTTTGGTTTGGTTTTACTGCATATCAATCATCTTTTTTATTAAAATACTTTATTCATATATATCAAGTAAGATTTTTAAACGTATTTTGCAAATAATATTTTTAAATGAGTCTGAGCTCTTTATTTTTTGCACACAGTGAAATGGTTTAAAGTATTTCTATCTAGCACGAATAATTTCATTTATTGTCGCTCATTAGTTTGCAGACAGTTAAATGATAGCAAGTAATTCTCTCTATTTCAAACAATTCAGTTAATTATCAGTCATTTGTTTACACACTGTAAAATGATCAAATAGTTCTACTTGACCCATCAATAGGTTGGTTAGTTGTTTTTTTTTTTTTTGTTTTTGTTTTTTTTACGACGTGTCAACCCTTTTCGGTTATTTAACGGCGAATCAAGTCATTTTGATGAAAGTTTCATATCTTTAAATATTTATTGATGGCGTACAGTAGTTTTTCACATACTGATTTGTTTTAAACACTTTGGTATTATTTATATTATGTAGGTTAAGTCTTTAAATTTTTTCATATAGGCCCACTGCTTTCAGGGTGCCACTTCTTTCCCAGGATTACGCTACTTTACCCTTGATACGTACCTTAGATTGCTGAGCGTAAAGCAAGGGGGTATCAAGTACCATTTTAAAAGTCTTTAGTATGACGCGACCTAGGATTGAACATACCAAAGACTTAGAAAAATGGTACCTGGTACTTTTTTACTTAACATTCAGTTTTATAAGGTACGGATCAAGGGTATAGTGGAGCAATCCAGGAGAAGGTGTAGCGACCTCTTCTACACCTCAGTGTGGTAGCTATTGAAAAGGGAGCCTTCGGATCCCCTTCGGCTATGGTCACCAACTTACTATATTATGTACATTCGCCAACTTTGCTTTTACTTCTTGAACTCAAGCCTATACTAAGATGCTTCATTTGTCTATATTTGTTTATTTTAATTTTTAAGTCCGTATACGGAATTTTAAGATTTTTTTCAGGAACAATACTTAAAGCAGATCTCACCGCTTTATCAACTTGTTCATTTCTACAAATTCCGATGTGACTTGGAATCCAACACAGCAATATTTCGTTATCATCAGACATTTTTTCTAATTTACATAAGAGCCTTATAATAAGTGGGTTGTCATGTTTCTTGCTTTGTAATGATGTTAACACTGACAACGAGCCAGGAAAAATAATGAGTCTTTGATTTTTTTGATTTTTGACTCAGATCGAGCGCCATATCTATCCCACGCTTCTGCATTGAATAGGGAGGTATCGTTTGGGAGATGTTTTTTAATCGTTTTCTTTTTTTATTGTACACTGCAGAACATCCAGTTGTTTTCTTCTGCTAAGAACTATCAGTAAAGATGAATGAATGTCTAGGATATTAATCTTTAATTTTCTGTCGGTTTCTTGGAAAATTTAAGGATGAGTTTTAATCTTTTGGAGTTTGTACAGAGTTAAAATTCCCTTTGGAGTCATTTGGGTCCGAGGTGATATTTTTCGTAGGATCATATTACATAACCGGCTCATTGGCCAGGTGGGTAGAGTGTTCGCCAATTGTCTGGGAGACCTGGGTTCAATCTCAGGTCGCGTCATACCAAAGACTTTATTAATGGTACTTGATACCATCTAGCTTAACACTCAGCAATATAAGGTACGTATCAAGGGTAAAGTGGAGCAATCCAGGGAAAGGAATGGCGCCCTCTCCTACACCTCAGTGTTGTAGCTATTGGTCACCAACTTACTATATTATATACTATGGTCATCAACTTACTATATTATGTATTTTTATTAAATTTATTCTTGCTTCTTTTATTATTTCCATTCGAACGTCAAAAAGTTTCATGCCTTTTTAACCCTTTCAAATAATTTCCTATATTCTGGGTTGAATGCACCATCATATGCAGAATTAGATAGGCATGATTTTAATTCAACATAATTCCGGAGAGCCAATTTATTGCTTCAGATAATTGGCGGTGCTTCGTTAGTCTCTGTATAGAGGTACTCAACAGGAGATTTTTTCAAAACTCTATGGTCGATCGGGTTAATCTCAGGCCTCCATGATAGATCGGGTTGAGTATTTTTGATAGGTTTTTCTTGCAGAATGGTATATAAAATTACCATAAAATTACCATAATCCAACTTCGATTTAATAGTGATATATACAATTTCAGTCGAGTTTTTCGACCTGTTTACCACTCCGTGTGGGCCCTCACACGTAACAGTTGAAATGTTCAACTGCATTTCGCCATCAAATATTTCCAGCGGGGAATAAAGGTCATTTTTTTATCTGATATTAACCCTAACAATATGTACTCATCTACAACTGAAATTTCTTTCTTTTCAAGTTTCAGGCTAGGATTGTTGTGTAGTTTTCTCTTGTGACAGGAATGAACCCATGTAATTTTACTTTTAGAAAATCTAGACCCATTTTCTTTTGCCCATTTGTTTATTTTGTCTAAGCACTATTGGAGTTTGCGCTCAATGGTGTATATATATTTCAACCTGTAACATATTAAGAGGTCGTCACCGTATAAAGTTCCGTCCCCTCCGGGAGATAAGTATTTGGTTATGTTTTTATTTTAATGCTAAACAGAGTCACGGACAATAAACATCTCTGAAGGTATCCTTCCTGGTTTTTCATTTCAGAATGAGTAGATCCAATGCAGATTTAAAATTTCCTGTCTAATTTGAACCCATTGATAAAGTGTGGAAGTCTGCCTTTTAGACCGAGATCAGGCAGTTCTCATTATTCCATATTTCCACGTAGTATCGTAGGCCTTCTCTAGATCGAAGAAAATAGCCGTCAGATGTTCGTTCCGAATAAAGGCCTCTTTTATAGCTGTTTCCAGCTGGACCAAGTCATCTGTTGTGCTTCTTTTATTACGGAATCCACATTTTAGATTGGAAATGGGGCCACTGGATTTCAGATATCAAACCAATCTATCATTTACCACCTTCTTCATTACTTTACACAAACAGCTAGTCAATATGAAATCGGTCCATAATTTTGCAGATCTGAGTTATTTTTTCTTGGTTTTGGAATCCGGATTACTGTGGTTCGTCTAAGAGTCGTTTTAACGATCGTTTACGTAGTTGTATAAAAAATTCTTAATGGACCCCATCCGGTCCTACAGCACTATAATGAGATCTTTTCTTAGCGTCTTTTAATTCTCTTAGAGAAAATAGTTAATTTTAATTTTTCAGGGATTTTTTTTATTGAAAGTCTAATTTGTATTTTCCGCGTTTTTTTTTTAATCGTTATAAATTTTGGTTTGACGTTTAGAATTTTTAAGAAAATGTTTTGGCTAGTAAAACTGCTGTATTCTTTTCGTCTGCAATTGTGCAATTGTTTTTGGAGAAATGTTTATTTGGCGTTACCTGATATTTACTCAAAATTATACGGATCATCTCCCATACAGCTTTTGATTTAGAAAAGGAATTAAATTTGCTAACATATCTTTGCCAGAATTCTTTTTTCGCTGCCTTTATCATCCTGTAGGCCTAAGCTCTATTTAGCTTATACTATATCAGATTGGAGGTGGGTGAAACTTTTTTAGAGCCACACTTCACAATCTGATAGCTTTTTGGCATTCATTGTCGAACCAGGGTCTGTTAAGTTTTTTTTTGTTTTTTTTTTGTGTTGGGTTTCTTGGAACACAGTCTTTTGCAATTCCAATTAGCATTTCTGTGAAGTGCTCTATGCTAGGGGGTGTCCTCGTGGTGTAATGGTTAAAGCGATGGACTGCGGAATCGTAGTAAGCGAGTTTGTACTCCAGTCGCGCTATTACGTTCACTTTTGGAGGTGCCCATGGTGTAATGGTTACCGTCCTAGGAAATGGACACGGCGACACGAGTCCAAATCCTGGACGAGACTAATTGCATTTCACATAGCACTAATACCCTTGGGAAAGGTATGAATCCAATTATTCTCCCTCCAGCTATGGGTAAATAGTAGGGCAGACTAGGTTCTTCAGCTTTGGTGAGGCAACTAGTCTAGGAGAAGGAAAACTCTGAATTCAAGCCTGTTAAACTTCGCTTAAAAATTGACCTTGTGTCACATCTTGCCCGAGCGGAGGGGTTGGTAAATATGATTACGTTCACTTTTGGACAAATACCCTTGGGAAAGGTATGAACCCCCTTATCCTCCCAGCTATGGGTTAAATAGTACCACTATTGTTCTTCTAGGAGAATGGCTTTGGCATTAAATAACCTAGGAAGGTTGATATGCCATTAAAACAAAGAAACCAAACCAAACCTGCTTTAGTCTATCGTGATTTGTCAGAAAATGGTTCAGCTATTTTTATATTTTTCCTTCAATATTTTCCAGTTGACCTTGTTTATATTCCAGCGGGGTATTTTTTTTACTGCTGGGTTCTGTGCTTTTGATCAGGATTGGGAAGTGATCACTACCACAAGTTTCATTATATACCTTCCAAGTAAAGTCCATATAAACTGTGGGGTCGCATATAAATCAATGGCCGAGTGATCTCCGCTGGATGGGGTGACATATGTGAGTGCGTTATTATTAAGTAGGAACATTATCATTTTCATTGATAATCTTTTCGAGAATTTTGCCCTTTTTGCTTGTGACTTTGTACCCCTATAGGGTATTATGATTATTAAAGCCCCCCCCTAATATTAGGCTATGTATCATCTAGCTTATTTATTTCATTTTCAGCTATGTCATCACTTGGTGGAAAATATAGTGAAAATATATTCACTGTTTTATGTAGTGTGGTCTTAATGGCATCTGATTGGATATTTGTTTTGATGTTTACTTTGTTGTGTGGTATGTCACTTCTGATCAGAATTGATACTCCTCCAAAAGCCCTGCATCCAGAGACATAGATGTAATTAAACTGCTGACAATTCTTGATATCGATGTTATAACCTGGATTGAGGAAGGTTTACTGGAAACAGATAACTGCAGGAAATTCTTGCGTTAGGCTCTCGATCATATGGAAATCAGACCTGACCGATAAAATGAAACGAAGTTTCTTCTAGGCAGCGGTCGTATCGATACTTCTATATGGATGCACTACTTGGACGCTAACTAAACGGTTGAAGAAGCTAGACGGCAATTGCACAAAAATGTTGAGAGCAATATTGAACAAGTCCTGGCGGCAACACCCCACAAGACACCAACTATACGTCCACTTGCCTCCCATCACGAAATCTATACAAGTTAGACGAACAAGACACGCGGGACACTGCTGGAGAAGCAAGGACGAACTCATCAGTGATGTACTCCAATGGACCCCCGCATATGGCCAACCAAAAGCAGGGCGACCAGCTCGAACATACATACAGTAGTTATGTGAAGATACGGGGTGTAGCCCTGAAGACCTGCCAAAAGCGATGAATGATAGGGAGAAGTGGCGAGAGAGGGTCAGGGATATCCGCGCTAGCGGCAAGACATGATGATGATTAATAAAAGCAATTCATTGGTATTTGCACTGGGATTTTTTTACCCATGGTTAATCAGTTTGTCTTTAATCGTTTTTTATTTGGTTGGTTATTTGGTTGCTGTGTTTGGTCTGTTAATACTTTACGCCTTCAAATCTCTTCTGTATTATTTTAGTTTTGGGTCGTTCAGTTTTTTTAACTGGAAATCTTCTACCCTGATCTTTTTTTTTTGTTGTTGTTGTTGGATTAGAGTAAAGACTATTTTCCTTGCGTGCTCAGTTCGGTCCGTATGCAGCTTTTCGTTATTTTGTTCTGTTTTTATCTTGTGGTGTACCTTGAGTGGAGTTATCCGTCTGAGTGGGCGGTGTATTGATGCGCTTTCTCCCAAGACTTTTTGTTTTCCCCTTTGATTCCTCGAGTTTTGCTCTTAAATTTTTGGTAAGGTTTGGCCACTCCCCTGGTCCAAGCTGTAGCAAATTTCCGGACAAGATTTTGGAATTTGTTTTACGGTTCTGTACTGGTTACCGGGAATAATACTTGAGAACATATTATATCTCTGTTTGTAGCGTCAACTATCTTCCGTGCTTCTAGGAAAGATATGTTCTTGGTGTATTTTACTGACAGGAGCTCTTTTTTCTTTCTTCCATTTTTCGCAATTTTTGCATAGACCGGCTGGTTTCCACCACAGTTTGCACATTTTTGAGTTTTCTCGCATAACTGTAGACTGGTCGGGTCCCTTTCTTCACATTTTCTACAAAAACTCTTTCCGATACATCTATCCTTGTGATGTCCGTATTCGTGGCAGTTTTAGCCCCTGAGGATATTGGGAATAAATTGTTCTACCCTTTCCATTGCTTAGCCAATTTTTATTTTTGGTGTGATTGTTGGCAAATCAAAAGTCATAATGTGGGTGTTTGTGTCGATAATTTTATCATCTCATTTTGTTGTGACTCTTTCCACTTTTTGCACTCCTTGTGATTTCAATTCTTTTGTTATCTCCCGTAGAAGGAGAGCTCTAAAATTCTTACCACCCCCTTAGATGTATCAAAGTTTTGGTGAAGTTAGACAGTTATTTTTTTTTTGGCATGAAAAATCTTCTTTTTCTGCAGAAAGTCTGCATGTTTCTTTTCCAACTCTTCTTCCACTTTTCATTTTTTAAAACTGTTTTAGGCTTCAGATTTTCTGATATTTTTTCTATCACAAATGGAGATAAATTTGCTCGTGGGGAGTAATCCTGAGATACCAAGACAATAAATCTTGGAAACTTTCCGATGCCTTCATCTTCGCTTTCTGAGTTTGTTGAATCGCTAAGGTTTCGTTTTGTTTTTTTTATAAGAGGACGCCATAAGTGTTTTTTTTTCCGTAGGTCATATGTTCCATTACCCACCACCCACCACCGAGTCCAACTTACGTTGGAAATAAACCAAGGGGAAAACCCATTCGCCTTGGTTGAGACAGGGATACAATACCAGTATACTCATGTTAAGAGCAAGATTCTGAGCCTCTGCCAGATTCTAGTTTTTATCACTCTACAATCGAACATTGATCAAAAGACCTTTCCTCTCAACACAAATGACCCTAACCCCACTCTTTCTAGCATGTATAAGATAAAGGGCTAGGAATTGTTTCACAAGAACAGATAGGATTATACGTTCAGGAGAAAATAAACGCATATGTGCTAGAGCATGACGGGAACAGCCTTATGATCGGATCGGGCTTATCCGACGGCCAGTCAGACCAAGTTAGTACCAATGTGGTGTGTTGCAAGTCATTGACCACTCTGTCACCGGATCAATGACCGCTCAACCACCAGGATTCCTTCCAAGCGCCTTACGGGTTGCCACCAGCTGCCAACAGGTGACCCCATTGGGGAGGGTCTTACTCCTCTGCAGAGTTGCAGTCAGCGTATTCTACTGTCCGAGCCGACAGTTCGTCCAACTGATAAGACCCTATTGGGAGCTACTACTTCGAGCAGAGTTAACATGGCAATGAAGAGGTACTCCACATTCCCTAAAGTTTTAAGACTGTAGCCACACCATAAGATTTTTAGTGCCATTACCAGCATACTCATAATGAGTTTGGCTTACCCTTCTGTGGTGTTACAGTCGGTATATTCTACAACCCCAGCTGAATGTGCTAAATACTGATAAGTTTCTTGAAGACTTTAGGATACTTGCCCTCACTGAGATTCCAGTGAAGTCAATCGGCCTACGCTGGTGTGAAAAACTTGCGACTTTAACATACAAACGGATCACCTAATCCCGGCCAGAAGACCAGACCTTATAATAATCAACAAAAAAAAAAAAGAGAATTTGCCAAATTGTCGACTTTGCTGTCCAAGCGGACCTCAGAATAAATCTAAAAGAATGTGTAAAAAAAGAAAAATACCTCAACCTTGCTAGAGAATTGAAAAAGCTGAGGAACATGAAAGTGAAGATTTTGCCAATTGTGATTGGTGTTTTCGGTACAATAACTAAAGGATTATTAAAAGGCCTGGAGGGCTTGGAAGTTGGCAGACGGGTAGAGACTATCCAAATGACAGCATTACTGAGAACGGCCAGAATACTGAGAAGAGACCTGGAGACCTGAGGAGACTTGCTGTCACTCAAACTCCAGTGAAAAACCATCAGCTAGCACTGATGTGAAAACCTCTAAAGGAGTAAATAATGATAATAATTATAATTTCTCGAATATCATTGACGTCTTCTTTTTTTAAAAAAAAAAGTAGCAACCGCTCAGACACGAACATCTGGCGACCAAGAATAAGGAACAAATCTTCACTGTGTGCTATGCAAAAAGAAAAAAGTCCACTTAGTAAAAATTCTCTTTAATCTAAAATGCATTATAGATTTTGTTGTTCGCAAAATCTTTTGGAAAATGTTTGTGATTTAAATGAGGGCATTTTTTCCAGAATTTTTTTCAGCTAAACAATTTCGAAAGCACGAAGTGAGTTAGTTTAGATTTTCCGCGATAAACTGTATATCGTTTACGAGTGCCTTCTCTCGAAAGGTTTAAGAAGTAATGTATCTGGGATGGTCAGTAAACAGTTATTAAATAGTGGAGATGACTTTAAAATCGAATAATATCGATTATAACGTGACCTCCCCTTATAACAAAAAGTAACAACTGCATAGACTCAAACACCTGGCAAGTAGGAATAAGGAACAAATCATCGCTATGTGCAATACGAAAAGGAAAAATCTGGTTAGTAAAAATTGTCTTTAATTTAAAATGTATCATTTTTATAGCTCGCGAAATCTTTTGGTAAATGTTTGTTATTTAAATGAAGGTATTTTTCCAGAATGTTTTTTCAGCTAAACCATTTTGAAAGCACGAATTAAATTTGTTTGAATTTTCAACGATACATTCTATATCGTTTACGAGTGCCTTCTCTCGATTGATGAGAATATAAAATGCCCGATATAGTTTGAAAGCACCTGTTAAGGACAATTACTGTCTTCAATGAAACCGGAAAGATATGTAAGGAGCCTAGTCTTTACTAAGAAGGGACCAGTATGAAAGGAAATGAAATCTCAAATTACGGTAGTAAATATAAAAACACAAAGTTAGTGGACTTTAACCAAGTAAAAAAAAATTATTTGGGGAGCGGGTGTTACCCGCTGTTCATCAACATTTACCGTAACTGTTCTCGGTCATATCTGTGTCAGGCACGCAGATAATAAATGACTCCTGGGTCTGGTAGAGCCACCATATACTACCCATGAAAAATTACTAATCAAAACAAATCAACAGACGACTAGTTTGGGCATCATTATCGGCAGTTACTCCCTTGATAGCCAATATAGGGTCTGATGGAATCCTGCGAATGTTGGCTGGTCTCCTTCAAGGTACACAAGGGATTCTTCTTTCAGATACACAAACGATGAACAAATCGACGACTCAAACCAGAGACCCCAGCGTAGAAAATGGGCAAGGGAATATAACAAACTAGCATTATACTTTTATTTTAAGAGCGACCCCACAAAAAGAGGGCATAGAAAAAGAATGATAGAAATCTGGACAGAATTCGGTAGATTTAAGGAAACAAACCAAAGGCTCACTGACCAGGTTTGGACAATAATAAAGAACGGTTGTTTTTCTGACCTTGCAATACTGGAAATCCACCAGTAAATTTATAGGCTAAGACATCAACAAACCCATAATACAGTAATTAAGACACTAGATACAGGAAAACCAGAAACTCTAAACCAAACAATAGATGACAACGACCCATACACCACAAACTCACAAATGCAAACACTGACCCAAAAGGAAAAAAAATACAATGTTAATACAATTAAAAATATCATATCTGAAAAGAAAACTACATTGCCTTCTCTCAGAAACCAAGAGTGGAGAACAGTCAAGTCCGAGAAAGTTAACGACTTATTGACAAATCTCCCGACAAACAATATCACGGAGTTAAACAATTTAATATACGTAGGAGCAAAATTAGTCTGTGAAAAAAAACGGGTTCCCGTAAAAGACCACAGACAGAAAGTCAAAACCGGGTGGGAACTCAAACTAGAATCATAGATAAAAAGACTACAACAAGCAACAATACTAAAACAGAACATTAAGAAATAATCGGTCGGGACTGAAAAAGCACGGCAACTAGAATAAAAAATAAAACTTGAGAAGACCAACCAAAAAATGACGAAAGAAGGAAAACTAAAAAGATACCGAGACAAAACCAAACAATAAGACAAAACAAGATGTTTCAAAACAAGGAAAAAAATTTTCTAAAAAATAAATGGAGAATTGGCTAAGCCATTCCAAAACCGGATGTGAGAGAGGCAAAAAGATTTTGGAGCAAAATATGGAAACGGAAAGATAATAACAAAAAAAGCGGAATGGATAAACAACATTGAAACATAGTTGTCTAGCGGATATTAAAGAAGGCACTCAAGTGAACATACAACCTGAAGAGCTCAAGGCATCACTTAAAAAAATATCACACTGGAAAACCCTTGGCTTAGATGGCATGCACGAATTTTGGTTTCACAAATTCACCTCCATACACGACAGTTTGGCTACCAAAATGAATAAATGCTTGCAGAAAACTGAGATACCCGAATGGATGACCAAAGGGAAGACTACACTAATCTAAAAAGAACCCTCTCAAAAGAACCACCCCAAAACAACGATGGGCCCATAACAGGCCAACCAATGATGTGGAAATAACTAACGGTTCAAATTAGAGAGATCTACTGCTCATTTATAAACCACGGAATCTTCCCGAGGAACTGAAACGATGCTGCAAGAGAACCAGAGGCACAGATGAACTACTATATGTAGATCAACACATCCTAAACAAGAGTAAAACGAGACGGAAGAATCTAGCTATGCCTGGATTGACTACAAAAGAGCTTACGATATAGTCCCCCAAAACTGGATACTACACTGTCTCAAATGTATAAAATACTCAACCAAGTCGAACAGTTTATCGAGAAGACTATCGAAACCTATAGAGTGGAATTGACAGCAGGAGGATAAAGTCTATCAGAGGTAAAGATCCATTGAGTCATATTCCAAGGAGATGCACTATCACCATTACTTTTTGTAATAGCGATGATGCTACTCAACCTTACCCATAGGAAATACACAACCAGATACAAACTCAGTAAACCGTAAGAAAAGATCAACTACTTGATGTACATGGACGACATCAAACTTTTTCTCAAAAACTAAAAAGAATTAGAAACCCTAATCAAAACTGTGAGAATATACAGTTTCGATATAGGAATAGAATTTGGCATTAAAAAAATGCACCGTGCTAGTAATGAAAAGTGGCGAAGGAAGGAGTCGAACTATCAAATCAAGTAAAACTCAGAACGCTCGGAGAAAACGAAACCAAAAAATACTTGTTAATATCAAAAACCGACACCATCAAGCAAGTGGAAATGAAAGAAAAATTTTAAAAAGTATCCCCGAAGAACCAGAAAAGTACACGGCACAAAACTATACAATAGGAAACTTTTCAAAGGGATAAATAACCAGAGATGTTCCAACCTCGTAAGATACTTGAGAATACTCTTGATGTGGTCGAGATAAGAACTTAAGCAAGCGGATTAGAGAACAAGAGAAATAATGACTATGCATAAGGTCTTGTATCCCAAAGAAAACGTTGACAGACTATATGAGTCAAGAAAAGCAGGCGGGAAAGCACTCGTTAGCATTGAAGACAGCGTTGACACATCGATACAACGACTCGAAGACTACATAGAAAAGCGCAGAAAAAGACTGATTACTGTCAACTAAGACAATAATAACGACACGAGGATCAGGAGAATGACAATAACCAGGAAAAAAGCGCGAAGAAAAACAACTCAGTGGACGTTTTAAGCGTCAAACAAGCGACATCTTACGTGAAAAAACAAAGAAAAAAATCTTAAGTGAAAAACTGAATCTCTTCTAAGAGCAGCGCAAAATAACACCATAAGGACCAACCATATCAAAGCGAGAAGAAATAAGACACAACAAAATAGCAAATGTAGGTTATGTGGTGATAGAGACGAAACGATCAATCACATAATAAGCGAATGCAGCAAATTAGCACAGAAAGCGTATAAGACTAGGCACGACTAAGTTGGCAAAGTGACCCACTGTGAATTGGGCAAGAAATTGAAGTTTTACCATACGAATAAATGGTATTTACACAACACAGCAGTTGTCCTAGAGTATGACACACATAATCTCCTATGTGACTTTGACATACAAACGGATCTCCCAATCTCAGCTAGAATACCAAACCTTATAATAATAATAATAAAAGAGAACTTGCAAAATAGTGAACTTTGCTGTCCCTACTGACCACAGAATTAAAAGTCAAAAGAAGGATAAGTACCTCGACCTTGCTAGGGAATTGAAAAAACAATGGAACATGAAAGTGATGATTATACCAATCGTAATTGTTGCATTCTTTACAGTAACTAAAGGACTACTGAAGGGACTGGAGGAACATAAAAGGACAAGTGGAGACCATCCAAACTACGGCATTATTGAGAACGGTCCAGAATACTAAGAAGAGACTGAAAACTTGAGGAGACTTCCTGTCATTCAATTTTCAATGAAAGACCATCAGCTGTGAAAAACTCTAAAGGAGTAAATAATAATAATAATAATAATAATAATAATGATAATAATAATAATAATAACAGAATACTGAGAAGAGTCCTGGATACTTGAGACTTGCTGTCACTCAGACCCCAATGAAAAACCATCAGCTAACGGTCATGTGAAAAACTCTAATGAGTAAATAATGATAATAATAATGATGATTTGGTAGATAGATATGAATTTAAGAATGCTTAATTCATCTATTTGTTTAAATGCAAATACTTTCAAAACCATTGCGCAATGAAGTATTTAGATTTATTATTCAGTATCGCCTTTATCTCCTTCTGTCAATGGGTTTTGGCTGGTGTTTATTTTTAGAAATCAACATCTGAATTTAGATTACCATGACATTGATTTTCAGGGTGCATCTTTTTATTGGTATCTGTTATATGCTACAAACAAAGATTACTTTTCGAAGGATGTGCATTGTATTTCACGTGCTTTTGAGTGGGTATTTCTATTGTCTCTTGTGTGTGCATCTCATTACAATCAAATATTAATTGTGATTTCCCTGTTGCAATTTTAATTTCCCGGTTGAAAAGCAATTTGTGTGCAAATTTGTAGAATAATAATAATAATAATAATAATAATAATAATAATAATAATAATAATTGGACAAATAAAAATAATTGAAATTCAGTAAACCAAACCAGTTTATAATTAACAAATAAAAAAAAAACTTGCCGTATTGTGGATTTTGACGTTCAAACGGACCACAATGAAACAAAAAAAAAAAAAACAAGTATCTGGATCTTGCCAGGGAAGAGAGAAAGTTATGGAACATAAGGGTGACGGTAATACATATTGTTATTGGAGCACTTGGAATGGTTCCAAAAGGCTTGGAAATGGGGCTGGAAGAGTTGGAAATCGGAGGACCAATCGTGGCCATTCAAAGAGTAGCATTACTGAGATCAACTTCAAGACACTTGCTGTCAATTTGAGTCCTCGAAACTACTACCAGCTAATTTTGAAGCAAAAAAAAATAATTAGGAAGGATATAGCATCATTTAGATCGACCAGCATACTGAGAAGAGTCCTGGAGACCTGCTCTCACCCATACTCCAATAAAAGACGATCAGCTTACCCTTGTGAGAAAAACCCGCGTCAAGTGAAGGTGATCCACGGGGTTTTGTGCAAGAAATTCAAATTTGACCATACGAACAAGTGGTATATACACAACTCAGAATCCGTCCCGGAAAATGAGACTCACAATGATCGCTGGGATTTTAAGGTAGAGACCACCTAATATCGCACAGCCGACAAGACTTAGCGATAGTCAAAAAAAACAGAAGAGAACTTGCCGAATAGTGGACTTTGCCGTCCCAGTAAATCAAAGAGTAAAGATAAAAGAAAGTGAAAAAAGAGATGAATGCCCAAAACTTGCAATAGAACTAAAAAAGAAACCCGAAAAACACAAAAAACATAGTAAATGAAAGGGACTGTGAAATTAACTGTAGTTGATGTGCTTGAAATAGTCCCGGAAGGATTATTACAAGGACTCCAAACTCCAGCATTATAAAGATCGGTCAGAATACTGAGAAAAGTCATGGAAGACCCTTACTGTCACTCAAAATCCAGTGAAAAACCACTAGCTAACGCTAGTGCAAAAAAACTCTCTAAGGAGCAAAATATCAATAACAAAGCAAATCTAGTCAGTGATAGAATTAGTATCTCTTTGAGAAATCAGAACAGAAATACAAAATTTGGATGGGAAATAAATCTAGAAATCAAATAAAGTCACCAGAAGAACAAGCAAAAGTACTAAGGCAGGAAATATACACACAAGAACACAATGGAATCACAAGACCGAAGAGAGACAACAGCAGACAAGTCTGATGATAAACAGGAAGAAATAAGCCAAAAGATATTAGCGAAAGAAGGGTTATTCAAAAGATATCGGATAAGAATCAAGTAATTGAAGGGAAAAATGTCTCGCCAAAATAAAGAAAAAAATTCGACTCCCAAATTAGTGGAGAAAGCTTAAAAGTAAATCGAAAACTTGATTCAAAGAAAAGAAATATTTCTAGAGCAAAATATGGTAACTGGAAGAACAAAGCAGAAAGGCCGAATGGATATTGAATTTTAAAAAGAATTTACAAGGACTTAAAGAAGGTTCTGAAATTGATATAAACCTGAACTCATTAAGAGTAACACTCAGCAAAGTTCCCACTTAAAAAAAAAAGACCTGGCTGTGATGTCATACATGAATACCAATTTTTAAAAAAATCATGTTCATTCATGACATATTTAAAAGCTTTCCAGTAAATGCCTCGAAAAGCAAAAACACCAAATGGATGATGAATTGGAAAAAAGACCCTGGTTCTCAAGGACACCCAAAAATGAACTATCACCAACATCAATAAAACAATAACGTTAAAAGTTTTAACGAGGTATTAATTTGTGGATAAGACCCCGTTTCTAATAACGCATTAGGCTATTCACAAGAGTAAGCTAACTCAGAATATTCAATAGAAAACAGTACAAGTCACTTGATATAATAAGACATTTAATTGTACAAAATATAAATAGGGAACTCAGTTCCCTCTCTAGGCTATACAAGAGTACCCGGCGTTCAGAGAACACACAGAAAAGTCCATTCAGGAAAAAAGTTGAAACCACTTACTCTTCTTAGGTCTGGGGCGCCTCGGGTAGCGTAATGGTTAGCAAGCTTGACTAGCAAACCTACACGGGTGAGTTCGAGTCTCATTGGGTGCCCCATTCGTATGGCTTTGTGCCACATCTATGCAAAAAGCTTAGTAAATTACTACTCTTCTTAGGTCTGAAATATAAAGTAGTAAGGCCTCATGTATTCGTTGGGAGGAACGAACCTCCTTGTCTGCTCTTCTCTACGTGTTTACATTTGATATAAACGAACAGATGAGAGAGGAAATGTATTTCTCGCATGAAATCACCGAATTATTTCCAGAAGAATAGAAAGGATGCCACAAGTGAACAAGTGGAAGAAATGTCATTCTGTAAATAAATCAGCATATTCTGGAGATTAAAACAAGGCGGAAAGACGTAGCCATGGAATGGATTGACAATAAAAGACCGGTGATATGGACCAATACATTTAGATAATAGAATCCCGAAAACGTCCAAGATATCCGACAATGTCACATGATCACGATTGACATGGAATACTGAAAAGTGGTATTAGCAGTAGGTGTACTGACCATAAAAATGGTCAAGATTCAAAGAGTTATCTCCAAGGGATACTCACTTTCGATTCTCTTATTTGTTATAGCAATGATATCACTTAATTATATACTTAGGAAACACACAGAGAGCAACAGATTTACAAAATCACGGGAATAGATAAAACATCTTACGAATATGGATTATATCAGGATATTTGCCGAGAATCTAAAAAAGAACAAGAAAATATGGTACAAACTACAGGAATATACAGTTACGATGTCGGATTGGAATTTGGTACTGAAAAATGTGCTTTGCTGATAATGAAAAGCGAAAAATGAATAACAACGGAGGGAAAAAATGACTAATCAAGCAAGAACTAGAGCATTTCCTGAGAAAAAAAAATGACAAGTAATTGAAAATACTAGAGAAGGACACCATTATGGGGTGGATGAAAAGTTATTGGTTATTTTTTTGTAGGTTGTTGTCGTTGTTGGTCAATTGATTTGGGGTTTTAATATCGGACTCCTTTTGTTTTTTCTTCTTAACCCATTTAACTTGATTATTTTTTAATCAGTGAAGGCTGCAAGTGAATTACGGAAGAAAGGAAGGAGAGAGACGAAAATACCTTTTTAACTCAAAATTTAGTATTGCGTATAACGACCATTCTATGGGCGAATAAATTCTTCCTGAAACCAATGGAAATGGTTGTATCTCCAAGACTAGGTATTAAAGTATGTGAAGAGTCATTTTTGGTGGATTCCTGAAGTCGAATTTTGTTATATATTCAATTGGTGTCTTTGATGGATGCCACTTCTAGAGGAGACACAGTCCGGGACTTGAGTGAACACGTGCGCTACCTGGTAGAAGCCGACAGAAAGAAGGTCTGTCAAGTATCAAGGGTAAAGCTGAAGTGAAATAGAATGTCTCTTTAGCGCCCGGAAGACCCTTTCATTAGGTATGCACCACTCCGACTTTTTGTCAGGGGGCTTCTTGGAATGGTTATACTTTTTAAATTTTTTAAAAATTTCTTATTCAATTCTACTGCACTAAACAAACAGAAATGAAAGAATAAATAAGAAAATAGTTACACCGAAGAATAAGAAAACTTCTTGAAACCAGTAAGTGTAATAGAAACTTAATTCGAGGAATAAACGTCTGGGAAGTTTCCTTTGTAACATACTCAGGACTAATATCAAATTTAACGAGGGAGGGTCAGTGCCAAATGAACCGAATGATATGATCATGCACCACCCCTTACACCCGTCAATTAACATAGACAGTCTCTGTGTGTCAGGAAAAGGAGGAGGAAGATGATTCGACAAAACTGAACATTGTTTAGATCCAAAAGTTCAAATACTCATGAAATTTAAAGGCCTACGGATTTCGGTTTATGCCTTTGGGTTTAGTTAGGCTGAGAACCTTTCGGCTCATCACATGGGTTAGTTAGGGGCAACTTTAACACAGGTGTTCACGCGCAGAGCGAACGTGTCGCTCAGAGATATCACAATAGCCCGAGATGGGAAACGGGGTTACACAGTGCGAATGACGTCATGCGCCAGAAGCACGTGGAGGAATTTGGAAGATTTTGAAAAAGTCCGTAGAGTTGAGACCTGCCTCGGGAGAAGACGGTTGGCTTTCGCTTGCTCTCGGAGGCCTTGGGTAGGCGTCGGACGAGATGGTAGGCAGATGAAAAAGCCAGAACAGAAAGATTGTGCCTCTTTCTCCTTATGTCGAAGAACCTTTAAACTCAAAGGTAATAAAAAAAAAGTTTCGTACCTGAACAAAGAAGTCGTAAGTGTTTTTCGTGTTTCGAGATCTACGTTCTATCTTTATGGACATTCGAAGTACGTTTCACAAATAGCCATATCATGGCTATCGTACACTCAAAGCTCCAGCATTACTGGAAATTTATCATCAGATTGTTTCGTGTCATATCTAGGACACTCTTTGGTTTTGGTGGAGTCTTAGCCCTCTACAGAAATACAGTCGGTGTGTTATACAGCCCCACGGGACACTCGTTGAGGGAGTCTAAGCACTCCGTAAAGATGAAGTCGGTGTATTCTACAGCCCCAGTAGACTGGGTTAGAATCTAAGAGACCTGAGAGGACCTGATGTTGATCAGACTTTGGGGAATCAAATTGGTCAATAACCACCAGTTTAAACTGGCATGAAAACTCGCATAGAATGAAAATAATATAACAATAATCGTCGACGCATTCCCAATATATTAACAGAAGGATCATTATTTATATATATATATTGTAATCTTTCTCCTTCTGATTCAAAATCTATGTTGGTGAACAAATGGAACAAGTAAGTTCTACATAATATTCCTAAACAGCCACATGACATATTTTGATTAATCGGTTACTCATTTCCCTGTATATGCAGTATTTCCTCCTTATTTTAGTATCTTATTAAACATTCATCGGTGATTTGATATCACAAGATATCTTCCTTCCTAGTCCTGATGATGGTTTATAAGAAACGAAACGTTATAGCGTTGACATTTCTTTCTCATTAAACACGTCTTCTTGGTTTACCTTGTCTATTAATTTCCCTTTATATTATTGTTGGGGTCTTCAGATAATATCGGTGGAAGAGCAACTCAAACAACGGGTGATAGGTAAACGTTATTGTAGTTGAAGAAAAAGGAAGTCATACAAAGGAAGTACTAGCCGTGCTCGGCTTGCAGTCCGTCTGTCAAATGTCTCATAAGGAACGAGAAGTTATCCCTCGCCCCGAGCGAGCTAATGCCGGAGAATATGTTTAGGTTGGACGAGTCCATCTTTGGGGTATGGTAGGATATGTCCCCATGACAATTCTAAACGAATAATTTTGTTGGTAACGTCTTAAACAAGTCCACTTCTTATGGCCCCAATTATTGGTTAATTTAAAGGAAACCGAAGAAAAACAGCACCTCATAGATTGATTTTATTTGTAGAGTAATACCCTTACAAATGTTACACATAATAAAATTATTTGAGAATAAATGGCATAAATTTTGGAGCGTGTGTTCACCGGGAATTTCATTTCATTTCGTAATTATCCAAATTCGAGAGATAATTACGAAATGTTAATTAGAATCCTTTTTTTTAATAAATAGTTTGGTTTCATTTGGTTTATTTGTTTAATCAACCTTCATGGGCAAAATTCTATTATTTCAATAACCGGAATGTCATTTTATTATCAATATTCTTATTATAAAATAGTTAACTATAAAAGGTTAATAAGACTCCTCATTATTTCTTTCTACGTAAAAGCAAGAATATCACAGTTGACCGTATCTTGCGATTTAGGCCAGCCAGCTGGGCGGCGTTGGTTTAGAGAAGGTTTAGACTCCCCCAACGAGTGCACAGACGCCTAGCTTGTGGGGCTGTTAAATCCACTGACTGCATCTCTATAAAGAGCTAAGACTCCCTCAACGAGTTTCCCGTGGCTCAGTCGGCTGGGGCGGTATAACACACCGACTGTATCTCTGAAGACGGCTAAGACTTCCCCAACGAGAGTCCAGTGGCCCAGGTGGCTGGGGCTTTATAAAAGACCTACTGTATTACAAAAGTGATGTAACTTTTGTATGTACATTACTATTTTGTAAGAAGAACATCCGGGCCGTTGCAGTGTGTAGCGTTTACTTTTAAATTCTTTCTACATACCACAACCTGATGATGGCCCAAAGTCGGGCAGAAAGTACTTGCGAAATAAACAATTATGGAAGATATATCAATCAATTCCCGCCGAATACTATAAAATAAATACAGCAATATGAAAGGATCAACAAGAAAATATGTAGACAGAAAATGTCTATTGTATTCAACGAAATTTGTACATATAAATATATACAGGGTGAAACGATAAAATTGTCGTCCTAAAGAAAACAACACTACATCTTTATTTTAAAACTTTTAAATTTAATCATTCAGGTAACTTGATATGTACTAGAACTGACATCTATTCAATGTAGCCGCCTTCAGCCTCAATCACCGCCTCGATACGGATCCGGAACTGGGAGCATGCCTTTTCCACAAGCGGCGGCGGGAACTCGGCGAATACTCGGCGGATGGCGGTGATCAGGCTGGCTTTGGTGTTGTGGGAGGTCATGCTGGTGATGTTCTCGATGTATGACAAGACGAAGTAGTCCAGCGGGTTTATGTCGGAGAAGGAGGGGGTCCTGTGAGAGAAGGGTACAAAGTCGTAGCATTCCTTGTGAAGCCTAGCCTGGGTCTCTTTGGACTTGTGGGCCGGCGAAGAGTCCTGCTGCCACACCCAGGGTCTGCCACCGGCCACCTGATTGCACCAGGGGATCACTACACTCTTCAGCACATCCACGTACACTTTGGTGTTGAATTTCAGGTCGACTTCGAAGATGTGAGGTGGCATGATGTGACCCTTACTTGAAACCACACCAAAGACCATAACCGTAGCCAGAAACTTTGTTTTCCTCACCCTGGGCACGTCCCAGTTATTCGTGGCAATCCAGCGATGGTTCTGGCTGTCATAACTTGGATCAGTAGAGAGCATGAGTTTTACAGTGGTGCATCTCCGATCTCTCTCGTTGAACATTGCGTCACTTTCAGACATAATAGAAGGCTGCTATCGTTTTAGGGATTAGTACACAACTGACCAACTAGTAGATGGTCTGCAGCAAAAAAAAGAAAACCGGTTTTCATTACAGAGAATTGGAATCATGTCGTCTTTTCTAGGGCGACAATTTCATCGTTCCACTCGATATATATATATATATATATATATATATATATATATATATATATATATGGTGAGTATATTGGTATATTGTATATTTAGACTGCAAATCATTAGTTAAGCATGGTCTCTTCCAAATAGATTTGAGCCAACAATATATTTTAATGATTTATTTAAATCATTACAAATGAATATAGAAACTCACAGAAACAAGCAAACACAACCCCTGCGAACAACCAGCAACACAGTCAGAATCGCTTGGGGTTGTATGAGGCAATATCTTCACCACCTCGACCCAGACATATAAAAAATTATCCGAATACTTGAACTTCTTCACTTAAAGATCTTAAAAAGAAAACCCCCGATGTCTTCAACTGAGCATGCTTTTATACATATATAAATAAGTAAAATTGGTAAACGCAGTCAAGGGTGGCCCGAACGCCCCCTTTTTCAATAGCTACTACACAGAGGTGTAGGGGAGGGCGCCACTCATCTCCCTGGATTACTTTAATTTACCCTTGATCCGTACCTTATAATGCTGAGAGTTAAGCAAGGTGGCATCAGGTAGCATTCTTTGAGTCTTTGGTATAGCTCTACCTGGTATTGAACCCTGGTCTCCTGGGACATCGGCGAACACTTCACCCAATAGGCCAAGGGTGCGATATATATATATATATATATATATATAGTCATCCACAGACAGATCTGTGTCGTTCTATCAGAACTCATCAGTGTGGCTAGACATACTAGCTTCCCGTAGCTGGGATCGAAACCCGGTTGACTCAAACGCCAATCCTAGACTCTACCTCCCTTCCACGAGGAACTGATTGCAGCAAAGTAAATTTTAAACGGTTATGAATCACAGTTACTATTGTTTATATACATCCGCTTTACGGCTACCGAGAGCTCAATTCATATATGAAGAGCCTTGCAATAAACGCTAATGGCAACGCGATTACTTCATTCGCTAGAGAACTCAACCCTACGGGGGTAGGGGAGTATATATATCTATATAGTCATCCACAATATATATATATATATATATATATATATATATATATGTGTGTGTGTGTGTGTGTGTGTGTGTGAAAAAATAAGTGCGAAAGTGGATAAAGCAGAGAATTACACCAGGTTTAGTAATATGTCGTTCTTTATTCACAGAACTTTTTCAGACTAAACATTTTTTTTTTAGTTTTTCTACATCTTATCGATGTCCATCAGTTCTTAATGAACCAATTACTTATGGATATTCATTATTTGTTGTGTAGATAAAAATTTCAAAGCGACAGACGACAATCTTAAATCAACGACAGATAGAAACAAATCAGATTGAATGAGTCACTTTTTTTAGAACGTATAGAGTAGATTTTCCTGTGGAAAAGTAAATACTTGATTTATTATTTTCAGAAACATCAGATTTTAGTCGATGATTTTGGTGGAATAAAATACACCTAAATCCCTGTCCACTACATCCCTCCTCTTTCTTTTTCCTCTTTCTTTTTTCTTACTAAAAGTATTCCATCTCTAACCTATTAAATCTCTGTTGAAACCAGATACATTTGATGCCATATAGATTTCAGTATCTACTAAGTCACAGTCAAAACCAATAACCCCAACCACAATCACTTAAACGCATATCTAATTTCCTCCCTATTCTTCTTTTATCTGCCTCTTGTCTTTAGACCCTTTCACTCCCTTTATACATTTTTTTTCTGCTTTATTTTTATCTATTTCCTTAATTGCTGAAATGTTGAAAAACTCAAAAAAAATGTTTAATCTGAAATATTGAGAATGAAGAAAGAAATATTACTTAACCCATTGTAAGTGTCTGATTTATACATTTTTCCACTAATTTTATCATCTTGTCAGATTCACCAAAATCTACCATTTCACTATATATACGAGGATCATTAAATAAGTTTCCAGACATTTATCTTATGGTGTATTTTTATTGATAGTACACACATGAAACTCAAGTCCCCTTCGAAGTAATCTCCTCCAGCTGCAATGCACCTATTGTACCGTTCCAAAAACTTCGAGAAGGCCGCATGGAAGTCCTCTTGTCAATGACCTTCATCACAGCCTCTTTCATCTCCGCAATTGTCTCATAGCAACAGCCTGTGAGCTTAGGGAATAAGCAAAAGTCCCAGGGAGCAAGGAATTGTCTTTCGGGAGGCTGAGGAACTGTCTTTATGCCCATCTTGGTAAAATAGTCTGTGACAAGGATAGAGTTGTGGACTGGTGCATTGTCCCAGTGGAAATGCCACTGACCCGATTTGAAGAGTGCTGGCCTCTTCCGACGGAATCTCTCGCTGAACTCCCTTAAAACCTCAACATAGTAACCCTAACCCTAAGCCTAACCCTTTGGCCAATCAGCTCTGGTGTATTGACTTCCTTACTCCTCCCACACCTCTCATCATCCCTCACAGACTTCTTGTCTTCCTTGAATCTCTTATGCCACTCCCAAACTGATGCTCCATTCATGCAAGATGGTCGAAAAGCAGTCTGAAGCATTCCATACGTTTCCCTTCTTTTTTCCAAGTTTAAAACAGAATTTTATTGCATATCTTTCTTCTAAAGTCCAGATTGCATTTTTGGAACTCACCAGCTTTGACAATCAGGCTTTAGTAGGGTGTATTCCAATTCCTACTGTAGCTGTTCATTTGAATTTGAAATCATAAAAATTGTTCCGTTATCTCATTAGATGTATAGCAATAACATAGTGAATTTTCAAGAGTCTACAACAATTTTAAATGCCTGTACAAAAAAGTCTGGAAACGTAGTGAAAGCACCACGTATATATATATATATATATATATATATATATATATATATATATATATATATATATATATATATAACAATTAAGCTTTACAAAACAGACAAGTACCTGGGAGAGTCTTATAGTAAATTTTCAACTGATAATAAAAATGAGAATAAAATTACACCTCAGCAAATTTAGATATTTCTAAGTATGCACATTGATAAGACCCCTAAAAGGGGTCCTCGTGGTGTACTGGTTAAAGCGATGGACTGCGGAATCGTAGTACGCGAGTTCGTACTCCAGTCGCGTTATTACGTTCACTTTCGGGCAAATACCCTTGGGAAAGGTATGAACCCCCTTATCTCCCTCCAGCTATGGGTAAATAGTAGGGCAGACTAGGTTCTTCAGCCTTGGTTAGGCAACTAGTCTAGGAGAAGGAAAACTCTGAATTAAAACCTGTTAAACTCCGCTTAAAATTTGACCTTGTGTCATATCCTGCCCGAGCGGAGGGGTTGGTAAATAGGATAAGACCCCTAAAAATTTTCGGATTCTTTTCTTTGTTTAATTGCATATCAACCTTCTTGGGTTAATGAATGTTAAAGCTGCATTGAGGAAGAATTGCAGTGGTGCTATTTAATTCATAATTGGGAGCTGAGAAGCATCATTTTTTTCCATTTGGGTTTTGTCCAAAAGTGAACTTAATAGAGCAACTGGAATTCGAACTCGTTTTATATGATAATGCAGTCCAGAGCGTTAGCCATAAGGCCCCCCGCCTTATGATTTAAAACGGATTCTTGCAGATGTATAGGGTAATTAAAAAGTAACTCCTTATCTTAAAATTCTTTTATTTCTTTCTTGCAAAAAATTTAGTTAAGAAATAAACAATAAGAATTTTAAAATAAGGAGTTACTATTTACCAACCCCTCCGCTCGGGCAGGATATGACACAAGGTCAATTTTTAAGCGGAGTTTAACAGGTTTAAATTCAGAGTTTTCCTTTTCCTAGACTAGTTGCCTCACCAAGGCTGAAGAACCTAGTCCGTCCTACTATTTACCCATAGCTGGAGGGAGAATAAGGGGGTTCATACCTTTCCCAAGGGTATTTGCCCGAAAGTGAACGTAATAGCGCGACTGGAGTACGAACTCGCGTACTACGATTCCGTAGTGCATCGCTTTAACCATTACACCACGAGGACACCATCGCTTTAACCATTACACCACGAGGAAATAAGGAGGTACTTAGCGATTACTCTCTATAACCATATTCACAATTCCAGTTTTTGATTAAACAGTAGAAATGTGCTAGTTGACAATGTCCATCATTTTTGCAAATAGAATTCATTTGATTGTTTTGGGTTACAAGGTGCCCATAGCAAAGAGTGATCCTTGACCGAACATATAATCTACCACTGAAAATGAATTGTCTTTACAAGTTTAGACAGCTCCAAGTGCTCTAAAATCAACTTTTCTCCACTGAACACAAACTGCCCCAGCCGGGGTTCAAATCAGCTTCGACAATTCCATCCTACGTGCCGACATCCGTTTGGCTACTCGTACCTCCTCGCAATTCAAGAAATTATTCTCAATCTAACGGCGCCTTAAACGAAGACCATTGATCATCTTGTCATCAGCAAAGGTTTTAGTTGCCGATCAAATCCTCGATAGCTTTCTGCTTTTCGGACAGAACGTATTGATTTGCAGGTATCGATAATTCAAACGATTTGAGAAGCGATCAAGTAAAAGGAAGGAAAGTCCATCGACTGACAATTGCTTCATGGGGAGAGATCATCTGAGACACAGCTGTATGTTGCACAAGCTGTTACTTAACGAACTGGTCGGCGCCGGTCGCGGGAAACATTCCGATTCAGCCATATCGACGGGCGTGAATACTCCCTCTTCCCGCGAGACTTTGCAGTGAGCAATGGCCTGCCGGTCAATTAAAGAGCTCCGTGTTAGTGGATATGTAAACGAATGTAGAAATAGCTATGTACATAAAAGTAGACTAACTCAGTCAATGAGGCGGAAGCCTCGAGCGAAAATAAAAGAAGAAATCAGAAACAAATTATATATATCTTTCTTTTTTTTTTCGTTCTTTTCTTTTCTTTTCTTTTTCCTTCTTATAATGTTCAATGTTTCGTATAGTCTTTTTTTTTGTCTTTCAGTGTTCGAGTCTTTCACTCTTTCTTTTCTTAACACATCATTTTTTCGTTCTTTTCTTTTCTTTTTCCTTCTTATAATGTTCAATGTTTCGTATAGTCTATTTTTTTTTTGTCTTTCAGTATTCAACTCTTTCACTTTTTCTTTTCTTCCCACATCATTTTTTCGTTCTTTTTCTTTTCTTTTTCCTTTTTATAATGTTCATTGTTTTGCATATTCTATTTTTTCTCTCTCAGTGTTCAACTCTTTCACTCTTGCTTTACTTCCTCAAATCATATTTTCGTTTTTACTTTTCTTTTTCTTTCTTATAATGTTCAATGTTTCGTATATTCTATTTTTTTTTCTTTTGTCTTTCACTTTTTCTTTTCTTACCACATCATTTTTTTCGTTCTTTTTCTTTCCTTTTTCCTTTTTATAATGTTAATTGTTTTGCATATTCTATTTTTTGTCTTTCAGTGTTCAACTCTTTCACTCTTTCTTTTCTTTCTCAAATCATTTTTTCGTTCTTTTCTTTTCTTTTTCCTTTTTATAATGTTCATTGTTTTGCATATTCTATTTTTTTCTCTTTCAGCATTCAACTCTTTCACTCTTTCTTTTCTTCCCACATCATTTTTTTTCGTTCTTTTCTTTTTTTTCCTTTTTTGATTTATTCCTTTTTTTCTTCATGCTTTCTTTCTTTCTTTCTTTCGTTCTTTCTTTCTAATTTTTGTCTCTTTTTTTTTGATTCAATTTTTTCTTTCATCTTAATTTTTCTTTTTTTCTTTCTTTCTGTTTAATTTTTGTCTGCTTCCTTTTTTCTTCAATTCTTTCTTTCTTTCTTTCTGTGTGATTTTTCTCTTCTCCTTTTTTTGCTTTATTTTCTTTATTTCTTTCTTTTTCATTTTCGTCTTCTCCCTTTTTTTGCTTCAATTTTTTCTTTCTTTCTTTAATTATTTCTTTCTTTCTTTCTTTCTTTTTGCATCATTTTTTTCTTTCTTTCGTTAAATCATTCTTTCTTTCTTTCTTTCTTTCTTCCTTTCTTTCTTTCTTTCTCATTTTTGTCTTCGTCCTTTTTGCTTCAATTTCTTTCTTTCTTTCTTTCTTTCTTCCTTTCTTTCTTTCTTTCTCATTTTTGTCTTCTGTTTTTTGCTTCAATTTCTTTCTTTCTTCCTTCCTTTCTTTCTTTCTTTATTCCTTTCTTTCTTTCTTTCTCATTTTTGTCTTCTGTTTTTTGCTTCAATTTCTTTCTTTCTTCCTTTCTTTCTTTCTTTCTTTCTTTCTCATTTTTGTCTTCGTCCTTTTTGCTTCAATTTCTTTCTTTCTTTCTTTCTTTCTCATTTTTGTCTTCGTCCTTTTTGCTTCAATTTCTTTCTTTCTTTCTTCCTTTCTTTCTTTCTTTCTCATTTTTGTCTTCTGTTTTTTGCTTCAATTTCTTTCTTTCTTCCTTCCTTTCTTTCTTTCTTTCTTTCTTTCTTTCTTCCTTCCTTTCTTTCTTTCTCATTTTTGTCTTCTGTTTTTTGCTTCAATTTCTTTCTTTCTTTCTTTCTTTCTTTCTTTCTTTCTTTCTCATTTTTGTCTTCTGTTTTTTGCTTCAATTTCTTTCTTTCTTTCTTTCTTTCTCATTTTTGTCTTCTTCCTTTTTTGCTTCAATTTTTTTCTTTCATATTAAGTTTTCACCGTTTCCCGCTTATTTTCTTTCAGCTCCTCTTCTTCCCTGATTGTTTCACACATATTTCTCATCTATGAATGATATTTTATTCTTGGTAACAAAAAATATTGGGTTGAGTCATAAATAATTTTTGCTTTAGTAAAATATAATTTATTTACGTATAATTTAATAATGAATTTATTTCAATCAATAACAAATTCGCCATTATTTTCAATCTCCCCTTTCCATTCATCGCGTAGCTTGTTGATTCCCCCAAGTAAAATTCAATTGGTTTTAAGCTCATGATATTTTCCACAAACGTCTTCACCTGATCTTGTCGAAAACAGTTTTTATCGTTCATAGGATTTTGTTATTTAAAAAAAAGATGGCACTCACTTGGTACAAAGTCTAATGAATACGAAGGAGTATGGCAGAACAGGCCAACCTAAATCCAATTTCTTTTTTACTCCGTGGATCTTGCTGAATGTTGTCTTGCATTATCAGGAAGAAGCACAACGTTTTTCTAATCGACGAGTGTGAGATATTTTCAAGGAATTTCATGAACACGTTGCTGTTGTTGAGTTTTTAAATCTACGTTGAATATCGGATTGCGGTTTTAAAATTCCAAATAAATAGTATCGCTGTGATCGCACCATCACACTCATTAGTTTTCTTGAGAATTAATTTTTTATATCCTCATCTTGGTAGTTTTTTGTTTTTTTTCTCACTACCTTTCGCCCAAATTTCACCTCTGGCCTTCTTCAGGTGATTAACCACGACCTCTTATAGGAATACTGAGTCTTGTAACCGTATCCACAGTAATTACTGCCTTCTATAGTTGTTGTCTATCGCACCACGTTTTTTGACCAAGTAGCCCTTTGGCCGGCTTGGGTTGGAATTGAAACTGCTATCTTCTAACAACACTCACCTGGAACCATAGAGACTCAACTCATCTATCCACTGTGCCGAAGGAGGTTCAAGGTTAGATTTTTTTGTCTCATAAATCCGATTATTTGTTCACCTTATCTGGTCTTCCATAGTCGGGTCCGCACCGAATTTGTAATTGTCTTTATTGGGAATCCTTTTGAGATTAGGCTTCTTAATCTTAATTACAGGGGATACGGTTACAAGACTCAGCATTCTTATCAGAGGTCGCGGTTAATCACCTGAAGAAGGCCAGAGGTGGAATTTGGGCGAAACGTAGTGAGAAAAAAAACTACCAAGATGAGGACAAAATCTGCCATAAAAAATTAATTCTCAGATTAAGAAGACTAATCTCAAAATGATTCCCAATAAAGATAACTTTTCTTCCATAAAGTTCTGCTTTTGATATAAGCCACAGAGATTCATCCTTGTTAAACCTCTGCTTTTACCTTAAACGTTGCCATTAAAGACCAATATTTTGTCACCTGTAATGATATTATTGAGAAACGGGTCATTTTTCTGCCTTGAAAGAAGACCTGCCGCTATGGATATCCAATCTTTCTTATTCTTTTAACTAGCAATATGAGGAAGTCAAAAGGCAAAGTTGATTCACTTTTCCTATCTTTTTCAAGTGATGGAAGAGTTTCGATTTTGATATATTCAATTCAAGCATGAATTTTGGGAGAACTTTTACGCGGATTGCATTCCACCTATTTTCTTAAAGCTTCTTGATTGGGATCTAATGGGTGTTCTGGTTAAGTTAATCTTTCGATGATGTACCGTCAGAACGAAATTTTGAAAACCAGTTTTGGACATGGCAGTCAGTATTGACACCATGGTCATATACACTACGAAATCTAGGAGCTGTTTCTGTTGCGTGTTTGATTTATTATACTCCCACAATACGAGGATCATTAAATAAGTGTCCATACTTTTTTCGTTTGGGCACTTTTATTGATAGTACACACATGAAACTCTAGTCCCCTTCGAAGTAATCTCCTCTTGCTGCAATGCACTTATTATACCGTTCCAACAGCTTCTGGAATGCCCCATGGAAGTCCTCTTGTGTGAGCGTGTCAATGACCTTCTTCACAGCCTCTTTCATCTCCTCAATTGTCTCATAACGACAGCCTCTGAGCTTAGGAAATAAGCAAAAATCACAGGGAGCAAGGTCTGGACTATAGGGAGGGTGACTGTCTTGATGCCCATCTTAGTCAAATAGTCTGTGACAAGGAGGGAGTTGTTGACTGGTGCATTGTCCTGCTGGAAATGCCACTGACCCGATTTGAAGAGTGCTGGCCTCTTCCGACGGAATCTCTTCCTGAACTCCCTTAGAACCTCAACATAGTAACTCTAACCCTTTGGCCAATCAACTCTAGTGTATTAACTTCCTTACTCCTCCCACACCTTTCATCATCCCTCACAGACTCCCTTCCCTCCTTGAATCTCTTATGCTACTCAAACACTGATGCTCGATTCATGCAAGATTGTCAAAAAGCTGTCTGAAGCATTCCAAACGTTTCTGTATCATTTTTTCCAAGTTTAAAACAGAATTTTCTTGCATATCGTTCTTGTAAAGTGTCCTCACGTGTAGATTGCGTTTTTGAAACTCACCAGCTGTGACAATCAGGCTTTAGTAGGGTGTATTCCAATTGCTGCTGTAGCTGTTCACTTGAACCTGAAATCATAAAAAGTGGACAGTCATCTCATATAATGTATAGCAATAACATACTGAATTTTCAACAGTCTACGGCAATTTGAAATGACTGTACAAAAAAAAAAGTCTGGAAAAATATTTAATGCACCACGTATTTCATGCTAAATATCCATTTAGTTCTTCCATTTCTGGTGCATAAGATTAAAGAAGGGTGTGCCCTCTTTAATCTTTTGAAATAAGAATAATAGATGAAAACTTCCAAATAAGGAGATAGTTCTCAGCGAGTAGTAATTTACGAAGCTCTTTGCTTCGATGTGGTACAAGGGGAATGAATGGGGCATACAATGAGACTCGAACTCACTCGTGTAGGTTTGCTAGTCAAGCTTGCTAACCATTACACTAACAAAGGTACTTCTCAACGAGTACCCAGCATGTCTTACTCATCCTACGAGTATGGTTTGTTGGATACAGCTACTTTTGTGGGGGTGTGATTCTCTATATATATGTGTGTGTGTGTGTGTGTGTGTGTGTGTGAATGTGTATGTGTGTGTGTGTGAGAGAGAGAGAGAGAGAGAGAGTCAAAGGAATCTGTGCTGTCAGTATGCCTTGATGATGATGATGATGATGATGATGAGAAATAAAACAAACCAAATGTTATGAATGAACGGGGGAAGTTTTTTTTCTTTAGAAAAAGAATTAAAAAAAAACGACTAACCGTGGCCGGAATCTGACATTATAAAATGTCTCTTACACATCTGACATAAAGTCTCTCATCAAACTAGGCGATTATAGTTGCAACTTGATGTAGTATGGCAAAAGGCCAGATGTATTGGGGATCCTCTATGCATTTACTTAAGCCCTCCACCACTCGTTGGATGTGACACACGAGAAATTTTTTAAACACACTAAAGCCGTTTTGAAAATCTTTACCTCTATTAGGCTGGTTGCTCAACCAAGGCTAAAGAACGCAGTCTGTCCTTCAATAATCAGCGGTGTGGGGAAAACAAATGGATTCAACCTTTTCACCGGGCAATAACCAAATTGTTTGAAACCATTGAATTATTTCTAAAAGAAGGAGCTCCAGATTGTTTAAAAATTTTTTCGAAGAAATTTGTTTACACATTATATATTTTGGATTTATATGTATAAAAAGATTTAGCATTAAATAACCTACAATGGTTGATATGCCATAAAAACCCAACCAAACCAAATCCTCTACATTTAATATGTATGTATAAAGAAGATTTGCCATTAAATAACCTACAATGGTTGATATGCCATAAAAACCCAACCAAACCAAATCCTCTATATTTAATATATATGTATAAAGAGGATTTAGCATTAAATAACCTACAATGGTTGATATGCCATAAAAACCCAACCAAACCAAATCCTCTATATTTAATATATATGTATAAAGAGGATGTAGCATTAAATAACCTACAATGGTTGATATGCCATAAAAACCCAACCAAACCAAATGATCTTTCCTCTAATTGGTTACGAGGACAAACTGGACTAATGCAGCAAATTCCCTTGTCTATAGGTCAATTCGTCTAGAAGATCATTGTATTCGTAGTGTAATCGGAGAAGAAGAGAAATAGACTTGTCTTCGATGTTCAGCTAGCCGGAGTATTTTAAAATCCATTATCGAAACGGAGGAAAAGCATTCTACTGTCTCTAATTGACGGAAAAATGAAGAAACCAATGGTTAAGTTAATATAATTTAGTGCTGATAAAGAGAATATGTACCACAAAGTTGAAATAGAGAAGCACTTTATCAATCGAAAAGGCGAGAAGCAGTGAATCGAAATGAAATTATGAATTCGGCAAAAGGAACAGAATTCTAAATCCGAGCAATAAAAGGTTCCGTTTGTTTCGGAAACTTCTCTTTAACTCTCATGGGAACCAAATCAGGCCGGTAATAAAGCCAAATTCCACCCACGCCATCCAACTTGAAACTACTTTCTCACACAACACCTGCCAGTGCCCCAAACCAAGAGTTAAAAAAGCGCTTTCCTAAACTTCAGTGAACAAATTTTGAGTTGAAATATTTTCTATTTCAACTCCTGCGAATTCTCCTCGTCTAGGGACCAGCAGGGGGAAGGCAATTTCCTCAATAGCTCTAACACACTATTCTCTCAAGTTGAAGGTCAGAAAGTTATTTCCTAAGTTTGAATTAATAAAACACTAACCGAAATATTTTCTGTTTCAACTTGTTTTTTTAAATCTCAAACAAATTTTTCATCAAGATGGAGGTCATCCGAGTGATCTTCGTGGCACAAACAATAGAATGAATCCACTTTGAATTTTCCATATCTACATAACTGAGTCAGCAAACGCAAAATATAAATCGTACCCTTTCTTCAAAATGGCTGGTATTTTCAATGCAAATAAAGAAAAAGTTAGTTTTTCATTATTTTATTTATAGCGTATATACAATAATTTGTATACTTTTAAAATCCCTCTAATTTATACTCTTACAAGATATCAGGTTTGGTTTGGTTTCTTTGTTTAATGGCATATCAACCTTTGTAAGGTTATTTAATGCCAAAGCCATTCTCCTAGAAGAACAGTAGTGGTACTATTTAACCCATAGCTTGGAGGATAAGGGGGTTCATACCTTTCCCAAGGGTAGTTGCCCGAAAATGAACGTAATAGCGCAACTGGAGTTCGAACTCGCTTACTACGATTTCGCAGCTCATCGCTTTAACCATTAGACCACGAGGACACCCCCAAGATATCAGGACATCCAGGTCAAATTATATCTAAGTAATCATGATTCCTTCCTTTTTACCAATTCCAGTAATTAGAATATATTTTATATAATAACAGGAAAGTTGATTTGTATTTTTACTAGTAGTAGTAGTAGTAGCTGGAGGCATCGTAGTAGTAGACGCAGTAGTCATATTAGTATTACTATTAAAAAAAGCAGTAATGGTAATCGTAACAGTTGAAGTAATCATTTATTACGATATCAGTTGGACACAAGTAAGAAATATGTAGCACTTAGTGAGAATCCAACTCACTTGCTATGTCCTGTTAACTTTGTTCAATAATCAATAAACCATGCGTATCACCTTCGCAGTACTTGTTAAGATAGTCTTTGTAATAGTAGTAGGAGTGTGAGTAGGAGTTATAGTTTCAATTGTGGTAGTGGTGTTAGTAATAGTAGTCGATTATTATTATTATAATTATTATTTACTCCTCTAGAGTTTTTCACATCAGTATTAGTTGATGGTTTTTCACTGGAGTTTGAGTGACAGCAAGTCTCCTTAAATCTCCAGGACTCGTCTCAGTATTCTGGCCGTCCTCAGCAATGCTGTCGTTTGGATAGTCTCTTCCCGTCCGCCAACTTCCAAGTCCTCCAGGCCCTTTAATAATCCTTTAGTTGTTGTGCCTAACGCACCAATCACAATTGGTACAATCGTTACTTTCACGTTCCACAGCTTTTTCAATTCTCTAGCAAGGTCGAGGTACTTATCCTTCTTTTCACTTTCCTTCAGATTTGTTCTGTGGTCCGCCGGGACAGCAAAGTCGACAATTTTGCAAATTCTCTTTTTTTTGTGATTATTATAAGGTTTGGTCTTCTGGCCGGTACTCATTAGAATTTTTCACATCAGCGTAAGCTGATGGTCTTTCACTGGAGATTGAGTCTTCTCAAGTCGCCAGGACTCCTCTTAGTATTCTGGCCGTTTTCAATAATGCTGTTGTTTGGATGGTCTCCACTCGGCCGCCAACTTCCAAGTTCCCCAGGCCATTTAATAATCCTTTAGTTACCGTGCCAAATGCACCAATCACAATTGGCATTATTGTCACCTTCATGTTCCACAGCTTTTTCAATTCCCTAGCAAGGTCGAGGTACTTATCTCTCTTTTCACATTCTTTCAGTTTTATTCTGTGGTCAGCCGGGACAGCAAATCGACAATTTTGCAGATTTTCTTTTTTTATTGTTGATTATTATAAGGTCTGGTCTTCTGGCCGAGATTAGGTGATCCGTTTGTATATTAAAGTCCCATGGGAGTTTGTGTGTGTCATTTTCAAGGACAGGTGCTGGGTTGTGCTTATACTATTTGTTGGCATGGTTAAATTTAAATTTCTTGCACATTTCCCAGTTGACCACCTAGTTGTGTCTAGCCTTGTACTCCTTCTGCGCCAGTTTGCTGCATTCGCTTATAATGTGATTGATGGTTTTATCTCTGTCACGACAGAGTCTACATTTGCTATTTTTTTGAGTCTTATCTATCCTCGCCTTTCTATGATTGATTTTTATGGCGCTTTTTTTGTGCTGCCATTAGGAGAGATTCTGTTTCTCTCTTAAAGTTTCATTTTCTTAGCCATGTCCAGGTTTTATCGTGTGAGATATTGTTTATTAGTCGTTTAAAACGCCCATGGAGTTGTTTTTCTTCCCATTTTTGTTTCCTAGTTTTTATCATTCCGTTATCTATCGTGTTGTCAGTATTGTTTCTGATGGCCGTAATCAGTCCTCTTTCGTGTTTTTCTATGTACTTTTCGAGTCGTTCTATGGATGTGTCAACGCTGTCTTCGATGCTGGCAAGTGCTCTTCCCTCATCTTTTCTTGGTTATTATAATAACAATTATAATATTATTATTATTATTATTATTATTCCTTTAGAGTTTTTCACATCAGTGTTAGTTGATGATTTTTCACTGGAGTTTGAGTGACAGCAAGTCTCCCCAAGTCTCCAGGACTCGTCTCAGGATTCTGGCCGTTCTTAGCAATGCTTGGATAGTCTCTATCCGCCCACCAACTTCCAAGTCCTCCAGGCCCTTTAATAATCCTTGAGTTATTGTGCCTAAAGCACCAATCACAACTGGTGCAATCGTTATTTTCATGTTCCATAGTTTTTTCAATTCTCTAGCAAGGTCGAGGTACTTAATCTACTTTTTGCTTTCCTTCAGATTTAGTTTCTGGTCCGCCGGGACAGCAAAGTCGACAATTTTGCGGATTCTCTTTTTTTGTTGTTGATTATTATGAGGTCTGGTCTTCTGGCCGGGATTAGGGGATCCATTTGTATGTTAATGTCTCATAAGAGTTTATGCGAGTCCTTTTCTAGGACAGGTGCTGGTTGTGCATATCCCATTTGTTTGTATGGTCGAATTGAAGTTTCCTGCACATTTCCCAGTTGATCACCTTGCCGACCCAGTCGTGTCTCGCCTTATACTCCTTCTGCGCTAATTTGCTGCATTCGCTTATTATTATTATTATTATTACTTGGGCAGAAGTCAAATTAGCACATTGGAATAATCAAACACGCTAAAATGTTTTTTTCGGGTACTTTGTAAATGAGTTCATAATGCGAGGCTCAGTAATAGTTGCAATAGTAGAAGTAGGAGAAATAGTAGTTTCATTTCTTGGTTTAATGGCATATCAACCTTCGTGGGTAACTCAATGCCAAATCTATTCTTTTAATGATGCTATTTAACACATAGCTGGGGGTTTAAAGGTTCCATAGTTTTCCCAAAGGTATTGATCGGAAGTTCGAACTCCCTATGATGTCGCAGTCGAGCACTTTAGCCAATACGCAACGAGGACTTTGCCCATTCAGCTGGAGCTGCAGAATACAACGACTGCATCTCCGCAGAGGAGTATGACCCCCACCACAACAAGTGTCCTGAATATGATACTAAACAATCTGATGGTGAGGTTGCAGTAATGCTTGACCTTTGGGGAATGTGTTGTTCCCCTTCATTTCCATCGCTTCCAGGTCCACTCTGAAGTGATTGAAAAAGAACTGTTTTGACATTTGAACTGCGTACTTATATCAAATTGAACTGTTTGAAATGGAACTGTTTTTTTTTTTTAATTTTACTTACGTTTAAGCTGAATTGTTCGAAATAGAACTGTTTTGACATTTAACTGTGTGTAAACAAAAACCATACTTATACTAAACTGAATTATCAAAATTAAAACTGTTTGACTAAACTGAATCATTTGAAATAGAAATGAGTTTTTTTTGAAAATTAAAGAGAATACTCGTGCTAAACTGAATTGTTTGAAATTGAACTGCTCATTTGTATAAAAAGAAAAAAAAATCACTTTATTACTTTATTTTAGGTTTATGATGACCCTCATCAGATGTTAAATGGAAAAAAAAATTATATATATATATATATATATATATGTATATACATCATCATCATCATGTCGTGCTGCTAGCACAGATTTCCCTGATTCTCTCTCGTCATTCGTCTCTATCATCCATCGCTTCTGGCAAGTCAACTAGACTAAATCCTGTGTCCGTACGGATTTGTTGTAGAGATATTCAAGTTGGTCGTCCAACACTTACACGTCCGTGTGAAGGGGTCCACATGAGTTTATTTTGACTTCTCCAGCTGTGCCCCGCATGTTTTGTCTCTCTTTTTTGTTTAGTTTTAGAAATGAGAGTAAGGCGACCGTACTGCTCCTTTGTGAGATGTTGATATAAGGATATGTTCAATATGTATATTTACCAACCCCTCCACTCGGGCAGGATATAACACAAGGTCAATTTTTAAGCGGAGTTTAACAGGTTTGAATTCAGAGTTGTCCTTCTCCTTGATTGTTGCCTCACCAAGGCTGAGAAACCTAGTCTGTCCTACTATTTACCCATAGGGAGAAAATTGGATTCATACCATTCCCAAGGATATTAGTGCTATGTGAAATGCAATCAGTCTCGTCCAGGATTTGAAATCATGTCACCGTGTCCATTTCCTACGACGATAACCATTACACCACGGGCACCTACGTAAGACGTTGGTATACTCGCATAAATCCGTTCCAGGCCCCTATCTATTGGTTAGATAGAACTAAACTACTATTACACCACGGGTACAGGATTTGTTCAATATGACCGTAGCATTCCTGTGCAATTCGCATCAAACTTTTTCTCTATACGCTTAGTCAGTACCCAAGTGTGTGTATATATATATATATATATATATATATATATATATATATATATATATATATATATATATATATATATTAAAGTTAATTTTTTTAATCATCCATTATACTTCTTTCTTTCATGACTTCCTGAAGATAGGGCAAGACGGATTGATACACGTGTAGGACTAAAAGAAACAATTTGAAAATAGATCTCTTTATGGACCGATTTATTTTAAAATATTTACATTTACACCTCTTTGGATCAAAGTGTTCACCAATGGCCCGGGAGATCAGGGTTCAACTCTAGATCGAATCAAAAAATGGTACTTGATGTCTCCGTCCTTAACTCTCAACATTATAAGGCATTGATCACGGATAAAGGAGCAAACCAGGAAAAAGAGTGGTTCCCTCCCCTACACCTCGGTGTAGTAGCAAATGAAAAGGAAAAAATTATGAATATTCTAGTATAATAATAAACGACTCTATCATAAAACAAGATTAGTTTGAATTGTAAAAACATGTATTTGTATACCTTCAAAAGAAATTCTTTAGATACTTCGTAGCTATGATGAAGGAACGAACGACCATGATGAAAGAATGAGGAGACCTCAATACATTCTTTACAAAAATATATCTCTCTCCATTACGTCTTGAAAGGTCCAACATTTTGTAAGCGGGAAAGAGAGAGAGAGAGACGGGGAGACAGAGTGGGGGAGGACTGCTAGATTGACCCATATCTTGTTAAACATGTTGTGATTCGATATTAACGATAAAGAAGAAACAACAATTAAAAAATTTGGAAAAGCAAAAGGGGAAGAAAAACAAAATTATCTCATGCGCAGTTTCCTGTGGATTACTTTTTGGAACCAGTCATGTCTACTCTCGTATCTTTTTTGTGCTAAATCGATTATCATGTTATTATCTGTCTCATCGCTGACACAACTGACTTACTATTTCTCTGCTTATTGTGAATTCTAGCTTTTATATTTTGGCCTAATGAGTTGAGTGTTTGTCAATGGTTCAGGAGACCAGGATTCAATCCCAGGTCGAGTCAAACCATTTTCAGGTCTTTGGCACAATGAGTAGAGTGTTCGCCAAAGGTTCAGGAGACAGGTTTTATTTCCCAGATCGAGTCCTACCAACGACTCAAAACATGGTACTTTATTCCCCCCTACTTAACACTCAGCATTTTAAGGCAAGGATCAAGGGTAAAGTGGAGCAATGCAGGGAATAGAGTAGCACCCTCCCGAATATCTCAGTGTCGGAGACAATTATGTAAGGCGTCTGTAGCGTACTTACCAAAGCAGATGGTACAAATAATTAAGCAATACTGAGGCGAAGTGCAAGTAAGTTCGACCCTCACCAAAAAACTGTTATTTTCAACATATGCTGCTCAATACGGTCGTCGAATAACGACCGGAACGATATGCGATAAAAAAAAAAAAAAAAACAAATTCAAGAAAACAAGATTATAGAAACGCTAGTTAAAATTAAAGATAATGTTTATTGGGAACAGTAAGAATTAACAAAATGAGTAAATTGCCAAAGGGTTTAACGAGAAGAGGAATTAAAAATAGGTTTGATCAATTAACGAATTCATTTCAATGTAATCAAAAGAAATTGTGAGCAAAGGAAATTAAAATTTTAGAATCTAAAATCATAAGCAGAAATATGATAAAAATATAAATAAATACATATGACCGAGTCTTAATGAGATATTCAGAGCCCTTCCTCAGCTGGACAACAGCAGAAGATGTTAGATCAGAAAACACGGATTGCAAAAATTCGTCTTCTCAAAAGATGTGTCAACTCACATGGATTAAAGCAAAAAGAATATAAAACGTTAGACTCATTTTTCGACTTCGCTTGCTAAGAGAGGGATCTTGGAACATTAATATGGTGGTTATTCTAGTCGGTGTTGAATCTCTTGGAACAATGCCACTGAGACTGCTAAAGATGCTTGTATGGAAGAACCAAAACTATATCAAACTGTATCTGTTCTGAAAGTACCTAGAATACTAAGAACTATATTTCAAAATATGAAAAAAGTGATATCATTAGATTTCCTGTGTAAAATGCTGTTGGTGGTAAAAAAAAAAAAAGAGTTATAGTCCAATCTGCTTTCCAAAATCGCGGGTTAGAAAGGCAACGCAAGATAAATTTTAAACGAAGTAAAAAACAGCGATATTCAAGATTGAATACTAAGGAGAGGGCGGCATTGAGGAGACTTGCTGTCACTTAATCTCTAGTGAAAGCTATTATCTTATTTTGCGATTCGTTAGGTTAGTTATTTATAGCATATCCCCCATAATCAGTAGTGCCAAATCCGGTTATATATATATATATATATATATATGTCTGTGTGAGTGTGAATCTGCATATATATATAGAGAGAGACAGACAGACTGTTTCGTTGTATTACAACACTCCAGTGGAGCTAGACACGCAAGATGCTTTAAGCTGAGATCGAAAACCGGATGACTTTACGTCAGTCGGATATCTTACCCCTGAACTACCCTCATTCTTAACGTAAGTAAAGGACTTTTTTACTTACTTGTTTTTTACATATACGCTATAGGATACAGGAGACCTCAATACATGAGAAGGGCATTGTATGGGAGAACCAAAGCGTATGTGGCAGAAGTCAATTCATCATTCGGGAAAACAACTCACTGATGGGAGGTGCCCCTGGTGTAATGTTTATCGTCGTAGGAAATGGACACGGCGACACGAGTGCAAATCCTGAACGAGGCTGATTGCATTTCACATAGCACTAATACCCTTGGGAAAGATATGAATCCAATTATTCTCCCTCCACCTATGGGTAAATAGTAGGACAGACTGAGTTCTTCAGCCTTGGTGAGGCAACTAGTCTAGGAGAAGGAAAACTCTGAATTCAAACCTGTTAAACTCCGCTTAAAAATTGACCTTGTGTCATATCCTGCCCGAGCGGAGGGGTTGGTAAATAGGAACAACTCACCGATGGGGGAAAGCATATACACTGTCTTCCACAAACAGAATGTTTCGTTGTATAACAACTCTCCTGTGTGGCTGGACAGGCGAGATGCCGCAAGTTGGGATCGAAACCAGGCTGACTTTACGTCAGTCATACATATGATTTGTAAGCGAATAACTTGTTGTTGATTATATTTTTAAACAAGTTATTAAAGCTGATTTGTTATAAAACATATACATGTTTTCAAGTATTGCTATTTAACATTAATAATTCTATTCATTAAGCAATCGTATCAAATACGATATTGTCCAGTTGACTGGGACTGTTGAATACACTGATTGCATCTCTGTAGGGAGTTAAGACCCCCCACACATATACCAACGAGTGTCCTGGATATAGCACTAAACAATATGATAATAAGGTTCCAGTAATGCTGGAGCTTTGGGGAATACGGAGCACCCTTTTATTGCTATCGCTCCCATGGTCCTCTCTGGCCCAGAGTGGCAGCACCTGATAGGGTCCTATCTATGGATCCAATAGAATTAAACTGCGTAGTTATGCTAACCTGAATGGCCTAAAATAGAAATGTTTTGACATTTAAACTACGTACTTATTCTAAACAGAATTATTTAAAATGAAACTATTTGTGACATTGAGACTGTACTTTCGCTAAACTGAATAGTTTAAAATAGATCTGTTTTGACATTTAACTGTGTGTAAACAAAAGTATACATATACTAAATTAAATTGTTTAATTTGAACTGTTTGACTACACTAAATAGCTTGAAATATCAATGTTTTTAATAATTAAACTGTGTTCTTATGCTCAATTGAATTGTTTGTAATAGAACTGTTTATTTGTATAAAAATGTATTTGGCATTAAATAACCTACAAAGTTTGATATGCCTTAAAAACCGAACAAACAAATACAAATAACTTGTGCACAAACGTATGTTTTCAAATAAGTAATGATAATCATAATTTTTAATAAATGATTAAACAAGTCTATTTAACTGATAATAGGACCTTAACCAGTACTACAACTCAGGTTTAGAATGGACATGGAAGTAATGGCAATAAAGACATACTACGTTTTCCTCAAAGCTCAATGACTGGATCCTCACAATAGTTGTTTAGGGTCACATTCAGCACACTGATTGCAAAGATGCTCACAATAGTTGTTTAGGGTCACATCAGCACACTGATTGCAAAGATGCTCACAATAGCTGTTGAGGGTCACATTTAGCACACTCATTGCAAAGATGCTCACAATAGTCGTTTAGGGTCACATTTACCACACTCATTGCAAAGATGCTCACAATAGTTGTTTAGGGTCACATTCAGCACACTCATTTCAAGGATGCGCACAATAGTCGTTTAGGGTGACATTTACCACACTCATTGCAAAGATGCTTACAATAGCTGTTGAGGGTCACATTTAGCACACTCGTTGCAAAGATGCTCACTATAGTTGTTTAGGGTCACATCAACACACTCGCTGCAAAGATGCAGCCACCGTTTTCTACAGCTTCGCTCGACAGGACCCCTTGGACTCTCAATGAATACTTGTAATCTTTTGTTTTGTTAGTTGGTCATTTTTTATTTTGTTTTTATTTATTCGAAGGCAAATTGAAGAAATTTCACAGATGAACAAATAGTCAACATCATTATGAGTTGTTTGGAATTCTTCGAAATTCTGGCAGAATAAGGATTGATTAATGACAACATCTTACAAGGCCACATAATTCCCCATTTTTCATTTAAATGTATAATTGTTTCTTCACTGAAAGGAATGCCGATGAGTTTTCTACATATTAGGCAATTATTTTCATGTTTTTTTTATTCATTTATAAATTAGCGAATGAAGATGAAATACTGGAATTAAAAAATACATTCCCTTAAAATGTTACAAACAGAAAGTTTAGAAATAAATCATCGTACATCTAATGAAAAACATTGACAATGAATATACTCGAACGAATAATATGCACGATTATGGGACAATATTTGAATATAAGTAAGTAAATTTGGGAACTGTAGTCGAGGGCAACCCGAAGGCTCCCTTTTCAAAGCTACTACATCGAGTAGAGAGGGCGCTACTCCTTTCCCTGGATTGCTCCACTTTACCTTGATACGTACATTATAATGCTGAGTGTTAAGCAAGGAGATATCAAGTACCATTTTTTAAAAGTTTTTGGTATAACTCGACCTGGGATTGAACCCCGGTCTCCCGGACCATTGGCGAACACTCTACCCATTAGACCAATGTGCTGATCACGCTAATATACATGTTTTGCAATTTCTCCAGCGATATAATCTATATTTCAGAACCTGATTACTGTGAAACAGTACCTACTTTTTACTAATAGCTTGAACTGTCCTAGAACCTTAGTTTGTTAATTCAATGGAGACTGGTTCCAAATGAGATTTTATTTATAGTAACAACTAGTTTTTGGCAAGAGGCAATTTTTCTAAATCTCTATCAATGAACAAAGAGATGATTCATGGCGGACACTAACTTGACTTTGGGCTGTTTTTTGTTTTTGTTTTTTTTTCCCATTCGCTACTGTTCTCATGAAAATAACTAACCGGCCCAATTGTCTAGTGAGTAGCGTGTTCGCCAATTGTCCAGATCGAGTCATATCAAAGACTCAAAGAAAGTGCTACTTGATATCTCCTTGTTTAACACAGCATTTTAAGGTACGGATCAAGGGTGTTGCGTTCTGGTCAGTGAACGCTTGTAATATTAAATAAAGGACAAAGCACGATATGAGAGGAAATAGCGATATATTCTCAGGAAAAAGTATATACAATAAACAGACTATTTGTAGACAAGAACATAGGGTTAGTGAATACAGAATAAAGATATAGTCCGACGATAGTATTGGCTTCCGTTATTACGGTAGCATGTAAGGTGATCTAGTGTGATGTCCAGTCTCCAACGTTATGATACTATTCCTATGAGAAGCTGCTCCTCACCTTCTAGTCTGCTCTGGTTTTAATAGCTACTGCTATATATGGCAGATGGACTAGTTCATTGTGTGGAAAAAGGTGGGTGATACCCAACAAAGGGTAAGTGGAACAATCCAAAGAGAGGAGTAGCGCCATCTTCTTCCCCTCGGTGTAGTAGATATTGAAAAGGGAGCCTTTGGGTCGCCCTCGATTAACGTCTCCAACCTTACTATTACTTCATGAAACCATAAGCAACATTTCTCGATGGAACTATGTACACAATGCTGTCATTTGATGATCCATTTTATTATGCACATCATCATCATCATCATCATGTCATGGATTTCCCTGACCCTCTCTCACCACCCGTCTCTATCGTCTATCGCGCTCGGCAGGTCTTCCTGTATCAGGGCAGTGCCGTTGTTGACAGGTTCAAGCTGGTTGCTCAACCCTTGCTCGTCCGTGTGATGGGTTCCCTTATAAGTTCGTCGTTATTTCTTCAGGAATGACCCGCTGTCTTCTTCGTCTAAACTGGATGGTTTTCGAGATGGGTGGTAGTTGGCCGTAAAGCTGCCATTTTATGGGATTTTGCCTCTAGGATTTGTTCAATACAGCTTGCAACATTCTTGAGCAATTACCGTCACGTTTTTTCTCCAGTCAGGCGTCCATGTTGTTCATCTTTATAGTAGTATTGACATGACCGCTGCTAGAAAAAAAAAGCACAAAATAACTTGATTGAAATCATTCGAACTCAAATACCCAACAAGGCACCAACTATACGGCTACCTGCCTCCCATCACGTAAACTATCCAAGTTAGACGAACCAGACATGCAGGACACTGTTGGAGAAGCAGGGACGAGCTCATAAGTGATGTACTCCTATGGACCCCCACATATGGCCGGGCAAAAGCAGGACAACCAGCTCAAACATACATTCAGCAGCTATGTGAGGATACGGGATGTAACCCTGAAGACCTGCCGGAGGCGATGAATGATAGGGAGAAGTAGCGAGAGAGGGTCAGGGATATCCGTGCTAGCGGCACGACATGATGATGAAGATGATATAGTTTTAAAATTCAGACGTGACAGTGGACAGAGGCAATATTTACGCCTGGAAACCACCAGAGCGTCTTATTTCGGTTATTTTCTTTGATTTGGAAATAATAGCATAAGAAATTTTGCAAGTAAATTTTTAAATTGGTATTTTGCTAAAGCGTTCTACGACTTTCACTTTTCTCAAGATCACGGATTCTGAAAATATCATTTTAAAAGGTGGAATGGTTTCAGTCAGAATGAGATTACTAGACTGACTAATCAAATAATTAAGCACTTCTTCTCCTCGATAAAAATAAGAAGGCCAAATTACTTATCGGCCCAATGTTTGTGATCTGTCCTCGGTAGGACATTAAAGCTGTTGATGAAACCCCCACTTCAAAAGATTTTGTGAATGTGGAATATCCCTTTATTGCCATTACCCCAAGGTCCACTTTGACTGAATGTCAGAATCTGTTAGTCTTGAAACTACAGCTCCAATAAATCTGTTTCAAAATCATTAATATTGATAGTGTTGTGATGCTGACCAAATGTTGCATATTGGCCCCCGACCGAACCGTCAATCTAGTGATTCACCTGTGTAAATAAGCGGAAGAAACAGGTGCATCTGGTCGAGGATGTCAGAATATCACCTTGACCTGTGGACGTGGTTGAATTCGGTGCAGACACGTACGCCAGCAGGAAACAGGTGGATGTCAAACAATTATATAACCAGGTGCCACAGACGGTTTGGGTTTGTTGGAGTTCCAGTTGCAGGTCCAGTTGGAGATAAGGTGCCGGAGTGAGAACCAGTTCCAGACAGAGGGCTTAGGCCCTCAGGACCAACGGTTAAGTAGCCCAGCCAGATTGCGAAAGAAGTACTGCTATGGTCAGAAGAACTTTGTGTCAATATGTAGCAGTCTGTCCCCGTCTCCAACTGACCTCTCACAGATAAGAAACATCAACCCTTTTGAATAAAGTGTGAGAGGTATATTTTTATAAAGAAGTGTGTTCGTTCGTTCATTGAATTCGTCATTATGTTTCTGCTTACATCTGCATATATATGAGTATACAACACAAAGAAAGACATGGGGAACACAAAAGGTAGATAGAAAAACATATATTCAAGTAACAGAAAAAAGAAACAAGTGAACCTGGTTAAACAGTTGGTAGTTGGTAGAAAGCTGAGAGTTCCGTATGGTAGTGACTATCCGTCCACTACGCAAATGGTTTCACACGTGATTGTGTCACACTGATTGGTGCACTCTCTCTGATGCACTTGTTAACGTGTATTTATGGAGGAGGGTGAGTCCATTATTTTGGGAGTATAACAGATAGTACCGTGGATAAAATGAAACCTTTATACAACTGCAAAAAATGGAAATAGGAAAATTTAATCGTACAAGGAAGGTGATTCTGAAAGTTATATGAATAATATATCCCGCAATGGGTTGACATGGCTTTAAAATCAATCAATCTGTGAAAACTTTATTTGTGAAACTTAACCGAATTTAAATGATAAAACTGAGATCTGTTCTTACGCAGTTATGGACAAATATATTTTGTTAATGTCCTTCAACAAAAATGGTAAAACTGAGGTCTGTTCTTACACAGGTATGAACAAATATTTTTTAATGTCCTTCTACAAAAATGGTAAAATTGAGGTCTGTTCTTACACAGGTATGAACAAATATTTTTTAATGTCCTTCTACAAAAATGGTAAAACTGAGGTCTGTTCTTACACAGGTATGAACAAATATTTTTTAATGTCCTTCTACAAAAATGGTAAAATTGAGGTCTGCTCTTACACAGGTATGAAAAAATATTTTTTAATGTCCTTCAACAAAAATGGCCTTGGCATTAAATAACCCAGGAATATTGATACGCCATTAAACTAAGCCTGTTATATCTTTATATTATTTTATGAACTTACTAATTTAAATAAAAATTTCATAGATTTTTTAAGAGTGCCCGTGGTGTAATGGTTATTGTCGTAGGAAATGGACAAGGCGACACGGGTTCAAATCCTGGACCTTGTCTCATATCCTGCCCGAGCGCAGGGGTTGGGTAAATATGGTAATATGTTCTTAACTCTTAATCCCGAGCGATGTATTAAATAACACCACTGTTGTTTTTTTACAAGAATGATTTTAGCATTAAATAACCCGCTAAAGTTGATAAGCCATTAAACCAAAAAGGCAAATCAAATATTTTTCAGCTTACAACAAACTTTTATCAATTTTTATCTATTGTAAATCAACAGACTTTCTTGGAAAAACATTTGACATTGTGATAACTCCAGATTTCTTCCTGATTTCGTACGACAAAAAAAGGACCCCCCCACCAAAAAAAAAAAAAAAAAAAAAAAAAACAGTGAAAACCTTTTTTCTGAATTGGCGTCAATGGAGATATCTTCCATTAGCACAGATTTCGAATGCAGAAATTTACCACCGACCGTTTGACAAAGGAAGGAATAGCCTTAAAGCCCAGCTGCTGTCTGTCTCAATACTAAAATGATTCCTTCTTTCCCAAACTTCATTCATTCAATATACATCCGTCTCTGAACAGACACAGTCGTGCGTCTAATTGACATATTCAAGACAGCATCTGACTTGAAAACTATATGTTTGATCAGTTTTGAAAAAGACATGAAAAAAGTAACTATTTTCGAGACAAGACACGCAAAGTATATATCCCCCAACCCTCGTCAAAGATATTCATATGGTTTATTATCCTCTCTGGACATTAGAATGGAACGTTTGGTTGATAAGTGACCTAAGTTCTCTGGGAGATACGATTAAGCTGCAAGCTGTAGAGAAAAGGAAAGAGTAAAAAATGTGTTGGTCGAGGATCATGGGCACATTGCACGGTGTTGAAGAATTTGGTTTAGTTTGATTTTATGGCATATCAACCATTAGGTGTTATTTAATACCAAATCCTTTTTTATACATATAAAATAATTCTATTTCAGACAATTCAGTTTGGCATAAGTACTCAGTTTAGTTCTATTTAATCCATTGATAGGACCCTTTCAGGTGCTACCACTCCGGGGCAGAGTGGACCTGGAGTGATGGCTATAAAGAGGAACTTTGAATTCCCCAACCTTCAGCATTACAAGAACTTCACCATCTGATTTTTTAGTGTCATATACTAGACATTCGGTAGGGGAGTCTTACCCCTCTGGGCCAAGTAGTAATAGTATCAGTTGTATCAATAATAGTTGTAAAAATGCCAGCAGTTTTACTTGGGTTTTTTTCTTGTTTTTTCTTGATTTTTTTGCGGGGTGGGGGTGCAATTGAATCGTTGATGTTCCTGATATTTTTACATATGTCAAAATAATTTCTAAGCTTTTGATTTGTAAACTCGCAACGAGAATCGAACCTGTATATGCTTGTTAGCTTATTCTCTCCCTCGAGACAATAAATTCCTGTGCCAAGTGGAATATTCAAAGATATTCCATTTTCCCGCCATACAAATCCAGATTAGTCTACTGATGTGTAAGTAGAAAGTCGGTGCTTCTTTTCCCGTTTTAAAAGCAGGTTACGTTTTTATTCCTGCCGGAAGACTCCAGAAAACAAGTGTACCACCTTTCCTTTTTCTTTGTGGGTTGAGGGTGATGCTGCTTTTTTTTACTAATGTAGACACTTCTGACGGTAAGTACTTGTAAGTACTTTAGTATTTACCGATAGTGACGCAGCTGGTAACCATTTAAATAATTTATTTCGTAAAATAAAAGATAAAGTTGGCAGACATTCACTAAACATTTAGCAGCACCAAGCAAAATCGACTTTTGAAAATACAAAGTAAGAAAAAATAACTACCGCATATATTTGTGTACGAGTCGACGTTTAAAAGCAGATTATCTGCTCGATTAATACATACAATTTAAATTGTGAGATTGATGTGAGAATTCAAATTGTCGAATCGTCAACCGAAGGCCATATTTTAACAAATCTTAGTTAATATTCTTGTGTAAGGTGCTACTGTTTCGAGTGAGAAATTTATGCGTAAACAATTAACATAGAATTAATAGAAATATTTTCGAAAATATTCACCTACTTTCCCAAATCTTTCGGCCTTGTATTAAACCAAACAAAGCTTAGTAAAGTATTAAGGTATCTCCTTTGCGCAAGGGTCAGCAAGTGATGTTAGTAGCTTTTTGTGAGTTCGAATCTCTCTAGGTGTCCATACCTAAGGCCTGTGGTGAACTAATCTTGTACCGCTGCATTACCAAAGAGACATTCATACATCTAGGACTCTGTTGTGACACAGCTGTGGTAAAGTTTGGCGAATGCAAAAAAATCTATATGACTATTCAAAGGTTTATTGTCGACTGCAACGTATATGTAGTCGCCGGGAGAAAGAAAGAGAGTATAGGAACATAAGACGACCACGTCAGCTAGACAAAGATAAGCAGCATAAACTGGGGAGTAAAAAGGTGAGCAGACATAGACCTTGAATTTTTTCTGGTTCTTTTACGTGCTTGTCCGCTAAGTCGTGTTTGATTACAGTCCCCGTTTGGAGCACCTACAAACTTTACATCTCCGCGGCTCATGTTCAACTGTACGTCTTTAACTTGTCACATCTCGCCGTTCAGTCTCTAAAAGACACATCTTTTCTCCTCCACCTCGTGTCGGGAGTAGAAACCTTGACTTCCGCCGGCTGCGCACATGCGCACAAGATTTCGAACCCTCCAGTTTTTTTTGTTTTTTTGTCACTTTTAATTACCGCGAGTATTTTGGCTAGGCTATTTAGATACTGTCTACTTTATTTATCTTTTCATTTAATCACAACTTTCTATTAGTTGTTCAAATACATTCCAATCTAAGATTTTATTCAAGACCTAAGCTGATTTAGTTTGGTTTCTTTATTTAATGGCATATCAACTTTTGTAGGGTATTTAATGCAAAAGTTATTCTCCTAAAATAACTGCAGTGGTACTATTTAACCCATTGCTGGGAGAATAAGGGAATTTATACCTTTCCCAACGGTATTTGCCTGAAAGTGAACGTAATAGCGCGAGTGGACTACAAACACGTTTTCTAAGATTTCACAGTCCATCGCTTTAACTATTACACAACGAAGACACCCCCACGTAAGCTGAGGGAAGGTTGTGATAATATATATTCTGTGTATCTGTTTTTTGGGGCGAGCTATATATTTTTGCCACAACCAAATGGCATATCTCAGCGGTAAAATCCGCTGAGAATGGAGCAATTCCCAATCTAATAACAGTCAATGTTCCTTTCATTCCTATCATTATGATTTGTCAAAAATAATATTATTTCCTAATCTTAGAGAATTTTTATTTATCTATTTAAATTTCTGATATAAAGATGGATACTTTTTATCTCTTAAAATATTTGGTTTTGTTTGGTTTGGTTTGTTGGGTTTTATGACATATCAACCTTTCTATGTTATTTAACGCCAAATCCATTTTTATGTAAATAATCTGTTCTATTTAAAACAATTAAGTTTAGCATAAGTACACAGTTTAATTGTCAAAAATATTTCTGTTTCAAACTATTCAAGCAGCTATATGTAACAATTCAGTTAAGTATAAATACAGTTTTAATGTCAAAAAACAGTTTTATTTCAAATAATTCAATTGAGCATAAGTTTAAATGTATGTACGGTTTAATCGTCAAAGGCATTTCTATTTCAAGCTATTCAGTTTACTCAAACAATTCAGTTTAGCATAAGTATGCTGTTAGCTCTATTTAAGCCATAGATAGGGCCCTATCAGGTGCTACCACTCCGGGCCAGAGTGGACCTAAAGCTCCAACATTGCTGGAACCTCACCATCAGATTGTTTAGTGTCATAACAGGACACTCGTTAGGGGGGATCTTACCCTTCAGTAAGGGTGCAGTCAGTGTATTCTACAGCCCCAGCCGACTGGGCAATAGAATATTCGGACTATTGTCTTTATCTTCGTCGTTACTCTTATAACGTTTCCGCCGATATGTTTTTCGCCTTTATTTTGGTGTTTCATGCCAAACTGTGAATCTTACACAGAACCTTTAACTGAACCTTTTATTAAGTGTCCGAGGTAGATTGTTCTGTTACCGATGGCCGAGTACAAGTGGCAAAGCTATAATAAGTATGTCTGGTTATTTTTACCCCCGCGGATTAAAGAAAGGGTTTACTTCGAGGTTCTGCGTAGGGTTCCGAGTTCGACATCTAACACCTGAAGAAGGCTGAAGAACATATCGACCGAAAAGTTGTGAGTACAACATTGAAGATGAAGACAATAGTCTGAATATTCTCAAAGATAAAAATAATATTCCTTATTTGTTATTAATCCTATAATTTCTATAACATGTAAGGGGAAGTGAGTTAATTTTATTTTAATGGCATGCCAACCTGTGTGGGGTTATTCCATGCATAGAAGTTAGAAAATTGCGTACATAGAACGTTTTCATATAATTATACATACCCAATCCTTTTACCACAAGCCGAATGTGAAATAAGGTAATTTTTAAGCGGAATTTAACAGGTTTGAATTCGGAGTTTGTCTTTCTCCTAGACTGGTTGTCACACCAAGGTTAAAGAGCATAGTCTGACCTACTATTTACCCACATCTGTAAGAAAAATAATAGGATATTACCGCTATGTGAAATGCCCACAGCCTTGTCCAGGACTTGAACTCAGTTCACCATCTCCATTTCCGATGAAAATAATAACCAATACCGCCTCCACAGTTTTATCATACGAAGTATTCCTATCTAATACAAATAATTTGCAAGTATATTTGAAATATTGAACAAGTCCTGGAGGCAACACCCCACAAAGCACCAACTATACAGCCACCTACCTTCCATCACGAAAACTATCCAAGTTAGACGAAGCAGACATGCAGGACCCTGCTGGAGAAGCAGGGACGAGCTTATAAGTGATGTACTCCTATTGACCCCCACATATGGCCGAGCAAAAGCAGGACGACCAGCTCGAACAAACATTCAGCAGCTCTGTGAGGATTCGGGATGTAGCCCTGAAGACCTGCCGGAGGCGATTAAAGATAGGGAGAAGTGGCGAGTGAGGGTCAGGGGTATCCGTGCTGGCGGTGCGACATGATGATGATGATGATATCTTAGAACAAGAAGTAAAACACAATGAAAGAATAACCGACATTCATCAGAACTCTATAAAACCTGCCGCACCGCTAGATGTAGTTTAGTGTCATAGCTAACGTAATAAACCTCTCTGAGAAGTCACCATGGTTTAGTGGTTAACCTACTGAACTACGACATTATATTGAACGAGTTGCATCTTCAGTCACACTGTTACCTTTATTTTTTAATTAATAACCATTAGAAAAATATGAATGACTTTATTACTCCCAGAGCCACCTACCACCTATCTACAACATCCCACAAAACACCAGTGTACGTCCACCAACCATCCATCTCGAAAACAATCCAAATTAGACGAACAAGACATGCAGGACACTGGTGGAGAAGAAAGGACAGACCCATTAGCGATGTACTCCAGTGGAACCCTTCACACGGAAGAGAGAGGATCGGGCGACCAGCTACAACCGATCTATGAAAGCTCTGTACTGATACAGGAGCATGGAAGACCTACCGGCAGCGATGGATGATAGAGATAGGTGGCGAAAAAGGGTCAGGGAAATCGGTGCTAGCGGCACCCCATGATGATGAAGATAATGGGTTTATAGAGTACCACAACTTTACCGGGGGTGTCCTCGTGGTGTAATGGTTAAAGCGATGGACTGCGGAATCGTAGAACGAGAGTTCGTACTCCAGTCGCGCTGTTACGTTCAATTTCGGGCAAATACCCGTGGGAAAGGTTTGAACCCCCTGATCCTCCCAGCTATGGGTTAAATAGTACAACTACTGTTCTTCTAGCAGAATAGCTTTGGCATTAAATAATATACAAATGTTGATATGCCATTAAAGGAAACCAAGAAACCATACAACTTTATCTCTTATTTTGCCGAGAGTGACGTCTACATACGCTCATCGACTGCGTTGAATGCTACTGACTGGTTATAAATCAAGTAGAAATCTAATCTATCTGATAAAATAAAGAGGGAATTATTCGAAGCAGTAGCTATGTCCAGACTACTATATCAATGCACCACATGGACATTAACAAAAAGCACAAAGAAAATATTCGGTTAGAAACACATTAGAATGCTACCTGCTGTCTTGAATAAATCTTCGAAGTCACACTTCACAAAACAGTAACTGTACAGCCACCTGCCTCTCATCTCAAAAACCATTCAAGTAAGACAAACGAGATATGTAGAGCACTGCCGGAGAAGCAAGAACAAACACATTAGTGGCGTTTTTTTTTTGTTGACTTCTGCATATGGACGTACTAGTGTTGGTCAAAGACTTACATCAGATTTGAACTGATGCAGAATTCAATATAGAAGACCTTCCAGGAGCGATAGATCTAGGGATAGATGTCGAGGAAGACAGCTAGGGAACGCCGTGTGTCAAAGCGATATGATGACGAGAAAGAGCATCATTTTTGTTCTACAAGGATAGTTTTGGCATAAAATATATATCAATATCCTTAGTTATTTTTAATTTCTAGTAAATATCTTGATATAATTCATGTAAATGAAGCGATTAATCGTTTCTTGTGATTTTGTAAAATTGTTGCCTCCTTTAAATTTTTTTCTTTCCTTGTGAGTTTTTACAAATCAACGAGAGCTGATAGTCTTTCCCTGGAGTAACAGCAAGTCCCTTCAGGTCTTGGATTCTCATGAGTATTCTAGCCTTTCTAAAGAATGTGTTGTATAGCCATTAGCAAGACCAACTATTTAAACACATATGCGTGCGAAATCATAACGACGACACAATAAAGACGAGCAACAGAGTTCTTAGAAAAATATACCTCTTACTTTATTTGAAAGGGTTGTGTGTGAGAGGGAGTTGGAGACCGGAAGAACTGCAACGTATTGACCCCCACTCTTATGGCCATCAGCGTTTCTTTCCCGTTCTCCTCGGCTGATTAACCGGGGACTTGGGGGCCCAGCTTCTCTGGGTGCTGGTTTTCTCTACCGCATCTTATCTCTAACTTGTCTGATCCCCAACTGCACAATCGGGGGCCTGGGGCCCACTCTGCTGGGTGCTGGCTTTCTCTACCACATCTTATCTCCAACTGCTCTGGTCTCCAAACTGCTCAATCGGGGGCCTGAAGGGCCCACTCTGCTGGGTGCTGGCTCTTTCTACCGCATCTTGTCTCCAACTGCTCTGGTCTCCAAACTAACTGACTCCCTGTCCCACCGAGTTATGTTATAGTTCAACATCCACCTTCTTCTTGTGGGAATCACAATTTTGCACTCATTCAACCTGTCCACGGTCAAGGCTATAATAACCTGATTATTCCTCGACCGGATGCACCTGTTATTTACACAGGTGCATTTTCTATTTTGACAGCCCGGCCGGGTCGTAGATCAATATACAGGGAATGTTGTAGTTTCGATAATCTTGATTCCAAATCTGTTTCCTCCAGTCACCTTTTAAAACTTTAAGGGAAGGTTCCAAACGAAGCAATCTGGTTAGTTATCACAGATTTTTTTTAAATTCTTAGGAAAGGTCCCAGTATTTGTTTGTTTCTTTCATTTTCACTCTGTGGTCTGACTGAACGGCAAAATATCTCTCTTTCTTTGTTTTGTTTTGTAAAATCCAAGATAATTTTATGGGTCTCATTTTCTTAGACGAATTCTTATTTGTGCATTATAATTATTATTTTGAGAAAAGATGAAAATCGAAAATAGAGAAAAATAGAGAGAGACTGAATGCAAATGGAAGAGAAGAGATACAGACAGACAGACCAAATAGAAGAGAGAAACTAAGAAGAACTGAGAGAGGGAGGACTAAATAGAAAAGGGAGAGAGAGAGAGAAAGGGAGACCATGTAAACGAGAGGAAGAGAGAGAAAGTGAGACAAAGTAGAAAAGAGAGAGAGAGAGAGAGAGAAGATAGCAGACAAAGTAGTAGAGAGAAAATACGAGGTAGGAGAGAGGGAGAGATAGAGCACGTAAAATAGAGAGAGACGGAGGTGGAAAAGGGAAAATAAAAAAAGAGAGAGTGAGAGAGTAGACCAATTAGAAGAAAGAAAAACTAAATAGGAAAGAAAGAGAGAGAGAGAGAGAAAGACAGAGAGAGAGAGAGAGAGAGAGAGAGAGAGAAGGAGACCAAGTAGAAGATGGCGAGGGTGGGATACCAAGTAGAAGAGAGACAGAAGAGGTATACCAAGGGAGACACCAAATAGAAGAGAGGGAGAGAGAAAACGAGACAAAGTACTAGAGAGAGAGAGAGAGAGAGAGAGAGAGAGGAGACCAAATAGAAGAGGTAGATAGACAGAGAGAGAGAAAGAGAGCGAGAGAGAGAGAGAGAGAGAAAAGAGAAAGAGAAAGAGAGAGTGTGTGTGTTTGTGTGTGTGTGTGTGTGTGTGAAAGAGAGGAGGATGAGAGAGAAAGTGAAAGGGAGGAGAGATAAGCTGATTCGTACTGTTGCAAATATCTAATCATGTTTGTCTATGCTTTAGCGTCAAGGTGACCCTTACTCCTTGGTCACAGGATTTCTGGCAATTTGATAATATCTGTTCACTTATCATTCATTTCTCAACAACAATGACAACAGCAAAAGCCAGCGAGAGACATTTTTGTCTTTTTATTGTGATATAAGTTGCCTACAATCTGCAGCTTTGTAGAAGAAATCGCTTTCACATTATCACATGACCCAGACACACTGACGTCATTTACCATCGACAACATTTACGTCAAAGTTTTGTCGATGAGAAAGAAACGCTCCTATCACGGTTGTATTCAATTCTTCAAACTGACTTAAATCGTTAAAGTTTTTCGCAGAAATACCATCTTCGGTGGTGCCAGGGATAACATTTCACACCGTGAAACGTTTTGGAAAAAACCAATTATGAAATCTGCTTGAAAGAGAATATTTTAATGGTGTGACCACTAACAAATTGTTGCTCAACCTGGAGCAGACCAGTCGGCTGAACAGAGGTACTTTAGTATACGTCTATTGTATCTCTGCCAAGTAGTAAGACCCCACCCAGCCAAGAGTGTCCTGAATATGGCACTAAGCTAACTAATAGTAAGGCTCCAGTCTTGGAGCTTTGGGGGATTTGGAGTACCCCTTTCACCGCCATTGCTCTCTGGTCCACACTGAGCTAGAATGGTAGGTTCTGTTAGAGTACTTATCTTTGCATCAGGTGGAACTGTTTAACCATTTAACTGTACGGAAATAAATGACTGATATTAAATCGAATTGTCAGTGTAAGATAGCAACGCTTTTTACATGAGGTGACCGTGGTGTAATGGTTATCGTCGTAGGAAATGGACACGGCGATACGAGTTCACATCCTGCACGAGGGTGATCGCATTTCACGTCGCATTGATACCCTTGGGAAAGGTATGATTCTGATTATTCTCCCTTCAGCTATGGGTAAATAGTAGGGCAGACTGGATTCTTCAACCTTAGTGAGGCAACTAGTCTAGGAGAGGGAAAACTCTGAATTCAAAACCTGTTAAACTCTGCTTAAACATTGACCTTGTGTCATATCCTGCCCGAGGGGAGGGGTTGGTAAATATGGATAGCAATACATGAAACCTTTACCTCTATGCAATTAAGATTATTGCAGCTCGATAGCAATGCATGAATACATTTCATGATAGATCCTAAAAAGAATTATTCGTGTTACATAGGAATACCGGAAAACCTTTTAACAAAATTTGAATTTTGGAATTACAAAACAATACATGGAACCATTTAACTCTCTGCAAATAAATGAATTCATTGGCATGATTGTTAGAGTGTTCGCCAGTAGCCCGGGAGACCTGGGTTCAATCCCCTGTCGAGTCATATCAAAGACTCAAAAAATGGTACTTGATGTTGCCTTGCTTAACACTCAGCATTACAAGGTAGAGATCTAGGGTAAAGTGGAGCAATCTAGGGAAAGGAGTAGCGCCCTCCCCTACACCTTGGTGTAGTAGCTATAAAAAAGGGATCTTATGGGTCACCCTTGACTAAGGTTGCCAACTTTACTTTATTTACTTTCCTGCGTGCAATCTTGAACAAGTCCTGGCGGCAACACCCCACAAGACACCAACTGTACGGCCACCTGCCTCCTATCATGAAAACGATTCAAGTTAGACAAACCAGACATGCAGGACACTGCTGGAGAAGCAGGGACGAACTCATAAGAGATGTACTCTTATGGACCCCCACACATGGCCGTGCAAAAGCAGGACGACCAGCACGAACATACTTTCAGCAGCTATGTGAGGATACGGGATGTTGTCCTGAAGACCTGCCTAGGGCGATGAACGATAGAGAGGAGTGGCGAGAGAGGGTCAGGGATATCCGTGCTACCACCGCGACATGATGATGATGACTTTACTGTTAACTAGCAATGTTTGAAACCACTTCTTTATGAGAAAACCCATAGTTAATCTTAAATTGGATTATTACTGTTAAATAGCAATGATTCACGTCATTTTAACTGTGTAAAGAAATATCAATACTTAATTCTGTACTAAATTGATCTAACTTTTAAAAAAATAAATTTACCAACCAATATTCACGTACAAGTCGTATTTCGAACAATTCTACTGGATGCGAACAAAAAGCTGATCTTAAATTTAATTTTTAGTTTCACAAAGCATTTCTTAAAACCACTTAAATCAATGCAAAAAAATTACTGAGGATAGGTTAGATTGTTGGTTTTACATAGGAACACTTGCAACCATATATCTGTGTGACAGCAAATGAGATCTGGCCTGTCTAAAAATGCTATATACAAAATAGATACTTAGGAAACATATATATAAACATGATTTGGCATAAATAACCTTCAAAGTTTGATATGCCATAAAATTCAACTAACCTAACCCATCTATATGGAAGCAAGTTAAATAAAAGACCATTGTGGTTCCATCTATCAATAGACGCTGGTGTTGACTCCTAATATTATGTTATTCCAAGTGCCTGTGGTGTAATGGTTATTGTCGCAGAAATTGGACACGGCGACACGAGTTCAAATCCTGGACTGAATACATTTCACATTGCACTAATACCCTTGGGAAAGGTATGAATCCAATTATTCTCCCTCCAGCTATGGGTAAATAGTAGGGTAGACTAGGTTCTTCAGCCTTGGTGAGGCAACTAGTCTAGGAGAAGGGAAACTCTGAATTCAAACCTGTTAAACTCCGCTTAAAAAATTGACCTTGTGTCATATCCTGTCCGAGCGGAGGGGTTGGGTAAATATGGTTATTCCAAGTGTTCGAAGTTAATCGAAATTTCGGTTTGTTTTGATTTAATGGCATATCAACCTTTCTAGGTTATTTATCGCCAAATCTATTTTTCTGCAAATAGTCAGTTCTACTTCAAACAGTTCAGTTTAGCATGGGTACACAGTTTTATTGTCAAAAATGTTTCTATTTCAAGCTAATAAGTTTTGTCGAACAGTTCTATTTCAACCTGTTCAGTATAGCATAAGTACATAGGTTAGTTCTATTTAAATCCATTTTATACAAATTGTTTTATTTGAAACAATTCAATTTAGCATAAATACACAGTTAAATTGTCAGAAACATTTCCATTTCAAGTTATTCAGTGTATTCACACAATTCTAATTCAGTTTAGTATGAGTATAGATTTTGTTTACACACAGTTGATTTAAAAACAGTTCTACGATAAACAATTCAGTTTAGCGTAAGTACAGTTTCAATGTCAAAAACAGTTCCATTTCTAACAATTCACTTTAGCATAAGTACACAGTTTAATTTTCAAAAATACTTCTATTTCAAGCTACTCATTTCAGTCAAACAGTTTTAATTTAAACGATGCAGATTGGCTGAAGTATACAGTTTAGATTTATTTAACCCATAGATAGGGCTCTATCAGGCGTTCCCGTTCCGAGCCAGAGTGGACCTGGAGCAATGACAATGAAGGAGTACTCCGCATTCCCTCAAACACCAATATCACTGGAACCTCACCATCAGATTGTTTAGAGTCATATCAGGATAATTATTGGGGGTTTCTTGCTCCTGTGTATTATACAGCCTCACCCGACTGGGCAACACACAGAGTTAATGTCTAAACAGTTTTATTTCAGATAATTCAGTTTAGCATCAGTACAAATTTTAGATGTTGAAACAGTTCTTTTTCGAGCAATTCAGTTTAGCATAGATACGCAATTTAAATGCCAAAACAGTAAAGTCAAGAAAACACTGTTTAGTTTTATTTAACCCATAGATAGGAGCCTTATCAGGTGCTACCATTCCGGGCCAGAGTGGACCTGGGAGCGATGGTAATGAAGGGATGCTCTGTATTCCCAAAAGCCTCAGTATGACTGGAACCTTACCATCAGATTGTTTAGCGTCATAAACAGGACACTCGTTGGTGGGGGTCTTACCCCTCTACAGAGATGTAGTCGATTTATTCTACAGCTCCAGCCGATTGGGCAAGCAGAGAGCTTTTCGAGCTGCAGTTGATGTATTCTACAGACCCAGCCGACTGGGCGCTCGGAGTTTGGGAGGAAATTTGTTGAAAAACTTAAATGGCAATGGCGGTTCCATTAATCTCTTAAGGTATTGAAGTAATCCCTAAGACAGGATTATTAATCAATCTTATAGTATCAGTATACATATATTTTTTCAATAAGAGAGCAGTATTAGGAATATTCTATTTTATAAGATAATCATATTGACAATATATTATTCCATTATAGAGATATACAAGGGAAATTTTCTTTTCTAAGAGAGAATGAAGTAAAGTAAAGTTAGCGACCATTGTCGAGGGTGACCCGAAGGCTCCCTTTTCGATAGCTACTACACCAAGGTGTAGGGGAGGGCGCTACTCCATTCCCAGGATTGCTCCACTTTACCCTTGAACCGTACCTTATAATGCTGAGTGTTAAGCAAGGTGGTATCAAGTACCATTTTTAAAGTCTTTGGTATGACTCGACCTGGGATTGAACCCAGGTCTCCCGGGCCATTGGCGAACACTCTAACCGCTGGGCCAATGTCCCGGTTAAGAGAGAATATTAGGAATATATTTTTTATAAAAGAGAGGAATAAAGTTAGCAGGTGTAGACGAGGGCGACCCGAAGGGTCTCTTTTCAATAACTACTACACCGAGATATAGGGGAAGACACTACTCCTTTCACTGGATTGCTCCACTTTACCCTTAATATGTACTTTATAATGCTAAGTGTTAAGCAAGGCGGCTTTAAGTACTATTTTTTGAGTCTTTGGTATGAACTGAGTTTAAAACACCATCTCCCGGGCCACTGACGATCACTCTACCCGTTAGACCAGTGGACCAATTTAAAGAGAGCGATATCAAGAGTATATTATTCTATAAAAGAAGAATATTAACAATATATAATACTATAAGAAAAGAATGTTATTCAATTTTACAGAAATAATATTATATAAACTACTTGCTTAATTTGTCTTATATACGAGGTATATTAATTTTCTGCGTTTGTTGCTCTTGGTGGGCACCTGTTAAATCTTAAACGGTCAGTTGTTCTATACCCTCTAAATGTTTACGGGGGCCCCATGGAGTCATGACTGAAGTATTGGTCTGCAACTATGAAGTAAGAAAGTTCGACCACCAGTCACGCATTTACGGTCACTTTCGAACAAATACCTTTGAGAAATATATGGACCACGTTATCGCTTCCAGTTACGAGGTGCATACGATAAGTTTCCAGACATTTTTCGTATAGGCCTTTAAAATTGTCGTAGACCCTTGAAAATTCAGTATGTTATTGCTATACATCTTATGACATGATTGACCAATTTTTATGACTTCAGGTTCAAGTGAACAGCTACAGAAGCAATTAGAATACACCCCACTAAAGCCTGATTGTTACAGCTAGTGAATTTCAAAAATGCGATCTGACACTTTAGAAGAACGATAAGCAATAAAATTGAGTTTTAAACTTGTAAAAAATGCATCAGAAAAGTATGGAATGCTTCAGACTGCTTTTCTACCGTCTTGCATGAATCGAGCATCGGTTTTTTAGTGGCATAAGAAATTCAAGGATGTCAGGGAGTCTGTGAGGGATGATAAGAGGTGTGGGAGGAATAACGAAGTCAATACACCACAGTTGATTGGCCAAAGGATTAGGGTTAGGGTTAGTGTTACTATGTTAAAGTTTTAAGGGAGTTCAGGAAGAGATTCCGTCGGAAGAGGCCAGCACTCTTCACACCGGGCCAGGACAATACACCAGTCCACAACTCCATACTTGTCACAGACAATTTGACCAAGATGGGTATCAAGACAGTTTCCCACCCTTCCTATAGACCCGAACTTGCTCGCTGTGACTTTTGCTTATTCCTAAAGCTCAGAGGCTGTCGTTATGATACAACTGAGGAGATGAAAGAGGCTGTGACGAAGGTCATTGACACGCTCACTCAAGAGGACTTCCATGGGGCCTTCCAGATGTTGTTGGACCGTACAACAAGTGCCTTGCAGACGAAAGAGATTACTCCGAAAGGGACTCGAATGTGTACTATCAATAAAAGTGCCCATACGAAAAAAGTCTGGAACCTTATCGTATGCTCCTCGTATGAGATAAATATAATTGTAGCTGCTCTCCTTCAAGGATCTCTTTGGCTTTAAATAACTCACGAGGATTGATATGCCATAAAACTAATAAACCAAGAAAGGAATATAAGGATATTCAATTTGACGGAAATAATATCCATATAGTTCTTGTTGAATTTGTCATGTATACGAAATATATTAATTTTGTACATTTGTTCCACTCGCTGGGTACCTGTTAAATGTTAAATATTTACTTGTTCTGCACCCTCGGAATATTTCGAGAGACCCTATGGCATCATGGCTATCATACTTGCTTGCAGCCTCAAAATAAGTGTCGACCAGTTGGTTGAGGATGTATAACACGCCGACTGCATCTTTATAGAGGGGTAAGTCCCCTCAACAATTGTCCTGAGTATGACACTAAACAATCTGATTGGGAGGCTCCAGTATTGCTTGAGCTTTGGTGAATGTAGAGTACCCCTTTATTGCTATTTTTCCCAGGTCCACTCTGTCCTGGAGTGGTATCACCTAACAGGATCCTATCCATGGATAAAAAAACTATACAGCGTACTTATGAATTGCTTTAAATAGAACAGTTTTGACTATTAAACTGCATACTTATGCTAAACTGAATTGTTTGAAATGGAACTGTTTTTCTATGTTAAACTGAATTATTTGAAAAATAACGGTTTTGACATTTAACTGTGTAAACAAAAACTATACTTATAATCAACTAAATTGTTTAAATATGAACTGTTTGACTAAACTGAATAGACTGAAATGGAAATGTTTTTGACAATTAAACTCTGTACGTATGCTAAATTGAATTGTTTGAAATAAAACTGTTTATTTGTATAAAAATGGATTTAGCATAAAATAACCCACAACGATTGATATGCCATAAATCCAAACAAACAAACAAACAAAAAAATCAAAGTAACTGAGTTTGAACTCCAGTCACGCATTTATGTTCATTTTTGAGCTAATGCCCTTAGGAAATGTATAAACCCTTTATCCTAGAAGTTAAATTTAATTACAGCTGTTTTTCGACAAGAATGATTTTGACATTAAATAACCCTTGAATATTTATATGCCTTTAAACAGAAACAGTTTGACAGGAATATTATGAATGTATCGTTCTATAATCGAGAACTTTGATGGATGCATTTCTATGAGAGGAATTTTATTATATATAAAACGGAAATATTAAGAATGTGATTATTTTATAAGGCAGGAAGGTTGTGAATGCTTTATCCTCTAAGAGATGAATATTGGGAATATATAATTCTATTAGACAAGAATATTAGGAAAGTATAATTCTATCACATAGAATACGAAGAGTTATGTTGATTTTAGGAGTAGGTTCTGCTTCACAGTCATCTTTAAGAATTGTCTGTAATTTAGGATTCTCGGACATTGGCATGATGGTTAGAGTGTTCGCCTGGGGCCCGGGAGACTTGGGTTCAATCTCAGGTCGAGTAATACCAAAGACTCAAAAAATGGTACTTGATTCCTCCTTGCTTAACACTCAGTATTATAAGGTAGGGATCAAGGATAAAGGGGTACAATCTAGGAAAAGGAGTGGCTCCCTCCCCTACATCTTGATGTAGTAGCTATCGGAAAGTGAGCCTTCGGGTCACCCTTGACTAAGGTCGCCAACTTTACTTACTTACTTGGGAAAAGAAAAGAGAAATAAAATGGGAAGTAATTAAGAGAAAAAAAAAACGAACAGGGATAAACAGAAAGAGAGAGAGAGAGAGAAGGCGGGGGAGTAAAAGGGAAAATAGAATGTTCAGGGAGAAAAGTCACGTAGAAATAAAAACTGAAGAAAATAAATTTTAGCCGAAAATATTTGAATATATTAAATAAGAAAATAAAAAAATTATTTAAACTATTGTAAAGTAAAGTTGGCGACCGTAGTCGAGGTCGACCAGAAGGTTCCTTTTTCAATAGCTACTACACCAAGGTGTAGGGGAAAGGCGTTACTCCTTTCCCTGGATTGCTTCACTCCTTGATCCGTACCTTATATTGCTGAGTATTAAGTAAGGAAGTTTCAAGTACCATTTTTAAAGTCTTTGGTATGACTCGACCTGGGATTGAACCCAGGTCTCCCGGACTATTGGTGAATACTCTACCCCTTAGGACAATGAGACGGCTTTAAACTATAGTCGGAGGAAAATCAGTGAAATCACAGATAAAAGTAAAATCTAAAAAGTAAAAAGTAAAAATTAAAATTAATAAAATTAAAATGAACTGAAATGAGTATAAGACAAAACGAAATGACGGAGAAAAAATGTGTTGTAAAATAATTGAATAAATAAATAAATTTAAAAGAAAAAAAAAAACGAGAAGGCGGGAAACGAATGAAAAAAATTCAGGAAAATTTTTAAAATTGAAAGAAAAAAAAAAAAAAAGACTGGAGACGGATAAAAAAAATCATGAAACTTTTTAAAATTGAAAAACCAAAAAAAGAAAAATAAACACAGATAAGAAATTTGCGTCAGAAAAAAAAAAAAGAAATGAGAAACAAAAAAAAAAAAAAGGAAAAAGAAAAATGAATAAAAGAAAAAAGTAAAGAAAAGGTAGAAAAAGAAAAAGAGAAAATAAATATTTAAAAAAAAACCTAAAAGACTTAGTCTAATTTTTAACAAAATGGGTCAAAAGATCTTTTTAAAAAGTCTGATACGCATTTTCATATTAGATCTGCTCCTTTTCTTTTTCCTTTTCCTTTCCTTTGTTTGTTTTTTCTCTTTTGCTCTTTCTGTCTTCCCTTTTGTCATCGCCTCATCGTTCCCGTCTTACCATCTTGAGCGGCGCCGGAAAATGTCACCATTTCTTAATCAGTTTTTTTCTTTGGCGACTTCTTTTGAAACTGTCAGTGACAATGTCAAGCACATTAACTCCCTTGTCTTCCACTTCCGTCGAGTCATTAGTTTATCAGGGCCATTATGAGGTAGACGAACTTACAGTTTTCTCTTTCTTCTAGAATTATTCAAATGCACGCACACACACACACACACGAATACAGAATGGGAGAAACAGATACATACGGGGAGGGAAAATATTTATACAGAGAGAGAGAGAGGGGGGGACTCACAAGCGCACACACATAGATACACACAGTGACACAAAAACTTGTTTGTCTGGGTTTTATGGCATATCAAACTTTGTAGGTTATTTAACGCCAAATCTATTTTTTTACAAATTATTAGTTCTATTTGAAATAATTCAGTTTAGCACGAGTACACGGTTTAATTGTCAAAAAAAAATTCTATTTCAAGTAATTCAGTTCAGTCAAACAGGTATAATTCAAACAATTTAGTTTAGTATAAGAATATATATTGCCTACGCGCAAGTCAAAACAGTTCTATTTCAAACAATTCAGTTTCGCATAAGTACAGTTTTAATGTCAAAAACAGTTCCAATTCAAACATTTCAGTTTAGTATAAGTAAGCAGTTTAAATGTCAAAAGAGTTCCTCTTCAAGCAGTTCAGTTTAGCATAAGTACACAGTTTAATTGTCAAAAACATTTCTCTTTGAAGCAATTCAGTTTAGTTAAACAGTTCTAATTCATACAGTTCAGTTTACCAATAGTACGCAGTTTAGTTCTCTTTGACCCATAGATAGAACCCTATCAGGTTCTATCATTCCGAGCCAGTTTGGACCGGGGAGCGATGGCAATGAAGGGGTACTCTGCATTCCTCAAAGATCTACCATTACTGGATTACTACCATCAGATTGTTTAATGTCATAAATAGGACACTCATTAGGAGGGGTCTTTCCCGTCTGCAGAGGTGCAGTTGGTGTATTCTACGGCCCCAACCGACTGGGCCACAAGTCATTCGTTGTGGGGGTCTTTCTCCTCTGCAGAGATGTAGTTTTGCGTTCTACAGCCCTCCCTGCAGCCGACTGGGCAAAAAAGCGTAAACATTCAGACACAGTATATTGAACAAATCCAGAAAGCAAAATCCCACAAAACAATAGCAGTACAGCCACTTACCATCCATCTCGAAAATCATACAAATTAGACAAACAAGACATGCGTGACACTGCCGGAGAAGTAAGAACGGTGAAGTAAGCAACTTTCTTCTATAGACCTCTTTACACGGTTGAACACGTGTTGGACGACCAGCAAAAATCTGTCTCCAACAGCTCTGTACAGACACAGGATGTAGTCTAGAAGACCTGCTGGAAGTGACGGACGATCGAGAGACAAATGGTGAGAGCGAGAGTCCGGAAAATGACGATGATGATGGTGATGATGATATATATATATATATATATATATATATATATATATATCCACACAAGCATGATACGATTCTAAGTCAGTTTTTAAGCGCAGTTTAAATGGTTTGAATCCAGAATTTTCCGTCTCTTCAACCGGTTTCCTTTCCAATGTTAAAGAGTCTAGATTGCCGGGCTATTTACCCGTAACTGGATGGAGAATAGTTGGATTCATACGTTTATAAGGGATATTAGTGCTATGTGAAATGCTCTCAGCCTCGTCGAGGATTTGAACTCGTCCTGCCGTAAACACCTCTAAATATACGAATATATATTTTTTAGACGAATATACCTTTGAAAAATTAGTAGACCTGTTCATATACCTCGGTAGCAACATCTCATCTACTGAAAGTGACGTCAACATATGCGTAAGGAAGGCGTAGATTGCGATTAACAGGTTGTCGATCATGTAGAAATCTGATCTCTCTGACAAAATAAAACGTTTTTTCTCCCAAGCTGTGGTTGTGGCAGAAATGCTGAAGGGATGCACCGCCTTGATTCTATGACCAAGTCGGCTGGGGCCGCTAAATATACCGATTGCGTCTCTGCAGCGAGGTAAGACCATCAACGAGTGTCCTGGATATGACACTACTCAATATGATGGTAAGGCTCCAGTAATATTAGAGCTTTGGGGAATGTGGAATACCCCTTCATTGCCATCGCTCCCAGTGCCAATCTGGCCCGGAGTGGTAGTACCTGATAGGATCCCATTTATGGGTAAAATAAAACTAAACTATGTACTTATGCTAAATTGAATTGTTTGAAATAGAACTGTTTTTACATTTAACTGAGTTTAAACCAAAAAACAGTACTCATGCCGAATTGAATTATTCCAAATAGAACTGTTTAAATGTATAAAATGGATTTGGTATTAAATAACCTAAGTTGGCGACTGAAGTCGAAGGCAACCATAAGGCTTCCTTTTCAATAGCTGCTACACCGATGAGTAAGGGGGATTACTCCTTTCCCAAGATTGCTCCACTTTACCCTTGATACGTACCTTACATTGATGAGTGTTAAGCAAGGACGTATCAAGTACCAATTTTAAAGTCTTTGGTATGACGCGACCTGGGATTGAACCCAGGTTTCCCGGATCATTGGCGAACACTCCTTACGCACTAGGAAAACCCAACGAAACCAAACCAAACCTTAATTTTAACAAGACGGAACGAGAAAAAGCTCGCTGGAGACTAGACATGAATGCTGGGTGTTATTTAGAACAAATTCTGGAAGCTGCAGTCAACAAAAAAGAATACGATAAGATATACGAACGAGTCATGCTGAGTACTGCCAATCTTATGGATTGCTACACTTAGGTACACCAGTATTGGTGGACCAGCACTTTCTTACATTTGCCTTGTGCTGACACATGATTCAATGTACATAATCTGTCAGGCGTGATAAATGATAGGAATAGGACAAGAGAAACAGGCAATTCAGTGTCTCTCTGGACCGATGTATGGTAGGAACGAACGGAAAGAGAGGCAGAGAATTCTGAGTCTGTTAGGACGAATGTATGATAGGAACGGACGGCAGGAGAGAGACAGAGATTTCTGTGCAATCAGCATAAGATGAATATTTGAATTTGGAAATTTAAAAATAAGGGTTTAACCCCTGAAATTCAACGGAGTATATTGCAAAGGTCGAATACTGCAACCTGCTTTGATAGTAGATGTAACTTGTGTCTAGAAGAAAAGATACAAATAATGTTATACCCTGATCCATATAAATTATAAAATCAGAGATGTGATTTAATCGCTAGTTGTAGACATAGAAATGAATTTAAACTATAGCCGAGAATCTAAGACAATAATTAATTAACAATAAAATTGAATTGGGATAAATAATGTAAAATAATTAATAGATCTCACAATGTAAGATGAGGCGTATGTAGATTTCAAAAAGGACAAAAAGGAGGGGGAGTAAATGACGTTAGTATAGTTTGGAATTTATGATACTTATTACTGTAATTGAATGAATTGTTGTCTTTGCTTTTCATGTTTATTTAAAATAATCTAATTTTTTCATAATTCCTTCTTTTATTGTTAAACCTAAAGAGTTACTTTTAAATGAAGTTTAATTTATTCTAGAAATTAAATTAAAACTTACGACTTCTCATTATTTTTTCATCGTCTCAACCGGAAACGAAAAGAGACCGGAAGTGATTTTTAATGGGAGGAGACTCATTCCCTCCCCTTCCCTGTGACCACCCCCATTCTGGCTGTATTTATTTTCTCCATGTTGGATCTGACGAAGTCCTGTTAAACCTTTTTGGAGTTATTGATTAATATCAAAGCTCTTAGCAGGATAGAAATAAATTTATAATCCTAATGTGACCGAATTTTGGTTTTTCTTGAATATATATATATAAGTGTGTGTGTGCGCGTGTATAACCTCAAACGCAACAGCACTTCTTTGAAATTGAAGGGTCAGATTCTAGGTGACACATAAACACCTAAACAAAATACATATATAGATAAATAGACAAAGCAACCTCGGATAAATCACAACTTCTCTCACTTAAAATATACCTCACAAATAGAATCCTTAGTTTCATTGCCTAGTCGGCTGAGGCAGTAAAATACATCGACTGCTTCTCTGCAGATGGGTTAGACTTCTCCCAACGAGTGCCCTGGATATGATACAGAATTATCTGAGGGTGAGGCTCCAGTAACGCTGGAGCTTTGGTGACTGCAGAGTACCTCATTATTGCTATCTCTCTCAGGTCAACTTTACCATCGGAGTGGTAGCACCTGATAGAGTCCAATCTATGGGTCAAATTGAATTACTCTGTTTACTTATACTAAATTGAATTGGTTGAGATGGGACTGTTTTGACATTTAAACTGCATATTTATGCTAAACTAAATTGTTTGAAATGGAACTGTTTTTGTATGTTAAACTGGATTGTTTGAAATAGAACTGTTTTAACATTTAACTGACTAAAGACAGAAAAATATACTTATTGAAAACTGAATTGTTTGAAATAGAACTGTTTCTATGTATAAAATGGATTTGGCATTAAATAACCTACAATGGTCGATATTCCATAAAACCAAACCAAACCAAACCTCAGTTCCAGGTGCCTTCACAACAGATAACTTAAGGTCATTTAAAGATCATTTTATACCAGAAAATAATTTTTCTTCAACATATGGCTACTTCAGTGGTTCATTTTTGTCGTTTTTCTCATAGGATATTAACACTTTTAAAATCAATCTTCCTCATTGAAATGGTTTTTTTTTTTTTCACGTAAGAAAACTTAATTTTCTTCTGAAGGTGAACTGAAGTTAAAACTAAGAGGGAATAATCAAAGAATGAATCATCATCATGTCGAGCCGCTAGTACGGATATCCCTGACGCTCTCTCACCTCAACTTGTCCCTATCATTCATCTCTTCTGGCAGGTCTTCAGGGCTACATCCCGTATCCTCAAATAGCTGCTGTATCTATGTTCGAGCTGGTCGTCCTGCTTTTTCTCGGCCATATGTGGGGGTCCATTGGAGTACATCACTTATGAGCTCGTCCCTGCTTCTCCAGCAGTATCCTGCATGTCTGGTTTATCTAACTTGGATAGTTTTCGTGATGGGAGGCAGGTGGCTGTATAGTTGGTGCTTTGTGGGGTGTTGCTGCCAGGACCTTTTAGCATACAAAAACTGTTTTATTTCAAACAATTCAGTTTAGGGTAAGTACGCATTTTAATTCTATTTATACTATTATGTTTACTCATCTTTTACAAAGTTACGGCGAGACAGAAATATCTCCCAGATTTTAAACAGTCATGCAAGGGAACTTAGGAAAACGGTAATGGTAGCTCAATTAAGCTAATGTCGCTGCATTTTTTTCTAAGATAAAATCATGTCTTTGATCAGCTACGAGTGTGCCTTTGAACTTTTTTTTTAAGACTAGTGTATTTGTAATTGCAATTCAGAGAGCGTTTGTTGGTTGGTTGGTTTTTACGGCATATCAACCTTTGTAGTTTATTTAACGCCAAATCCATTTTTATGCAAATAATCACTCCTATTTCAAAAAATTCTGTTTAACAAGAATACACAGTTTAATTGTCAAAAACGTTTCTATTTCAAGCAATTCAGGTTATTCAAACAATTCTAATTCAGCTAATTCAGTTTGGTATACGTACAGATTTTGTTTACACACGGTTAAATGTCAAAACAGTTCTATATTAACAAAATGAGTTTAGTGTACATACGAACTTAAATGTCAAAAACGGTTCCATTCAAACAATTCAGTTTAGCATAAGCTCGCAATTTCAATGTAAGTAAACAGTTTATTTGTCAAAAAATCTATTTCAAGCAATTCTGATAAGTCAAACAGTTCTAATTCAATCAATTCAGTTTAGCATTAGTGTGCAGTTAGTTCTCTTCACCCCATAGATAGGGCCCTAGCAGGTGCTACCATTCCAGGTCAGAGTGGACCTAGGAGCAATGGCAATGAAGGGGTGCTCCACATTCCCCAAAGATTCAGCATCACTTGATCCTCAGCATCAGATCCTTTAGTGTCACATCCAGGACATTCATTAGGGGGGGTCTTATCTCTCTGCAGAGGTGCAGTCGGTGTATTCTACAGCGTCAGCTGGGCTATTGTTTTCTTGTATTTTACGACAACCTTAGTGGGTTATTTAATGCTAAATCTGCTTTTATACGAATAAAACAGTTCTATTTCAAACAATTCAGTTTAGCGCAATTACGCAGTTTAATTGTCAAAATATTTTTATTTCAAGCTATTCATTTTATTCAAACTGTTCTAATTAAGACAATTCAGTTTATCATAAGTATAGTTTTTGTTTGCAGACAGTTAAATATCACAACAAAATTGAACTGGAAAATGATACTGTCTATTTTGAAATGGAACGAGATCAACGTTCATGATCACTAAAATAAATACATCTTTTTTTTTTTTACGTTTTATTTTTTCATTGGAAAATTCCTTTCTAAGATGAAACAATAAACAGTAATTACATTGGCCTTATGATGCTTGTAAAAACAATAAAAACTTCCCATAAATGCTGGATTCGCTGAATTTTTTTTCATGTTTTTTTTTAACGTACCGTGGGATTTATTTCCATCTTTAAATTTCTTTCAGGTGTTGCTGCGACAACACTGCTGTATGGGCACTAACGAAATGCACGGAGAAAAAGTTCGGTGGGAACTGCGCAAAAAAACTGTGTTTTTTGTTATTTTTCTCTTCTTTTTTTCGTTTTTTCAAGCATGTCTTTCTATTCATTTCTTTCTTTCTGTTTGCTTTCGTTCAAATCTATTGATTTATTTAGATTTATAGACAAGGGTTATTTACTAAATTAGGACAATCTATCTATCTATCTATCTATCTATATTTACCCAACCCCTCCGCTCGAGCAGGATATGACAAAACGTCAATGTTTAAGCGGAGTTTAACAGGTTTGAGTTCAGAGTTTTCCTTCTCCTAGACTAGTTGCCTCACCAAGGCTGAAGAACCTAGTCTGCCCTACTATTTACCCATAGTTGGAGGGAGAATAATTGGATTCATACCTTTCCCAAGGGTATTAGCGCTATCTATGTATCTATCTATCTATGTTGCATACCATACATGAATACGTGAAATAGACATATTCATACCGGTACGCTAAACGTTCATAATGTCCATAACGCACATAGATAACATAGGAATCCCGAGAGACGAAAACACTTACGACTTTTCAGTTCAGGTACGAAACTTTTTTATTACCTTTGAGTTAAAAGGTTTTTCGACATAAGGAGAGAGATACACATTCTTTCGATGCTGACTTTTCCATCTGCCCCAAACAACGTGTTACACCTGCCGCCAGGCCTCGGTGAGCAAGCAAAAGTCAACTGTCTTTTTCCGAGGGAAAACTCAACTAACTGACTTTTCTCGAATCTCCCAAAATCCTCCGCGCACGCTTCCGGTGCATGACGCCATTGACATCCTCCGATAACAATTTCTATCAGGGATTTTTATTTTGTCATATCTGAATGACACATCCTACCCGCACGTGCGTGAACATCTGCGCTCATGTTGCGCCAAACTAAACCATGGACTGAGTCGAAAGGTTCTCAGCCTAACTAAACCCAAAGGCAAGATATATAAAACGAAATCCCCCAGCCATTATATTACATCCACCTATCTATTCATATGTACATGTCCATCTATTTATCTATGATGATTTATTTGGAAAATTAGGGATCTTTTGAGAGAAAAAAAATCAGAAATATGTAAACTATGCGTGGTTTGGAATAGATTTATGGAAAAATATTTTGATTTCTCAGAAATATTTGTTTTGAAGCTATTCAAAATAGAGGTAAATCAAATATAGGTATTTCTTTGACGAAATGGAAGTTTAGATACTATAATCATATTTTTTATTTCTCCCATGAACATCTGAAAAACCAAACAGACCTATCTAAGCAATTTTGGAGTTTGAAAAATGAAAAAATAAAGGTTTGACCCCTGAGATTCAATGAACCATACTGAAAAAGTCGAATACTCCAAAATACTTGATAGCAGATGTAAACCGCGCCTAGAGGAAAAAATACAAATAATGATATACCCGGACCCTGAAAAATTATTAAATCAGCAATGTGAATTAATAGTTAGATGTAGACATAGGAATAGATTTAAACTATAGACAAATATCACAGATAATGTTTAATTAACCAAAACATACGATTAATTTGAGATTTGAGTTGAAATGAATAAAATAAAAAAAATGGGAAGACACCATGTGTACGTATGTTTAAATGGAAGAGTAACTGATTTAATAGGCATGAATATTAATTTTGAATTTAAAATTTTGAAATTAATACAAGATAAATATTACTGTAATCTTTACGTAAGGTTATTAAAAATGTTGTATTTTCCCAAATCATTATTAATTCTAGAGTTTTAGGTTCAAATGTATTTAGAATTTAAAAATTAAGAAAATTTGATTTACTGTAGACAGTGGTTTTTGAATATGAGTCTAGTTACATTACTGTGATTCGAACCGGTAATGAAAAAGAAAAACCGGAAGTGGGTAAATGGGGAGGAAATTCTTCATCCCTCTTCTGCTCCCTCCCACCCTTTCCTCCTGAGTCTATTCTGACTGTAATTATTTTATCCATTAGGACTGAAGAAGTCCTGTTATTCTGGGTGTTATTGATTCATATAAATATACATAGCAAGATGGAAATAAATTTATAATTCTAATGTGACCAGTTGTTGGTTTTCTTAAATGTATTATTGCTTTGTAATGTCAGTTACATTGACCTCTTTACCAGGAAAATGAAAATGTTCATAGTTGAATGATTTTTTGTCCTGACGGAATTATTTCCGACTCCGGTTTAACTGGACTGAATACTATATATACGAGGGGCATACAATAAGTTTCCAGACTCTAGCCCGCTTCGAAGTAATCTCCTCCGGCTGCAAGGCACTTTTTGTACCGTTCCAACAACTTCTGCAAGACCCCAGGGAAGTCCTCTTGTGTGAGGGTGTCAATGACCTTCGTCACAGCCTCTTTTATCTCCTCAATTGTCTCATAACGATATCCTCTGAGCTTAGGGAATAACCAAAAGTCACAGGGAGCAAGGTCTGGACTATAGGGAGGCTGTGGAAGTATCTTGGTACCTATCTTGGTCAAATAGTCTGTGACAAAGATGGATTTGTGGACTGGTACATTGTTCTGGTGGAAATGCCACTGAACCGATTTGAAGAGTGCTGGCCTCTTCCGAAGGAATCTCATCCTGAACCCCGCGAAAACCTCAACATAGTAACCTTAACCCTAACCCTTTGGCCAATCAACTCTGGTTTATTGACTTTCTTATTCCTCCCACACATCTCATCATTCCTCACAGTCTGAAGCATTCCATACGTTTCTGTGGTATTTTTTCCAATTTTAAAACACAATTTTTTGCATATCGTTCTTCTAAAGTGTCCACACGTCCAGATTGCATTTTTTGAAATTCACCAGCTGTGACAATCGTGGTTAGAGTAGGGTGTATTCCAACTCCTGCTGTAGCTGTTCATTTGAAATGAAATCATAAAAACTGGTCAGTCATCTCATGGGATGTATAGCAATGATATAGTGAATTTTCAAGAGTGTACACTAATTTTAAATGCCCGTACGAAAAATGTCTGGAAACTAATCGTATATATATATACATATATATCTTAGGGGGTATTCCTTGAAATATACGCAAACATATATATATATATATATATATATCAGTTTAACAATAAAGAAGAAGTCAATAGTCCAGTATATATATATATATATATATAACCAAATATATATATATCACATATCTTAGAAATACAGAAAACTGATATATATATATATATATATATATATATATATATATATATATATCAGTTTTCTGAATTTCTAAGATATATCCTGACAAATGTTATCCCTTACAATATTTGGACTATTGGCTTCTTCATTGTTAACCTGATAACGTTTTGGCCTAATGTAGATATATATATATATATATATATATATATATATATATATTGATTTTGCATTTTAAAACTCCATCCTTAATTTAAGATCACTATTATCATCCCTCGTAGCCCTGATGATGGTTCATTAGAACTGAAACGCTAATAGTATCGACTTCTTTCTCAATAAATCTCTCTTTCTACTTGGATTACTTTGCTATCAATTTTTCTTTATATATGTATATATACATACAAATCTCTTCCTGGACCTACCTATTTTATAATATATTTTAATTCTTTCTTTTGATATATAACAAACATACGGCGATGACATAGCGATAATGGCGAATACACACAACCAGGCCGAAGCACTACTGCATAGTTTGGAACGAGCCGCCGCAGGCATTGGCCTCCATGTCAATGCATACAAAACTGAATATATGTGCTATAATCAAACAGGCGACATTTCCACACTAGACGGAACCTCTCGGGAAATGGTAGACAAATTCACTTACCTAGGAAGCAGTGTCTCATCAACCGAAAAAGACATCGACACGTGGCTAACGAAGGCATGGACAGCTATCGATAAGCTATAGATCATATGGAAGTCCGACCTGACCGATAAAAGGAAACGCAGTTTATTTCAGGCAGCGGTTTTATCGATACTGCTGTATGGATGCACTACTTAGACGCTAACTAAACGGCTGGAGAAGAAACTGCACGGCAATTACACAAGAATGCACAAACTATACCGACACCTGTCTCCCATCACGAAAACTATCCAAGTTAGACGAAATTATCCAAGTTAGACGAAACAGACATGCAGGACACTACTGGAGAAGCAGGGACGAGCCCATAAGTGATGAACTCCTATGGACCCCCACATATGGTCGAGCAAAAGCAGGATGACCAGCTCGAACATAGATACAGCAGCTATTTGATGATAGGGGATGTAGCCCTGAAGACATGCTGGAGGCGATGTACGATAAGGAGAAGTGGCGAGAGAGGGTCGGGGATATCCGTGCTAGCGGCACGACATGATGATGATGATGACGATGATGTATATATATATTTATATATTCAGATCTATATTTACTTTCATTCTGTCCTTTTGGAAAAATATACCAAATACATTTTTACACGACATCTAACATAGATGACTTCAAAACGATCAGTAAAATATAAAAACTTACCTATCTCTGCATATTTCTCTAAAAAAAAAAAAAGGGAGGATTTTTCTGATCTCATAAAAATCCAACATTTTCAAATATCGTTCCACGTGCCAAACACATACTTAATACTTTTAAATTAAGAACGCTAAATGTACCCTTATATCATTTTCTTATCTACATTTTTCTATGGTTCCTGTTATCTCGACAAGCATCCATCGCTGTGTGAACAATTCTTGTGATATCAAAGTCCTGATAAAGGTTGATAAAACTGTAACGTTTTAACGTTGGCTTTACATAAAAATAAATTCCTCTAATTTGGATTATTCTGCTTTTCTACTTTTTCAGCACTTTTGATCACTCTGGTATCCGGTAAGGTATAAAATGTAAACAAACGAACGCTGCTACTGCTACTGTTGCTTTATAATCCTATTTACCAACACCTCCGCTAATAACTTACTTCTAAAATGTTTTTTTATTTAATTAATTTTTCTTACATATAGATTATATTTACGAATTATTTATACATTTGAATATATATGTGCATAGAAGTAAAAATTGTAATTTATTTTAATTGTGTGAGTTTTCTAACTTTTTAATATCAGAGACAGGAATGAATTTCAGAAAATAAAACACGAATATATATATTTATAAAGTGTGGGTGTGAGTGTATGTGCACGCGCGCGTGTGTGTGTGTGTGTGTATGTGCGAAAATTCTCGGGCAAGTTTCGTTAAATAATAGACAAAATAGTTCGATTAACATCTTCATTTTTCTTGATTTGGTTTCTTTGTGTAAAGGCATATCAACCTTCGTGGGTTATTCAATGCCAAATCTATCATTATAGAAGAGCTACCGTGGTACTTTTTAACTCCTAGCTGGGAGGATAAGAAATTTTGTGCTTTCTCAATGTTATATAGTCATATGTAGATTCATGCAGAACACAACGACACAATGATAATGCAATGACACAGTCTTTTAGAAAAATATGTACCTCTCACATTATTGAAAGGGTTCTCGTGGTGTAATGGTTAAAGCGATGAACTGCGGAATCGTAGTACGCGAGTTCGTACTCCAGTCGCGCTATTACGTTCACTTTCGGGCAAATACCCTTGGGAAAGGTATGAACCCCCTTATTCTCCCTCCAGCTATGGGTAAATAGTAGGACGGACTAGGTTCTTCAGCCTTGGTGAGGCAACTAGTCTAGGACAAGGAAAACTCTGAATTCAAACCTGTTAAACTCCGCTTAAAAATCGACCTTGTGTCATATCCTGCCCGAGCGGAGGGGTTGGTAAATAGTAGCAACCCCTCCGCTAAGGCAGCATATGACACAAGTTCAATTTTTAAACGGAGTTCAACAGGTTTGAATTCAGAGTTTTCCTTCTCCTAGACTAGTTGCCTCACCAAGGCTGAAGAACCTAGTCTGCCCTACTATTTACCCATAGCTGGAGGGAGAATAATTGGATTCATACCTTTTCCAAGGGTATTAGCGCTATGTGAAATGCAATCAGTCTAGTCCAGCATTTGAACTCGTGTCGCCGAGTCATTTTCCTACGACGATAACCATTACACCACGGGCACCTCCTGTTGCTACATAATACCTTATAATTCCTGAGCCAACGTGGTACGCTTGTTGGCCGAGTGGTCTAATACTAAGTCTAACGTAAAGTTGGGCGGGTTTCAATCCCAGTTTCAAGCGTCTTACGTGTCTATCCACACTGAAGAGTTATGATACTACTAAACAGTCTGTCTGAGTATATATATATATATATATATAATGAAAAATATGCAAATCAACAACCATTAATAAGCTGTGTAGTGTAAGGCATTTTGAAATCCCTGCAGCAAAACAATATTCTTATTAGTTTGGACTTAGGACCACGACTTGAACTTTAAAAAAATTGTTATAATCTATCTAGATAGTGCGTGATACTGATTAAAAGAAAATGACCTTTAGCCGCAATTAGTATCTTCATTAATTCGATATTCATTACGTATTCCTGAGGCGCAATGCCTAACGTCATGATTTGTGTCATCGTAGTATACAAGATCAAATTCCAGTCATGCTATTACGTTAACTTGTGGATCATTGCCCTTGGTGTCGTATGTTGACGACCCGACCAAACATGCCATTCCAAAGACAACGGAAGTGACACATTCCGATTGCAGTTATGGGAAGAAATCGCGTAGGCAGGCTTGGCTGACAATATGGGACAAGGTTAAATCCAATTGTACAGTCATAGACTGATGCACTGGAAGAGAGTGTCCTGTGAACTGCATGACAGTTATTTCCGCTTGATGACAATCACACATGCCATTCCAAAGATATTGAGTGGGCGATTGAACTATTATATAAGTCGGTGAAGATAGGAAGTCAGTTATTTTGGAGACCAGACCCGTTGGTGACAAGATGCGGTAGAGGAAGCCTGCACCCAGCAGAGTGGGCCCCCGGGCCTCCGGTTGAGCAGCCCTGGAGAACAAGAAAAACACAACGCTGATGGCCATAAGAGTGGAGGTCAATATGTTGCAGTTCTGTTCGGTCTCCAACTCCCTCTCACAGTAAAACCTTGAGTAACCCTTTTCGAACCCTTTCAATAATGTGAGATGTACATATTTTTCTAAAACACTGTGTCATTGCATTATCATTGTGTCGTTGTGTTCTGCATGAATCTGCATATGACTATACAACATTGAGAAAGCTCTTCTATGATGATAGATTTGGCATTGAATAACCCACGAAGGTTGATATGCCTTTTGTGACGGCAAATCGACTAAAATCCCAAAACGGGACTTTATTTTCGCACGTGTGAAGACGGGGCAGGTTGGCACTTGATCCCCTACAGAATAAGTCCTGTTCAGAGTTTTTCTCTCAGGCATATAAGAACTGGCATATTACGTGAGGGAATAATTTAGGGCCAGACTGACCACCGCTGGCAAAGGGATCCCAAATTTCACACTATCACCCACCCACCAGGCCGCTAAACTTCTTCCCCTTAGACAACAGAAGAATATGGGCCTACAGGTTTTAGTCGTAATAATATTAATATTGTAGTAGTCGGCAACTCCGGTTTCCCGTGTGATACTTTAGGAATTAATAGGACAATTCTAAGCAAGATAACATAAGGCGAATAGAAGCTGAAAAGAAAGCATGAAGTAACAACATAGACCACATGGTAACATGAAAATACATAAAATCCTTTACTACTTATATATACACGTTCATAGTGTCAAAACATAATTGGATAGTCCACGAGTATAAATGTATTTTCTTGGCTTTTATCCTTCTTCGAATTGAGAGTGAGAGAGAGTGGTAAACGGAATTTGGGTATAAAGGAAAAATGTCCCTAAAGTTACTTATCTTATTTTCGACGGGGTTCAACTGGAGAATTGTTCTTCTTTCACGGGCTAATAGACTTTGTTCTGTTTTTAATACTGGCTTGAAGGATTTGGAGTCCTTCGTGTCTCAGTTAATCTTTTGTCTTCAACCCGGAGTAAAATGGCTATGGTTCGTCTGCCACGAGCCTTGCTCAAAAACTAACTTCTTGTCCTTTACTTCCACTGAGGGGAAGGGAGCCCCACTTCCGTTTTGGGGTCCCAGCCAATCATTTGGCTTCTCTCTCTTTCCCCTTCCGATGTCCGGCGACCTGAGGTCACTAAGTACCAACATCTGCTTATCCCCTCTGTGACCTTAACGGTCACTTTTTGACTGCTAGATAGTGCTAATTCAACACGGGAGGATGGTATCAGTCTTACCTCTTCGTCTCCGTGAGCTATCACGTGACACTTTAAACAAAGAAACCAAATCAAGAAAAATGAAGATGTTAATCGAACTATTTTGTCTATTATTTAACGAAACTTGCCCGAGAATTTTCGCACACACACACACACGCGCGCACATACACTCACACCCACACTTTATAAATATATATATTCGTATGTTTTATTTTCTGAAATTCATTCCTGTCTCTGATATTAAAAAGTTAGAAAACTCACACAATTAAAATAAATTACAATTTTTACTTCTATGCACATATATATTAAAATGTATAAATAATTCGTAAATATAATCTGTATGTAAGAAAAATTAATTAAATAAAAAACATTTTAGAAGTAAGTTATTCAGTAATTTGTTGAAATAATTACTCGATAATTACCTTTAATTACACGAGCCGATGAAACATAGGCATCAATAATCAATGACAATAATCAATAACAATAATTATATCCAAGAAGGCCAAGTGGATAGATTATCAGACGAGACACCTAAATTCCAACGCTTGAAAGTGTTGAGTAAAAATGAGTCCATAAAGTAAGAATTGAATAGACATTTTTTTTAAAGAAAAGATGTGGAAATTTACGTTCATTTAGAAGGTGTATATTGAAGTAGTTTCATATTTCAAACTGAATTTTGGGCCCCGCTGAAAGCCGAGATTTTCAAGGCAGGCAAACTAGAAAACTTTATCCTAATACGTTGTTCCAACCGAGCTAATTAATTAACATTTTTCCCTGATACGATCATGAGTTGGACCTGTGCACACCCTATGTTTGCTGTTGAAACGGTTTTCTAAAACTAGTTAATCTGTGAATGCTACATAACATTCTTACTTTTGTTACCTTGTGGTTAAAACAGCTCCACATTCTCACCGAGTCTACTGTTGAAATGTAGAGATAATTGGTTCGTTTGTTTGTTTGTTTGGGTTTTATAACATATCAACCCTTGTATGTTATTAAACGCCAAGCCTATTTTTATACAAATAACCAGTTCTATTTCAAACAATTCAGTTTAGCATAAGTACAGAGTTTATTAATCAAAAACATTTCTATTTCAAGCTATTCAGTTTAGTCAAACAGCTCTAATTAAAAAAATTCAGTTTCACATAAGTGTTTTATACTCATATGCATCTATATATGCATGCATGCATAATCATAACGACAACACAATAAAGACAAACGACACAGTTCTTAGAAAAATATACCTCTCACTTTATTTGAAAGGGTTGTGTGTGACAGGGAATTGTGTTATATTTTGACCCTCGTCCCGGCCCAAAAATGCTATTCCAAGGTGATACACCGGAAGGAAGTGATACATTCCAATGGCCAGTAATCGAAAGAGATCGCGTGGGCGGATTAAGGCTTATGATATGGGACAAAGTGAAGGTCCCATTGTGCCACTACAGTGATGCACCGGAAGAGAGTAACCTCTGAACTGCATGACAATTATTTCCGCTTGATGACGATTAAACATTCGATTTCAAAGATCCAGTGGGCGATCGTGTGGGCGTTGAATTATTATATAATTGAGTTGAGTTGGGTGCCAAAGCAGTTGCCAGTAGAATTCCAGACAGCTAGAGACCAGATGTGGTAGGGAAAGCCACACCCGACCGAGGGGGTCCTCGGAAAACCCCGATGGAGTTGACCCCAGCATCAGGAGAACAAGAAAGACACAACGTGACGGTCATAAGGAGTTGAGGTTAAAATATAAAGTTTATGTTCGGTCTCCAGCACCCTCTCACATGCAAACCTTGAACAATCCTTTCGAACCCTTGCAATAAAGTGAGAGGTGAATATTTTTCTAAAGAAGTCTTCTTGCGTCTTCCTTCCTGCGTCATTGATGCGTCGTTTATCATTGTGTCAGTATTTATCCAGTATATATATATATATGTATGCAACAATTGGAGACCGAACAGAGCTGCAACATATTGACCCCCACTCTATTGGCCATAACCGCGTTTCTTTCCCGTTCTCCTGGGCTGCTTAACCGGGGGCCTGGGGGCCTAGCCTCTCTGGGACATGTTCCTCACTCCAGCATCTTATCTCCAACTGGTCTGATCCCCAACTGATTAATCGGGTGCCTGAGGGCTCCCTCTGCTGGGTGATGGCTTTCTCTATCGCATCTTGTCTCCAACTCTTCTGATCTGACTTGTATAATAGTTCAACGCCCACTCAATATCTTCCTATAACTGGCCATCGGAATATGCACTTCCGCTGTCTTTGGAATGGTATGTTTGATCGTCATCGAGCAGAAACCATCATCATGCAGTTCACAGGTCACTCTCTTCCGGTGCATCAGTTTGTGACTGTACCGTGGGATTTTAACCCTGTCCTATATTGTCAGCCAAGCTCGCCCATACCAATGGAATATGCAACTTCCACCGTCTTTGGAATGGAATGTTTGACCGGGTCGGAGGTCAATATATAACATAAGTACAATTTAAATGTCAAAAACTGTTCTATTTTTAAAAAATCAGTTTTGAGTAAGTGCCCTGTTTCAATGTCAGAACAATCTAATTTCAACCAATTCAGTTTAGTATAAATACACAGTTTAATGTTATTAAACCCATAGATAGGACCCTATCACGTACTACCACTCCGGGCTAGAGTGGACCTAGGAGCGATGGCAATGGAGGGTTGCTCCATATTCCCCAAAGCCCCAGCATTACTGGAACCTCACCATCAGATTGTTTAGTGTCTTATCTAGGACACTCATTGGGGTGAGTATTACCCCTCTGCAGAGCTGCAGTCAGTGTATTCTACAGCCCCAGCCAACTAGGCAATCAAACGTTAAAGTTTAATATGAGTCTTTTACATCTAAAAACATTAGTGTCAGATATTTTTTTTATCATCATCATCATCATCCTATCATGCTGCTAGTACGGATTTACCTGACTCTTCCTCACAATTCGTCTCTATCATCCATGGCTTCTTGCCGGTATTCTAGACTGCATCCTACATCCCTACAAACCTCTTGTAGATAAGTACTAATCGGTCGTCAAGCCATTGAACGTTCATGTGAAGGGATCCATAAGAGAACGTAACTTCGTCCTTACTTCTCTAGCAGTGTCCAACATGTCTCGTTCGTCTTATTTGGATTATTTTTTGCGATGGGAGATAGATGGCCTTACAACTGCTGTTTTGTAGTATTTTGCTTTTAGAATTTGTTTAGTATAGCTCCAAGCATTCTTGTGCAATTCCCGTCTAGCTTTTTCTCTATACGCTTTTTGTCAGTGTACAAAGTGGGGCATCCATATATTAGAAACGATACGACTGCTACTTGGAAAAATTGTGCTTTATTTTCTCTGTAAAGATGACTTCCAAATGATCAATAACCTATTAATAACAGGCTATACCTTCGCTAGTCGCATATTGATTTCATTTTCAGTCGATGAGACGCTACTTCCGAGGTAGATGAACTTGTTCACTAGTTTCAGCGAACCACCTACCATCTAGTGTGGAGATGTCTCATTTTTTATTCAAACACATGTACTCCGTTCTGTCTGCAGTTACGTGGAGGCCAATACCTCCTGCTGCCTACTCCAGATGATGCAGCAAGTGTAATCTTTATACTCAATAGTTATCTTTCTTTCTCACCTTAAATGGTAAGTTAAAATTATACTCCCTGATCTTGAATAACTGAGCAATTTTGGTATGGTTTCTTTGTTTCATGGCGTATCAATCTTCGTGGGTTATTTAATGCCAAAGAAATATTCGTAGAAGAATATTAGAAGTGCTATTACATCAATAGATTGGTGGGTGATAAGGGGGATCGTACTTTTCCGAAATGCATTTGTTTGTAAATAAAAATAGTAACGTCACTGAAGTTCGAACTCGCCAACAACAATGTCCCAATCCAGGGCGTAAGTCAATACGCCGTGGGAAATCCTCCGCCTATGCAATTTCTTATTTTCACCCTAGAAAGAGAAAAAAAAATCTTAATTTTGTTTTAAGGTGGTTATTTATAAAGTTTCACGTAATTGTGGCACGTGGCCAGAAGTATAGCATGACAAACGAGAATCGAACTCATTAAGAAAGACCAGCCAATAAAGTTGCCAAAAAACTTGTTACTTAGCAAACAATACAAAAAATCTTGTTACTTAGCGAAAGATGCTAAATGACTTGTTACTTTGCGAACAACACCCCCAAAACTTGTTACTTAGTGAACCATACCAAAAGACGTGCAACTTAGAGAACAATGAGAAAAAACTCAAAACTTTTGTGAGTGATACCAAAACACTTGTTACTCACTGAAGAATGCTAAAAGAATTTTATCATTAAGGGTTTTTGGACCATTGTCTTCATATATTGTTATTTCCACAACGTTTCGGTCGATATGTCCTCCGGCCTTATTCAGGTGTTTGTCGAACTCGGGAACCATCACGGAACTTCGAACTCCGTCCTTTATTGAATCCACGGGGGTCGCCTGTTCTGATTCTGTTATCCATAACCGGGTACAAGTGTTAAGTATTCCTGTATTGTTGCTCGCCTGTAGTCAGGATTGAACTTACAACCTCCTGATGATTGTCTCCTTAGAAGCTTAGGGAACAACGCCTATAACCGCTATGCTATGTGTCCAGCTGAAACGTTGTGGAAATAACAATAAAGATGAAGACAATCGTCCGAAACCCTTAATGATAAAAAATCATCAAACTTCGTCTCAGAAATGTAGACAGCTAAAAGATTTGTTACTATAGTTCTTGTTCCTTTGCGACTATTTATAAAAGACATGCTACTTTATGTCGAACAGTGTCGAGAGGCTTATTTTACGTGTTCGTTAACTAAGACAGACAGAACTAATTTTCCTTCATCAAGACGAAGACTGGTTCTTTCGACGGCAATGTTTATTTCTTCATTCTCTTAATAATAAAATTCATTCTATAAGCATCAACCATGTTTTTACTCTCGCCCCGGTTTGCTTCCAACGGTCTTTGACTCAAGACTACTATCTGTTTCTTTGAAGTCCTGATGTACATGATAACACATGCATACTTATAAGCGTTAGTAATATCAAAGGCTCGAACGCTCGCATGTAACAAATTACTAACTTATACGAAAAATACGCGATGTAGCCCGACTTTTTTGTCACATAAACCATATTTGATTTTAATTTCTTTTGCTTGTCGATTTTGCGGATAATTTGATTATATATGCACATCGAAAGGCACCAGTCTGCGTTCGAATCCAAGCATAACATAATAAGTTGAATGCTGATTTTCAAAACAAATGACCCCTACAAACCAACTGTAATTCATCGTATTCATTCCTAATTATTTTTTATGGGAAGCTGTCTTTTCAGAATGGAAATATTCAAATTGAAGAAATATCTTTGAGTCCCAGAGAAAGATAATTCAGTATTAAAAAGATCTTCAAGAAATTCCAACTTTCATCACAGTATTCGGATTATTGTCTTCATCTTTTCTGTTACAGTCATAACGTTTTGGCTGATGCGTCCCACGGTCAGCTTCGGGTGCTTCATGTCGGGAGTCCACACGGAACTTTGAACAGAACACGTTATTCAAGCCCCGGTGGGTAGATTGTTCGAATTCTATTAACCATGACCGGGTACAATTATTAAGCTAAAATAGGTATTGGGTGTTATTTACCGTTAGTTGGGATTGAACCTGCAACTGACAAGTTTAATCTAATTAACAGTATATTAGTTGGTTGGTTGGTCGTATTTTATGGTATATCAACGATTGTGGGGTTTTAAATGCCAACGCTGATACTGAAAATGCATGGCACGGCCATAAACAGGGTTCAACCCTGTGTTGTATACTCACAACCATAATGATATCAATATTAACAGTATATATACATATACAAAATACCGGCGGGCTCTTTTGCTTCAGGTACGGACGCATTTATTAACTACTGACTCTGGTTCTTCGACACGAGGAGAGAGACACAATTCTTAAAAGTCTTTCGTATCATACTTTGCTAACCCCACCCCAAACGTTTCGCACATCTCGTGGTGTTTAAGATCTTAATTCATTTTCGTTGGTCGGGACCCGAAAAACTTAACCGCCGCCGCAACGGTAGAAACTCAACTCTATGGCAGAGAAATCTCTTCTCTGCCCCAATGGTAGAAGCTCTATTGTCTGCCAGCATTGTTCACAGTCAACTCCCAACTGACTCTTTTTCAAAATCTTTAAATTCTCAGGACCATCGCTTCTGGGCAGGACGTCATTAACACTCAAGCCTCGTTCCTATCTTGGGTTTATTATGACAATTGTGATAGTCATATCCTTTGCGCACGAGCGTAAACTGTACCCTATGCTATGAACCTGAAATCTTAACCCAAATAGTTCAAAGCCCAACCAAATTGAATGATAAAATATAATTAATGAAAAATGATTAAAATAAAAAAATATTCTTTAATCATATAACACCTGAAAACCCACGTAATATATTTGGTACCGTGCAAACTTATTTAGCATAAAGTTTGGTACTGGTAACCGGACCAAACTATTGTACTATAGCAGGGTCTGAACTTTGGTCACTCAGTACATTTCTTATTAAGATAAAATTAAAGGATAATATTTATGTTTACATTACTTTATTGACGCTTACGAATGAGCCATTAATAGTTAAGCTTCTTTTTTTGGGTTGATTTGGTTATTTAAAGCCAAATAAATTAATTAAAAATACAAATCTCCTCGAGGACCTACCTATTTTAAAATATTCTTATTCTCTCTTTGGACCTACAGCCAATATATATATATATATATATATATATATATATGTATATATATGTGTGTGTGTGTGTGTGTGTAAAAACACCCTCCGCTACACCTCGGTGTTGCAGCTAATGAAAGGGTAGCCTTTGCATCGCCCTCAGCTATGGTCTCCAACTTATTTGTGAATGCATTTTGTAGGTAACATTTTAAAATTAGACTGAATTCTTTTTTGCTCCCAGTTAAATGGTTCCGAGCATTTATATCTAAAAAAGAATAATTCTATTAACCATTTATCATTTAGTTGCGTATATTTAAATGAATATACATATAATTTTTACGTTAATAGTTGGTAGGTAATTTCATTTTTTTAAATGAGTTAGAACTAATTTGATTGCACAATAATATTGCTATTGTTCATACACCGTTAAATGATTTCAGTTATTGCTAACACTAATAATTCAATTCAATATTAATGATTTTTGTAGACTGAATTGTTTACAAATATTTCTATTTAATACTAATTATTCTATTTAATATACACCCCCGTTAAAAAAAAAAAAGAAAAACAAATTTTCCTGGTAATCAAACAAAGCAATAATCAGTAACATTTCGATTACTGAATAATTATTCGGAAATGATAATTAAGATGAGATTTTATTCCTTTCGAAATAACAATCGAAAAAAAAATCAAAGTTTCCTTCAAATAATAAGCTAACAATTATTTAAAGGAGTTAACAAAATGATTGGAATAGTTTTATTCAAGCACGTATTGTAACATATTGAGCCCGGCCAAGCTGTCAAAATTGGAAATGCACCTGTGTAAATAACAGGTGCATCCGGTCTAGGAATATCAGGATATAACCTTGACCGTGGACGGATTGAATAAGTGCGATTTGTGACGCCCACAAGAAGAAGGTGGGTGTCGAACAATTATATGACCCAGGTGAAGACAGGAAGTCAGTCAGTTGGAGATCAGACCAGTTGGAGTGAGGATGCTGGAATGAGGACCATGTCCCAGAGAGGCTGTGCTCCTAGGCCCCCGGTTGAACAGCCCAGGAGAACGGGAAAGAAACGCTGTTATGGCCATAAGAGTGGGGGTCAATATGTTGCAGTTCTGTTCGGTCTCCAACTCCTTCTCACAGTAAAACCTTTAGTAACCCTTTCGAACCCTTTCAGATAAAGTGAGAGGTATATTTTCTAAAGATCTGTGTCGCTCGTCTTTATTGTGACGTCGTTATGATTCTGCATGCATGCTTATGGGTATGTATAGTGGTCATGACTATACAACAATATCTTAGACATTCGAGATGAGTTTGTATATTATATAATTGCGGAATTTTTTTTTATAATATCATTTTTCGTTGGTTCAAAGCCTAACCAAGCCGAATGGTAAGATTATCATTCGGTTTGGTTAGGCTTTGAACTGTTCGGCTCTTAGTGCAGGTGTTCACGCTCGCGCGTGGAGGATTTGACAATCACAGATGTCATAATAAAAACCCCAGATGGGAAATAGGACTGGGGTGTGAATGACGTCATGCCCGGAAGCGATGGACTGGGAATTTTGTTGATTTTTGAAAAAAGCAGTTAGTTGAGATTTGAACCTGGGCGAGGGCAGTCCAGCTGGGGGCTACAGAATGCGCGGCGCGTTTGTTGGGTCAGTTTGTGGACATTGGACTCTGGGACGGGCGGTTCAGCTTGGGAGTTGACTGTGGGCGATGTAGGAACAGTCAGCATAGTAAAAATTGTGTCTCTCTCTCCTCGTGACGAAAAACTAAAAGTCAAAAAAAGTTAATAAACGTATCGTACCTGAACTAAAGAAAGTCGTCTGTGTTTTGGGATTTCTACGTATATGAACATTTTACATATTCGTATTTTGTATATGTTGCATGAAAAGTAACGGCACTGGTATCACAAAAAATGGATTCCAATTTTAAACTAGAAAACTACATGGTCACCTTCTCAGCTTTCAAATCTCACTTTCCCTTCCTTGTTTGAAACGCTGGAAGGATTCTTCTGGTATGCCACTTAAATCCAGGGTTAAAACCTTTTCATGACATCCCAGCCTTCAAAGTAGGTGCCCTTAAAGATCCCCTTGAGGTGAGGTGAAAAAAAAAAAATAACACGGAGTAAAGAAGCAGATTTATTGGAAAGCTGTTCCAGGACGGAGATGAACTCCTGGATGCTCAGGGGGTCGTAAGTTGGTTCATTATCGTTTTCAAGCAGCGTCATATTGACCTGCCACTACTCTTATCTCTTTTTGTGCATTTGATCGTATCGTGCACCAAAGTGCACGTGCACTTGTCTCTCTTCAAAAGGCAACTTGTCAAGGAAGACAGCACATACGTTTGGCATTCAGTAAGTCACTATTACATACATTAAGATATATAGAGAGTCATCCACAGACAGACTGTTTGGTTCTATCAGAATTCTTCAGTGTAGCTAGACAGGCTAATTTCCCGAAGCTAGGATCGAAACCGGGATGACTGAAACGCCAATCCAAGATTCTACCACTCAGCCACGAGGAAACCGGAGCAAGCAAAGAAAATTTAAATCCTAATGTATCACATTTGTTTTGTTATATCCACTTAACGACTACCGAGAGGTCAATTCATTTGATTTATTCAATGCAAAATCCTGTTTATATATATATATATATATATAAGTATAAACAAGATTTCATATATATATATATATATATATATATATATATAAGGATTTTATATAAGTATAAACAGGATTTGGCATTAAATAAACCACAACGGTTGATAAATTATAAAACACAACCAATCTGGAGCATTGGGAGTGTGGAGTACTCCTTTTACTGTTATTACTCCCAGGTCCACTGTCCCGAAGTGGTGGTACCTGTTAGTTTCTCATCTTTGCGTCAAATATCACTATCAAAAAATTGTTTTTTTTGGTCTTCTGGCCTAATGACAAGAATTATTAGTGCCCAATGCTTCGCCTATTAAAGAAAATGGTCAATATGACTTACTTTTGACTGTCTTACTTTCTTCTGCCTCGGAAACGTCAGAGAAATCCACTAACTGCTCTACCGATGTGTGTCTGGTCTTACTCAAAAACCATGAGCTCAGTCAGCTGGAGCCGTAGAATACACAGACTTCATCTCTGTACAGGGGTAAGTCCCCTCCAACAAGGGTCTTGGATATGACAGTTAACAATCTGATAGCGAGGCTTCAGTAATGCCAGAGCTTTAGGGAATGTGGTGTGCCCATTTATGGCCATCGTTTCCAAGTCGACACTAGCCCGGGGTGGTAGCACCTGATAGTTTTTTTTCTATTGGTTAAATAGAACAGTTGGCTATTTAAACTGTGTGCCTTATGCCTTATGCTGTATTGAATTGTTAGAAATAGAACTGTTTGATCATTTAACTGTATAAACAAATGAATGATATTTGTTGAATTGGTAATGATACATAGCAATAATTCGAAACCTGTAACCGAGTGTGAACGAATGAGTAATGTAGACTTGAATAATTACAAATTTCAATAGTTGCAACCACTTCAGTCTGTGCAAACACAAGTTGAATACTGAATAGAATTATTGAACTAATTGGTAGAGTGTTAGCCAATGGCTCGGGAGACCGGGGTTCAATCCCAGGTCGAGTCATACCAAAGACTCAAAAATGGAACCCGATGCCCCCTTGCATAACTCAGTATTATAAGGTATGGATCAATGGTAAAGTGGAGCAATCCTGGGAATGAAATAGTGCCCTCTTCTACACCTCGGTGTAGTAGCTATTGAAAAGAAAGCCTTCGGGTCACCCTCGACTACGATCGCCAACTTTACTTACTTACAACTGTTTAGAAACAAGAGGAATACTCGTTTGCCATCATATTAGTTCTCACTCATTTAAAAAATGAAGTCACCGACTATCTAAACTCTTACATATCATGTATTTCTATACCAAAGTGTGCAAACAAATGACTGATGGTAAATTGTGACTTTCATAGAAATACTTGAAATAGCAAACAAATGATTGATATTAAATAGAAATATTCGTATAAGATAGCAATACTTGAAACTAATTCACTATGTTCAAAAGCAATGAACTCAGACACGTTTAAAAAGGTATAAAAATATTTGGTTTGGTTGGCTTTTATGGCAAATTTTAATCAATGCTAAATCCATTTTCATACAGAAAAACGGTTCTATTTCAAACAATTTAGTTTAGTACAGTTTTTATTTTGTTTTCAGAGGGTTGAATGTAAAATCCGTTCTCAGTAAAACAATCCAGTTCAGCACAACTACGCAGTTTATATGTCAAAACAGTTCTATTTCAGACATTTCAGTTTAGCATAAGTACTCGGTCTAGTAAAATTTGACCCATAGATAAGACCCTATCAGGTGCTACCAGAGTAGACCTGGGAGCGATGACAATAAAGGGGTACTCCGCATACCTCAGAGCTCCAGCATTACTAGAGCCTCACCATTATATTGCCTAACGTGATATCAAGAACACTCTTGGGGGAGTCTTACCCCTCTGCAGAGATACATTCGTTGTATTCTACAGTCTCAGCCGACTGGGCTAAAACAAAATGTGTATACGAATCATCATCATCATCATCATGTCACACCATCAGCACGTATATCCCTGGCCCTCTTCCTCCACCCCTCCCTCTCGTCCATCGCTTCCGGCAGGTCCTCAGGGCTACATCCCATATCTACACTGAGCTGCTGCATGTAGGTTTGAGTTGGTCGCCCTGCCTTTGTCGGCCATGTGAAGGGATCCACAGGAGTACTTCCCTTATGAGTTCGTCTCTACTTCTGAAGCTGACCCGCATGACTTGTTCATCTAATTTTGATAGTTTTTGTGATGGGTCGAAGGTGGTCGTACAGCAGCTGCTTTGTGGGGTGTTCTCACTATGACTTGTTCAATATTACTTGTAGCATTCTTGTGTAGTTGCCATCAAGCTTTTTCTCCATCCGTTTACTTAGTGTCCATGTAGTGCATCCATATAGCAGTATCGACACGACCACTTCTTGGAAGAAACTGCATTTCATTTTATCGGTCAGGTCTGACTTCCATATGACCGATAGACTATAGCTAGCTGTCCATGCCTTTGCTAGTCGCGTATTGAAAACTGTCTCGGTTATTGAGACACTGCTTCCTAGGTAGGTGAACTTGTCATCTAGTTTCAGATGACTACCGTTTAGTGTGGCGATGTCGCCTGTTAAATTAAAGAATATATATTCTGTTTCCTGTGCATTGACATGGAGGCCAATACCTGCAGCGGCTCGTTCTAAACTATGTAGCAGGGTTTTGGCTTGGGGGTGGGGCTATTTGCCTGAAGCGCTATGTCATTGGCGTAGTCGGCGTCTGTAATTGTTTTTGCTGGGTACCTTCTACTACTTTTCTTTGTTAGCTTGAAAAATTTTCTTTGATTTTATCAACAAATCATACATTTGATATATACGAGCGGCATACGATAAGTTTCCAGACCTTTTTCATATGGGCATTTAAAATTGGCGTAGACTCTTGAAAATTCACTATGTTATTGCTATATATCGCCTGAGATGACTGACACATTTCTATGAGTTCAGGTTCAAATGAACAGCTACAGCAGAAATTGGAATACACCATACTGAAGCCTGATTGTCACAGCTGGTGAATTTCAAAAACGCAATCTGACATTTTAGAAGAACGATATGCAATAAAATTCTGTTTTAAACTTGGAAAAAAGGCCACAGAAACGTATGGAATGCTTCAGACTGTTTTCGACCATCTTGCATGAATCAAGCATCAGTTTTTGAGTGGCATAAGAGATTCAAGGAAGCCAGGGAGTCTGTGGGGGATGATGAGAGGTGTGGGAGAAGTAAGGAAGTCAGAACACCAGAATTGATTGGCCAAAGGGTTATGGTTACTATGTTGAGGTTTTAAGGGAGTTCAGAAAGAGATTGTGTCGGAAGAGGCCAGCACTCTTTAAATTGGGTCGGTGGCATTTCTATCATGACAATGCACCAGTCCACAAGTCCATCCTTGTCACAGACTATTTGACCAAAATGGGCATGAAGACAGTTCCTTACCGTCCCTATAGTCCAGACCTAGCTTCTTATATCGTTTGGTTATTCCCTAAACTCAGAGGAGATGAAAGAGGCTGTGACGAAGGTCATTGACACGCTCACACAAGAGGACTTCGATGGGGCCTTCCAGAAGTTGTTGGAAAGGTACAACAAGTGCATTGCACCCAGAGGAGAATACTTTGAAGGGGACTATAGTTTCACGTGTGTACTATCAATAAAAGTGTTCATACGAAAAAAGTCTGGAAACTTATCGTATGCTCCTTGTATGTAAAAACGGGATTTGTCATTAAATAACTAACCAAGATTGATAAGCCATAAAAGTAAACTAAAGCCAACAAACCAATCGAAAATTTATGTCTCCTCACAAGTGATGACTCAACGAAGAATGTCTGTTTCAGTCTGAAGATACTTGAGTCCGATGCCAACCAGCAGTTCCTTCTATCTCGTACGAAGTTTCAAAGTTGTAGGAAGAAATAGATTTCAGAATTCCCTTTCACGACTGTCACAGAAAGCGATCACAAACGCACGAGTCGGGTCTCTCACTTTCATTTCTTGCTCTCCGTGTTACCACGTTCGTCCGACCGTCAGCAAGAAAGCTGACCACAAAATTGCAGCTCCTGCTGACGTTTCTACTTTTATGCCAGTCCAGGCTGGGCAAAATTTGCATGAACGCAACTCTAGTCTCGCTTGAGACGAGACAGGCGTCCTGCAAATCACGTCTCCAACAACAACCATGTTTCTTTCCTAACAGTACTTTGCACGCGAGACTTGTTCGTGTTCTCTTCGGACTCCGCAGTAAGTCATTTCTCTCGCTACAATTTGATGATATCCGGACATAGCTGCATGTGGTGTTTTTTTTTTCTCTTATCATCGTACAGCAGCGTTGGCACTATTTTTAAGCAGAATTTCTGCATGCCGAAATCTTCCAGTGTTCTTTTCATGTCTTTCCCAGTTAGCGGGTACTGTAGAAGAACTCAACAGCTTCTCTGCTGAGAGGTAGGAGACCCAACCCACCAATGAGTGTCCTGGATATGACACTAAAAAATCTAATGGAGCTATGGGGAATGGGGAGTACACTTTCATTGCCATCGCTCCCAGGCCAACTCTGACCCGAAAAGGTAGCAATTGATAGGGTCTTATCTATGAGTCAAACTGAACTCAACTGAAGTGCTTGAAAGAGAACCATTTTGACATTTAAACTATCTAGTTCTTTAAAACTGCTCAGGTATGCTGAACCGAGTTGTTTGAAATAGAACAGTTCATTTGTATAAAATAGATTTGGCATTATATAGCCTACAAGGGTTTTTATGTTATAAAACCCAAACAAACAAAAAATTTTCATGTCCAGCTGAAATGTGTTCATTCGATCACCACCTACCTTACCCGCACGATCTTGACCTCAGTCATGCTTTGTTTAAGCTACCTGCTCCTGGAGTAATCTTTCATCACTTCGCACCCCTCTTTGAAACTCTTTGTACCACTCAAAAACAGGTGATATTTTTTCCATAAAGTTACTAAAGCATTTCAAGTGCTTGTGACTTAGTTTTATCATAACGGACGAAAATGGACACGGCGACACGAGTTCAAATCCTGGACAAGACTGATTGCATTTCACATAGCACTAATACCCTTGGGAAAGGTATGAATCCAATTATTCTCCCTCCAGCTATGGGTAAATAGTAGGACAGACTAGGTTCTTCAGCCTTGGTTAGGCAACTAGTCTAGGAGAAGGAAAACTCTGAATTCAAACCTGTTAAACTCCGCTTAAAAATTGACCTTGTGTCATATCCTGCCCGAGCGGAGGGGTTGGTAAATAGTATAACTGAGCAAATTATCTGTATCAATTTTATATTTCATTAATTTTAATGTCCTATCAACCGGTCTGGGTTTATTTTTTGGGTCCAGAGATTAAGAGACTCTGTACATTATACGTTTTGTATAGCAGAGAAAAAACAAAATCTTTGACGTATAAAATAGGATCAGCTTCTTTTCATTTCCTTAAGAGTAGGACTTTTTTTTCTGGTTAGCTTTTATGGCATATCAATCATTGTAGGTTATTTAATGCCAAATCCATTTATATACATATAAACAGTTCTGTTTCACGCATTTTAGTTTTGCATAAATATTAAAACAGTTTTATTTCAAGCACTACACATTAGCATAAGTCCATAGTTTAGTTATTTTGACCCAGAGACCCTATAAGTTGCTACCACTCCAAGCCAAAATAGATCTGGGATTGAAAGCAATAAAAAGGTACTCCTCATCCCCCAAAGCTCCGGTATTATTGGAGCTTCACCATCAGATTGTTTAGTGTCATATCCAGGACACTCATTAGGAGAGTCTACACACCCAGCCAATTGGGTAGAGAGAGAGAGAGAGAGAGAGAGAGAGAGAGAGTCATAGACGACTGAGTTTCAACACACAGTGGCCGGCAGAACGGATTTTCTGTAAAACCTCCCCGCCTTTCTGTTTTGTTTTGCTTTTCAAAGTATCCCTGGTTATATAATATTCTGGACGCCCCCCCAAAAATTCGTTGTCACCTCTCCTCCAAATTGCTCCTTACAATTTGTACGTGGACATGTCTCCGTTTAGCAAGCTACCCGCACGATGAACGATATTACGCTTCCTTTTATCATGCTAACAATGCAATTTACGCGGCATTTCCGCCGGGAGCTATCTGAGTCCTCTATACTTTAGATACCATATGGATTTCCTGTTATTTTTATTCCTAGTTCGACTCCCTTCTAGCATGACACTAACGAAATATACGCAGCATCTTAAAGAGGGTCTGAAAGTTAATATCCAATAAGAGTTTTGATTGAGGGTGAGTCGACAACTCCCTTTTCAATAGCTACTACACCGAGTTGCAAGGGACGGCGCTATTCCATTCCCTGGTAAGTAAGGTTAGCGACTTTAGTCGAGGGTGACTCGAAGGCTCCCTTTTCAATCGCTACTATACCAAGGTGGAATGGAGGGCGCTACTCTATTCCCTGGTAAGTAACGTTGGCGATTTTAGTCAAGGGTGACCCGACGGCTCTCTTTTCAATAGCTACTACACCGAAATGTAGGGGAGGGCGCTACTCCATTCCATGGTACGTAAAGTTGGCAGTCTTAGTCGATGGTGACCCGAAGGATCCCTTTTCAAACTACACCGAGATGTACGGAATGTGCTACTTCATTTCCTGGATTGCTCCACTTCACTCTAGACCCTTACCTTAAAATTCTAAGTGTTAAGCCAGACGGCATCAAGTACCATTGTTGTCTTTGGTTGGACTCGACCATATTTGTATAATTTCCTAAATGTTTTTTGTATACGTTTATATGACATCAATAATTCCTATCAAATAGGATTATATATCAAGAATTATATGATTTAAGTAATTTCATCAAATACGATAATATGATATCCAGTATTATATGATATAATATTTCCTTACCAATACGATTATATGATATCAACTATTATATGATAGTGTTCGCCAATGGTCCGGAAGACCAGGGTTCAATCCCTGGTCGAGTCATACCAAAGACAATAATGTTACTTGATGCCGCCTGGCTTAACACACAGAATTTTAAGGTAAGGATCAAGGGTGAAGTGGAGCAATGAAGTAGCACCTCCCCTACAGCTCGGTGTAGTAGCTATTGAAAAGAGATCCTTTGGACTTGAAGTGTACGTCCTACTGGCGCCACACAGGCCAGATCTTGATAAGAATACAAAGAACCTCAGGCTAATCAAGTCCGTCAGGTTATTGACCTGAACCCGCTGGACTACTTCGTTTGGTCATACGTCGAGAACATCACCATCATGACCTCCCACAACACCAAAGCCAGCCTGATTGCCGCCAGACGCCGAGTATTTGCCGAGCTCCTGCCGGCGCTTGTGAAAAAGGCATCCTCCCTGTTCTGGATCCGTATCGAGGCGGTGATTGAGGCTGAAGGTGGCTACATTAAATAGATGTTAGCTCTAATAAATAATCGAGTTACCTGAATTGATTTTTTTAATAAAAGTTTTAAAATAAAGCTTTAGTGTTGTTTTCTTTAGGACAATATATATATATATATATATATATATATATATATATATATATATATATATATATATGTTTATTATTTATCTCTCAGTCATCTAATATTTTGGCCCAGTTGTCTGGGGCAGCAGAATACATTTGACTGCATTTCTGCTCAAGGATAAGAATCCCCCAACAAGCGTCCTGGATATGACATTAGATATACTGAAATTGAAGCTGCAGTAATGTTGGAGTTTTGGGGAATGCAGAGTAATCCTTCATTGCTATCGCTCCCAGGTCCATTCTGGCCCGAAGTGATAGCACTTGATAGGGTCCTATCTATGTGTCAGATAGACCTAAACTGTGTACTTATGCTGAACTAAATTGTTTGAAATTAACTGTTTATATGTATAAAAACAAATTTGACATTAAATAACCAACAATGGTTGATATGCCATAAAACAATACTAAAAAAAAGTAATAGCTATCTGCGTATGTCTATTCCTTTTTCTATCTCCGTCCTTCTCTGTCTTCACCCGACTTAACCATCTCAGTCTCTTAATTTTCTATATCAGTCTTTTCAGATCTATCTATCTATCTATCTATCTCCTTATGAGATCTCTTTCTATATTTTTCTTTTTCCCTTTCTTTCTTTCTTTCTTTCTATAATTTTAATTCACCTTCGCACCTATTTTAACCAATGATATCTGGGTCATATAGTAGCCCAGAATAGAGACAAAATCTTAGTCTTTTAAGATCTGAGACATCTAATTACTTTAATTCACCCACTTCTACCTGGATGTCACGGCAAATTTCCCAGTGTTACGAAATTTTTAAACATGTTTCTAAATTAACACTAAATGCGACATGCGTCAGGGAATTAAGCAACGTATTTTATTTTAGTATATTAATGTCGGCATAGTTCGCACGACGTTTTTTTTTTCTTTCTTTTCTTTTCTTTTCTTTTCTTATTATTGGTGAGTAATGGCAGCTCTGTCGTCAGCGACCAATTAGTACTTCCGCGTGAACTAAATGAGCATGCGCAGAAGCCTGACAAACAAGTGCTGGTTCCGTTTCATAGAGCAAAATTGTTAGCGGGCAATTATTTTAAGACTGAATAACGGGAAAAAGATTGAAGAAAAAGGAAACAGGCTTGAGGATATGTAGAGAAATTTTTAAAGAAAAAGAAAAAAAAAAATAGACAAAAGTAAAAGATGCTAACATAATAATTTGAATATTGGTGGGTGACTGAGTACAAATGCCCAGATTACATTGTCTTCTCAAATAGCGATGTTGGCACTATCTGCCTTGATTTGTACTTCAGTCATATTTCTTTGCAAAAAAAAAAAAAAAAAAAAAAGAAGGTCTCCCAGTTACGAACGAAATTCATTTTCGAGTGTGTGTTCCTGTTCAATTTGCAGGAAGGTCGAAACAGTTACGACATTTTATTTTAGAAATCATGTCATACTGCAATCACAAATCTTACTGCCCCCCATTTGCCACCCGTCTCTATTGTCCATCTGTATCGACGGAGAGCTGTTGTATATAGGTTCTAGCTGGTTGTCCAACCTTTGCCCGTCCATGTGCAGAGGTCCACAGGAGTACATCGCTTTTGAGTTCTTTTCTTTGGCTTTTTTTTTAGTTACTAAGATAAATCTATCTATCAATCCAACCCCTCTTCACGAGGTCAGTTTTATAAATAAAGTTCAACGGGTTTGAATTTAGAGTTTTTCTTCCTCTTAGATGGGTTGCAATCCATGGTTAGAGAACCGAGATTGCCATACTATTAAAACACAGCGAGCGAGAGAAGAGGTGGGTCACCGTGTCCATTTCTAGCAATAACAAAAACTATTTCACCGTAGGCACTTCTGCTAAGTCAAATATTTGAGGTATTAGGTCGTATGTATTCTACATTTTTACGTACGAGGTGCATACGATACGTTTCCAGACTTTTTTCGTATGGGCACTTTTATTGATAGTTCACACATGAAACTCTGGTCTCTTTCGAAGTAATCTCCTCCAGCTGCAAGGCACTTGTTATACCGTTCCAAAATCAAATCTGGTGTATTGACTTCCTTACCCCTCCTACATATCTCATCGTCCCCCACTGACTCCCTGCCTTCCTTGAGTCTCTTATGCCACTCAAAAACTGATGCTCGATTCATAATAATAATAATAATAATGAAGTAAGAACCAAAGCGTGTCTACCCATAATTTGGATGATCCCAACTCCACAGCTAAAGAAGAAATATATTACTCCTATAGATGTTTTAGATTTACCGGCACCACTGAAAGAATATCGCAAAATAAACGTGAGACAAGCGGAACATGTTGACGAGAACATTCACAAGAAGTGAAAAAATGTAGGCATGTCATGGATAGACATGAAAAAAAGCCGACGATTTGGTCCAGGAAACTTTGATAATCTTTAATGACTACCCAGTCGCTTGGAGCTATAGAATTCACCGATTGCATCTCTACCAAAGGTAAGACTCCCCAACGAGTGTACTCGATATGACATTAAATCATTTGAAAGCAAGGCTCCAGTCAGTGGAGCTCTGTGGAATATGGAGTACCACTTCGTTGCCATTGCCCTCTTTGGCCCGGAGTGGTAGCACCTGATAAGGTCCTAATTTAGGGTCAAATAGAACTGTTTGACATTTAAACTGTGAGCAAACTAATGACATGTGCTAACTTGAATTGTTAGAAATAGAAGTGCTTTGTAAGTTAACTGTGTAATGATTGTTTAAATGAATTATTTGTGATAAGTAGCAATACTTGTAAATATTTAACTGTATACAAACACATCGTAAATAGAAATATTCATGTTAGAATGAAATACTTTAAACCATTTAACTGTGTATAAAGGAATATGTTAAAGCTCGTTAAAAATATATCTTCCACATGAATCTACATATGATTTGTTACATAGGCAGATGCGGATAGGCGAAACGTACATAGAATGTTCATAACTTATATACATAGAACATAGGAATCTCGAAACACGAAAAATGCTGTATATTGACCTTCGACCCGGCCAAACATGCCATTCCAAAGTAATGCACCGGAAGGAAGTGACACATTCCAATGGCAGTTATGAGAAGAAATCGCGTAGGTGAGATTGGAGGACAAAATGGGACAAGGTAAAATCCCGCAGTACAGTCATAGACTGATGCACCGGAAGAGAGTGACCTGTGAACTGCATGACAGTTATTTCCGCTTGATGACGATCAAACATGTCATTCCAGCGATAATGAGTGGGCGATTGAACTATTGTATAACTCGGTGAGGAGAGGAAGTCATTAAGTTGGAGACCAGTTGGAGATCAGATGTGTTTTGGAGACCAGACCAGTTGGTGAGAAGATGCTGGAATGAGAACATGTTCCAGAGAGGCTGGGCCCCCAGGCCCCCAGCTGAGCTGCTTAGGAGAACGAGAATGATACACGGCGATGTCCGGAGGGGCTGGGGAGGTCAATATGTTGCTGTCTTTGTTCAGTCTCCAACTCCCTCTCACACACAACCTTTCAAATAAAGTGAGAGGTATATTTTTTTTAAAGAAGTCTTCGCTCGTCTTTATTATTGCGTTAAAATGTATTCTGCATGTATATGTGTATAAGTATACAACAAAAACACGTAACGACTTCTTAGTTCAGGTACGAAACTTTTTATTACCTTTGAGTTTAAAGGTTCTTCGACATAAGGAGAGATATACGCATTCTTTCTATTCTGGCTTTTCCATCTGCCCACCCCCAACATGTGTGGCACCCGTCTTTAGGCCACTGGCCTGGCTTCGGCGAGCAAGCGAAAGCCAACCGTCTTCTCCCGAGGCAGAACTCAACTCAACTAACTGACTTTTTCAAAATCCCCAAAATCCTCTGCGCGCTTCCAGTGCGTGACGTCACCCGCACTCTGTAGCCACGTTTCCCTTCTGGGTTATTGTGACATCTCTGAGTGACACGTCCGCTCCGCGCGTGCGCGTGACCACCTGTGTTAATGTCACACCTAAGTAACCCACGCACTGAACCGAAATGTTCTCAGCCTAACTAAACGCAAAGCTATAAAACGAAATCCCTCGGTCATTATATTGCACATTTATTGTATGTAAAACTGGATTTGGCATTAAATAACCAACAATGTTTGATATGTCATAAAACCCAAACTTGGATGATAGAATCTGTGAAAATGATCAAAATATCTGAGTAATTTAATAAACTTCGTCATAAAAGGCATAGAAAATGAAAATCAAACTAAGGGAACGTGATCGCTTTTACAGTGGTCTCCATTTGTTCAGGGTTGAGCTCGCAGGCAGGACAAATCCTCTCCAAACAAAAATGTCTCCACTTCGTACAATTTCCACCAACCAAAATCATTTCCCTTATGTATAATCTCACCGTTTCTCACACTCATATTTTCTAATGTTTGGCTGGTACGTTTGAAAATTTTGCAAACGCCACTGTCGCAGATCTCCGTCGCTCGAGACTGCATTTTATCTCAAATCGAGGTGTTTGGGCGTTCATATTTCTCTCTCTCTCTACTTCTCTCTCTCTGTCTTTCTTTCTCTCTCTCACTCTCTCTCTCTCTAGCTTACTACTCATTTAGCGCACTTGGCATATACTTGCTACACGGAGTAAGTCATCCTCTCTTCTACCTAAAACTGTTAAGTAGAAAGCAAAAAGAGTTATAAGAGTACAAAGAGTTTGATAGAGAACTGAGAAACCTATGAAAGTAATTGTGATACCAACTGAAATTGGCATACGCAGTGCTGTCATCAAAGATTGGTACTCGGACTTAAAGATTTGTAAACAAAAGGATGAGTGGAGACCATCCACACTACAACATTGTTGAGATTGTCTAGAATACTAAGGAGTGATGGAGATTTGAGGAGACTTGCTGTTGCTCAGACTCTAGTGGGAAACAATCGGCTTAGGCTGGTGTGAACATCTCTCAAATGAATTATAATAATAATAATGAACAAAGAACGATAGCGTGTCTATCTATAATCTGGATGATCCCAAACACGAAAACTATCCAAGTTAGACAAACCAGACATGTAGTACACTGCTGGAGAAGCAAGGACGAGCTCATAAGTGACGTACTCCTATGGACCCCCGCATATGGCCAAGCAAAAGCAGGACGACCAGCTCGAACATACATACAGCAGCAATGTGAGGATACTGGATGTAGCCCTGAAGACCTGCCAGAGGCGATGAATGATTGGGAGAAGTGGTGAGAGAGGCTCAAATCAAGGTGTTTAGGCGTCCATATTTCTTTCTCTCTCTCTCTCTCTCTCTCTCTCTCTCTCTAGCTGACTATTTTACTATTTTATAAAGCAATGATGCCACTAAACTTCAAGAATCTGCAGCTAACATATACAAATGAAAATTGGAATTGAAAAATGTGTCGTAATTATAGAGAAAAAAGTTAATGGTGGTAGAAAAACGACGGAAAGAATAGAACTACCAAATCGGGAAAGCAATATGATTCTTTCAAAAATAAGAAAAATTACCAATGAGTGGAAATATTCAAAGCATACGCTACCAAGCAAAAGAACAGAAATAAACAGCAAAAAAAAAAAACATATCCAAAAAAAAAAAAAAACACGAAAACTTGAGGAAACCAAAACTCAGCCGAAGAAATCTCATCAAACGAATAAATTTCTGTACTGTCCCGGTTATAAGATATTTTGGACCATTCTTCAAATAAACAAGACAGCCACTTAGACTCATATGTCCTATACCGATGAAGTAATGAAGAGGCAAAAGCGCATTTCATTATAAAAATATTACTCTCCTTTATTTATTACTTGAAATGTCCCAAAATGGTTTGAAGTTTGTGTGTGTGTGTGTGTGTGTGTGAGAGAGAGAAAGAGAAAGATGAAGGATTCAGACACAGTCTGAAGGTGGACTTCTTAATTCTGAGCCCCACTTTCCACTTCTTCTGTTTCTCCACCAGGGGCTACTGCCCCTCCAGAGCTGGTACACAAGGCGGCTTCTGGTCTGACTTGACTGCCCTTCTGATTACAATCAAACTTTCCGTTTGAGGGTATCTGTATATATAATTTTACGGAGGTGCCCGTGGTGTAATGGTTATCGTTGCAGGCGACACGAGTTCAAATCCTGGACATGACTGATTGCATTACACATAGCACATATCCTGGACATGACTGATTGCATTACACATAGCACTAATACTCTTGGGAAAGGTATGAATCCAAATATTCTCCCTCCAGCTATGGGTAAATAGTCGGGCAGACTAGGTTCTTCAGCCTTGGTGAGACAATTAGTCTGGGAGAAAGAAAACTCTGAATTCAAACCTGTTAAACTCCGCTTTAAAATTGACCTTGTGTCATATCCTGCCCGAGCTGAGGGGTTGGGTAAATATGATCTGTATATATAATTTCATAACGTCTATACATTCTTTCCGGTTATCCTTCCGTCTCCTCAACCTCCGTGACCTGCTTCCGCTATTCTCTCGTTTACACAGGTGGAACATCCTGTTTAGAAATCCCTAACTGACAGCTTTGTCAAAGGTCAACATGAAACACATGGACCAAAGTACAAGAAACTGATGCCGATTCACAAGGCATTACAACCTTAAGATATCATTGGTTGAATCTACGTGACATGAAAAAAGAGTTAGAAGCCTCACTAGCGCTGAGGATTACAGGAATACCACAGTTCAATGATAGAAAGAATATACAGAAAAAAGACCAAAGATAGATCGATTACATTTGCCAGTTGCCAAAATATCAACGGATACAAAGTAAGGACAAACAGTAAATCAACAATAAAAACAATCTAGAAAAAATGGAGGAAAAACGAATATGAGGATACTTCGTTCGACAAACTAAGGACATGGCAAAGAAGATGAAACGTGAATGGAGGAAGTTAATCTCTTAGAAGCATGACAAAATAATACCAGAAGAGCTAACTATATTCCCTATTAAACCAACCCCTCCGCTCGACAGGATATGACACAAGGTCAATCTTTAAGCGGAGTTTAACAGGTTTGAATTTTGAATTAACAGGTTTTCCTTCTCCTAGTCTAGTTGCCTCACCAAGACTGAAGAACCCAGTCTGCCCTACTGGAGGGAGAATAATTGGATTCATACCATTCCCAAGGGTATTAGTGCAATGTGAAATGAAATCAGTCTCGTCTATGATTTGAACTCGTGTCACCGTGTCCATTTCCTATGACGATAACCATTACACCACGGGCACCTCCAATAGCTGAGTATATCAAATCTATATATGATAATACGCCACAAAAGAGCAACTGCAACTGAGATGAAACTATTAATTGCATGATAAACGAATACAGGTGACGGGCACAGAAGGAAAACGTGATTAGACAAGATTGTCTTGGAGAGGTGTTTTCCAGGAAATCGTGAAAGGGACAGAATTTCGGCTAAGTTGATAAATAGCACAATCAAGACTCTGTCTAAGAAAATAAGACATAAAGTTCTGTAATATTTTGAGATACAAACGGATCAGCCGATCCCGGCCTGATCAGTAGACCAAGATTTAATCATCGAGAAGAAAAGAACTTGTTATCATATTTACCCAACCCTTCTGCTCGGGTAGGATATGACACAAGGTCAATTTTTAGGGGGGTTTAACAGGCTTTAATTCAGTTTTCCTTTTCCTAGACTAGTTGCCTCACCAAGGGTGAAGAACCCAGTCTGCCCTACTATTTACCCTTAGCTGGAGGAAGAATAATTGGATTCATACCTTTCCCAAGGGTATTAGTGCTATGTGAAATGCAATCAGTCTCGTCCAGGATGTGAACTCGTTTCGCCGTGTCCATTTCTTACGACGATAACCATTACACCACGGGCACTTGTTGTTCAGTGGATTTCTCCGTTCCAGCTGGTTGCAGATTAAAAATGAAGGAAGCTGGGAAGAGCTGAACCAGTTCCTGAATCTTCCTGGAGAAGGGAAAAAGATGTAGAACGTAAAGTTTTCGTAGAAGGATCTTTTAGAACATTCCATAAAAACTTAGTGAAGAGTATTTTCTAAGTGGTGATTACGGGAAGAATTGCGGACGACAGTATTGTTACAGAGGTGAGATGTTATCATAGAAATTCCTGTGAAAGCAAACACTAAGACTTGGTGTAAAAAAAGTAGCGAGAAGTAAAATGATATCAGCAATAACAACACTACTTTATTGAAGAAAGTACTATATTGGAGAAATTAGTTTATTAAAGAAAGAATGAAATGTATTGAAAAATAGTACCATATCGAAGAAAGTACAATATTGAAGGAACTAGTTTATTGAAAAAAGTACTATATTGAAGAAAGTACGATAATGAAGGAAGTAGTTTATTGAAAAAAGTACTATATTGAAGAAAGTACGATAATGAAGGAAGTAGTTTATTGAAAAAAGTGCCATATTGAAGAAAGTACGATATTGAAGGACGTAGTTTATTGAAAAAAGTACTATATTGAAGAAAATACGATAATGAAGGAAGTAGTTTATCGAAAAAATACTATATTGAAGAAAGTACGATATTGAAGGAAGTAGTTTATTGAAAAAAGCACTATATTGAAGAAAGTACGATAATGAAGGAAGTAGTTTATTGAAAAAAGTAGCATATTAAAGAAAGTACGATAATGAAGGAAGTAGTTTATTGAAAAAAGTACTATATTGAAGAAAGTACGATAATGAAGGAAGTAGTTTATTGAAAAAAGTACTACATTGAAGAAAGTACGATAATGAAGGAAGTAGTTTATTGAAAAAAGGACTATATTGAAGAAATTACGATAATGAAGGAAGTAGTTTATTGAAAAAAGTACGATATTGAAGAAAGTACGATATTGAAGGAAGTAGTTTATGAAAAAAGTACCATATTGAAGAAAGTACTTTTTTGAAGAAAGTGGTATATTGAAGAAATTTGAATATTGAAGAAAGAACTCATTGGTCTGGTGGGTAGAGTGTTCACCAATGGTCCGGGTGGCCTCTGCTCAATCCGAGGTCACGTCATACCAATGATTTTGAAAACGGTACTTGATACCTTCTTGCTTAACACTAAGCAATATAAGGTACGTACTAAGGCTAAAGTAGAACAATCCAGGGAAAGGAGTAGTTCCCTCCCCTACACTTCGCTGTAGTAGCTATAGAAAATGTAGTCTTAGGGTCACCCTCGACTACGGTCGCTAAATTTACTTACTTACTATATTGAAGAAAGTAGTATGTAGAAAAAAGTACTATGTTAAAGAAAGTGGTATATTGAAAAAATACAATATTGAAGAACGTAGTATATTGAAGTAAGTACCATACTGAAGAAAGTACTATATTGAAAAAAAAGTATTATATTGACGAGAGTACTATTTTGATGAAAGTAGTATATTGAAGAAATTGGTATATTAAAGAAAGAAAGTAGAATATTGAAAAAAGTACCATCTTGAAGAAGGTACCACATTGAAAAAACTACTATATTGAAGACAGTGGTATACCGAAAAAGGGACAATATTGGAAAAAGTGGTATATTGAAGAATGTACAATATTGAAGAATGTGGTATATTGAAGAAAGTACAATATTAAAGAAAGTGGTATATTGAGGAAAGTACTATATTGAAGAAAGTGGTAGATTGAAGAAAGGACAATATTGAAAAAAGTGGTATATTGAAGGAAGTACCATATTGAAGACAGTTGTATATTGAAGAAAGTGGTAGATTGAAGAAAGTGGTATAGTGAAGAAAGGACAATGTTGAAGACAGTTGTATTTTGAAGAAAGTACAATATTGAAGAATGTGGTATATTGAAAAACTACCATATTAAAGACAGTTATCCTATTTACCACCCCCTCCGCTCGGGCAGGATATGACACAAGGTCAATTTCTAAGCGGAGTTTAACAGGTTTGAATTCAGAGTTTTCCTTCTCCTAGACTAGTTGCCTAACCAAGGCTGAAGAACCTAGTCTGTCCTACTATCTACCCATAGCTGGAGGGAGAATAATTGGATTCATACCTTTCTCAAGGGTATTAGTGCATTGTGAAATGCAATCAGTCTCGTCCAGGATTTGAACTCGTGCGGCTGTGTTTATTTCCTACGACGATAACAATTACACCACGGGCACCTTGAAGACAGTTATATATTGAAGAAAGTGGTGTATTGAAGAAAGGGCAACATTGAAGACAGTTGTATATTGAAGAAATCGGTATATTGAAGAAAAGACAATATTGAAGAAAGTGGTTTATTGAAGAAAGTGGTATATTGAAGGAAGTTGTATATTGAAGAAAGTACAATATTGAAGAAAGTACAATATTGAAGACAGTTGTATATTGAAGTAAGTGTTATATTAAAGAAAGGACAATATTGAAAAAAGTACTATATTGAAGAAAGTGGTATATTGAAGAAAGTAGAATATTGAAGAAAGTACAATATTGAAGAAATTGCTATATTGAAGAAAGCGGTATATTGAAGAAAATACAATATTGAAGAAAGTGGTATATTGAAGAAAGTAGTATATTGAAAAAAGTACAATATTGAAAAAAAGTACTACATTGAAGAAAGTGGTATAATGAAAAAAAGTATTATATTGAAGAAAGTGAATGATCTACAAAGAAAGAGATATTTTTTATATGTTTACATGTATAGTTTTGTAAAAAAATAAAATAGAATAAAACCAGAATCTTTAAAGAAGTCATGCATACCGAAAGGGGCATTCGTGACGTAACATATGATAAAATAAATTGAATGAAGCCGAAGAAGATGAAGAGACGGTATTGTTGAAGAGCTTTGGTTTGGTGTTAGTGAGTGTGAACATGGTGTTGGAGGATATCGATCAACTGCTAGAGACGATGAACCTGGCGTCGAAGAGATTTAGTCTGATGTTTATGATTCAGGGTTAGATTTTGATAATAAGGTTCACTCGCAAATACGCACTACAACAGAGAAACTAAAACTTAAGTGTATTATTAAGGCTATCGGTAATACCAGGTATTTCATATTCAGTCAGTGTGAAAAAATACTGCCAAGAAGGTAATTGTTGTTCTTGATTCATCCAACAGTAATCGTTTTAGCGTCGTTCAACGTGATTTCAAAACACATTTTATAAAATCAACATTGATAGCACAATCTCTAGTACGATCTGTTTTAGAAATCTGAAAGAACTGAATATTTTTGAAAGTCCCGAGAGACTGTATTATCCAGTGGCCCAGTCAGCCAGAGCTGCAAAATACACCGACTGTTTCTCTGCAGAAGAGTAAGACTCACCCAAAGAGTGTCCTAGGTATAAGACCCTAAACAATCGGACAGTGAGGCTCCAGTAATGGTGGAGCTCTAGGGAATTTGGAGTACCGCTTCATTGCCCTTACTCCCAGATATACTCCGACCCGGAGTGGTAACACCTAATAGGGTCCTATCTATGGGTTAAATAGAACTAAACTGTATAATTACGCTAAACTCAATTGTTTGAATTTAAATGTTTATACATTTTACTGTGTGTAAGCAAAAAATTATACTTATACAAAGCTGAATTGTCTGCAACCGAACTGTTTTTGACGATTAAACTGTGTAAGTATGTTCAACTGAATTGTTTGAATTAGAAATGTTTTGACATCTAACAGCGTGAAAAACTATACTAAAAGTTAACAGAATTGATTGAAATAGTTTATATTTATAAGTATAAAAGTTCGGACTCGCTTAAAACGATATCGTGGTCCAGCACGGAGACTCCCCCCACTCACAACAATTTAGGTTTGGTTTGGCTCGGGTTTTGTTGCTTAATGTGATATCAATCTAAAAGCGATCTTTACTGAACATCGGAAATACTATATAAACCATTGCTTTCAGGATAAGGGTTCATGTCTCTCCCAAGAGTATTAGTTCGAAAGGGAACGTAATAGCGCGAATAGAATTCGAAATCGCATACAACTCAATTACAGATCAGCACGTTAGCCACTACACCACGGGACTGAATCATGCAATAACTCTAGAGAAGCTATATTTCAATAAAAAGTAAGTCATCCTGAACGTATTCAAAACTTAACTATCTAAATTTCTAAACAGAAACCAGCCCAGCTGTAGAATACGCCTACTGTGTCTGTACAGAGGGTGGGGTGGGGGAGAATCCCCACCAACCAATGTCCTGGATATGAATCTAAACTATTTGATGGAGAGGCTCCAGGTCTAGAGGTTTGGCCAATGTTGAGTACTACTTCATTACCATTCGTCACTGGTCAACTCTTACCCGGTGTGGTCGGGCCTGATAAGGTGGAATTTGTGGGTCAAATAGAAATATCAAATCATTTATTTTACTTGAAACTGAGCCAAAGAAAAAAATAAAGGATGTTGAATTAAATTATATTAAATAGTAATGTTTTGAATCGTTTAACTGTACCAAAAAATTGTGTTGGAAAGTATTATTAGAGTTAAATAGGAATACTTGAAACCACTGAACTATGTGCAAATAAAACTATTAGACTTTGTCATGCTTGAAACTCCTTTACTGCGTGCAAACAAATAGTCAATATTAAATAGAATTATTTACGTGAAATAAAAATACTTGAGACCATTTTACTGTTGCAAACAATTTAGCACTATATCATTTAAAAATAAAAGTACCTATAAACTATTTCACTTGTAAGTAAAAAGTAAGTTGGCCACCCTCGTCGAGGATGACCTGAAGGCTTCCTTTTCAATAGCTACAACAGTGAGGTTTAGGGGAGGGTGCTACTCCAATTCTTGGTAAGTAAAGTTGATGACTTTAGTCGAGGGTGACCCGAAGGTTTCCTTTTCAATAGCTACTACAGCGAGGTGTTGGGGAGGACGCTACTCCTTTCCCTGGATTGCTCCACTTTACCCTTGATACATACCTCATAATGCTGAGTGTTAAGCAAGGAGGCATCAAGTACCATTCCTTGAGTCTTTGGTATGACTCGAACTGGGATTGAAACCCGGTCTCCAGGACCATAGTGAACACTCTATTCATTAGGCTCATAATGGTTTATATAAGTAAAAGTAAGCGGAGGGCGCTACTTTTTTTTCCAGGATCGCTCCACTTTACCCTTGATATGTACCTTATATCGCTGAGTGCTAAGCAAGGAGGTATCAAGTACGATTTTTAAAGTCTTTGGTATGACGCGACCTGGGATTGAACCCAGGTCTCCCTGACCATTGGCGAACACTCTACTCACGAAGCCAATGATATATGAACATAATTTGACATTAACTAACATTTGAAGGTTTGATATGCCTTTAAACTAAGTAACCTAAATGTAAATCAATAAAAACGGTAATTTGTAAAAAAGACATGCTAGTCAAATAGTTTTGTACGTTCTCGTATTTAAATATCTTGCCGGACCTTATGATCTTGACCTTCTCTTAGACGAAGTTCATCACTGTAAATGATATTGGATGTACATAGAGTTCGAACTACCGCACAAGAATGTTGCAGTTATTATATTAGCAACGAAGCCACTGGGACTTCCCCGGAATTTTCGACAAGCCATTAAAATAGTCTCAACAGTTGCACAAAGCTTAAGTATTTTTGCTATTTTTTCGTTCAGCCTGTGAATGTTTCTGCAGACTACGCGTTGAGGTTTGGTTTCATTATTTTAGGGCTTATCAACATTTGTGTTATTTACTGCCAAAGACATCCAAGGAGATGACCAGTTGCAGTACTATATAACCTATAGCTTAAGGGAATAAGACAGTTCATGCCTTTCCCAAAGGTACATGCCCAATTGTGAAGATAATTGCGAGAATAGTGTTCAGTCTTACTTACCTCGAAGTCACCGTCTCGTATATTAGCGCCTCATCATTGGGTTCCTCTCCGACTTTGAGGATCATTAAATAAGTTTCCAGACTTTTTTTTTCGTATGAGCACTTTTAATAATAGTACACACATGAAACACTAGTCTCCTTCGAAGTAATCTCCTCCAGCTGCAATTCACTTGTTGTACCGTTCCAACAACTTATGGAAGGGCCCGTGGAAGTCCTCTTATGTGAGCGTGTCAATGACCTTCATCACAGCTTCTTTCATCTCCTCAATTGTCTAAGAACGACAGCCTCTGAGCTTATGGAATAACAAAAAGTCACACGGAGCATGGTCTGGACTATAGGGACGGTGACGAACTGTCTTCATGCCCATCTCAGTCAAATAGTCTGTGACAAGGATGGAGTTGTAGACTGGTGCATTGTTCTAGTGGAAATGCCACTGACCCGATTTGAAGAGTGCTGGCCTCTTCCGACGGAATATCTTCCTGAACTCCCTTAAAACCTCAACATAATAACCCTAACCCTAACCCTTTGGCCAATCAACTCTGGTGCATTGACTTCCGTACTCCTCCCACAACTCTCATCAGCCCTCACAGACTCCCTGCCTTCCTTGAATCTCTTATGCAACTCAAAAACTGATGCTCCATTCATTCAAGATGCTCCAAAAGCAGTCTGAAGCATTCCAAACACTTTTGTGGAATTTTTTCTCAGTTTAAAACGAAATTTTATTGCATATCGTTCTTCTAAAATGTCTTCAAGTCCAGATTGGATTTTTGAAATTCACCAGCTGTCACAATCAGACTTTAGTAGGGTGTATTCCAATTATTGCTGTAGCTGTTCATTTAAACCTGTAATCATAAAAATTGGTCAGTCATCTCATAAGATGTATAGCAATCACATACTGAATTTTCAAGAGTCTACGCCAATTTTAAATGCCTGTACAAATACGTCTGGAAACCTATTGAATGCACCATGTACATATATATATATATATATATATATGGAAGTAAATAATGAAAAAGCATTTGACAATATGAAGAAAACTAAAAAACAAAGTAGCCCAAAGTGAAGAATTTAATATGAAAGAAAATCGACATTATAACGTTTCAGTTTTAATAAACCATTATCAGGACTTAGAAAATACGTTATCGAGTGTCGTTAGATCTCCAAGTGATTTTAATGAAATACAAAACGAGAGAGGAAATTATATAAACAGGGAAATGGGGCGCTAACCATTTAATCAGTAAATCAGAGTTCATATTTTAAAATATCATGTGCCTGTATAGGGCAAAGATATATAATTATTCACTTTGGATTACTTTGTTTTTCAATTATTCTCCATATATATATATATGAAAGTTTATAAAGAATTGTAATCTGACAATATGTAGAAAATTGATGATAAGATAATCCAAATGGAAGGAGAGAGCATTTTTAAACATCCATTGTTGACTTAACATCGTTAATATCACCCCTCATGGTCCTGATGATGGTTCAGTAGAACCGAAACGCTATAGAGTCGACTTTTTAATAAGTCTCTCCCTCTACTTCGATTACCTTATCAATTTTTCTAATTATATATATATATATATATGGGGAGAGAGAAAGAGAGTGAGTGAGAGAGAGAGAGAGAGGGAGGGGGAGGGGAATAGACAAATCACTTAAAACGTTTTTCTTAAACCAAAAGAATATTCAAATATTGGCCTGTAAATGAGAATTAAACCTAAAGGAAATTGTAATCTCACCATCTCATAGCAGTTTGATTACAATAAATTCTATAAAATTAAAATTCAGTAGTGAGGTGAAGGTGAGATAACAGTTTTATAGCTGAGCCACTAACATGTACCACTCGGTCAGAGTGGTCCTGGGGGTAATAACAATGAAAACTACAGAGTGGTAATATCACTGGTCGGTTGAGGTTATCTTACTTGGTTGGTTGGGTTTTATGACATACCAACCATTAAAGGTTATTTAATGCCTAATACATTTTTATACAGGTAAACATTTCTATTTCAAACAATTCATTGATTGGCCAAAGGGTTAGGATTAGGGTTAGGGTTACTATATTGAGGTTTTAAGGGAGTTCAGCAAGAGATTCCTTGGGAAGAGGCCAGCACTCTTCAAATCGGGTCAGTGGCATTTCCACCAGAACAATACACCAGTATACAACTCCATCCTTGTCACAGACTATTTGACCAAGATTTGCATCGAGACACTTCCCACCCTCCCTATAGTTCAGACCTTGCTTCCTGTGACTTTTGCTTATTCCCTAAGCACAGAGGCTGTCGTTATGAAACAATTGATGAGACAAAAGAAGCTGTGATGAAGGTCATTGATACGCTCACACAAGAGGACTTCGATGGAGCCTTCCAGAAGTTGTTGGAACGGTACAAGTGCATTGCAACCGGAGGAGATTACTTCCAAGGGGACTAGAGTTTCATGTGTGTACTATTATTAAAAGTGCCCATACGAAAAAAAGTCTGAAAACTTATTTAATGAACCTCGTATATATATATATATATATAATGAGGATAACTGGGTCATTGCCCTAATGAGTTGTGTTCGCCAATAGTCTGAGAGACCGGGGTTCAATCCCATCCCTGGTCGATTCATATCAAAGACTCAAAAAATGGCACTTGATGTCGCCTCAGCATTATGAGGTAAGAATCAAGGGTAAAGTGGAGCAATTCAGGGAATGGAGTAGCGCCGCCCCCTCCACATCGTTGTTGTATCTATTGAAAAGGGAGCCTTCGGGTCACGCTTGACTAAGTTTGCCAACTTTACTTTATATAACGATTATAAATTGTATTATCATGACCAGAAAATCTGGCCACTAGTTGCGTGCGACATACAGAACCACTGGATGACTATTTCGATCTTATTCGGTCTCATCAGAAGTGTATACCGTGATATCTCCCATCGAACCATCGACTATCAATTAAAAAAAACGTACGTATATATGAGGACTGTTACATCTTGACAGCCGATAACCGAATTAACTGAAATGACTCGTATAATAACTACTTAAACTTGAAAAATATACAAGATGTGTTAGATGTTTAGGTAGTAAAACATCAGTAAGTCGTTGTATTATAGTAAACGTACACGACACTATCTGTGTCTACTTGGTTACAGTCATGCGACCACGATTGGAAAATAACTGGTGACTTGCAAATTACAGATTATATCTTAGCCTACTTTCTCTGAGATCTTTTTTTTTTTCGTTATATATCTCCTTTACAACAGGCTCTGGCTAATTCCAACATTTATTTTCTGCTATTTAAGAATGCCAGGATAAAAATATTATCTTAATTCTTTTTCATCCTTTATATTAAAGATTTTAAAATTACGCCCGATAATCTGTTTTTGTGATAGTGTTCATGCAACAATAAATAATTTTTGAATTATTTTTGCTAAAGAGTTTGTCCAGTGAAGTAGATTTTTTTCCAAGATTTTTTATTAATTAAAAAAAACGAAACTTTCCCCACGTTTGTTTTGATTGTTTTGCTATGGAGGACACTTGAACTATATAAAATCCCTGTTTCTTATTATCATTATTATTCTTTCTCCAGAACGGATTCTGAGATGTGCATATGTTTGTATGTCATTATTGATACGCCTGACAAGTCTTTCCCATCAGCGTTAGCAGATTGTCTTTCACTGAAGATTGAGTGATTGCAAGTCTCCTCAAGTCACCAGGACTCTTCTCAGTATTCGGCCAGTAGTTTTGATGGTCTTCACTCGTTCTTGTATTTCCAAGTCCTCCATTCCCTTTATTAATCCTTAAGTGATTGTTTCAAGTGCACTAATTATAATTTGCATAAACGTCACTTTCATATTCCACAGTTTTTTCTTTTCCCTAGAAAGGTCGAGGTATTAATCTTTCCTGCCACATTCTTTTAATTTTACTCTGAGTATGGATACGAGCGTAGCTTGGAAAAATTGTCTTAAATTTTATCGGATAAGTCTGACTTCCAGATGGCAGATAACCTGTCGATAGTTGACCCTGTCTTCACTACAGACGAAAAAAAGATATGTGGGACACTGCAGTAGATGTTCAGACGAACTTTAAGCGATGTTTTCCTGTGGTCACCTTAATACGGACAAGCAGGTTTGGGAAGACGAGTCAGAACTTATCTACGACTCTGTACGGACAAAAAATGTAGACTAGAGGACCTGCCGAACACGATGGGTGATAGAGACGAATAGCGAGAGAAAGTCAGGGAAATCCGTACAAGTGGCACGACAACATGATGATAATGTGTTACTTGAATTTATTACAGAATTCGACGAATAAAATTTTAATGTTTCTAAGATAACCAGCAATCAATTCATGTTTAAATCCTTTTTTTCGTTAATTAGTTGTTTCCTGATGTTTATTAATTAATTGTCACAGATGATATAAGACTTCTTATTTCTAGTGAAAAAATTAAAATCTAAGGAGCTACAAATGATTTTGTCGATTATTTAGCTTAGTTTGTTTGGTTGATATTAATCGGTTTTGTGTTTAGATATCTGACTCCATTGGTTTTCTTCTTACACCAATCAATTCGATGGCTTCTGTGTCCGTGAAGACAGCAAAGAAACTCCCGAAGGAAGGAAGAAAAGAGACCAAGATACCTTTCAAATTTTGATTTTATTTCTTGGTTTAACAACCATTCTGTGGGTGTGTAAATTCTTCCTGAATCCAAATGAAATAGTGTTATATTTTGACCTTCGACCCGGCTCAAAAATACTATTCCAAGGTAATACACCGGAAGGAAGTGACACATTCCAACGGCCAGTAATCGGAAGAGATCGCGTGGGCGGATTAAGGCTTATGATATGGGACAAGGTGAAGGTCCTATTGTGCCACTAACAGTGATGCACCGGAAGAGAGTAACCTCTGAACTGCATGACAGTTATTTCCGCTTGATGACGATTAAACATCCGATTCAAAGATCCAGTAGGCGATCGTGTGGGCGTTGAGTTATTATTTAACTCAGTTGATTTTGGGTCCCAGAGCAGTTACCAGCAGAATTTCAGACAGTAGAGACCAGATGTGGTAGGGAAGGCCACACCCGACCGAGGGGGCACTCAGAAAACCCCCGATGCAGTTGCCAGCAGACTCCCAGAGGGTTAGAGACGAGATGTGGTAGGGAAGGCCACACCCGACCGAGGGGGCCCTTGGAAAAGCCCCGATGGAGTGGACCCCAAGACCTCTGGTTGAGCATCTAAGAGAACAAGAAAGACACAACGTGACGCTCATAACAGTGGGGTCAAAATATGAAGTTTATGTTCGGTCTCCAGCACCCTAACACATGCAAACCTTCAACAACCCTTTCGAACCTTGCAATAAATTGAGAGGTAAATATGTTGTTAAAGAAGTCTTTCGTCCGTCTTTATCATGCGTTCTTTTCTCCATGCGTCTTTCTGCGTGCGTCTGTCCTTATTGTTGTGTCGTTGTGATGCTGCATGAACATGTAAATGACTATACAACAATAGTTGCGTCTCCCAGACAAGGTTTAAAACATGCTATTCATCTTTGGTGGTTGATAGGTTCAAATTCGGTGTGGTCATGTCCTGTGGTGATTTTATGATTTTTGTTTCGGAGTGTCGGCTTACTGGCAGCAGACACAACCTGCATGTAAAGTCCTGGGACTTATCAAACAGGTGTGTTACCCAGCTAGCAGCCGAGTGGAAAACATCTATTCAGTCTGATAAGTATTGCTGAAGTGAGGTCGAATTTCTCCTTTTCACAGAGATGGTTCCTTTTTCCACACATGCATCACCTATTTTTCCTGACAGGGTCTTCTAGGAACTCCTGCAATTTTTGAATTTATTTTGATTATTTTATTCTTATTTTTCTAATCACTATAAATCAATTGTGTGGAAACATCTTAACTTTTCACCAGGCTTTTCTCTTTACATCCACGTTTTCGTTACAACGAGACAAGAATGTTTTGCTACTGAGCAACATTTAGCAACTTAGTCGAGCAGACAGTGATAAAAAAATAAAATCTACAAAAAGAAAATATTTTTAACTATAGACTTGTAATTATTAAATTCATTTAATTACTTTTCTGTGGAGTTTTCTGCACCATTTAATATAACCCGCTCTGTTGTATATAAAATGAAGGAAGAACCACATCGAGGAAGAATGAACATCATCATCATCATCATATCGCGCTGGGAGCACGGATATCCCTGACCCTCTCTCGCCACTCCTCCCTATCGTTCATCGCCCTAGGTAGGTCTTCAGGACAACAGCCTGTATCCTCACATAGCTGCTGAATGTACGTTCGAGCTGGTCGTCCTGCTTTTGCGCGGCCATGTGTGGGGATCCATAAGAGTACATCTCTTATGAGTTCATCTCTGCTTCTCCAGCAGTGTCCTGCATGTCTGGTTCGTCTAACTTGAATAGTTTTCGTGATAGGGGGCAGGTGGCCGTACAGTTGGTGTCTTGTGGGGTGCTGCTGCCAGGACTTGTTCAGGATTGCACGCAGCATTCTTGTGTAATTGCCATCCAGTTTCTTCTCCAGCCGTTTTGTTAGCGTCCATGTAGTGCATCGATGTGACCGCTGCCTGGAAGAAGCTGCGTTTCATTTTATCGGTTAGGTCTGATTTCCATATAATCGATAGCCTATTGATAGCTGTCCATGCTTTCGTTAGCCTCGTTTCGATGTCCTTTTCGGTTGATTCGACGCTGCTTCCTTGGTACGTGAATTTGTCTACTAGTTTAAGTGGGGTTCCTTCTAGAGTGGAGATGTCCCCCGTTTGGTTATAGCACATATATTCCGTTTTGTGTGCATTAACATAGCGGCCTATGCTTGCTGCTGCTCGTTCCAGGCTATGCAGAAGTGTTTCGGCTTGGTCAGGTGTATTTGCCAGTATCGCTATGTCATCGGCGTAGTCGGCGTCGGTAATTGTTGTTGCGGGGTATCTTCTGCTTCTTTTCTTCGTCAGTTCGAAGCCATTCTCTTTGATTTTGTCAATCGATGTTCTAAGTACGTAGTCTAGACAAATGATAAAGAGGTACGGAGCCAGCGTGTCCCCTTATAGTACTCCTGCTACAATGTCAAAGTATTCTGTGTCTCCATCCGGTGATCGTACTTTTACTTTAGTGTTTCTATAGAGAATCGTTATTGCCGCTACAGTTTCTTTAGGTATGCCGTACGCTAGTAGGATTTGTTCCATCTTTCCTCTGTGAATGGAGTCGAAAGCCTTGGTAAAGTCGATAAATATTAATGTCGCTTGTAGGTTCTTTGCCCGTACACCTTCAAGGATTCTGCGGATGGTTAATATTTGTGAGGTCGTGGATCTATTTCTTCGGAAGCCATTTTGTTTTTTTTGGAATGAACATGATATTTCTAAATAAAAATACAACTCTCTTTATTCTTCTTGGAGTGAAAGATTCCGTGGTGTATGAGAGACACAGAAGAAGATAAAGACAGACTGCTATATTAACCCCTCTATTCTTCTCTTGACCATACCACATTGTTATTCTCATGCCCCTATTTGTCACTTCTTCTGATTCTCGGACAGAGGGTTCTCAATCGGAGGCCCAGTGTAGGCAGCTGCTCTCGTAGGCGCACTTAGTCACTGCTGTAGAAGGAGAGGACCAGTGTTTGGTATTTATATGGTACCCGATAATTTTTAGTTTACTTCATGTATATTGAAAATAAGGGTTTAGTAGTTAGGCTTCTCCACAAGTTTAATGCTTTAGTTTAGAATTAAGGTAGAATAAGCACATGGATAAAACAATGAATGAATAAAGCCTATGAAACAAATAATGGTTGTAAAACGGCGCGGACAAAATGAACATTTAAAACAAGGCGACGAACAAAAACAAATTTATATACTATAATAATTAATCTTACATTGATACATAAAAATATTACTAACTCTACTAACAAAATAATAGTGTGGGTATATGTGTGAGCTCGTGTGTGTGTGTGTGTGTGTGTAACACAACTAAGCTACAAAAAGAATTGCTAGTTTAAAATGTCCTTTTTCTATGGTTAGAAACAGGCAGTTTCTCAGAGACGGGAAAGCGTCTCAGAGTCCTTGTATATGAATGTCTACGAGGCCCATTCATGGTGTTGCTGCCGCGGAGAAATTTGGTCAAAGAGAAAGAGGGTGCTTGAAGACGACGTATTTATAGAAAATACCGTCTTGTAGGTGGCTCAAAAACGCAGGACTTGAATTTACGCGCGCCGACGTAGTTGTAAGCATATCACGTGGTCCTCCTGGCCAATGGTTTCCCGAGACTGAACATTGAACGTCCGCCATCTTTGTGGGAACAAGTGGCATACCGCCCAAAATAATTTATAGGAGTGTAAAGTCCAATACTGCAAGCTGTGTCTGACTCAAGACTCGCACTGACAGTGACAGACTTAAATTGACTCGAACTCATCTGCATATATCATCTCATAACGCCCCCGACTTCCAAACAACCACATCACATCTTTTGCTTATTTACACACGTGCGTCCGGTTCAGAGAAATCTCCGATTGGTTGCTCGGTCAAGGGTCAACCTGTAAAAGCTCCCATCTCCAAGGAAATATTTACAATAACGACAGGACATATTTGATTTTGTATAATCCGCCCAAGAGAGGTCATGGTGTCAGGTTAACGACTTGACATTCTTCAGAAATTCCCTTTCGGAAAAAAGATTTTACTCTCTTGGTAAATTGCAGAAAATATTGTCAGCATCTCACAGACACAATAATTTTTTGCGCTATTTGCCTTTCGTTGAAACCTCTCGATATTTTCCTCCAAAATTAATTGCCCGGTTCGAGCCCAGACAATAACTAAATTTTTCATAATAATCTTAAGGCTAATCTTAATTCACTAAAAATCTGCTTCAATAAAAAAAGCTCAAGAGGACCAGAACTATTTTTGGTTGTCATGACAGCCACTGATTTAGCAATAGAGTTTTAGTTGTTGTTGCTACTAAAAATAGTACAGAGAAAGCAGGCGATAACTTCAGCCATGTTGATTGTGTTGTTATTCAAGAAAGATTACATCTTGGTAAATCTGATGATGACACTGATGAAGAAAACATCACTAATGAAATATTGTTGAGGATAGTCAGCAAATGAATAAGAAAAAAATTAGGAGAGAAAAAAGAAAAACTATTAAAAAAGAAAATAAACAAACAACAAAAAAGATATCTTTGCCACGGCCTAATTTCTGCAATGTCTTGGAATTGGTACAATGTAAAACTGAGTAAGTGATTTAATTTCAAACAAATATTTCCCTTTGTCAACTTCGCTATTTTTTCTTTTACATATATATTTTTTTTACATCTTTTTCTTATCCTTTATTCATCTTTTCCCAATCTGTCAATGGTTGTCTAATTTATTTTAGAAAATTTATCGTTGCGTATAGATGGGCCCTTAGATTGCATGAATGCTGAACGTATTTATCTATTTTTTTTCATACGTTTCTTCGCATTTCATCTTTATAAACTCTAAAGATCAAATATGTATAACTAAAGATATTTCAAATGAAATAAAAGATTACAGAACAAAACGAAACCTTCATCAGTTGATCGATGGGAATTGCTTGATTGCTTTATTATAAGGGTTTTTCACATCAGTTTTAGCAGATAGTCTTTCACTGGAGTTTGAGTGACAGCAAGCCTCTGCAAGTCTCCAGGACTCTTCTCAGTATTCTGGCTCTTCTCAATAATGCCGCAGTTAGGATGGTCTTCACTTGTCCGCTAACTTCCAAGTCCTCCAGTCGCTTGAGTAGTCCTTTAGTTACTGTTCCAAACACACCAATTACAATTGGTATAATTGTCACCTGCATGTTCGATTGTTTTTTCAATTCTCTAGCAAAATCGTGGTACTCCTCCTTCTTTCACATTCTTTCAGTTTTATTCTGTGGTCTGCCGGGGCAGCAAGTCCACTTTTTTTTGTTGATTATTATTTGGTCTGTTCTTCTGGTTGAAATTATTATTATTATTATTATTATTATTCACTCATTATAAGTTTTTCACACCAGCGTTAGCAGATGGTCTTTCACTGGAGTTTGAGTGACAGCAAGTCTCCACAAGTCTCCAGGACTCTTCTCAGTATTCTGGCCATTCTCAATAATGCAGTAGTTTGGATGGTCTCCACTTGTCCACCAACTTCTAAGTCCTTCTGTCCCTTTAGTAATCCTTTAGTTACTGTTCCAAACACACCAATTACAATTGGTATAAATGTCACCTTCATGTTCCATAGATTTTTAAATTCCCTACCAAGGTCGAGGTACTTGTCCTTCTTTTCACATTCTTTCAGTTTTATTCTATGGTCAGTAGAGTTGACAATTTTGCAAGTCCTCTTTTTTTTTTTTTGATTATTATTAGGTCTGGTCTTCTGGCCAAGATTAGGTAATCCGTGTGTATGTCAAAGTTATTTTCTAGGACAGGGGCTTGGTTGTGCATGTACCATTTGTTAGTAAGGTCAAATTTAAATTTCTTGCACATCTCCCATTGGATCACCTTGCCGACCCAGTCGGCGTCTAGTCTTTTATTCCTTCTGTGCTAATTTGCTGCATTCGCTTATTATGTGATTGATGGTTTGGTCTCTATCACTACATAACCTACATTTGCTATTTTGTTGCGTCTTATCTATTCTCACTTTGATATAATTGGTTCTTACGGCGTTGTTTTGTGCTGCTATTAAGAGAGATTCGGTTTCTCTCTTAAAGTTTCCTTTTCTTACCCACGTCCAGATTTTGTCGTGTGGGATGTTGTTTATTAGTCGTTTAAAACGCCCGTAGATTTGTTTCTCTTCCCATTTCTGTTTCCTAGTTATTGTCATTCTGTTGTCCATCGATTCTGATGACTGTAATCAGTCCTCCATCGTGTTTTTATATATAGTCTTCAAGTCGTTGCATCAATGCGTCAACACTGTCATCAATGCTGGCAACTACTCTTCCTTATTATTATTATTATTATTATTTTACTTTATTGAGAATTTTTAACACCAGAATTAGTTGATCGTCTTTCGCTAAAGTTTGAGTGAGAGACTCACCTCAAGTATCCAGGAGTCTTCTGAGTATTCTGCCTATCTCAGCTATGTTGTATTTTGGATAGTCTCCACTCCTCCTCTTATCTCTAAGTCAATTAATCCCTTATTAATCCACTGTTCACTTGTATCTTGTTTCTGTTACTTGAATATAATTTTTTCTCTCAACCCTTTTGTGTTCTCCTTGTCTTTCCTTTGTCAACGTCACAACAGAAACGAATGCTTTAAAGAAATCAATGAGAAAATGTTGCTTTAAGATTCTTAGCCCGTACTCTTTTGATGATTCGACAGATCTTTGGAATCTGCGGGGTTGTGGAGCCATTTCTTCGAAAGATGTTCTGATATTTCCAAAGGATTTTCGGGTCGGATAGGATTGAAAAGCAGACCCTTAAGAACCAGAATAGCTATAGTTGTAAGAGTTGTGATTCTGTAGTTCTTACAGAATCCAAGGCCGCCTTTCTTGGATATAGGAATGATGCAACCTTTCACCGATTCCTTCATTGCGGTTTGCTTATAGACAGTGTTGCATAATCGTAGACGTATGTCGTCAAATTTTGTTGTTTTCCAAATGTTGGAGTCCACATGACATGTCAGCGTGGAAGTCTGGAAGTATCAATATAAACCAAATTCAAGATGAAAAATGTGAAGAAGTAAATGCAAAAAAAAATAAATAAATAAAGAGAAGTGTGGTGCTATGCTTGTTACAGTACTTTATCATGACCTTGGTTCCTTGACTAGCACATGCGTTTCCAGGTAGTTTGTTTATCAATTCCCTCTGTGTCCACGTTGGGTTTGAAGGATGACACAATCTATTCGGAACCTCTGACGGTCGGGGTGGTTCGGTGGAACAAATTACCTGAGTGTCAGCAACACAAAGACATGAAAAACTCTCTGTTGACAATTAATCATTTATTGAAACACAATGGAGTAACAATATATAATTATATATATATAAAGAGAGAGAGAGAGAGAGAGAGAGAGAGAGAGAGAGAGAGAGAGATTCGGTTTTGTGTTTGAGAGGCAGACAACTGAGGTATTTGGCTGGTGCGGTTTTTCTATCTTATTCAATTTTTCGGATAGTGAGGCTTTCGCTGGAGTTGCTTTAGCTCTTGAAGATATTTCTTTGCTTATTCTTTTGACTTTTGAAGGACACCAGATCTCTTTTCTCATCTAACCCTAAAAACAACTTCTATTTTCATCGAGGATTCCTCCGGGAACTAAGATTCCCGATTGACTAACCAATCACAGATCATTTAGTATACTTTAACTAGTTATTGATAGGTCAGCTAATTAAATGTGCTGCCCTACGTCTGTGGAAAGAGTATTATGCTTCCGCGTATCACATTTTCGTTGGTCATCCAATCAAATCACAATATAGGGCCTCGGTTAATTAAGGATCCCATCCCACGTCTTGTGGAGGACAGTTTCTTTTCACTTTAACCTAAACAAAAATCAAAGATCATATCTTTGAAGCTCAACAAGTAAGCAAGAGATTGTTATGTTTTGACCTTCAACCCGGCCCAAAATGCCATTCAAGGTGATGCACCGGAAGGAAGTGACACATTCCAATGGCAGTTAGGAGAGGAAATCGCGTGGGCGGAAATTGGCTAACAAAATGGGACAAGCTAAAAAATCCCATGATACTCTCATAGACTGACGCACCGGAAGAGAGTGACCTCTGAACTGGATGAGAGTTATTTTCGCTTGATGACGATTATATATCGATTTCAAAGATCGAGTGGGCGATCGAGTGGACGTTGAACTATTTTATAACGCAGATGAGTAGAGTTCGAGTGGCAGTAGAGTTGGAGTCGGAGTTGGACGAGATGTGGTAGGGAAAGCCACACCCGGCCGGAAGGGGCCCTCGGGAACCCTGATGGAGTTTGGGCACTTGAGAAGTTGCTGATAAGATGCAGTAAAGAAAGCCAGCACCCAGCAGAGTGGACCCCAGGGCCTCCGGTTGAGCATCTGGAGAACGAGAAAGACACAACGCTGACGGCCATAAGTTTGGGGTCAAAACATTTCAGTTATGTTCGGTCTCCAGCTCCCTCTCACAGTAAAACCCCACATAAGCTTTTCGAACCCTTACAAATAAAGTGCGAGGTATATATATCTATAAAGAAGTCTTTCTGCGTCTCTCTTTATTATTGTGTCGTTATGATACGGCACATGAGAATATAACAATATGCCATGATTTAGATTGGGTAAACCCACAAATAAACCCCCAAACCTGTTTACCTTTAGTTTTGACAACCTGAATGTTCAGTTAGTACTGAGCCTTAAAATTGACTTTTCAATGTCTTTCAATGCACGAATATCTTTTTATGTTGTTATAAAAAGAAAATTACATTTTCCTAAATAAAAAAATGTATCAAAACTTTTTTGCGCCAGTGAATATCTCAAAATTATTTTAATATTGTTTATTTGTTTAACTGCATAATAACTTCTAATGGGTTATTTAATGCAGAAATTTCATTCATTTATAAATGTTTCATTATGATAATAATCATCTATATTTTAAACGGTCCAATGTGAATTTTTTGTTTAGACTTTTGTCGTATGGTATCAACTTTTCTTGTCTAATGAAGATACATTATAAACAAATATATTTAACCACAGCTAAGCTGGCGAGGACTGTAAAATTCAAAGACTACGTTTCTACAGAGGGGTAAGATCACTTCCCCAATCTGTGTCCGGGATATGATATTAAACAATTTGATGGTGAGGCTCAAGTAATGCTGGAGTTTTGAGGAAGGCAGATTACATCTTCAATGCAATCGCTCCTTGGTCCACTCTGTCCCGGAATGCTTCATCCTGATTGGGTCCAATCAATGGGTCAAATAGAACTGTTTGACATTTAAACTAAATGCAAGTAAATGAATTATGCTAAACTCTATTACTTGAAATAGAACAGTTTTATCATTTAACTAGCCTGTGTAGAAATGACTGATGTTTAATTGAATTGAACCATTTAACTTTGACTCATGCGAATTTGAATTGTTAGAAATAGAACTGTTTGATCATTTAAATTAGCGTATCTACAAAATACTATATATATATCATCATAATCATCATGTCGAGACGCCAGCACGGATATCCCAGACCCTCTCTCGCCACTTCTCCCTATCGTTCATCGTCTCTGGCTGGTCTTCAGGGCTACATCCCGTATCCTTACATAGCTGCTGTATGTATGTTCGAGCTGGTTGTCCTGCTTTTGCTCGGCCATATGTCCTCTGGAGTATATCCCTGATGAACTCGTCCCTGCTTCTCCAGCAGTGTCCTGCAGGTCTGGTTCGTCTAACTTGGATAGTTTTCGAGATGGGAGGCAGGTGGCCGTATAGTTGGTGATTTGTATATATATATATATATATATATATATGTGTGTGTGTGAGAGTGTGTGTGTGTGTGTGAGTGTAAAAAAGATATGGCATTAAATAAGAAACAATGGTTGATATGCTATAAAAACCAACCCAACCAATGTTTGATCTATTCATGGGTCTCAAATTGGTACTGCCACTCCGGGTCAGTGTGGTCAAGGGAGTAATGGTAATGAAGTGGTAGTTAACTCATTTTTTTTTACTTGGTTTCTTTGATTTAAAGGCATATCAACTCTCGTTGGTTATATAATGCCAAAGCCATTCTTATAGAAAAACAGTAGTCGAACCATTTTACTCACATATGGGTAGGATAAGAAGGTTCATACTTTTTCCCTGTGTATTATCCGAAAATGAATGCAGCAGGTGTCAGAACTCGCTTTCTACGATCTCATAGTCGAGTAGGTTAGCCACGACTACGCTATGACGTCCCTCCACATCGAGAACTGGGACGTCACTATCCGATGCAATTTAGTGTCATACCCAGATCACCCATTTTTTTACGCGAGCGGGTCTTGTCAGCATATTCTAAACCCTTTTCATAGAGCAAAAAGAAGCAAAGAAAGCTGGAAAAAGAAAGACAAATGAGTAAAAAATCGGTAGCAATGTTGTTTGTAGGGTGAAATGAAAGCCGATAAAAAAATAAAAATAAGAGAAAAAAACTAAACACTAAAAGGAGCAGTCGATAATTTCGTCTCGTTGTCGAATCGATTTCACTGGATCGAAATGATTCCCTATGTCGGAAAAAAACACAAAGACCCAAATGCAATTTCTCTCAATCAATATTTTGATTATGGTGAAGCTATCTATTTATTTCAGTTGGTTCACATCTATCAATCTATCTATCTTTTTTTCTTTCTTTATCTATCTATCTATCTATCTATCAATCTTTTTTTCTTTATCTATCTATCAATCAATCAATCTATCTATCTATCTATCTATCTATCTATCTATCTATCTTTTTTTTCTTTCTTTCTTTATCTATCAATCTATCTATCTATCTATCTATATATATATATATATATATATATATCTTTTTTCTTTATCTATCTATCTGTCTATCTTTTTTTCTGTATCTATCTATCTATCTATCAATCTTTTTTTCTTTCTTTATCTATCTATCTATCTATCTATCTATCTTTTTTTCTTTCTTTCTTTCTTTCTTTCTTTATCTATCTATCTATCTATCTATCTATCTCAGTCTGATCATATCTCAGTAAATATACATATATGTATCTATGTACGTATATCTTTATGTATGTATGTATTTATCTATCTATCTCAGTGTGTTCATACCTCAGTAGATATACGTGTATGTATGTATGTATGTATGTATCTATCTATCTATCTATCGAACTTGGTTAATATCTATCATATCACCGATAAAATAGACCTGATCCGAACAAGTTTTTATTAAAAGGTATTTTTTCTCTCTTACAGACAACAGGTATCTACCTTTCTAAGTGAAATATACATTTAAAACGGGTATTATTAGGTGGCTTTTATTACAAAACTCTGATACTATATAACTAAAAACATGAATATGTAGCAAGTCAAAAACAAGTACATCATATATATATATATATATATATATTTCTTTAAGAACAAAACAAAACTGGTCACATTAGGATTATAAATTTATTTCCATCCTGTTGTGTGTTTTCTGATAAAACCAAAAAACACGAAAAAAAATAAAGTTAAAAAAATTAACTGTTAATTATTTTTCATGTTTTTTGATTTTATCAAAAAACAGAACAGGATGGAAATAAATTTATAATCCTAATGTGACCGGTTTTGTTTTTTTCTTAAAGAAATTATTGCTCTGTAATGTCAGTTACATTGAGCTCTTTACCAGGAAAATTTAAATGTTCACTGTTGAATGTTTTTTTTTTTTGTCCTGATGGAATTACCTCCAACTCTGGTTCAACTGGACCGAATAATACTTATATATATATATATATATATATATATATATATATATTAATTTGGCCGATCGTAGCCGAGGGTGGCAAAAAGGCTTCCTTTTAAATAGCTACTACACCGAGATGAGTGGGGAGTGCGCTACTCCTTTCCCTGGATTGCATCACTTTACCCTTGATACGAACCTTATAATGTTGAGTGTTAAGTAAGGAGGCATGAAATACCATTCTTTGAGTCTTTGATATGACTCGACCTGAGATTGAACCCTGGTCTTCCGGAACATTCATAAATAAAGAGTTCTCAATACGATTGACTGAGTGTATATATTCAAGTTAGCATAGTGTATAAACACAGTGAATGGTGTTTTGCAAATGTCAGTTTCTTCCATATATATATATATATATATATATATATATATATATATATATAAATTATATTTACTAGAGAGTTTATAGATATAAGATACAAAACAATTTTTATGTTCGTTGTGTAGTATTCAAAAAGATATCTTCTGGTATCCTGTATTCTTCAAGTATTTATTTGGAGAGGAAGTTGTTTATATCGGATGCAAGTATTTAAGTTTTAAAGGAATAAAATGTATTAAGTACGTAACTAAGACTGTTTGTAAAAAAGATTTGAAAAATTAGAACTCGTTGGCTAGCTTTTCCTATCACTCTCGGCTTTCATAGTTTAATTTTTCAAATTCAACTATTTAACTATGTTCAACACTAAAGAATAAAATTTCAGTTATTTCTTTTTATTAATAGATTTCTTTTAAGATTTAAGAACGGAATTCATTCTTAATATTCATCAAAAATTGATAATACCAAAAATATTTATTAAAATCAATTTGTAAGATCAATATTTAAATAAGACCTTGTCGTCGCAGTAAATATTTATTTTATTAGATGCGTATATATAAAAGTAAAAAAAAAAATTAAAAGTTGGCGACCATAGTCGAGGGTGACCTGAAGGCTCCCTTTTCAATAGCTACAACCCCATGGTGTAGGGGAGGGTGCTCCACTTTACCCTTGATCCACACCTTATGATACTGAGTGCTAAGCAAGGCAGAATCAAGTACTATTTCTTGAGTCTTTGGTATGACTTGACCTGGGATTGAACACTGGTCTCCCGGACAATTGGTGAACACTCTACTTATTAGACCAATAAAGGACCCATAGCATTACTAATATAAAACAATTTCATGAATAGTTGAGCTTAAAAAACAAAAAAAAAATCATTTAGTATGTTTGCACACAGTTAAATGGTTTCAAGTATTCCTATGCAATACTAATAAATTCTATTCAATAATAATAATAATTCCTAGTAAAAGATTGAACAGTTCTCTTCGACCCATAAATCCGACCCTAACAGGTACTACCACTAAGGTTAGTGTCAACTTATGATTAATGTAAATGAAGGGTCACTTCACATTCTCCAATGTATAATACCGTAGCCTAATCATCAGATACGGGTTTATCTTATACGCAGGATAGCGAAAAGTAACTTTATGGATACATGGACGAACATCACTATATTCATCATCAAATCTTGCTGAATGAACGGTGTTCCCTCACTCTTACTTTCTCGACATCCATCCTTTACATCCACAGTTCAGGTTGGTTTTCTAAACTATATCCAGTGTCCGCATTGAACTGATGTATGTATGTTCTTGTTAATTGGCCAAAGCTTGCGTGTCCATTTGTAGGTATACATCGCTTAGATATCTTACCCTGCCTTGTCTCTGGTTAGCAGTGTCTGAGGAGGGAGAGTATTGTACAAGTCACACCAACCCCTTATTTGGCAGAAGTAATAATCTTTAGGCTCATCACACACACACACACACACACACATATATATATATATATATATATATATATCGTGCATCTGACTGTGAATTTTGTTATATCCCAGCGAATGAATAAGAGATTAACAATAGCCATACATTGAGCACTCACATAGATTTATATGATATTTCTCATATATTCTATAAAAAATAATCTACACCCACTGTTTTTGGACACTGACTGGATATTATATATATATATATATATATATATATATATATATATATATAGGTGGATGGGGAGTGTAGACATACACATATATTGGTATATCAGCATACACGTATGTAATTGACCTCAGATGAAGTCACTACGAAATAATCGGTTCTTCTCATATTGGCAAAGTTAAGAAGATATGGACCCGTCCAGTAATTAAATGGGAGACTATAATCAACCTGAGGTCCGTGAAAAACGACTGACTTCGGCATGAAATCAACCAGCAAGAGTAAATGATCAACCCATCAACCAATCAACCATGTATATCACTGCATATACACTCATATATGAAAATAAGTAGAAGAAAAAATAATCAAAATTTGATGAATTTATAAAAGTCGACGTTGAACGTTTCGGTTGTAATAACCTTCTTCAGGATTTTAAGTTCCTGAAAACTGTTGTTAAAATAGCGGAGAATGTTTGATGAAATAACAGGAAAAAAAGAAAGAATGTATGAAAAAAAAAAAAAGATTCATAGCAGTAACACTTTTCATGAATTAAAGTCCTGAAGAAGGTTATTACAACCTAAATGTTCAACGTCGACTTTCGTAATAAATTCATAAAATTTCGGATGATTTTGTTGTCCAAATTTTCTTCATAATTTTGGATTTGATTTCCTTATTTAATTCCACAATCATATACGTTGGTATATAATACATTTGTATATTCTTGCTAGTGGATTTAAATAACAGTTGTCTTTGCTGTACTCGCATCTAACAGATTTCAATATGCTCTTCCGAACATACCCACCAAACCAACCCCCTTATTATATATATATATATATATATATATATATATATATATATATATATATATGTGTGTGTGGGTGTGTGTGTGTCTTTATTAATGGGATTGTATACACATACAAACATATTTTTATATATAAATATCTTTCTCTCTATCTATCTATCTATCTATCTATCTATATATATATATATATATATATATATATATATATATATATATATATATATACAGGCAAATATTTATTTATCTATGTACATATATATTTTTTTACATATATATATATATATATATATATATATATATATATATCAGAAAAATATTTATCAGTTGTGGGTGTGTGTACACGTAAGCTCGAGTTATATTTAATATAGGCTCAGGCTTTTTCGAGCTTGCTATTAAATCATAAGCACCGATAAAGTCTTTGTGTCGACGAAACCGATTGAATCTTTCTTAATGGAATTTATTTTCCATCTTTGGACAGCGGCAATGAAGAACAAAAATGAAAGCAATAGCAAAACAGGCGAAGCTTTTCTTTAATAAATTTAATTTGCACGATTCACAAACTACCAGAAAGCGCAAATAACAAACCAAAAAAAAAACAAAAAAAAAAAACGCTAGAAAATTTATTCGCATCTGATTATGCGTTGTTTTTATTTTTCTTAATTTTTGTTCATTCTTTTTAAGTTTTTACAGGTGGAGTATTTTTTTATTATTTCAGGCAGATTCCTGATTATTCCTTTCCTGGCTATTTCTCTTCTGACAATACTTTTCAAGACTATTTCTTTCCTGAGTATTCCTTTCCAGACTATTTCTTTCTTGAGTATTCCTTTCCTCATTATTCCTTTCCTGGCTATTTCTCTCCTGACAATACTTTTCAAGACTATTTCTTTCCTGAATATTCCTTTCCAGACTATTTCTTTCTTGAGTATTCCTTTCCTGATTATTCCTTTCCTGGCTATTTCTCTCCTGACAATACTTTTCAAGACTATTTCTTTCCTGAATATTCCTTTCCAGACTATTTCTTTCTTGAGTATTCCTTTCCTGATTATTCCTGGCTATTTCTCTCCTGACAATACTTTTCAAGACTATTTCTTTCCTGAATATTCCTTTCCAGACTATTTCTTTCTTGAGTATTCCTTTCCTGATTAATCCTTTCCTGGCTATTTCTCTCCTGACAATACTTTTCAAGACTATTTCTTTCCTGAGTATTCCTTTCCTGATTTTTTCTTTCCTGACTATTCTTTTCTAGACAATTCCTTTCCTGACTATTCTTTTACAGTCTATTTCTTACCTGACTATTATTTTCCAGACATTTTTTTGACTATTCCTTTTCAGACTATTTCTCCCCTGACTGTTCCTTTCCAGACTATTTCTTTCTTGAGTATTCCTTTCCTGATTATTTCTTTTCTGACTATTCCTTTCCAGATTATTTCTTTCTTGACGATTGTTTTCCTGACTATTCTTTTCCTGAATATTTATTTCCTGAGTATTCTTTTCCTGATTATTTCTTTCCTTATTATTCGTTTTCAGACTATTAATTTCCAGACTCTTCCTTCGCAGGCTATTTCTTTCCTGACTTTTCTTTCTTTTCTAGAATATTTCTTTCCTGACTATTCCTTTCCAGACTATTTCTTTCCAGACTATTCTTTTCTAGACTATTTCTTTCCTGAGTGTTCTTTTCCTGATTATTTCTTTCCTGACTATTCGTTTCCAGACTATTTCTTTCGAGACTATTTCTTTCCAGAATAATTCTTTCCTGACTATTCCATTCCGGACTATTCCTTTCCAGAATGTTTATTTTCTTAAGATTTCTTTCCTGATTATTCTTTCTTTTCTTGATTTTTTCTTTCCTGACTATTCTTTTCCAGACTATTTATTCCCTGGTTATTCCTTTCCAGACTATTTCTTTCCTGGCTATTCCTTTCCAGACTATTTTCCCCTGACAATTCGTTTCCAGACTATTTCCTTCCTGATTATTCCCTTCCTGATTATCTCTTTCCTGACTATTAGTTTCCAGACTATTTCTTTCCAGACAATTTCTGTCTAGACTATTTCTTTCCAGAATAATTCTCTCCTGACTATTCCTTTCCTGACTATTCTTTTGCAGACTATTTCTTCCCTGCCTATTCCTTTCCAGACTATTTCTTTCTTGAGTATTCCTTTCCTGATTATTCATTATCTGACTGTTCTTTTCCAGACTATTTCTTTCTTGACGTTTGTTTTCCTGACTATTCTTTTCCTGACTATTTATTTCTTGAGTATTCATTTTGTGATTATTTCTTTGCTGACTATTCGTTTCTAGTCTATTTCCTTCCAGACTATTTATTTCCAGTAATTCATTAGCAGACTATTTCTTTCCTGACTATTCGTTTCCAGACTATTAATTTCCTGACTATTCCTTCGCAGACTATTTCTTTCCTGACTTTTCTTTCTTTTCTAGAATATTTCTTTCCTGACTATTCCTTTCCAGACTATTTCTTTCCAGACAATTCTTTTCTAGACTATTTCTTTCCTGAGTGTTCTTTTTCTGATTATTTCTTTCCTGACTATTCGATTCCAGACTATTTCTTTCGAGATTATTTCTTTCCAGAATAATTCTTTCCTGACTGACTATTCCTTTCCAGACTATTCCTTTCCAGAATATTTATTTTCTTAAGATTTCTTTCCTGACTATTCTTTTCCAGACTATTTCTTCCCTGGTTATTCCTTTCCAGACTATTCCTTTCCTGGCTATTCCTTTCCAGACTATTTTCCCCTGACAATTCGTTTCCAGACTATTTCTTTCCTGAGTATTCCCTTCCTGATTATCTCTTTCCTGACTATTAATTTCGAGACAATTTCTGTCTAGACTATTTCTTTCCAGAATAATCCTCTCCTTACTATTCCTTTCCTGACTTTTGCAGACTATTTCTTCCCTGACTATTTCTTTCCAGACTATTTCTTTCTTGAGTATTCCTTTCCTGATTATTCATTGTCTGACTGTTCTTTTCCAGACTATTTCTTTCTTGACGTTTGTTTTCCTGACTATTCTTTTCCTGACTATTTATTTCTTAAGTATTCATTTCCTGATTATTTCTTTCCTGGCTATTCGTTTCTCGTCTATTTCCTTCCAGACTATTTATTTCCAGTAATTCCTTAGCAGTCTATTTCTTTCCAGACTATTTCTTTCCTGGGTATTCATTTCCTGATTATTTCTTTCCAGACTATTCTTTTCCAGACTATTCTTTTCTAGACTATTTTTCCTTGGTATTCCTTTCCTGATTTTTTTTTCCGGACGATTCTTTTCCAGACTATTTCTTTTTTGAGTATTCCTTTCCAGATTATATCTTTCCAGAGCATTCTGTTCGAGACAATTCCTTTCCTAATGATTATTTTTCAGACTATTTCTTTCCTGAGTATTCCTTTCTTGATTATTTCTTTCCTGGCTATTCTTATCTAGACTGTTTCTTTCTTGACGATTGTTTTCCTGACGATTATTTTCCTGACTATTTCTTTCCTGAGTATTCCTTTCCTGATTATTTGTTTCCAGACTATTTCTTTCTAAACTATTTCTTTCCAGAATAATTCTTTCCTAACTATTCCTTTGTAAACTATTCCTTTGCAGACTATTTCTTTTCTGTCAGTTTCTTTCCTGTCTATTCTTTCTTCTCTATATTATTTCTTTCCTGACCATTGTTTTCCAGACTATTTCTTCCCTGACTATTCCTTTCCAGACTATTTCTTTTCTGACTATTCTCTTCCTGACTATTCCTTTCCAGACTATTTCTTTCCTGACTATTCTTTTCGAGACCATTTCTTTTTTGACTATTCTTTTCCCGACTATTTCTTTCCCGACTATTCCTTTCCAGACTATTTCTTTCATGACTATTCCTTTCGTCTTCAATGTTTCTCACAAAAAAGTTTTGGCATGTAAATTCTTTGGGCTTCTTGATTATCTACGATGACGAAATGAAAAAAGCTCTTTATCTAATGGATTTTCTGCACGAGTATCTTTATTCCCACTGTTTTAAGTTTATATTATTTTTAACTTAAAGGACACCCGTGAAATTTTGCAACAGAAAATCAAATCAATATGTCGGGTTTGAAATCTGTCCAATATCATTTAAGTTATACCTGCGGTATATGTTCTTCAAAAAAGGCTTTAATGTACCTAACCACCACCGCCTTCACAACGTCAAAACTAATCACTCGGTCTCCTAGTTACGACACTATTCTGCAACTAGTATGGTGGGTCCAGTCCTGAAGTTTTCAGGAATCTGGTGTACCTTTTTATTACTTTTACTCTCAGATCCGCTCTAACCCGTTGGCCTGTCTGTTGAGGTTGTAGAAGACACCGAATGATTCTCTGCAAAGGGGTAAGACTCTTCCCAATGAGTGTCCTGTGGCCCAGTCGACTTAAGCGGTAGAACACACCGACTGCTTCTCTGCAAGGAGGTAAGCCCCCCCCCCACACACACAAGGAGTATCCTAGATATAACACAAAACAATCTGATGGTGAGTCTCCAGTAATCCTGGAGCTCTCAGGAATACGAAGTACCCCTTCATTACGATTGCTCCCAGGCCCACTCTGGACCGGACTGATGGCACTTGATAGGGTCCTATCTGTGGGACAAATATAACTAAACAGTGTACTTATGCTAAACTGAATTGCTTTAATAGGATTTTTTTTAAATTGAAATTATGTACTTTTGCTAAACTGAATTGTTTGAAATAGAACTGTTTTGACATTTAACAGTGTATAAACAAAAAAAAAAACTATACTTATTCTAAATTGAATTGTTTGAAATTTAATTCGGCGTTAAATGACCCTAAAATGGTTGATACGCCGTAAAACAAAACTCAACCAACGAACTATTCAACCAATCTGATCCAGGTTTGTTATAACTTTTAGGGTCCTATCTATAGGTCAAATTGAACTGTTCAGTAATTTACTAAAAGTTACTAATTTACTAAATTAGTCATTTGAAAACATGCAGCTGTTTGCAAATTATTTTTATTAGGTTGGAATAATTGATGAATTGAATTAATAATGTTAAATAATTTCCTAATCGGCTGGGGCTAGGGAATACATCGACTGCACCTCTGCAGAGTGGTTTGACCCCACCAACGTAAGACTATTCCACAACTAGTGTGGTGACTCCAGTCATGGAGTTTTCAGGAATCTGGTATACCCTTTTATCTCTATTACTCTCAGGTCCATTCTGACCTGTCGGCTGAGGTTGTAGAACATACCAACTGCTTCTCTACAAAGGGGTAAGACTCTTGCCAACGAGTGTCCTGTTGCCCAGTCGACTGGAGCTGTAGAACACACCAACTGCTTCTCTTCAAAGGGGTAAGACTCTTGCCAACGAGTGTCCTGTTGTCCAGTTGACTGGAGCTGTAGAACACACCGACTGCTTCTCTACAAAGGGGTAAGACTCTTGCCAACGAGTGTCCTGTTGCCCATTCGACTGGAGCTGTAGAACACACCAACTGCTTCTCTACAAAGGGGTAAGACTCTTGCCAACGAGTGTCCTGTTGCCCAGTCGACTGGAGCTGTAGAACACACCGACTGCTTCTCTACAAAGGGGTAAGACTCTTGCCAACGAGTGTCCTATTGCCCAGTCGACTGGAGCTGTAGAACACACCGACTGCTTCTCTGCAAAGGTATAGCCCCTCCACCAACCCACAACGAGTATCCTAGATATAACACTAAACAATCTGATGGTGGGGTTCCAGTAACTCTGGAGCTTTGAGGAATGCGCAGTACTCCATCATTGCCATCGCTACCAGGTCCACTCTAGCCCAGAGTGGTAGCACCAGATAAGGGCCCTACCGATGGGTTAAATAGAACTATTTACGTACTTATGCGAAACTGAATTGTTTGAGTTAGAACTGTTTGACTAAACTGAATAGCTTGAAATAGAAATGTTTTTGACTATTAAACCGTACTTAGATCTAAACTGAGAGCTTATGCTAAACTGAATTGTTTGAAATGGAACTGTTTTTGACATTCAAACTGTACTCACGCGAAACTGAATTGTTTAATATATTTACATTTAACAAAAAAACTGTACTTATAATCAGCTGAATTAGCTGAATTAGAACTAAACTGAATAGCTTGAAATAGAAATGTTTTTTCACATTTAAACTGTACTTACATTTAAACTGCGTACTTATGCTAAACTGAATTATTTGAAATAGAACTATTTTCATAAAAATGGATTTGGCGTTAAATAACCTAGAAAGGTTGATATGCCATAAAATCCAACCAACATAATGTTAAATAATTATTGTTGAAACCAAGATAGTGCAAACAAATGAGCAAGATTAAGTAGATTTTTCTGTGTAAAAAAACAATACTTAAAATCATTTAACACTGCAAAAACACAAGATTAATATTAAATAGAATTATTGTTGTCAGATTGCAATACTTGAAACCATTTAACTGTACGCTTATGAATGAACAAAGGTTCGTTTAAAAATAATGTTACTAACAAACTAGTCTAATAAGGTACCACATTAATATGTCTTTGTGCCACATCATTAGTTCAACATGTTGATAACCCGAATTCCGTGACAAACTCGCAATCCGTCCCTATCAGGTATCGCTCTTGATAGGTTCTCTACACCGCATCCAGTGTCCATAAAATGTTGGTATATATAGATTTTTGCTTCTATGCCGACACATGTATGTCTTTACGCTGGAGTCTATTGAAGAACGTCACTTATAATTTTTTTTTCTTTTTTTCTACAGCAGTGTTCAATATTTCTTGTTCGGATGATTGGATGGTTTATGAGATGAGAGGTAAGTGGCCGTGTCGCTACTGTGTTGCTTCCTAGATTTGTTCAAAATAGCATGCAGTAGTTCTAATCTAGCTTATTTTATCAAAACGTTACGTTAACCTCCATGGAGTGCAACTGTATAATAGTACTGACATGGTTACAGAATTATAATGAAATAGAAAGGAGTTAAAACTCACTTCAAATTCCAGAACGTTAGCCATTACGCCACGGTGACTTGCCTTCAATAATTTAAAGAGATAGTATCCGTATAGTATTATATAATATAAAGGGTATCTCAAAGGGTCACACATGACCTTCTAGTTGATTAAAATAATCATGTTGTAACACCTTAAAAACCGTTTGGCAAATTATTTGTGTTTTAGAGGGATTAATGTTTTCTGTTCTTCTACGAGTATTGTAGTAATATTTTGGGTTTTAAAAATGCTTTCTTTCTATGAAGAGGGAGTTGTAAGTATCTCGCCTAAGGCATCAAATACACCGTTTTAAGTAGGGAAAAAATCGAACAATCTTTGATTTTCATCTTGATTTCAAGGAAATTGAATCTGAATATAAAATGGAAGAGACAGTATTTCCATTTTGAGGATAATTGTTTAAAATAGTAGAATCAAGGTTTTAAATTCTTCCTCTTCAAAGATTATAATTCATTCTGACAATTAGACTCCCGAAGGCTCATGGGATTTGGTTGAGCGAGAAGATGCGGTGTGTAAAAAAATAAAAACGCGTATTGAACAAAAAGAATTTTTTTTCAGAAAAAAATGATCAAGGGAGATAAACGCTTCTCCTACACAGCTACCATTTTTTCCTTCTCAAAAATCGACACGAGAGATATTATATGATGTTGAATCCGATATGTCTGAATGGAACAGCGTAGATTTTAGAAGTCTGAGGTGAATCTGTGACTACTGATTTCATGCCAGCTATATACGACGATCATCAGACAAAGAAATATATTCATATATATGTATGTGTGTAATGTGTACAGTCCATCATCACAACACTTAATAAGGTATTATCATAAACAACCCTCTCAATGTAGTTGTGTTTTAAAGTAAAGTATTGTTTGGTTTGGTTGGGTTTTATGGCATATCAACCATTGTAGGTTACTTGAAGCCAAGACCACCTTATATATATATATACTAAATTAATATTTGTGAACATATTTTGCTGATTACATTCTTAAACATACCTGATCTCATATTTTGCACTGTTAAATTGTTTCAAGTATTTCTATCTAATACAAATAATTCCTTTTACGATTAATCAATTGTTTGCACAAAATAAAATGCTCTCATGTATTGCAATGTAAAACTAATCCTCCTCCTCCTCCTCATCATCATGCCACGCCATCAAGCGCGGATATCCCTGACCCTCTCTTGCCACTTCTCCCTTTCGTTCATCGCTTCTCGCAGGTCTTCAGGGCCACATCCCGTATCCTCACATAGCTGCTGTAGGTATGTTCGAGCTGGTCGTCCCGCTTTTGCTCGGCCATATGTGGGGGTCCACAGGAGTACATCACTTATGAGCTCATCCCTACTTCTCCAGCAGTGTTCCGCATGTGTGATTCGTCTAACTTGTATAGTTTTCGTGATGAGTGGTAAGTGGCCGTAGAGCTGCTGCTTTATGGAGTGCTACCTCCAGGACTAGTTCATTATTGCTCGCAGCATTTTGTGTAGTTGCCGTCAAGCTTTTTTCCCATACGTTTACTTAGCGTCCATCTAGTGCATCTACACAGCAGTATCGACACAACCGCTACTTGGAAGAAACTGCGTTTTATTTTATCAGAAATACTAATAATTTAACATAACTTGTTTGTTTGTACTCTCTTAAATAGATATATATGTATAATTTTATTGTATTGATGGCAATATTTATTCATCCGTTTCAGGTATTCAATAAAAAAAAGGGAAATTGTAATATATTTATGATACGGATGTGTGAAATAGATATAGGGAATCTAAAAGCACGAAACTTTACAAAATTGGTTCCGGTACGAAACTTTTATTCACCTTTTTGAGTTTACAGGTTTTTCGACATGAGGAGAGCGAGAGAGAGACACACACAATCTTTCTCTGCTGACTATTTGTACATCGTCAGCTCTCAATCTAACCAACGCGCGGCGCCCGTAGCGCACAAAGTCGTCTGGCCTCGCCCAGCTCTGAATGTCGACTCTCTCGTTCGGAGGCAAGAACTCAACAAACTGCTTTTTTTTCAAATCCCCAAATCTTCAGCCCACGCTCCCGGTGCGTGAAGTCACTCACATCTCCTGGTCCCAATTCCTATCAGGGATTTTTATTTTGACATCTCTGAGTGACACATCCTCTCCCAGCGCGCGTGAACACCTGCGTTAATGTTGCACCTAACTAACCCATGCGCTCAGCGATAGCTTCTCAGTCTAACTAAACCGAAAGGCAAGATATATAAAACGAAATCCCTCGGCAATTATATTACACAATGCTTTAAATTACAAAATTCTTTTACACATATATAATTTGTGAGTGATAAGTTTGTGGGTAGCTTAATTTTTATATCAGAGAGATCTGATTTGTTTGCATACTTCAATTGCTATTGTTTCCACACAATTAAATGGTTTCAATTGTTGCTAACACCAATAATTCTATTAAATATTAATCATTTGTTTGCGCACAGTGAAGAGGCTGCAAGTGTTGGTATCTAACTCGAATAATTCTATTTAATATTAATCATTTGTTTGTAGACGATGAAGTGGCTGTATAACATATAAGTCCACCAAAATATTCAAGATAGGACCAAGATATGAATATGTGAAATATATATAGTGTGTTTCTTTCGTTTTCTTTTTCTCTCTCTCTTTCTTTCTTTCTTTCCTTTTTTCTTTTTTTCCTTTTAAGTCCTTTCGTGTGTAGGATGTAATTGTTTGCTTTTATTTTGTCTTTTTTTTTGTCTCTCTGCTCACGTCTATCTCTTCTTTCTTTTCCCTTTCCTTTTTCTTCCCTTCTCGCTGGTCGCGGGTCCTTATTGCATTTTTTTTCTTCTCTTTCCGTTTGCCTCTCGACTCCCTCATCCCTCGATCCTTTCCTATTTTTTTTCATCAGGTTTTTTTCATCCTGGTGACGGCACCATTGTGACGTTACCCCTTCGTCCCCAACGTTACATCAACCTCTCTAGCCATTCCACTTTACGGCCGGTGATCAACTAGTGGCTCCGATAGGGGTAACGCACATTTCTCACCACTACAAGAATACAATCGAGGGAGTGGGAGGAAAGAGAACAAACGAACAAAACGAACAATATTCTTGGGGTTAACTCAAGAGCAGAAGGAGAATTATGCAACACTTTGCATTCCTGATAGCATATATGGACTTACGCTAGCGTGGGTTACTAGCAAAAATTCCACAAAGAACCTGGAATGCCGACTCATCTTGACTCGATCCTCTTCACTGTCGCTGGACCCCATATCATGCTGACTCGCCTCTCTGCTCCGGTGTCTCGTGTCGACTGCCCTTGTCCGTGTCCCGTCGCCAACTGCCGTGAGCTCCTTTGTCCAACCAACTCTCTTCTCGCGTCCCGTTACCACTTCCGGTCACGCCGAGATTTCAAGTCCAAAACCCTTTGTCTGGTTTTGCGCCAAAACAGACAAAGGAATCGTCTGCTTGGCGGGCCACCTACATAGTGTTACAATAGGGAATCCCGAAATATACGAAATTGGTTAGGGTACCTGGGTTCAATCCCAGGTCGAGTCATACCAAAGACTTTAAAAATGGAACTTGATACCACCTTGCTTAACAATCAGCATTATAAGGTACGGTTCAAGGGTAAAGTGGAGCAATCCAGGGAATGGAGTAGCGCCCTCCCCTACACAGTGGTGTAGTAGCTATCGAAAAGGGAGCCCTCGGGTCACCCTCGACTATGGTCGCTAACTTTACTTTTACTCATGAAGCTTTTATTTGTCCTTTTTGAGTTTAAGGTTTTTCGACATGAGGTGAGAGAGACACAATTTCTTTCTATCCTGACTTTTCCATCTAACCCCACCACGTGCGGCACCCCGCCAAAAACTACTGGTCTGGCCTCGGCGAGCTCCGAAAATCGACTTGCTTCGTCCAAGCCTAAATCTCAACACTGTTTTTTTCAAATTCCAAAATCCACAACCCATCGCTTCTGGGCATGATGTCATTCATGTCCCTTGTCCTCTTTCGTATCTGGTGTGTTTATTGTGATCTCTGTGATTTTCACATCCGTCCCGCACGCGCGTGAACACCTGCACTCAATGTGTGCACCTAACTAACCCTTGCACTTAGCCGAAAGGTTCTCAACCAAACTAAACCGAAAGGTAAGATATACAAAACGAAAAATGATAATACAAAGAAAATCCTTCTGCAATTATATAACAGCTGCAAGTACTGCAATCAAACACTAATAATTCTATTTTATATTATTTATTTGTTTATGAATAGTAAAAAGACTGCAAGTATTGCTATCTGAGAATTCTGCGTAAATGAAACGGTATCTACTTTTAGATAATGTTAAAAGAAAAACCACTGTACGGATATTTCAAGCAACAAACCTGCGATATTGCAAGCAAGAAGACCTGGATATGGCTAAAAAAAAAAGAGAAATCTAAATAGAGAAACTCAATGTCGACAAACTGCTTCAGAAAACAACACCATCAGGCACCAAACGGCTCATTGGTCTAGTGGGTAGTGTTCGCCAATGGTCCGGGTGACCGGGATTCAATCCCAGGTCGAGTAATACCAAAGACTAAAAAAATGGTATTTGATACCTCCTTGCTTAACACTCAGCATTATAAGGTACGTATCAAGGGTAAAATGGAGCAATAGTAGCTATTGAAAAGGGAGCTTTCGGGTAGCCCTCGACTACTGTCGCAAACTTTATTTTACTTAATTATGTTAAAGCAAAAAACTAAGACACAATTGAATAGAATGTGTAGAGAAAAGAGATGAAAAGTTTAATCCCATAATAAGCGAATGCAGCAAAGTTGCATAAAAGGAGTACAAGACTAAGCATTACTGTATTGTGAAGGTGATTCACTACGTAAGGTGGAAGAACTTAAAATGGAACCATACTATCAAATGTTATATGCACAAACCATGCTAATTATGAAAAAGAAAGTTTCCAGAAGTCATATTGTCGAACCTTTATGCAAAGATAATTAGTCGCTCCCCAAAATTAGAATAAATAAAATCTATTAAGAAACTGGAAAGACACATAGCTAAACTGTCAGTCATTTTTCTTTTGATTTAGTGGTGATAGGATTCAAATCTCGAAATGAAGAATGTGAAAAATATTTTTAGATTAATTACAGTTGAAAGAAAGTAGCAGCAGGCATAAGGATATACGGATGTACGATTAAAACCAACAAACCCTGAACAAAATTAAAAAGAGACAGTTTGAACAATACTTATGAATTTAAATAGCGGAAGAATATATATATATATATATATATATATATATATATATATATATATATATATATATATATATATATAAGTGGTTTATGGTTATTACTTGCTCACTTAGTGAGTTAGTGGTGGATCAAATTTTGCGGTAATATTAAATAGTGCCCAAAGTCAATAACAGAGCTTATATATATATATATATATAAATATATATATATATATATATATATATATATATATATATAATATAAATCTATATCCTATATATATATATATATATATATATATATCCTATATATATATATATGATATAAATATATATCCTATATAGATATATATATAATATAAATATATATCCGATATATATATATATATATATATATATATATATACATCGTAATTAGAAGAAGGAAATTAACAGGTTTGACTTTTCTTCTAATTACATTGTATACGCTCTTTTTGCGAGTTTTATTTTATAAACCTGGATAGGGAATATGTAACAAAAGAGCGATGACAATGAAGGGGTGCTCCGCGTTCCCCTAAGCTCCAGCATAACTGGAATCTCACCATCAGATTGTTTCGTGTTATATACAGGACACTCGTTAGGGGAAGGCTTATCCCTCTGCTGAGGTGCAGTCGTTGTATTCCATAGCCCAAGGCAACTAGTAAGTGACAATATGAAGTATTCACTCGTGCTAAAAACTTACGAAGAGCAAGCATTTTTTTTTTATTTAGGACAATGAAATCTTCCTTTTTAAAAGTTTAAAACTGACTTATTGACTGTGAATGAAATTCATGATATCTCTTGCCCTCCTGTTGGGATTAAAAGATGAAATGTTAGATTAGATTAATGAGATCTTTGATTTTTGTTTTGTTAAATGTGAGAAGAGATACTCCCTCATAAGGCGTGGACAGGAACCGTTAGTTAACCAAGCCGCTCTATTGTGATTTGATGACAAATTAAAATCGGATACGTGAAAGGGATATTCTTCTTATTGACGTAGATCAGTGCATTTGAAGATCTGGCTAGACAAGAAATACTGGAAGAATTTTAAATTATCTGTGATTAGTTAGCCAATCGGTAATATTTGTTCCGAGGGAAATCGTCTACGTATAAAAACAAATCTTTTTAGGGGTAGATGAGAGAAGATACTCAGTGTTTTAGCCTCAGCAGCAAAATCCTCACTCTCCAAAAAACTGAGTAACATAGAAATACTATTTATGCATCAATTGTCTATCTCACAAATACAACAAAAGCGATACACTATCCATTTATATATATATATATATATATATATATATATATATATATATATATATATATATATATGTGTGTGTGTGTGTGTGTGTGTGTGTGTGTGCAGTTAGGCAGAAGTCGTTTATTTAAGCATGTTTCATTAAATAATAAAGATTTATTTAAGATCCTTTCAAGTTTTCTGATAGATGCCTTAGTCCCCTGGGAGACGGTGTCTCCAAAGAAATAGTGCATATGTTGGTCTTACCACTACAACTCTTTCCAGATGACTTACAATGGACCTTAACGTTTCGTTCTATTGACTTTCATCTAAAGAACCATTCTATTCCTAAATCCAAATTTCGAAAAATTCTTGTTGAAAATACCACTATAATCGCATACAAAATTGATAAGCTACGACTACAAATCCTAGAAGCCCTACATATAAAAAAAAATAAAATCAATAGAATTAATTTTGAAAATTGTGAAAATGTTTTGAAATGCTTTCAGTATTTTTATCTCATATTTCAATAGTATTCAATATCAGTTGATGGCTTTCCCCGTTTAAAATAGCGTTTTTTTTTAATACATCAGTTACCCTGTTTTATCCTACTCTGTGTTTCCATATTTTTGTTATGGTATAAACTTTCAAAACTTTTTTTAAAACAAACACACTTTACAACAGCAAGCAACCCTTGATGATGGCCTATGAAGAGTCCGAAAGTACCAGGTACAATTTGGGGAAATTCATCTACCAATTCCAACCTGAAACTAAGACACTTATCAGAAAACTTGAAAGGATCTTAGATAAATTATACAGAAAAAATTTGTCTTTATTATATATATATAATTGTGATACAGTAATGTTTTAATAAATAACTGTTAATTTGAAACGTGGTATGGTAGGCGAATGTTATAAATCGATTTTTTGGAGAAAGAGAGATAGAAAAAAAAGAAGAAAATACAGAGGGTCTACAGAACAGGCAGATGACCTGAGTGAGTCAAACCAAAGCACTGGTTGTAGTTCAGCCAGTCAAGAATGTGTGTCTCCCAAAAATTACTGTTAGAGCGATAATGATCCTTTACGGAATCGCGAAAGTAAAGGTTTACATGATAGAGATAAAGACTTCTTCGACATTTGTTGCTGGATTTTAGCGAGGGGCTAAATTATTACCATATTTATTTATAAACTGTCGTGACAAGATACTTCGATCTTTCCATAGATCTGTTTAAAGAAAATGGATGTATGCTTTTGAAAAAGCACAAAACGTTTAATGTTGACAAACAGAACATCTATAAATAAAAATCTTCTGAATAGACAATTTTTCATATTTGCAGTTTAATTCACAAATAAAAAATGAATTTTAATTTTTAAAAACTATTTTTAAGTAACGACCATTTATATCTTACTAGTCACGATTTTGTCGTAATAAATTTTTCATTAAGTCTGTAAATGGTCGCTTAACATATTAATCAAATTAGTACTAATATAACAACTATTATGATTTGCCATTGGCCTACTGATGAGAGTATTCGGCAATGGCCTTGGAGACCAAGGTTCTATCCCAAGATGAGTCATACCAAAGACTCAAAAAATGGTGCTTGATGCCTCCTTGCTTAACAAACTATTTGCTAACAGATCATATATATTTATAAAAAGATTTGACATTAAATAAACTTCAATGGTTGATATGACATAAACCCAACCAAACCAAATAATATATATATATATATATATATATATATATATATATATATATATATATATATATAAGATGATTTGGCAGGAAATTACCTACAATGGTTAATATGTTATAAAAACATACTAAAACAAATATTGGCCAAATGAGTAGAGTGTTCGCCAATGGTCTGGGAGTCCAGGGTTCAATCCCATGTCGAGTCATATCAAAGAGTCAAAAATGGTACTTGACGCCTCTTTGCTTAACACTCAGCATTATTTGTGAAGAATCAAGGGTAAAGTAAAGGAATCCAGGAAATGGACAATCACCCTCCTCTACGCCTCGGTGCAGTAGCTATTGAAAAGGGATCTTACGGGTCACCCTCGACTAAGGTTGCCAACTTTACTTATTTACTAGTCACGACTGTGTGGTAATTAGCTTATATCTAACAACAACAAAATATACAATCTATCTTGCTCATCGTTGGGACCTTAACTGGTATTACCACTCCGCTCAAAATGAACCAGGGAGCAATGATATTAATGAAGTAACTCTGTATTCTCGAAGACTTCAGAAAAAATGAAGCCATATGACCGGATGCTTTTTTCCAACGTATGCATGATGAAACCAAATACTCTAATGAATCAACCAAGTATGAACAGGTGGAAGACTAGTGCTACATGTTTATACTTCTTCTTTACGATATAAATTTAGATCTCTCCTCACCCCAAATGCCGTGGGAAAAATCTTCTCTGCTATTGTTGCGTTCTGGTAAGTGAACGCTAGTAATATTAAAGGAAAAAGCCACGATATGAGAGGAAATAGAGATATATTCTCAGGAAAAAGTATATACAATAGAGAGACTATTTGTAGACAAGAACAAAGGATTAGTGAATATAGAACAAAGATATAGTCCAACGATAGTATTGGCTTCCGTTATTACGGTAGCAAGTAAGGTGATATACTGCGATCTCCAGTCTCCAACGCTATAATACTGTTCCTATAAGAAGTTGCTCTTCACCTTCTAGTCTGCCCTGGTATTAGTAGCTACTGCTATATATGGTAGGTAGGCTAGTTCATTGTGTGGAAGCAGGTGGGTGATACCCAACAATTATCCATCAGGGAATACATGAGCACACTGTCTATTGCCAACGTGGCGTCTCTTGATAATTGGTCGGCATTTTACTTCATACAGAGTGACCAAAAAAAAAAAACAAAAAAAAAAAAAACAGACCCATATATTTTTGACTAAATTTTCATAAATTTAATTTTAGCCTCTTCTTTTTTTCATGGAATGAAGTAGAGGCTGTGCATGAACAATTGGGACCATAGTATTCACCAACATGTCCTGGTCTACCAAAGAAAAGAAATAGAAAGATTTTGCTTTATTTTTTTGTAGAAGTAATAAAAAAAGTTTATGGGTTCTGTTTTTTTTTTTTTTTTTTTTTTTTTTTTTTGCGGGGGTCACCCTGTAAGTGTTTTCTTGGTTTTTAGATGAATTATTTTCCTTTTCCCTCTCACTCTCTTTCATAAGGAGATGCTTTTTTCTGTGAATGAGAATCAGGGTAGTTCACTTTTTTTTTAAACTTTTTTCTTTTAGCACGTTTAAAACGGTTTGTTATTGAATAGACAGAGAGAAAATATCCTATAAATAAATTAACTGAAAATGTATTTGTAGGCCTTATCACCAGGATTTCGTTGAGACTTTTTCGCAATTAACAAAACACCACTGGACTGTTAATACATTATGATTCCACTCGATAATAACGGGCTTAAACAACAACAGCTACTACTACTACTACCACAATAATGATAATGATATTAATAATAATAATGATAATAGTAACGATAATCTCGGGCAGATGGCTAGACATAGGAATAGTTACAAAAAAGAGAACCTGCCGAAGAGTGAACTTTGCTATACCGGCTGATCACAGGGTAAAAGCTGAAAGAAAGCGAAAAGAGTGATAAGTACTTAGAGCTTGCTAGAGAACTGAAAAATCTAAGAACATGAAAGATAGTAGATATTTTAATTGTTACGCTCGGTCAGTCATCAAAGAATTACTAAGGGGACTCGAGGATTTGGAAATAAGAGGACCAGTGGAGACAATGCAAACTACAGCATTATCCAAATCGGGCAGAATACTGAGAAGAGTTCTGGAAACTAGGGGAGATTTGATGTCACTCAAACTCCAGGGGAAAATAACCAGCTAACGAAGTGTGAAAAACTCGTAAATGAATAAAATAATAATAGAAGAGAACTTGCCAAAAACTTGCACAGAGTTAAATCAAAATAAAATGATAAGATTCGTAAGTACCACGACCTAGCTAGAGAACTAAAAAAGTATGGAACATGAAAATGATATTGATATCATCGTTAACTGGTGCGCTCGGAACGACCCCCAAAGGATTAGTAAAGGGGCTGGAAGACTTAAAAACAATAGAACAAGTGGAAGCTATCAGACTATATCATTATCATCATCGGTTAGAATACTGAAAAAAGCCCTGGATACTTGATGGGACTTGCTGTCACTCAGACTCCTGGGGAAAGCCATCAGCTAATGCTGGTGGGAAAAACTCTCAAATGCTTAATAATAATTATTATAATAATCCCAGCATCTGTCCTGGAGAATGAGACACATAAACTCTAAAGAGATTTTAACATACAAACGGATCACCTAATCTCAGCCATACGACCAGACATCAGCAAAAAATAAAATAAATAAATAAATGAATAAATAAAAATAAAGAGAACGTGCAGAATTGAGGACTTCTGGTTTGGCTGACCACAGAGTAAAATTGAAAGAAAGTGAAAAAAAGGATAAGTACCTCGACCTTGCTTGGGAATTGAAGAAACTGTGGAACATGAAAGCGACAATTGTACCAATTGTGATTGGTGCTTTTGGTACAGTCATCAAGTCATTATTAAAGGGACTGGAGGACTTGAAAATAAGCGGACGAATGGAGACCATCCAAACTAGTACATTATTGAGATCGGCCAGAATACTGAGAAGAGTCCTGGAGACTTGAGGAGACATGCTGTCACTCAGTGAAAGACCATCAGCTAGAGCTGACGTAAAAAAAACTCTCAAGGAATAATAATAATAATCATAATAAAGATAATAATAAATGAGTGTACCGTCGATGAGAAAAATCCTTACCAAACAGATTAGAGAAAAAAAAATTTAATTGCTTGTATATCATGGATTATTTCTAGAAGAAGAGAAAGGATGCCACATGGTAACAAGAGGAAGAAATGATCTCGTATATATTGATCAACACACCCTCAAAGAGTTAAAATCAAGTCAGAGAAAAAGTAGCGATCCATGAATTGACTAAAAAAACTAATGATATAGTCTCGCAAAGATGGATACTAGAATGTCTGAGGATGTACAAAAGACTTCATCATAACCGCCATGGAAAACTGGTGAGTGGTATTTATAACAGGAGGTAAAACTGTAGAAACGGTAAAAATCCAAAGAGATATCTTCCAGGGGGACTCAATGTCACCCCTGCAATTTGGTATTGCAATAAGTAAAAGTAAGTAAAGTTGGCAACTGTCGTCGAGGGCGACCCGAAGGCTCCCTTTTCAATAGCTACAACACCGAGGTGTAGGGGTGGGCGCTACTCCTTTCCTTGGATTGCTCCAATTTACCCTCGATGCATACCTTGTATTGCTGAGTGCTAAGCAAGGAGGTATCAAGTACCATTTTTAAAGTCTTTGGGATGACGCGACCTTGGATTCAACCTAGGTCTCCCAGACCATTGGTGAACGCTCTACCCACTAGGCTAATGAGCCAGTATAACAATAACTTTGCAAAATGATATTATTCAGAAATGTGAGGACACTTCAGGGGAAGTAATGGTTTGCAAACTCGACTAGCAAACCTTCACGAGTGAGTTCGATTCTTTTTGGGTATCCTGCCGGAGTGGAGGGGTCGGTAAATATGGGTACCCCATCCATTATTCGGCCTTGTGCCACAGCAAAGCAAAAAGCTTCGTAAAATATATACTTTGGAAATGCATTAAAGACTAAAAATTTACAAAATCAGAGAAACTACCCCATCTATACGGATCATATAACGATATTTGCCAAAAGTGAAAATAAAGAATAAACCCCGATATTTTGGCTGTTGAATATAGGAATGGAATTTGGCATTGAAAAATGTGCCAAGCTGATAAAGAAAGAGTAGGAAACGAAAAACAATGGAAATAAAAGAATTACCATATCAAGAAAGCATGATGACATTTGGACAAAAAGAAAGTTACGAGTACCAGGGAGTATATGAAGTAGATACAATCAAACAAGCGGAGATGACCTCCGAAGAACAACAAAACTTCTTAAAACTACGCTCGGCCATTGAAATATCATCAAAGGCATCAACACCTTGGCAAGTCCCTCTTTATAAGATATTCTAAATTATTCTTAAAATAGACAAGAGAGGAATTTGGACGTACAATAAGGGAATTAAAGGTTTTACGTCCTAGAGAAGACATGTATGTGTTGAAGATTACGTTGCTGCAATAGTTTAAGTACTCGAAGCATACACTAAAAGGAGGTAATAAACACTTTTAAATAAAGAGTAAAGTTGGCGACCTTAGTCGAGGGTGACTTGAAGGCTCCCTTTTTCAATAGCTACTACACCGAGGTGTAGGGAAGGGCGCTACTCCATTCGCTAGATTCCTCTACTTTATCCCTGATCCTAATCTTATAATATTGAGTGTTCGACAAAGTGGTATCAAGTACCCATTTTTGAGTCATTGGTATGACTCGACCTGGGATCAAAGCTCAGTCTCCCAGGCAATTGGCGAACGCTCTACTCATTAGGCCAATACGACAGGAAAGAGTGAATTAAGACTAATAACAGCAGTAGCAACTTAAAGACAAATAGAAAAATGACCAAAAACTAGAAAAAGGAAGGAAAAAAACTGTATGGAGACTGATGTACTAGTGAGGTCTCATGGCATACACTAGGAAAGGAGTAGTGGAAGACTGTTGACTGGAAACTCCTGGTGTGAAAAGAATGAGACCTTTTTCGCCTACCGGCGCGAATCGGAAGGCGGGGCAGTTTAGTTTGAAATGAGACAGTTGAGCAGAGACACTCGGCGGGAACAGCTGGAAAGAGAAACGTGACATGAACAGTTGAGCGTGAGTAATGAAAACCTCGCATGGACAGTTGAAAAAGAAAACCCGGCATCGGCAGTCTGGAAGAAAAGACATGACTACGTTCCAGAAAAATGAGCAACTATAAAGAAGTTTGAGAGAACATAATTTTCTATTATGTCTATGTCGAATATTCTCGTTAAATATCGTTTCTCTGAGAAGTCCTATCCGTATATCTTTTGAACCTTATAATGTGTTTATTATATTTTATTAGCTCAAAGCAAACGGAATAAACGTATTTCATTGTCATAGAGGGTTGAGTGTTCGCCAATGATCCGGAAGACCGGGGTTCAATCCAAGGTCGCGTCATACCAAAAACTTTAAAAATGACACTTGATACCTCCTTGCTTAAAACTCAGCTATGTAAGGTACCTATTAAGGGTAAAGTGGAGCAATCCTGGGAAAGTAGTAGCGCCCTCCCCTACACCTCGGTGTAGTAGCTATTGAAAAGGGAGCCTTCTGGTCATCCTCGACAATGGTCGCTTACTAAACTTTTTATATGTTGTTGAAAATGTTGTTGTACTTAATTCTATTTTGCTGGTCATTCTGAGACATTGTTTCCGTGAAATGATCCCTTAACCTGTTGTCGATACCTTTTTATATCATTATTATCCGTGAACTATCTCTACGAGCGAACTCGGGAAATAGGAGGAGTTATAAGTTTTTATTCGTTTACGTACTTTTTTGACGACGTTTCCGGGTACAAGGGATACCAAAATATCGAGAATATCGCCTGGACACAAGAAAGGGACGTAATAAGACAAATTAGGGAAGATGCTGACTAAATGACCTGGACATGGCTATGCATGGGAAACCTCAAAAGAGAAACTGAATGAAAATTGATAATACGAAACATCACACTTTCTATGAAGCGGAGGAAGATGACATAATTGGAAGAAACAAAGCATGACTGGGTGAAAAAAGATTATCTACTTAGAACTGTCCGATGGATTAAGAATTGAACAAACTACCATTATGTGGACAAACCTAAATCTCTTCCAAAAAAAGGAGACACAAAACATTCTCTTGGATTTTGATTGGTCTGGTTTCATTAGCCTTAATGGCATCCCAACTATTGTAGGTTATTTAATTCCAAATACATTTTAATACGTATAAGCAGTTCTTTTGCGAACAATTCAGTTTAATATAAGTACACAGTTTGAATGTCAAAAACAGTTCTATTTCAAATTATTCAGTTTCGTATAACAACACAGTCCAAATGTAAAAAAACAGCTCTACTTCAAACAATTTAGTTCAGTATAAGTACACAGTTTCGTCCTATTCCACCTATAGATAGGACCCTATCAGGTGCAACCACTTCGGGCCAGAGTGGACCTGGGAACGATGGCAGTAAAAGTGTACTCTGCATTCCCCAAAGCTCCAGCATTACTGCAGGCTAACCATCAAATTTTTTAATGTCATATCCAGGACACTCGTTGAAAGTGTCTTACCCCTCTGCAGTGATGCAGTCGGTGTATTCTACAACGCCAGCTGATTGGGCCCTCATTCCGACCAGATGCCCAGACCTTGCGATGATTAACAAGAATAAAAGAACTTGTAATCTAGTTGGATTTTCTGTTTTAACAGACGACAGAGTGAAATTAAAAGAATAGACATCTACTTGAACCTTGCTAGAGAGTTGAAAAACCGGTAAAACATGAGAGTAACGGTGATATCAGTTGTAGCTGGTGATCTTAGAAGAGTTGCAAAAGGCTTTAAATAGAGAGAGTAGTAATAATTTACTAAGTTGCTTTTTTTGCTTAGATGTGGCACAAGGCCATATGAATGGGGCACCCTATGAGAATTGAACTCACTCATGAACGTTTGCTTGTCTAACTTGCTAACCATTACACCACCTGAGGTGCCCTAAGAAAGAGACTGGAATTATTTAAATCTGAGGATGGATCGAAAGTGTCCAAACTACCGCATTACGAAAATCGGAATGAGTACTTAGCAGTGTCCTGGTGAACGAAGGAAACTTGCTGTCACTCTAACTCCAGAGAAAGACTGCCAACTAAAGCGGGTTTTTAAAAAATTGCAACGGGATAAATAACACAGGGTACGGAAGCAAAATTAGGATTACTTGATTTTAATAATAAATGACAATCATCATCATCATGTCATGCTGGTAGCACGGATATCCCTGACCCTCTCTCACCACTTCTCCCTATCGTTCATCGCCTCTGCAGGTCTTCTGGACTACATCCCGTATCCTCACATAGTTGCTGAATGTATGTTCGTGCTGGTCGTCCTGCTTTTGCTCGGCCATATGTGGGGGTCCATAAGAGTACATCAATTATGAGTTCGTCCCTGCTTCTCCAGCAGTGTCCTGCATGTCTGGTTCGTGTAACTTGGATAGTTTTCGTGATAGGAAGCAGGTGACCGTACAGTTGGTGTCTTGTGGAGTGTTGCTGCCAGGACTTGTTCAAGATTGCTCGCAGCATTCTTGTTTATTTGCCGTCTAGCTTCTTCTCTGGCAATTTTGTTAGCGTCCATGTGGTGCATCCATATAGCAGTATCGATGCGACCGCTGCCTGGAAGAAACTGCGTTTCATATCATAAAACAAGATAAATTTTAATTTTAGTAAATTAACAACAAATTCGAGAAGATAGACATGCCGTTAAAATCAATCAATCAATAATTGAACGTGATCAAGGAAGGTGGTTATTATAAAGGATATGGTAGACATTAGGATCGGTGTGATTGACACAGGGTAGGTCAATTGTTTAAAAAAAATCTTGAAACTCGTAATTCTATACATTTGAAACTACAAAAAACATTCCATAATGGGAAACAAAATCACTATCAATGAGCTGCGAGTTTACTTCGCTAACCATCTCCCCACGCAAGATGCCTGATAACATATATTTGGCAAAAATCTGTGAGAATAGGGCACCTAGCGAAGAACCCACCACTCAGAAGTAATTGGTTTGAGAGGCTTAACTATTATACCCTGTAGTGTGTCTTTTATAAGCCTCGAAAAATTCGGAGACGAAGAAGATAGGTTCTACATGAAAAAAAGGAGAACATCGATCAGTAATTACAACGGAAAAAGGTTCTAGTCTGTGGGATCCCAGGCCATATTAAGATAAAAAGAAACTGGAAAGCAGACTCAGCAGCCAAAACTATTTTAGATATTTCCTCTGACTATGTCAGAATTCCATACACTGACTTGAAACTTCAAATCAACAAATTTGTTCATATTAGGTGGCAAAAACACTGGAATAACAATAAACTTTTCCTAATAAAACCAACCCTTGGAGAATATAAACCAATTTTCCAAAAACACAGAAGGAACAACTCAGTATATCGCGATTGTGCTTTAGTTCCACGAGGTACTACACACTTCTTAAACAAGAGGAACAACCACAATATATCGCATATCAATCACTCAACACTGTTAAAAATTTTCTTCGAAAATGAGGAACTTCAGTTTTTATAAGACAATATTTTTTCAACAGAAATAACCTGAAACACTAACATATTAAGAGAAATAAAATTACAACGAAAATTATTTTAAAAAAATATAATCAGCACCAAATAATTTAATTATAAAAATTTCGACATCCAAAAATTAAAAAAAAAACTTTAACAAGAAATCTTGAAAAGAATAAAAAGTCTAAAATATCTACAAAAAGATTTAGCTATAAACGAATAATTTAAACGGTTTTCTAATCTCTTGGTATAAAATAACTCCAGACACACAGACATGCCGGTAAAATTATTTAATAATTGAAACTGATTTTGTCTTTTTGTTTTATAAAAACAATCAGTTATGGCAGTAGAATATGCTGACACCCTCTCTGCAGGCATTGGACTCCATGTCAAAGCACACAAAACTGAATTTATGTGCTTTAATCAGAAAGGCGACATCTCCACACTAGACGAAACCTCCCTGAAACTGGTTGACAAATTCACCTACCTAGGAAGCAGCGTCTCATCAACCGAAAAAGACATCGACACACGGCTAACGAAGGCATGGACAGCTATCGATAGGCTTTCGATCATATGGAAATCAAACCTGACCGATAAAATGAAACGCAGTTTCTTCCAGGCGACGGTCGTGTCGATACTGCTGTATGGATGCACTACTTGGACGCTAAATAAACGGTTGGAGAAGAAGCTTGACGGCAATTATACAAGAATGTTGTGAGCACTATTGAACAGGTCCTGGCAGCAACACCCCACACGGCGCCAACGGCACAGCCACCTACCACCTATCACGAAAACTACACAAGCTAGACGAACCAGACATGCCGGACACGGCTGGAGAAGCAAAGACGAGATCGTAAGTGATGTGCTCCTGTTGACCCCCGCATATGGCCAATCAAAAGCAGGACGGCCAGCTCGAACATTCATACAGCAGCTATGTGAGGATACGGGATGTAACCCCGAAGACCTGCCGAAGGCGATGAATGATAGGGAGACGTGGAGAGAGAGGGTCAGGGATATCCGTGCTAGCCGCACGTCATGATGATGATGATGAAGTGTCCTTGTAATGACATTAAACAATCTGATGGTGAAGACCCAGGACTGTAGTTTAAGGAAATGAGGAAATCCTTTCATTACCATTATTCCCAGGTTCAATGGGTGGTAGTATCTTATAGGATTACATCTATAGGTTTAGTAGAACTATTTAGTCATTCACTAGACTTGGAACTATTTCACTGCATGCAAACAAATAATAAATATTAAATTGAATTAGTATTAGATAGCACCACTTTAAACCATTAAACTATGTGCGTACAAATTAAAAATAATAACTTGAATTAGTATCGGATAGCACAAATTGAAACCATTTAACTGTGTGCAAACATATTCTAAATATTAGATTTAATTAATATTAGATAACTCTACTTAAAACCAATTAACTGTGTGCGAACAAATTATAAATATCTAATTGAATTAAATTGACATGGCAATATTTGAAACTATTCAACAGTACGTAAATTAATAAAATCTAAAATGAATTAGTATTATGTACATATATAGGGTCGCGAAACAAAATATTAAATAATTTTAAAAACATTTTTTTAGTCTGATTAGTCTAATTTTTAAAGCAAATGTGACTTATAAATCTCGATGATTAGCTCTATTATTCAAGCACTTTTTTCTTAAAACTAATCCCAACATGAGTTAAGAAGAAAAGATACGACAAAGAATCTATTATTTACTTAACGCCGAAACCAGACCAAAGTTTCATTGTTTACCATATATAAATCAAAGATAACGTTTTTGTTACAGCAAAAGAGCTTTTTAAGGAACGTTGGGAGTGGGGTTTGGACGAAAATGAAAATAAGGCTCTCGTTAAAAGGATAAAGAAGAACCCCACAGCAATATTAAGAAAGAATGCTAATGAACTGAAAATCCACGAAAAAACAGTGAGGGCAGCAATAAAACAGGGTTTAAGCCCAGACTTTAACCCTCTTATTGTTACAAGACGAGATCTTGCCTTGATTTGAAAAAAACAAAAAGAAAGAAAAGAAGAAAAGAAAAAAGAAACGGAAGTTAACACTTCGAGTTCTCAACTAAAAATGAAAAGTTAGTCGCTCACGCATAGGCTCCGCGCAGAACTTCCGTTTGCGATAAATTAACAAAAAAAAAATACATTAATGAATATCCAATCGGAACGCTTCCCGCGGGGCACAAAAATTGCCGTTCTGAGCCTACAGAAAACGTATAAATAGACGGACCAAACAATCATCAGTGCAGTTGCGTTCCTACACCACAGACTTGTTCCCTCACACGACCCGTGTTAAGGATTCTTCACCCCGTCTGGCGCCTGTCATCCGATACATCAAACGCTCTCCGCAGCTACCAACGTATCCTAATTCCGAGAAAACCATCCCTTCACCACGAGACAAGTACAGTACATGAACTTTATAGCTACTGCCACTGAATTCATTCTTTGACTGTGAATGTATTTCTCCGTTCTACTCTCTGTACTTAATCTATCTATAAAAAATTTCTATAACATCATTACTGTGTTATTGTGAGTATCTATACGTTCTTTGTTTTGCAACCATACGCATTTCTCGCCCACAACTCAGAATATAACATTATTTACACTATATTAGAAGTTTTATAAATATACACAAATACAACTTTCCATCCAAATATTGGTTCGCCTAACACATCTATTGAGGATGAATGGATTAAATATTTGCTAGGGTGTCTCCCCTACAGATGGACTCGCTCTCATCAGACACATATCAGCTAAGCTCTCTTCTGCGCAGTCTCGGGAGAGCCGTCATCAATACCAATGTAATGTTGATGATTATGTTAAGCTGAGGAGAGGTTTCTCCTAGCTATCGTTTATGTATGTATTATTTTCCTTCAATATATTTTTATCACCCATTTCCGAGTCGTGTTATCATTTCAACTTCCCCTTGACCATAAAAATAATGCAAGAATTTTTTGAAGGCATGCAAATCGTTTCGAAAAGGGATTGATACAATAATGGAAGCCAATGGGGGCCTAATTGTGTAAATTTACTGTTTTGTGTCTGTCTTCTTATTTTGTTGTTGCTTTTTTAATCCAACATAATCTTTTTTTTTTTTCAGAGTCTTTTATTATTATACTAGAATATTCCTACTTTTGTGTCCGTACCCTTTACTTGAAACCATTTACTGAGAATAAACAATGAATAGAAATACTTGAAACCATTTAAATACGAGCAAACAAATGGTTTATATCAAATTGAAGTGGTATTACATAGAAATACTTGAACACTTTTAGCTGGCTGAGAAGTAATTTGTTTTTTTTTTGTTTTTTTTCATTTATTGCGGACTTTGTGTCCTCATCTTGGTAGGTTTTTTTTCTGTTGTTTCTTCGTCACTACGTTTCGGCCAAATTCCACCTCTGGCCTTCTTCAGGTAATTAACCGCGACCTCGGATAGGAATGCTGAGTCTTGTAACCGTATCCCCAGTAATTGGAAGGCAGTAATTACAGGGGATACGGTTACAAGACTCAGCATTCCTATCCGAGGTCGCGGTTAATCACCTGAAGAAGGCCAGAGGTGAAATTTGGCCGAAACGTAGTGAAGAAGAAACAACACACAAAAAAACTAAAAAAAAAACCTACCAAGATGAGGACAAAATGTCCGCAATAAATAAACTAAAAAAAAAAAAATTCTCAGATTAAGAAGCCTCATCTCAAAATGATTCCAATTAAAGACTTTTAGCTGTGTTTAAACAAATTCTACCAACTGCTGGTTCTAGACTATGTAGCAGGGTTTAAGCTTGGGTGGGAATATTTGTCAGAAGCACCATGTCATAGGCGTAGTCCGTGTCCTTAATTGTTAGTGTTGGCTATCTGTGCTTCTTTCCTTTGCCAGCTTAAAACCATTATCCTTCATTTAATCAATAGACGTTCTAAGCACGTAGTCTAGGTAGATGATAAACAGGTAAGGGCCAATGTGTCTCCTTGTAGCACATTTGCTACAATGTCGAAGTAGTCTGTATTTCCATCCAGGGAGCTGCGCAACATATGACGCTAAACAATCTTATGGCGAGGCTCCAGTAATACAGGAGCTTTGGGGAACATGGAGTACCATTGCCTCCAGATTCCCTCTGGCCCTGAGTGATAGCATCTGATTGAGTCCTATCTATGGGTCAAATAGAACTGTTTGACATTTAAATTGTATTCATGCTAAACTGAAATGTTTCATATAGAATTGTTTGATAATTTAAATGTGTGTAAACAAATGACTGATGTTTAATTGAATTGTTTGTGATACATTGCAAACCTTAAAAATATGAAACTGTGCTACCAAAATTTAAAAAGAATTAGATAGAAATAATCGGAACAATTTAAATGCTTGAAAGAAATTAGCTTAGTTTCGTTTAATGATCTTATCTACAAAATGTGTTCAGAAATCATATATTTAACACATATGCTTAAAAAGGATTTAGTATTAAATAACGTACAATAGTTGATATGCCAAAAATTAAAGTCAAATCAAATCTCTTGTGAGGTGTAACTTTTATAATCATCATTATTATTATTATTATTATTTTTTACTCCTTGAGATTTTTTTCACATCAGTTTTAGCTGATGGTCTTTCACTGCAAGTCTCCTCAAGTCTGTGGTCAGCCGGAAAGATAAAGTTCACTATTCGGCTGGTTGTCTTTTTTCTTTTTTTTCTTTTTTTTTCTTTTCTTTTTTTGTTGACTATCACTAGCTCTGGTCGTCTGGCAGAGATTAGATGATCAGTTTGCATCTCAAAATCTCATTATTATTATTAGGTGTAGTAGTATTTACTCCTCGAGTTTTTCACATCAGCATAAGCTGATAGTCTTCCACTGAAGGCTGAGAGACAGCAGGTCTCCTCAAGTTTTTGGGACTCTTCTCAGTGTTCTGGCCAATCTCAACAATGCTGTAGTTTGGATGGTCTCCACTCGTTCCCTTATTTCCCAGTCGTCCAGTCCTTGTTCCAAAAATTTGGAGACTGTACCGAGTATGCCAATAATGATTGGTTTCACTGTCACTTTTATGTTCCATTGTTTTTTCAGTTCACTAGAAAGGTTCAGGTATTCATATTTCTTTTCGCTTTGCCCCAGTTTTACGCTGTGGTCGGCCGGAGGGTAAAGTTCACTATTCGGCAGGTCGTCTTTTTTCTTTTTTTTTTCTTTTCTTTTTTTTTTTTGACTATCACGAGGTCTGGTCGTCTGGCAGAGATGAGATGATCCGTTTGTATCTCAAAATCTCATTATTATTATTAATAGTTGTAGTAGTATTTACTCCTCGAGTTTTTCACATCAGCATAAGCTAATGGTCTTTCACCGAAGGCCGAAAGACAGCAAGTCTCCTCTAGTTTCTAGGACTCTTCTCAGTATTCTGGCCATTCTCAATAATGCAGTATTTTGGATGGTCTCCATTCGTCCTCTTATTTCCAAGTCCTCCAGTCTCTTTATTAATCATTTGGTGGCAGTACTAAGAGCACCAATCACAATTGCTACAACTGATACTTTCATGTTGAACATTTTTTAAATCCCCTAAGAAGGTTGAGGTTTTTATTCTTCTTTTCACTTTCAATTCTACTCTGTGGTCAGCCGGGACAGCAAAGCCCACAATTTTACAAGTTCTCTTTTTTTTGTTGTTGATTATTATGTGTGGTCATCTGGTTATTATTATTTTTTACTCCTTTAGAGTTTTTCACATCAGTGTTAGCTGATGGTTTATCACTGTAGTTTGAGTGACAGAATGTCTTCTCAGGTCTCCAGGACTCGTCTCAGGATTCTGGCCGTTCTTACCAATGCTGTCGTTTGGATAGTCTCTACCCGTCCGCCAACTTCCAAGTCCTTCATGCCTTTTAATAACCCTTCAGTTAATGTGCCAAAAGTACCAATCACAATTGGCACAATCGTCACTTTTATGTTTCACAGCTTTTTCAATTCTCTAGCAAGGTCGAGGTACTTATCCTTCTTTTCACATGCTTTCAGTTTTATTCTGTGGTCTGCCGGGTCAGCAATGTTCCCAATTTTGCAAGATCTCTTTTTTTTATTATTATACAAGGATCATTAAATAGGTTTCCAGACTTTTTTTCGTATGGGCACTTGTATTAATTATACACACATGAAACTCTAGTCCCCTTGGAAGTAATCTCCTCCAACAACATCTGGAAGGCCCCATGGAAGTCCTCTTGTGTGAGCGTGTCAATGACCTTCTTCACAGCCTCTTTTATCTCCTCCATTGTCTCATATCGACAGCCTCTGAACTTAGGGAATAACCAAAAGTCACAGGGAGCAAGGTCTGGACGATAGGAAGGGTGACAAACTGTCTTGATGCTCATCTTAGTCAAATAGTCTGTGACAAGGATGGAGTTGTTGACTGGTTCATTGTCCTGGTGGAAATGCCACTGACTCGATTTGAAGAGTGTTGGGCTCTTCCGACGGAATCTCTTCTTGAACTCCCTTAAAACCTAAACATAGTATTCATTGTTGACTGTCTGTCCATTGGGAACCCAGTGTATGTAGATCATGTCAGTGCTGTCAAAAAAAGGGATCATCGAAAGTTTGTGGGTGGATTTGCTCTGTCTGTCCTTCTTGGGTCTGGGAAAGCTAGCATGCTTCCACTGGGAACTCTGTCTCTTGGTCTCTGGGTCATAGCAGTCGATACAGCTTTCATCGCATGGCATTTTTTTCAAGAGTAAAATAAAATTTTATTGCATATCGTTCTTCTAAAATCTAGATTACATTTTTGAAATTCACCAGCTGTGACATTCAGGCTTTAGTAGGGTGTATTCCAATTACTGCTGTAGCTGTTAATTTGAACCTGAAATCATAAAATTGGTCAGTCATCTCATAAGATGTATAGCAATAACATACTGGATTTTCAAGAGTCTACGACAATTTCAAATGCCTGTAAAAAAAGTGTGCAAACTTATTGAAGGCAACACGTAAGGTCTGATCGTCTGGCTGAGATTAATAGATCCTTTTGGATGTCAAATCCAAGTTTGTGAGTGTAATTCTCTAGGACAGTTTCTGGATTGTGTATATACCATTTGTTCGTATGGTCAATTTGAAACTTCTTGCACAATTCCTAGTGGAGAATTTTACCCACCCAATCGTTTCTAGTCTTATGATCTTTCTGTGCTAATTCGCTGTATTTGCTTATTATGTGATTGATGGATTCGTCTCTATCACCACATAACCTCTATTTTATTATAATCAGTATTTACTCTTTTAGTGTTCTTCATATCAGCGTTAGCTGATGGTTTTTCACTGGAGTTTGAGTGACAGCTCATTATTATTATTATTATTATTATTATTATTATTATTATTTACTCATAAGAGTTTTCCACATCAGCGTTAGCAGATGGTCTTTCACTGTGTTACATACCCATACATGAATATGTGAAACGAACATAGAATGTTCATAGCATATATACAAAGAACATAGGAATCCCGAAACACGAAAAACACTTAGGAATTCTTAGCTCAGGTACGAAACTTTTTATTACCTTTGAGTTAAAATGTTTTTCGACATAAGGAAAGAGATACCATCTTTCTATATTGACTTTTCCATCTCCAAACCACGTGCGACACCTGCCACAAGGACTCGGCGAGCGAGTGAAAGTCAACCGTCTTCCTCCGAGGCAGAACTCAGCTCTACTGACTTTTTTCAAAATCCCCCAAATCCTCCGCGCGCTCTTTCGGTGTATGACGTCATCACATTCCTAGTCACGTCCTCTATCTGGGATTTTTATTTTGACATCTGTGAACGACACATCCTCCCCGCACGAGTATCAACACCCGCGCTCAAGTTTGCCTTTAACTAACCCATGCGCTAAGCGAAAGGTTCTCAGCCTAACTAAACGCAAAGGCAGGATGTATAAAACGAAATCCCTCCGCCATTATATTACAACTGAAGTTTGAGAGACAGAAGTCTTCTCAAGTCTCCAGGAATCGTCTCAGTATTCTGGCCCTTCTCAATAATGTAGTAGTTTGGATGGTCTCCACTCATCCTCGTATTTCCAAGTCCACCAGTCCCTTTAATAATCCTTTGGTAGCTGTACCAAAAGCACCAATCACGATTGGTATAACTGGCACTTTCATGTTCCACAGTGTTTTTAATTCTCTAGTAAGGTCTACTATTTCTTTCATTTTTATTATTATTGTTATTATTATTTATTTATTTTATTTTATTCACCCCCCCCCCAACCGCCGTCTGGTGGTTACTATTAGAACGAAAACGATGCACTGTTTTCTTTATATTTTCGAAATCATCACATACGTAAAAAAAAAAAAAAAAAAGACTTAAAAAAAGAGAAATTGATTTTTTTTTTCCAGAGAATCATATTATTTCTTGTCTTCACGTATTTCAGTAATCACAAACACGGAACCCATTCTTCCATTCCACACACAATATTTGAATTTCTTTGAAAGAGGTTTGTGGGTTTCTGATTTGTTGTCATTTGTTTTTATGAGTGAAAACGCAACGTTTATTGTTGGAGAAATGTTTCATTCTTTCTCAGAGATACTAACATCGTTATCAGTCGTGTTTCTTCTACTTCTTCTTCTTCTTCTTTTCTTTTTTCAAGCGTTTCTTATTCTTCTTCAATCCTCCTCTCAATCTTATTACAGCTGTTTTCGTTGGTTTTCTTCTTCTTTTCGTCTTCTTGATTTATTTTACCAAACTTTTCTTATCTTATTCTTTCTCTCCTTCTCTTTATCTTGTTGTTTTTCTTATTCTTATTCCTCTATGGCTGATGTTGTTGCCGTTTTTGTTGATGGTCTTCTTCTTTTTCGCCTTCTTCTTCATTCCTCCTCCTTATCTTCCACTTCCTCCACCTCCACCTGCTCATCTTCCTCTTTTTCTTCCCATTCTTCGTCATTTCACCCCCTTATCTTCTTCTTCTTCTTCTTCTTCATTCCGCCTCCTTTTCTTCCACTTCCTCCTCCTCTTCTTCATCCTCGTCTTTTTTCTTCTTCATCATTCCTCCTCCTTATCTTCTTCTTCTTCTTCTTCATTCCACCTCCTTTTCTTTCAATTCCTTCTCCTTCTCTTCATCCTCGTTTTTTTAATCTTCTTCGTCATTCTTCCTCCTGATTTTCTTCTTCTTCTTTCGGACGTTTCTTCTTCTTCTTCACTCTTCCTCTTCATCTTGTTGTTGTTAATCTTCTTATTCTTTTTCTTCTTCACACCGTTTTCTTAGAGCTCTTCCTCCTACCCCTTCTCATCAACATTATGTTCTATTTCTCTTACTCCCGTTTCTCTCCTTTATCTCACCCTTTCCCTTCTGATCTTTCTTCACCACACTATTGTTTTTCTACTTCCGGTTCCAACACTTCTTCTTCCGACTCCTTCCCCTCTTCATATCCGTTCAACCTCCTCCACCTAATTTCCTCCAATGTTCCTTCTTTTATTTCTCCCTTTCTTCATTCGTTCTCTTTCTTCTCCTTCTGCTCAACATCATCGTTGTGGTTGTTGATGTCTTCTTCTTCTTCTTCTGTATATTCTCATTTATCATTCTTCTTCTTCTTCTTCTTCTTCTTCTTCTTCTTCTTCTTCACCCCCGTTCTAATTTCTCTTTTGCACGCCGCTTCTCTCATCAGGTTGTTATTGTTGTTGCTATTGTTCTTTTCTTCTACTTCTAGCTCCTCCCCTCCTGTTATTTCTCTTCAACACATCTGTTCTCTTTTTCTTCCTCCTTGTAATGAGCCTCTTCCCACTTCTTTCTCATCTCATTTGAATCCTTTCTTTTCAGCCACCCCCTAATCATCATTATCTTCTTCCTCTCTCCCCCCTCTGTCTTTTTCCTCTTCCTAACGTCACTTCTGTTTGATCTCATCTTCAACACCCGCGTCCGCCCTGCTTCCTACTCCAGCAACTACTCTCCCACTTTAAAACAAAATTTCGAATAAAATAATTAAGACACTTCCGTCGTAGTCATGGTGATGACACTTCAAACAACAAAAAACAAAACAAAACAAAAACAAAAAATACTGTCTTTTTATTATCCTCTTTTTTTTTCACTTGTGTCAGCATAAACTCACTTTCCGAATTCAGTCACAAGATTCATAATTATTATTATTATTATTATTATTATTATTATTATTATTATTACCGCCATTATTATGGAAGCCTATGTTTCTCAAGTCCCATTAAACCAGCATAAAAAAAAGAATATCTCCAAAATGCCCGTCACGCAAAAAGCTAAACATCTTCTACAGTATCGGATGCTATATTCGTTCTCGCGTTTTTCCTTTCGCGCTTTTCGGCATGCAAGTAATCTTAACAACAACAATAAAAAAAAAAAAAAGGAAATGTAAAACGAAAGAAAAGGGTGGGGTGCATATATGTCCGAACCTTTATTAAAGACCAGCCTGAAGTCGTTAAGCAAACAGAAGCATTTTGCTTGTCTCAACTCACGCAATACTATTTTAACAACCTCTGTTAGCGCGAACTGCAACGCTTCTGTGTTTATTCTCAGGGTTTTTTGGGTTTTTTTGTTGCTATTCGACATTAAAGTTGTGTCAGCTGTAAATACGCGATAGTAAACCAAATATCAAATTCCGAAATTTATTGAAATTCGCAAGATATTTGGGATAAAATATTTCAAGACCTCACAGAATCTATTTTAAAACAAACAAATAAACTTGTATCAATGTAATTGGAAGCGTATATTGTATAACATTTGTTTTATAATGGCGGAAGGCTTTTTCTTTTTTTAATATTATCATTTTTCGTTGGTTATATCTTATCTTTCGGTTTGGTTAGGCTTTGAACTATTCAGCTTAGTGCACGGGTAGGGGCACGCATTGAGCGCAGGTGTTCACGCTCGCGCAGGGAGGATGTGACAATCACAGAAGTCATAATAAAAACCCCGGATAAGAAATAATACTGGGGATATGAATGACGCCATGCCCGGAGGCGATGGGCTGGGATTCTTGGGCATTTTTGAAAAAAGCAGTTAGTTGAGATTGGGACTTAGACGGGTCCAGTTGTTTGCTGCGGGGTGCGCGCGAATTGGTTGGGTCAATGAGTTGAGAGCTGACGCTGGACGAACTGTCAGCATAGTAAAAATTGTGTGTCTCTCTCCGCGTGTCGAAAGCCTAAAAGTCAAGAAGGTAATAAAAGTTACGTACCTGAACCAAGAGAATCGTCAGTGTTTCGGGATTCCTATGCATGTGAACGTTTTCACATAACCCTATATTTCACGTATCTGTATCATGGCTATATTACACATTAATCATCGTACATACTGGACTCGGCTACTCGAACCAAACCCAGCTGTTTCCATTTCGCAGAGTTCTAAAACCCATGTTACCCAGTCGGCTGGGACTGTACAATACACTTACTACGAGTTGCATAAGATAAGTTTCCAGACTTTTTCGTATGGGCACTTTTATTAAGAGTACACACATGAAACTATAGTCTCCTTCGAAGTAATCTTCCCCGGCTTCAAAGTACTTGTACCATTCCAAAAACTTCTGCAAGGCCCCATGGAAGTTCTCTTGTGTGAGAGTGTCAATGACCTTTGTCACAGCCTCTTTCATCTCCTCAATTGTCTCATAATGACAGCCTTTGAGCTTAGGGAATAAGTAAAAGTCACAGGGAGCAAGGTCTGGACTATAGGGACGGTGAGGAACAGTCTTGATGCCCATCTTGGTCAAATAGTCTGTGACAAGGATGGAGTTGTGGACTGGTGCATTGTCCTAGTAGAAATGCCACTGATCCGATTTGAAGAGTGTTGGCCTCTTCCGATGGAATCTCTTCCTCAACTCCCTTAAAACCTCAATATAGTAACCCTAACCCTAACCGTTTGGCCAATCAACTATGGTGTATGGACTTCCTTACTCCTCCCACACCTCTCATCATCCCTTACAGACTCCCTGCCTTCCTTGGGTCTCTTATGCTACTCAAAAACCGATGCTCGATTCATGCAAGATGGTCGAAAAGCAGTCTGAAGCATTCCATACATTTCTGTGGGATTTTCCAAGTTTAAAACAGAATTTTATTGCATATCGTTCTTCTAAAGTGTCCGATTGCATTTTTGATATTCACCGGCTGTGACAATCAGGCTTTTGTAGGGTTTATTCTAATTCCTGCTGTATCTGTTCATTTTAGCCGGAAATCATAAAAAATTGGTCAGTCATCTAAAAAGATGTACAGCAATAACATACTGAATTATCAAGAATCTACTACAATTTTAGATGCCCATACGAAAAAAGACTAGAAACTTATCGTATGCACCTCGTACTTCTCTGCAGAGGGGTAAAAACCCCTCCCAACGAGTGTCCTGGATATGGCACAAAACAATGTGATAGTGAGGTTCCAGCAATGCTGGAGTTTTGGGAAATGCGGAGTACTCCTTCACTGCCCTCGCTCCCATGTCCACTCTGGGACGATGTATAGCACCTAATAGGGTTCTATCTATGGGTTAAATATAACTAAACTGCATACAAATGTAAAACTGAATTGTTTAAAATAGAAATGTATTTGACATTGAAACTGTGTACTTATGCTTAACTGGGTTATTTGAATAGAACTGTTTTGTCATTTGACTGTGTGCAAACAAAAAACTGTACTTATGCTGAACTGAATTGTTTGAAATAGAACTATTTATATGTACAAAAATTGATTTAGCATTATATAACCTACAATGGTTGATATTCCTTGAAAACAAACCAAACCAAACTGGAAACCATGAAAAAGGTAATATTGACCTAACTACTCTCTCAATAGCATGAAATAACATAAAGGCAAATTTTAAGCATAGTACTGCTTGATTTAGAGATTTCCTTCTCCTTGTGTGGTTACTTTATCCGAGGCGAGAGAATCCCAGTCTGTCGGTTTTCTGGGGTCCGCTTGAAATTCGAGTCAGGCGGCCAAACAATGACAACTATATATCCACATTGCACCAGACCTTCGGGTATAGTAAATTTGTGAACAGCAAGGTCACCTGACATACGCGCTGAGAGACTTAACAATTACTTGCATCGTTCACATTACACCTTCGGGTCGGGGGAACGTATGACCAGCATTGACCAGCATTGGTCCTGGTTCAACGACCTCCTCCACCGTTAAATTCCTACTATAAAAATACGTGAAAGATCCTACGTGGTGGGAGGTCCGGATAATATCGAACTCACCTTGTCGTAATATTTATCAATAATTTGCGGGAAATAAACAGAGGGATTAATGTCTCTCCCAAGAGCTTTAGAAGTAATGGAAAAGTAAACAGCTTCTAACAGTATTCGAACTCATGTCACCTATTTTATTTTCGACATTAATATCCGTTTATGCTACACGCACTGTTTGGTATTAAGTATGAATCCTACAATTAATTCTCCAAGATAAGTATATATATAATATATATATATATATATATATATATATATATATATGTTTATACTGGAGAGTGAATTGTAGGATTCATATCAATACCAAGGGGTATTTACTCTGCAGGATAAGTATATATATATATGTGTGTGTGTTTATACCGGAGAGTGAATCATAGGATTTCATATCAATACCAAGGGGTATTTACTCTCCAGGAAAAGTATATATATATATATATATACATTTATCCTGATGAGTAAATTGTTGGAATTATACTTAATAGCATAGGGTGTGCGTAGCGCAACGGATATTCTAGCAGAAAACAGAATTGGTGGCCCGAATTCAAATGCTGGGTAAGAATGTTTAATTTTCCTGATTATATATATTTCAAATCACAAGGAGGGCACTAGTTCAACCAAAAATTGTAACTATATATATATATATATACATATATATATATATATATATATATATATATATATATATATATATATCATGATGTCGCGCTATCAGCACGGATATTCCTGACCCTCTCTCGCCACGCCTCCCTATCGTACATTTCTTTCGTCAGATCCTCAGGGCTACATCCCGTATTGGCACAGAGCTGTTGTATGTAGGTTCTTGAAGGACGTCCTGCCTTTGCTCGTCCATGGGAAGGGGTCCACAGGAGTACATCACTTATGAGCTCGTCACTACTTCTCCAGTAGTGTCCTGTGTGTCTGGTTCGTCTAATTTTGATAGTTTTCATTATGGGTGATTGGTGGCTGTATACCTGTTGCGTAGTCGGGTGCTGTCTCCAGGACTAGTTCAATATGGCTCGCACCATTCTTGTGTAATTGCTGTCAAGCTTTTTCTCCATCCGTTTAGTTATCGTTGATGTGGTGCATCCATATAGTAGTATCGACACGATCGCCGCTTAGAAGAAACTGCGCTTCATTTTATCGGTCAGGTCTGACTTCCATATGACCGAGAGCCAATCAATAGCTGTCCATGCCTTTGCTAGTTTCGTGCTATCTTTCTAGGTAGGTGAATTTTTCAACTAGTTTCAGAGTGCTACCATTTCGTGTGGAGATGTCGCCTGTTTGATTAATGCACTTAAATTCCGTCTTCTGTGCATTGACGTGGAGGCCGATGCCTACAGTGGTTTGTTCCAGACTATTTAGCTGGGTTTCGGCTTGGAAGGGTGCATTTGCCAGAAGCGTTATATCATCGGCGTTGTCAGCGTCGGTAATTGTTTCTGCGGCGTATCTTCTGCTTCTTTATATTGTTCGCTTAAAACCGTTTTCCTTGATTTTATCGATAGGTGTTCTAAGTATGTAGTCTAGACAGATGATCAAGAGGTATGGGGCAAGTGTGTCTCTTTGTAGAACTCCTGATAATCCAGGGTGGAACGATAAAATTGTCTCCTTAAAAAAGACGAAATATTCCATTTCCGCTTAATGAAAACTGGTTTTCTTTTTTTGTTGCAGACCATCTACTAGTTGGCCAGTTGTGTACAAATCCCAAGAGCGATAAAAGCCTTCTACCATATCTGAAAGTGACACAATGTTCAACGAGCGAGAACGGAGATGCGCCGCTGTACAACTCATGCTCTCTACAGATCCAAGTTATGACAACAGGACCATTGCCAGCACACTCAAAATGCAAATCTGGATTGCCACGAATAACAGGGACGTGCCCAGGGTGAGGAAAACAAAATTTCCGGTTACGGTTATGGTTTTTGGTGTGGTTTCAAGTGAGCGCCACATCATGCTACCTCACATCTTCGAAGTCAGCTCGAAAGCCAACGCCAAAGTGTACTTGGATCTGCTGAAGAATGTGGTGTTTCCCTGGTGCAATCAGGTGGCCGGTGGCAGACTGGGTGTGGCAGCAGGACTCAGCGTCGGCTCACAATTCCAAACAGACCCAGGCTTGGCTTCAGAAGGAGTGCTACGACTTTGCACCCTTCTCTCACTGGCCCCCTCCTCCCCCGGCCTGAACCAACTGGACTAATTCGTTTGGTCATACGTCATACCAACATGACCCAACACCAAAGCCAGCCTGATCACCGCCATCCGCCGAGTATTCTCCGAGCTTCCGCCGGTACTTGTGACAAAGGCATGCTCCCAGTTCCGGATCCGTATCGAGGCAGTGATTGAGGCTGAAGGCGGCTACATTGAATAGATGTTAGCTTTACTACATAATCAAGTTACCTGACTTGATTTTTTTTCATAAAAGTTTTAAAATAAAGCTGTAGTGTTGTTTTCTTTAGGACGACAATTGTATCGTTCCATCCTGTATGTCGAAGTAGAGTGTGTCTCCATCCGGAGAGCTGACTTTTACTTTAGTGCTTCAATCAAGCTCCATTATGGCTGAGGCGGTTTATTTTGGTAGGCCATAGGCGAGAAGAATTTGCTCCATCTTCCCGTCTCTGATATAATCAATATTTATCTTTGTGCTATTTATGTATTTACCAGCAATTATTGATGCCAGTCTCTTTCGTTTCTTCATCTATCTATCTATCTATCTATCTATCTATCTATCTATCTATCTATGTTTGTTTAGATCTATCTATCTATCTATCTATCTATGTTTGTTTAGATCTATCTATCTATCTATCTATCTATCTATCTATCTATCTATCTATGTTTGTTTAGATCTATCTATCTATCTATGTTTGTTTAGATCTATCTATCTATCTATCAATGTTTGTTTAGATCTATCTATCTATCTATCTATGTTTGTTTAGATCTATCTATCTATCTATCTATCTATCTATCTATCTATCTATGTTTGTTTAGATCTATCTATCTATCTATCTATCTATCTATCTATGTTTGTTTAGATCTATCTATCTATATATCTATCTATGTTTGTTTAGATCTATCTATCTATCTATCTATCTATCTATCTATCTATGTTTGTTTAGATCTATCTATCTATCTATCTATCTATCTATGTTTGTTTAGATCTATCTATCTATATATCTATCTATGTTTGTTTAGATCTATCTATCTATCTATCTATCTATCTATCTATGTTTGTTTAGATCTATCTATCTATCAATCTATGTTTGTTTAGATCTATCTATCTATCTATCTATCTATGTTTGTTTAGATCTATCTATCTATCTATCAATCTATCTATCTATCTATGTTTGTTTAGATCTATCTATCTATCTATGTTTGTTTAGATCTATCTATCTATCTATCTATCTATGTTTGTTTAGATCTATCTATCTATCTATCTATCTATTTTTGTTTAGATCTATCTATCTATCTATCTATGTTTGTTTAGATCTATCTATCTATCTATCTATCTATCTATCTATCTATCTATCTATGTTTGTTTAGATCTATCTATCTATCTATCTATGTTTGTTTAGATCTATCTATCTATCTATCTATGTTTGTTTAGATCTATCTATCTATCTATCTATCTATCTATCTATCTATCTATCTATGTTTGTTTAGATCTATCTATCTATCTATCTATGTTTGTTTAGATCTATCTATCTATCTATGTTTGTTTAGATCTATCTCTCTATCTATCTATTTTTTTTTAGATCTATCTATCTATCTATGTTTGTTTAGATCTATCTATCTATCTATCTATCTATCTATCTATCTCACTCTGTTCATATCTATCTATCTATCTATTTTTTTTTAGATCTATCTATCTATCTATCTATGTTTGTTTAGATCTATCTATCTATCTATCTATCTATCTATGTTTGTTTAGATCTATCTCTCTCTCTCTCTCTCTATCTATCTATCTATCTATCTATCTATCTATCTATCTATGTTTGTTTAGATCTATCTATCTATCTATCTATGTTTGTTTAGATCTATCTATCTATCTATCTATCTATCTATCTATCTATGTTTGTTTAGATCTATCTATCTATCTATCTATCTATCTATCTATGTTTGTTTAGATCTATCTATCTATATATCTATCTGTGTTTGTTTAGATCTATCTATCTATCTATCTACCTATCTATCTATCTATCTATCTATCTATCTATCTATGTTTGTTTAGATCTATCTATCTATATATCTATCTGTGTTTGTTTAGATCTATCTATCTATCTATCTACCTACCTATCTATCTATGTTTGTTTAGATCTATCTATCTATCTATGTTTGTTTAGATCTATCTATCTATCTATCTATCTATCTATCTATCTATCTATGTTTGTTTAGATCTATCTATCTATCTATCTATGTTTGTTTAGATCTATCTATCTATCTATGTTTGTTTAGATCTATCTATCTATCTATCTATCTATGTTTGTTTAGATCTATCTATCTATCTATCTATCTATCTATCTATCTATCTATCTATCTATCTATGTTTGTTTAGATCTATCTATCTATCTATGTTTGTTTAGATCTATCTATCTATCTATCTATGTTTGTTTAGATCTATCTATCTATCTATCTATCTATCTATCTATCTATCTATGTTTGTTTAGATCTATCTATCTATATAACTATCTATGTTTGTTTAGATCTATCTATCTATCTATCTATCTATCTATCTATCTATCTATCTATCTATCTATCTATCTATGTTTGTTTAGATCTATCTATCTATATATCTATCTATGTTTGTTTAGATCTATCTATCTATCTATCTATCTATCTATCTATCTATGTTTGTTTAGATCTATCTATCTATCTATCTATCTATTTTTGTTTAGATCTATCTATCTATCTATGTTTGTTTAGATCTATCTATCTATCTATGTTTGTTTAGATCTATCTATCTATCTATCTATCTATCTATCTATCTATGTTTGTTTAGATCTATCTATCTATCTATGTTTGTTTAGATCTATCTATCTATCTATCTATCTATCTATCTATCTATCTATCTATCTATGTTTGTTTAGATCTATCTATCTATCTATGTTTGTTTAGATCTATCTATCTATCTATCTATTTTTTTTAGATCTATCTATCTATCTATCTATCTATCTATCTATCTATCTATCTATCTATCTATCTATCTATGTTTGTTTAGATCTATCTCTCTCTCTCTCTCTATCTATCTATCTATCTATCTATCTATCTATCTATGTTTGTTTAGATCTATCTATCTATCTATCTATCTATCTATCTATCTATCTATGTATGTTTGTTTAGATCTATCTATCTATCTATCTATCTATCTATCTATCTATCTATGTTTGTTTAGATCTATCTATCTATATATCTATCTGTGTTTGTTTAGATCTATCTATCTATCTATCTACCTATCTATCTATGTTTGTTTAGATCTATCTATCTATCTATGTTTGTTTAGATCTATCTATCTATCTATCTATCTATGTTTGTTTAGATCTATCTATCTATCTATCTATCTATCTATCTATCTATCTATCTATGTTTGTTTAGATCTATCTATCTATCTATCTATCTATCTATCTATGTTTGTTTCGATCTATCTATCTATCTATCTATCTATCTATCTATCTATCTATGTTTGTTTCGATCTATCTATCTATCTATGTTTGTTTAGATCTATCTATCTATCTATGTTTGTTTAGATCTATCTATCTATCTATCTATGTTTGTTTAGATCTATCTATCTATCTATCTATGTTTGTTTAGATCTATCTATCTATCTATCTATCTATCTATCTATGTTTGTTTCGATCTATCTATCTATCTATGTTTGTTTAGATCTATCTATCTATCTATGTTTGTTTAGATCTATCTATCTATCTATCTATATTTGTTTAGATCTATCTATCTATCTATCTATCTATCTATCTATCTATCTATCTATGTTCGTTTAGATCTATCTATCTATCTATGTTTATTTAGATCTATCTATCTATATATCTATCTATCTATCTATCTATCTATCTATCTATCTATCTATCTATGTTTGTTTAGATCTATCTATCTATCTATCGATCTATCTATTTTTGTTTAGATCTATCTATCTATCTATCTATCTATCTATCTATCTATCTATCTATCTATCTATGTTTGTTTAGATCTATCTATCTATCTATGTTTGTTTAGATCTATCTATCTATCTATGTTTGTTTAGATCTATCTATCTATCTATCTATCTATGTTTGTTTAGATCTATCTATCTATCTATGTTTGTTTAGATCTATCTATCTATCTATGTTTGTTTAGATCTATCTATCTATCTATCTATGTTTGTTTAGATCTATCTATCTATCTATCTATCTATCTATCTATCTATCTATGTTTGTTTAGATCTATCTATCTATCTATGTTTGTTTAGATCTATCTATCTATCTATCTATTTTTTTTTAGATCTATCTCTCTCTCTATCTATCTATCTATCTATCTATGTTTGTTTAGATCTATCTATCTATCTATCTATCTATCTATCTATCTATCTATCTATCTATGTTTGTTTAGATCTATCTATCTATCTATGTTTGTTTAGATCTATCTATCTATCTATCTATCTATCTATCTATGTTTGTTTAGATCTATCTATCTATCTATGTTTGTTTAGATCTATCTATCTATCTATCTATGTTTGTTTAGATCTATCTCTCTCTCTATCTATCTATCTATCTATCTATCTATCTATCTATCTATGTTTGTTTAGATCTATCTATCTATCTATCTATCTATCTATCTATCTATCTATCTATCTATCTATCTATCTATGTTTGTTTAGATCTATCTATCTATCTATCTATCTATCTATCTCTCTCTCTATCCATCTATCTATGTTTGTTTAGATCTATCTATCTATATATCTATCTATGTTTGTTTAGATCTATCTATCTATCTATCTATCTATCTATCTATGTTTGTTTAGATCTATCTATCTATCTATCTATCTATCTATGTTTGTTTAGATCTATCTATCTATCTATCTATCTATCTATCTATCTATCTATCTATCTATCTATCTATCTATCTATGTTTGTTTAGATCTATCTATCTATCTATGTTTGTTTAGATCTATCTATCTATCTATCTATTTTTTTTAGATCTATCTATCTATCTATCTATCTATCTATCTATCTATCTATCTATCTATGTTTGTTTAGATCTATCTCTCTCTCTCTCTCTATCTATCTATCTATCTATCTATCTATGTTTGTTTAGATCTATCTATCTATCTATCTATCTATCTATCTATCTATCTATCTATCTATCTATGTATGTTTGTTTAGATCTATCTATCTATCTATCTATCTATCTATCTATCTATGTTTGTTTAGATCTATCTATCTATATATCTATCTGTGTTTGTTTAGATCTATCTATCTATCTATCTACATATCTATCTATGTTTGTTTAGATCTATCTATCTATCTATGTTTGTTTAGATCTATCTATCTATCTATCTATCTATGTTTGTTTAGATCTATCTATCTATCTATCTATCTATCTATCTATGTTTGTTTAGATCTATCTATCTATCTATCTATCTATCTATCTATCTATCTATCTATCTATCTATGTTTGTTTCGATCTATCTATCTATCTATCTATCTATCTATGTTTGTTTCGATCTATCTATCTATCTATGTTTGTTTAGATCTATCTATCTATCTATCTATGTTTGTTTAGATCTATCTATCTATCTATCTATGTTTGTTTAGATCTATCTATCTATCTATCTATCTATCTATCTATGTTTGTTTCGATCTATCTATCTATCTATGTTTGTTTAGATCTATCTATCTATCTATCTATATTTGTTTAGATCTATCTATCTATCTATCTATCTATCTATCTATCTATCTATCTATCTATCTATGTTCGTTTAGATCTATCTATCTATCTATGTTTATTTAGATCTATCTATCTATATATCTATCTATCTATCTATCTATCTATCTATCTATCTATCTATCTATCTATCTATCTATCTATCTATGTTTGTTTAGATCTATCTATCTATCTATCTATCTATCTATCTATCTATCTATTTTTGTTTAGATCTATCTATCTATCTATCTATCTATCTATCTATCTATCTATCTATCTATCTATCTATCTATGTTTGTTTAGATCTATCTATCTATCTATGTTTGTTTAGATCTATCTATCTATCTATGTTTGTTTAGATCTATCTATCTATCTATCTATCTATCTATCTATCTATCTATCTATCTATCTATCTATGTTTGTTTAGATCTATCTATCTATCTATGTTTGTTTAGATCTATCTATCTATCTATGTTTGTTTAGATCTATCTATCTATCTATCTATGTTTGTTTAGATCTATCTATCTATCTATGTTTGTTTAGATCTATCTATCTATCTATCTATCTATGTTTGTTTAGATCTATCTATCTATCTATCTATCTATCTATCTATCTATCTATCTATCTATGTTTGTTTAGATCTATCTATCTATCTATCTATCTATCTATCTATGTTTGTTTCGATCTATCTATCTATCTATCTATCTATCTATGTTTGTTTCGATCTATCTATCTATCTATGTTTGTTTAGATCTATCTATCTATCTATGTTTGTTTAGATCTATCTATCTATCTATCTATGTTTGTTTAGATCTATCTATCTATCTATCTATGTTTGTTTAGATCTATCTATCTATCTATCTATCTATCTATCTATCTATCTATGTTTGTTTCGATCTATCTATCTATCTATGTTTGTTTAGATCTATCTATCTATCTATGTTTGTTTAGATCTATCTATCTATCTATCTATATTTGTTTAGATCTATCTATCTATCTATCTATCTATCTATCTATGTTCGTTTAGATCTATCTATCTATCTATGTTTATTTAGATCTATCTATCTATATATCTATCTATCTATCTATCTATCTATCTATCTATCTATCTATGTTTGTTTAGATCTATCTATCTATCTATCTATCTATCTATCTATTTTTGTTTAGATCTATCTATCTATCTATCTATCTATCTATCTATCTATCTATCTATCTATCTATCTATCTATCTATCTATGTTTGTTTAGATCTATCTATCTATCTATGTTTGTTTAGATCTATCTATCTATCTATGTTTGTTTAGATCTATCTATCTATCTATCTATCTATCTATGTTTGTTTAGATCTATCTATCTATCTATGTTTGTTTAGATCTATCTATCTATCTATGTTTGTTTAGATCTATCTATCTATCTATCTATGTTTGTTTAGATCTATCTATCTATCTATGTTTGTTTAGATCTATCTATCTATCTATCTATCTATGTTTGTTTAGATCTATCTATCTATCTATCTATCTATCTATCTATCTATCTATCTATCTATCTATCTATCTATGTTTGTTTAGATCTATCTATCTATCTATCTATCTATCTATCTATCTATGTTTGTTTCGATCTATCTATCTATCTATCTATCTATCTATGTTTGTTTCGATCTATCTATCTATCTATGTTTGTTTAGATCTATCTATCTATCTATGTTTGTTTAGATCTATCTATCTATCTATCTATGTTTGTTTAGATCTATCTATCTATCTATCTATGTTTGTTTAGATCTATCTATCTATCTATCTATCTATCTATCTATCTATCTATCTATCTATGTTTGTTTCGATCTATCTATCTATCTATGTTTGTTTAGATCTATCTATCTATCTATGTTTGTTTAGATCTATCTATCTATCTATCTATATTTGTTTAGATCTATCTATCTATCTATCTATCTATCTATGTTCGTTTAGATCTATCTATCTATCTATGTTTATTTAGATCTATCTATCTATATATCTATCTATCTATCTATCTATCTATCTATCTATCTATGTTTGTTTAGATCTATCTATCTATCTATCTATCTATCTATCTATTTTTGTTTAGATCTATCTATCTATCTATCTATCTATCTATCTATCTATCTATCTATCTATCTATCTATCTATGTTTGTTTAGATCTATCTATCTATCTATGTTTGTTTAGATCTATCTATCTATCTATGTTTGTTTAGATCTATCTATCTATCTATCTATCTATCTATGTTTGTTTAGATCTATCTATCTATCTATGTTTGTTTAGATCTATCTATCTATCTATGTTTGTTTAGATCTATCTATCTATCTATCTATGTTTGTTTAGATCTATCTATCTATCTATCTATCTATCTATCTATCTATCTATCTATCTATGTTTGTTTAGATCTATCTATCTATCTATGTTTGTTTAGATCTATCTATCTATCTATCTATTTTTTTTTAGATCTATCTCTCTCTCTATCTATCTATCTATCTATCTATGTTTGTTTAGATCTATCTATCTATCTATCTATCTATCTATCTATCTATCTATGTTTGTTTAGATCTATCTATCTATCTATGTTTGTTTAGATCTATCTATCTATCTATCTATCTATCTATCTATCTATCTATCTATGTTTGTTTAGATCTATCTATCTATCTATGTTTGTTTAGATCTATCTATCTATCTATCTATGTTTGTTTAGATCTATCTCTCTCTCTATCTATCTATCTATCTATCTATCTATCTATCTATGTTTGTTTAGATCTATCTATCTATCTATCTATCTATCTATCTATCTATCTATCTATCTATGTTTGTTTAGATCTATCTATCTATCTATCTATCTATCTATCTATCTCTCTCTCTATCCATCTATCTATGTTTGTTTAGATCTATCTATCTATATATCTATCTATGTTTGTTTAGATCTATCTATCTATCTATCTATCTATCTATGTTTGTTTAGATCTATCTATCTATCTATCTATCTATTTTTGTTTAGATCTATCTATCTATCTATGTTTGTTTAGATCTATCTATCTATCTATGTTTGTTTAGATCTATCTATCTATCTATCTATCTATCTATGTTTGTTTAGATCTATCTATCTATCTATCTATCTATCTATCTATCTATCTATCTATCTATCTATCTATGTTTGTTTAGATCTATCTATCTATCTATGTTTGTTTAGATCTATCTATCTATCTATCTATTTTTTTTAGATCTATCTATCTATCTATCTATCTATCTATCTATCTATCTATCTATCTATCTATGTTTGTTTAGATCTATCTCTCTCTCTCTCTCTATCTATCTATCTATCTATCTATCTATGTTTGTTTAGATCTATCTATCTATCTATCTATCTATCTATCTATCTATCTATGTATGTTTGTTTAGATCTATCTATCTATCTATCTATCTATCTATCTATCTATGTTTGTTTAGATCTATCTATCTATATATCTATCTGTGTTTGTTTAGATCTATCTATCTATCTATCTACCTATCTATCTATGTTTGTTTAGATCTATCTATCTATCTATGTTTGTTTAGATCTATCTATCTATCTATCTATCTATGTTTGTTTAGATCTATCTATCTATCTATCTATCTATCTATCTATCTATGTTTGTTTAGATCTATCTATCTATCTATCTATCTATCTATCTATCTATCTATCTATGTTTGTTTCGATCTATCTATCTATCTATCTATCTATGTTTGTTTCGATCTATCTATCTATCTATGTTTGTTTAGATCTATCTATCTATCTATCTATGTTTGTTTAGATCTATCTATCTATCTATCTATGTTTGTTTAGATCTATCTATCTATCTATCTATCTATCTATCTATGTTTGTTTCGATCTATCTATCTATCTATGTTTGTTTAGATCTATCTATCTATCTATCTATATTTGTTTAGATCTATCTATCTATCTATCTATCTATCTATCTATCTATCTATCTATCTATCTATGTTCGTTTAGATCTATCTATCTATCTATGTTTATTTAGATCTATCTATCTATATATCTATCTATCTATCTATCTATCTATCTATCTATCTATCTATCTATCTATCTATCTATCTATCTATCTATGTTTGTTTAGATCTATCTATCTATCTATCTATCTATCTATCTATTTTTGTTTAGATCTATCTATCTATCTATCTATCTATCTATCTATCTATCTATCTATCTATCTATCTATCTATCTATGTTTGTTTAGATCTATCTATCTATCTATGTTTGTTTAGATCTATCTATCTATCTATGTTTGTTTAGATCTATCTATCTATCTATCTATCTATCTATCTATCTATCTATCTATCTATGTTTGTTTAGATCTATCTATCTATCTATGTTTGTTTAGATCTATCTATCTATCTATGTTTGTTTAGATCTATCTATCTATCTATCTATGTTTGTTTAGATCTATCTATCTATCTATCTATCTATCTATCTATCTATCTATCTATGTATGTTTGTTTAGATCTATCTATCTATCTATCTATCTATCTATCTATCTATCTATCTATCTATGTTTGTTTAGATCTATCTATCTATATATCTATCTGTGTTTGTTTAGATCTATCTATCTATCTATCTACCTATCTATCTATGTTTGTTTAGATCTATCTATCTATCTATGTTTGTTTAGATCTATCTATCTATCTATCTATGTTTGTTTAGATCTATCTATCTATCTATCTATCTATCTATCTATCTATCTATCTATCTATCTATGTTTGTTTAGATCTATCTATCTATCTATCTATCTATCTATGTTTGTTTCGATCTATCTATCTATCTATCTATCTATCTATCTATGTTTGTTTCGATCTATCTATCTATCTATGTTTGTTTAGATCTATCTATCTATCTATGTTTGTTTAGATCTATCTATCTATCTATCTATCTATCTATCTATCTATGTTTGTTTAGATCTATCTATCTATCTATGTTTGTTTAGATCTATCTATCTATCTATGTTTGTTTAGATCTATCTATCTATCTATCTATGTTTGTTTAGATCTATCTATCTATCTATGTTTGTTTAGATCTATCTATCTATCTATCTATCTATCTATGTTTGTTTAGATCTATCTATCTATCTATCTATCTATCTATCTATCTATCTATCTATCTATGTTTGTTTAGATCTATCTATCTATCTATCTATCTATCTATCTATGTTTGTTTCGATCTATCTATCTATCTATCTATCTATCTATCTATGTTTGTTTCGATCTATCTATCTATCTATGTTTGTTTAGATCTATCTATCTATCTATGTTTGTTTAGATCTATCTATCTATCTATCTATGTTTGTTTAGATCTATCTATCTATCTATCTATGTTTGTTTAGATCTATCTATCTATCTATCTATCTATCTATCTATCTATCTATCTATCTATCTATGTTTGTTTCGATCTATCTATCTATCTATGTTTGTTTAGATCTATCTATCTATCTATGTTTGTTTAGATCTATCTATCTATCTATCTATATTTGTTTAGATCTATCTATCTATCTATCTATCTATCTATCTATGTTCGTTTAGATCTATCTATCTATCTATGTTTATTTAGATCTATCTATCTATATATCTATCTATCTATCTATCTATCTATCTATCTATCTATCTATCTATGTTTGTTTAGATCTATCTATCTATCTATCTATCTATCTATCTATTTTTGTTTAGATCTATCTATCTATCTATCTATCTATCTATCTATCTATCTATCTATCTATCTATGTTTGTTTAGATCTATCTATCTATCTATGTTTGTTTAGATCTATCTATCTATCTATGTTTGTTTAGATCTATCTATCTATCTATCTATCTATCTATCTATGTTTGTTTAGATCTATCTATCTATCTATGTTTGTTTAGATCTATCTATCTATCTATGTTTGTTTAGATCTATCTATCTATCTATCTATGTTTGTTTAGATCTATCTATCTATCTATCTATCTATCTATCTATCTATCTATCTATGTTTGTTTAGATCTATCTATCTATCTATGTTTGTTTAGATCTATCTATCTATCTATCTATTTTTTTTTAGATCTATCTCTCTCTCTATCTATCTATCTATCTATCTATGTTTGTTTAGATCTATCTATCTATCTATCTATCTATCTATCTATCTATCTATCTATCTATCTATGTTTGTTTAGATCTATCTATCTATCTATGTTTGTTTAGATCTATCTATCTATCTATCTATCTATCTATCTATCTATCTATCTATCTATGTTTGTTTAGATCTATCTATCTATCTATGTTTGTTTAGATCTATCTATCTATCTATCTATGTTTGTTTAGATCTATCTCTCTCTCTATCTATCTATCTATCTATCTATCTATCTATCTATCTATGTTTGTTTAGATCTATCTATCTATCTATCTATCTATCTATCTATCTATGTTTTTTTAGATCTATCTATCTATCTATCTATCTATCTATCTATCTATCTATCTCTCTCTCTATCCATCTATCTATGTTTGTTTAGATCTATCTATCTATATATCTATCTATGTTTGTTTAGATCTATCTATCTATCTATCTATCTATGTTTGTTTAGATCTATCTATCTATCTATCTATCTATTTTTGTTTAGATCTATCTATCTATCTATGTTTGTTTAGATCTATCTATCTATCTATGTTTGTTTAGATCTATCTATCTATCTATCTATCTATCTATGTTTGTTTAGATCTATCTATCTATCTATCTATCTATCTATCTATCTATCTATCTATCTATCTATGTTTGTTTAGATCTATCTATCTATCTATGTTTGTTTAGATCTATCTATCTATCTATCTATTTTTTTTAGATCTATCTATCTATCTATCTATCTATCTATCTATCTATCTATCTATGTTTGTTTAGATCTATCTCTCTCTCTCTCTCTATCTATCTATCTATCTATCTATCTATGTTTGTTTAGATCTATCTATCTATCTATCTATCTATCTATCTATCTATCTATCTATCTATCTATGTTTGTTTAGATCTATCTATCTATCTATCTATCTATCTATCTATCTATCTATCTATGTTTGTTTAGATCTATCTATCTATATATCTATCTGTGTTTGTTTAGATCTATCTATCTATCTATCTACCTATCTATCTATGTTTGTTTAGATCTATCTATCTATCTATGTTTGTTTAGATCTATCTATCTATCTATCTATCTATGTTTGTTTAGATCTATCTATCTATCTATCTATCTATGTTTGTTTAGATCTATCTATCTATCTATCTATCTATCTATCTATGTTTGTTTCGATCTATCTATCTATCTATCTATCTATGTTTGTTTCGATCTATCTATCTATCTATGTTTGTTTAGATCTATCTATCTATCTATCTATGTTTGTTTAGATCTATCTATCTATCTATCTATGTTTGTTTAGATCTATCTATCTATCTATCTATCTATCTATCTATCTATCTATCTATGTTTGTTTCGATCTATCTATCTATCTATGTTTGTTTAGATCTATCTATCTATCTATCTATATTTGTTTAGATCTATCTATCTATCTATCTATCTATCTATCTATCTATCTATCTATCTATCTATGTTCGTTTAGATCTATCTATCTATCTATGTTTATTTAGATCTATCTATCTATATATCTATCTATCTATCTATCTATCTATCTATCTATCTATCTATCTATCTATCTATCTATCTATGTTTGTTTAGATCTATCTATCTATCTATCTATCTATCTATTTTTGTTTAGATCTATCTATCTATCTATCTATCTATCTATCTATCTATCTATCTATCTATCTATCTATCTATCTATCTATCTATGTTTGTTTAGATCTATCTATCTATCTATGTTTGTTTAGATCTATCTATCTATCTATGTTTGTTTAGATCTATCTATCTATCTATCTATCTATCTATCTATGTTTGTTTAGATCTATCTATCTATCTATGTTTGTTTAGATCTATCTATCTATCTATGTTTGTTTAGATCTATCTATCTATCTATCTATGTTTGTTTAGATCTATCTATCTATCTATCTATCTATCTATCTATCTATCTATCTATCTATGTTTGTTTAGATCTATCTATCTATCTATGTTTGTTTAGATCTATCTATCTATCTATCTATTTTTTTTTAGATCTATCTATCTATCTATCTATCTATCTATCTATCTATGTTTGTTTAGATCTATCTCTCTCTCTATCTATCTATCTATCTATCTATCTATCTATCTATGTTTGTTTAGATCTATCTATCTATCTATCTATCTATCTATCTATCTATCTATGTTTGTTTAGATCTATCTATCTATCTATCTATCTATCTATCTCTCTATCTATCTATCTATCTATGTTTGTTTAGATCTATCTATCTATATATCTATCTGTGTTTGTTTAGATCTATCTATCTATCTATCTACCTATCTATCTATGTTTGTTTAGATCTATCTATCTATCTATCTATCTATCTATGTTTGTTTAGATCTATCTATCTATCTATCTATCTATCTATCTATCTATCTATCTATCTATCTATCTATC
>OY757926.1:17381399-17383899 GCA_963585895.1 Sepioteuthis lessoniana
TTTAGATCTATCTATCTATATATCTATCTATCTATCTATCTATCTATCTATCTATCTATGTTTGTTTAGATCTATCTATCTATCTATCTATCTATCTATTTTTGTTTAGATCTATCTATCTATCTATCTATCTATCTATCTATCTATCTATCTATCTATCTATCTATCTATGTTTGTTTAGATCTATCTATCTATCTATGTTTGTTTAGATCTATCTATCTATCTATGTTTGTTTAGATCTATCTATCTATCTATCTATCTATCTATGTTTGTTTAGATCTATCTATCTATCTATGTTTGTTTTGATCTATCTATCTATCTATGTTTGTTTAGATCTATCTATCTATCTATCTATGTTTGTTTAGATCTATCTATCTATCTATCTATCTATCTATCTATGTTTGTTTAGATCTATCTATCTATCTATGTTTGTTTAGATCTATCTATCTATCTATCTATTTTTTTTTAGATCTATCTCTCTCTCTATCTATCTATCTATCTATCTATGTTTGTTTAGATCTATCTATCTATCTATCTATCTATCTATCTATCTATCTATCTATCTATGTTTGTTTAGATCTATCTATCTATCTATGTTTGTTTAGATCTATCTATCTATCTATCTATCTATCTATCTATGTTTGTTTAGATCTATCTATCTATCTATGTTTGTTTAGATCTATCTATCTATCTATCTATGTTCGTTTAGATCTATCTCTCTCTCTATCTATCTATCTATCTATCTATCTATCTATCTATGTTTGTTTAGATCTATCTATCTATCTATCTATCTATCTATCTATCTATCTATCTATCTATCTATCTATGTTTGTTTAGATCTATCTATCTATCTATCTATCTATCTATCTATCTCTCTATCTATCTATCTATCTATGTTTGTTTAGATCTATCTATCTATATATCTATCTATGTTTGTTTAGATCTATCTATCTATCTATCTATCTATCTATCTATGTTTGTTTAGATCTATCTATCTATCTATCTATCTATTTTTGTTTAGATCTATCTATCTATCTATGTTTGTTTAGATCTATCTATCTATCTATGTTTGTTTAGATCTATCTATCTATCTATCTATCTATCTATGTTTGTTTAGATCTATCTATCTATCTATCTATCTATCTATCTATCTATCTATGTTTGTTTAGATCTATCTATCTATCTATGTTTGTTTAGATCTATCTATCTATCTATCTATCTATTTTTTTTAGATCTATCTATCTATCTATCTATCTATCTATCTATCTATCTATCTATGTTTGTTTAGATCTATCTCTCTCTCTCTCTCTATCTATCTATCTATCTATCTATGTTTGTTTAGATCTATCTATCTATCTATCTATCTATCTATCTATCTATCTATCTATGTATGTTTGTTTAGATCTATCTATCTATCTATCTATCTATCTATCTATCTATCTATGTTTGTTTAGATCTATCTATCTATATATCTATCTGTGTTTGTTTAGATCTATCTATCTATCTATCTACCTATCTATCTATGTTTGTTTAGATCTATCTATCTATCTATGTTTGTTTAGATCTATCTATCTATCTATCTATCTATGTTTGTTTAGATCTATCTATCTATCTATCTATCTATCTATCTATCTATCTATGTTTGTTTAGATCTATCTATCTATCTATCTATCTATCTATCTATGTTTGTTTCGATCTATCTATCTATCTATCTATCTATCTATGTTTGTTTCGATCTATCTATCTATCTATGTTTGTTTAGATCTATCTATCTATCTATCTATGTTTGTTTAGATCTATCTATCTATCTATCTATGTTTGTTTAGATCTATCTATCTATCTATGTTTGTTTAGATCTATCTATCTATCTATCTATATTTGTTTAGATCTATCTATCTATCTATCTATCTATCTATCTATCTATCTATGTTCGTTTAGATCTATCTATCTATCTATGTTTATTTAGATCTATCTATCTATATATCTATCTATCTATCTATCTATCTATCTATCTATCTATCTATGTTTGTTTAGATCTATCTATCTATCTATCTATCTATCTATCTATCTATCTATCTATCTATTTTTGTTTAGATCTATCTATCTATCTATCTATCTATCTATCTATCTATCTATCTATCTATCTATGTTTGTTTAGATCTATCTATCTATCTATGTTTGTTTAGATCTATCTATCTATCTATGTTTGTTTAGATCTATCTATCTATCTATCTATCTATCTATCTATCTATCTATCTATGTTTGTTTAGATCTATCTATCTATCTATGTTTGTTTAGATCTATCTATCTATCTATGTTTGTTTAGATCTATCTATCTATCTATCTATGTTTGTTTAGATCTATCTATCTATCTATCTATCTATCTATCTATCTATCTATCTATCTATCTATGTTTGTTTAGATCTATCTATCTATCTATGTTTGTTTAGATCTATCTATCTATCTATCTATTTTTTTTTAGATCTATCTATCTATCTAT
>OY757926.1:17391399-17483350 GCA_963585895.1 Sepioteuthis lessoniana
ACCCTTCTATTTACCCATAGCTGTAGGGAGAATAATTGGATTCATACCTTTCCCAAGGGTATTAGTGCAATGTGAAATGCAATCAGTCTCGTCCAGGATTTGAACTCGTGTCGCCGAGTCCATTTCCTACGACGATAACCATTACACCACGTGCACCTCCCAAATCCTCTTTATCATCATCATCATCATTATCCTGCCGCACCATCAACACGGATCTCCCTTACCTTCTCTCGCCACCAGTCTCTATTGTCCATCTCTCCCGGGTAGTCTTCAAGGCTATATCCTGTATCGCCACAGAGCTGTTGTAAATAGGTTCTAGCCGGTCGTCCTGCTTTGCTCGTCCATCTGAAGGGGTCAACAGTAGTGTATCGCTTATGAGTTCCTCCCCACGTCTCCAGCAGTGTTCCGCGTGTCTGTTTCCTCTAACTTGAATAGTTTTCATGATGGGTGGTTGGTGGCCGTATAGCTGCTGCTTTGTCGGGTTACTGCCTCCAGGACTTGTTCAATATTGCTTCCCGCATTCTTGTGTAATTGCCGTCAAGCTTTTTCTCCATACGTTTAGTCAGCGCCTATGTAGTGGATCTACATAGTAGTATCGGCACGACCGTTGCTTAGAAAAACTGTGCTTTATTTTATCGGTCAGGTCTGATTTCCATATGATCGATAGCCTATCGAAAGTTGTCTATGGCTTTGCTAGTCTCGTGTTGATGTCTTTCTCTGTTGATGAGACACTGCTTCCAAGGTAGGTGAACTTGTCCACGAGTTTCAAAGGACCACCCTTTAGTGTGGAGATACTGCTTCTTGGATTAAAGCACATATATTCCGCCTTGTCTGCTTTCACATAGAGGCCTATCCATCCAACTGCTGGTTCCAGACTATGTAGCATGGTTTTAGCTTGGGTGGGTGTATTTCCTAGAAGCGCCATATCATTGGCGTTGTCAGCGTCCGTAGTTGTTAGTGCTGGATATCTTCTGCTTATTTCCTTTGCTAGCTTCAATGAGAAATCCTCTTTATACATATATATTAAATATATACGATGAGTAAACATATCTTGTTGATAACATTTTCAAACATGCTCAAGCTTACTATTACAGCACACAATTAAATTGTTTGAAGTATGGCTATCTAATACGAATAATTCCATTTAATATCAATATTTGATTGCACAGAGTTAAATGCTTTCAAGTATTGTTATGTTAAAGTAACAATATAACATCTGTCAGTAGTTTGCATTCATATAAGTAGATATACATGATATGTAAGATATTAGTTTGTCCAAAATTTTCCTGTTTGATGAGTTAAAATTGTTACGTTTCGCTCAGGCCAAACAAATGACCAAACGTAATATATATAAAAATATATATTTATTTTCTCAACGGATGCTTGTGTGAAGTAGGAGCAATCAGGAGAGGTATTCAAATCGTTCGTCTATGAGGCCAGGGCACTTTGGTGTAAGTTAGACGATGGCCTAGAAAACGCATGTGGGGTAAGGACGGGACAAGCTTGCGTGAACAGCGGAATTTCACTGCCTTCCGTTCAACATCGTCGACCTTATATTACTATCAAACTCCCACGCGGAGATATGGACACGCCTCTTCGCCCATGCAATATCCTCCCATAACTGGCCAACGAAACGTGCAACTTCCGCCCTCTTTGGTGTGACATGTTTGATCATCATCGAGCGGAAATAACTGTCATGCAGTTCACATATCACTTACTTCCGGTGCATTACTTTGTGACTGCACCGTGGGATTTTAACCGCGTTCCATATTGTCAGCCAAGCTGTATTTTACAAAATTAACTCGTTTGCAAACTCGTCTTGCAATTGTTTCTCTACAGTTAAATTGTTTCAGTTATTCCTAACATAATCTTATTCAATATAAATCATTTGTTTGCACACAGTGAAGAGGTTACAGGTATTGCTCTTTAACACTAATTTTTCTATTCAGCCTTACCCATTCGCTTGCTCTGTCAAATGGTACCAGATATTGTTATGTATCATTAAAAATTAAATTAAGCATCAGTCATTTGTTTACACACATTTGATTGATTTAACATTTCTATTGCAAACAATTCAATTTAGCTTAAGTTATTTTTTTTCACACAGTTCAAATGTCAAACAGTTCTATTTGACCAATAGATAGGACTCTATCAGGTGCTACCACTCCGGGCCAGAGTGGATCAAGGAGCAATGGCAATAAACGGGTTATCTGCTTTCCCCAAAGTTCCAGCATTGATAAGGCTTCAATGTCAGATTGTTTTTGTCATAATTTGGACATCCGTTGTTGTGGGGATGGATCTTACCCATCTACAAAGATGCAGTTGGTGAATTCTATTGGCTCCACCTAGCTGACTGGGCCACTTCATGAAAAGTTTCAATTTTAGCAGCACTATATTCTTGTCCGATGTGTAAAGTGGGTGGTAACACAATAGTTACGGACTTAAAACCTTGGATGAAAGAAGCTATAAGCTTATATAATAATAGGATGCCGAAAATGTCTCAGTCCAGATAAAAAAGAAATTACTTTTTCAATCATTTCATTCTATTTCTTTGTTTGTAGGTGTGTATCTCAGACTTTTGACTTGATGAACCCTTTTGTAACCAAATTTAATTTCCATTCCCCACCTCCACAATAAATCAATTGAATATTACCGACATTTTTTTCTAAGTCTCCGAGGATGCCATGATAAGACGTATTGATTTTTAAAATGTTTTCAAGATTAGAATTTTAAAAAATCAGAAACGTTTTATCATTGGAATATTAAATCATATGATAACACCGAGATTAACTAATAAATATAGCTCAGTCGGCTGGGGAGTAGAAGTTTACACCGACTGTATCCCAGCAGAATGGTAAGACTCTCTCCCCAACGGGTGTCTTGTGATCCAATTGGCTGGAGCTGAAGAATACACCGATAGAATCTCAACAGAAAGGTAAGACTCTCTCCCCAACAAGTGTTCTGGCGTTCAGTCTGCTTGGACTGAAGAATTCACCGACTGTATCTCTGCAGAGGGGTAAGACTCTCCCCAACGAGTGTGCTGTGGTCCAGTCAGCTCGGGATGAAGAATACACCGCCTGTATCTCTGCAGAATGGTTAGGTTCTCTCCCCAACAACAGTCTGATGGACCTGAAGAATACATCGACTGTATCTCTGCAGAGGATAAGACTCTCTACCTAACGTGGGTTCTAACGTCTAGTCCTGTTGTCCAGTCATCTGTGGCTGAAGAATACACCGACTGTATCACAGCAGATGGGTAAGACTACTGCCCCCACAACGAGTATCTCGTGGTCCAGTCGGCTGGGGCTGAAGTATACACCGACTGTATCTCCTAGAGGGGTAAGACTCTCTCCCCAATGAGTGTTCTGTCATCCAGTCTGCTGGGGCTGAAGAATACACCGACTATATCTCTGCAGAGGGGCAAGACTATCTCCGCAACAAGTATCTTGTGGTCCAGTCGGCTGGGGCGGAAGAATACACCGACTGTATATATGCAGAGGGGCAAGACTATCTCCGCAACAAGTATCTTGTGGTCCAGTTGGCTGGGGCTGAAATATACATCGACTGTGTCTTTGCAGAGGGGTAAGACTCATCCCGAACGAGTGTCCTGGATATAACACTAAAATATCTTATGGTGTGGCCCAGCCTTTAAACTTTTGGGATTAAAGAATACCCCTGCATTGCAATTGCTTTCAGGTCAACTCTTACCCGGAGAGTTAGCCTCTGATAGGGTCCTATCTTTGAATCAAATAGAAATGTTTGACCATTTAAACAGTAAAAAAAATGAATTGTGAGAAATAGAATTGTTTAACCATCTAACTGAGTGTAACCAAACGCTGGATGTTTAATTTTATGGATAGAACTATTTAACTGTGTGTAAGAAAAAGTCATTCCTGAGGAATACTTAAAACCGTTTTCCTGTACGCAGAATAGAGTTATTGGTATTACATAGCAATACTTGAAACAGTATTTTGTTTGCAAATGAATAAATGATGTTGAAAATAATAATTAGTGTTAAGTAGCAACACTTGAAACAACTTCACGGTGGGCAAACAAATGATAATATTAAATAGAAATGTTTGTATTAGATCGTAATGATTGAAACCATTTTACTGTAGAAAAATTAACAACACTTGTGCGCAACCAATTTAGTTCCAACTTATTCAATAAGACAATTACCTACAAACTGCTCATTCATAAATTATATATGTATTAACAAATAACTGTGTGTAAATAAATGACTTTCAGCTAAATGAAATTCTTTGAAACAAAACTATTTGATTATTTAATTCTGTGTAAACAAATGAGTGATGGTTAATTGAATTGGTTGGGATACATACCTTTTCATGGGACAATTTAACTGTATGCAAATAAACGACGTTGAATAAAATAGTTAATGTTAAATAGAAATATTGTAATCACTACACTGTAACGCAGTTTCTTCCTAGCAGCGATCGTGTCGATACTGCTTACATGGACGCTAACTAAAAGGCCGGAGAAAAAGCTTGACAGCAACTACGCAAGAATGCTGTGAGCAATATCGAAAAAGTCATGGAGGCAACACCCAACAAAACAGCAGCTATACGGCCCACTTCCACTCATAAAGAAAAGTAAAAAATTAGACAAACCAGACATGCAGGATATTGCTGTAGAAGTAGGGACGAGCTCATTAGTGATACACTTCTATGGACCCCTTCACATTGCCGAGCAAAAGCAGGGCGACCAGCACGAACCTACATACAGCAGCTCTGTGGGGATATGGGGTCCCTGAGGACCTGCCAGAAGCGATGAACGATAGGGATAGGTGGCGAGAAAAGGTCAGGAATATCCGTACTGATGGCCCGAAAAAATGATGATGAAGACTCTTTCTATACAGAAATATTAATAAATGAAGAGGGTTATTTGGGTATGTTAGAAATAATTAAAATCATTTAACTGTGTAGAAATATTACCAATACTTGGGTACAAACAAATTAGTTCAAAATTACTTAATAATTTAGCAGTTTTATTTTTTTTAAATCAGTTTAGCTTAAGTCATGTTTGCTCACAGTCTAAATATTAAACAGTTATATATGTCCCATAAAATAGGACCCTATTAGGTGCTACCACTCCGCGCCAGAGTGGATCTGGGAGCGATGGCAATAAACGGGTAATCTGCTTCTCCAAAGGCTCCTGCATTGAATAATTTAAACCATTTAACTGTATAGAAATAATAACAATGCCTGTGTGCTAACAAATTAGTTTTAAGTCATTTAATAATACAATAATCTATAAATTATTCCCTCACACATATATATATATATATATATATATATATATATATATATGTATATATATATATAAGATTAGAGACTCGGTGGAAGATAGACAATCTAGAATTGCCTGGCAAACAATAAACGAAGTGAGCAGAAGAAAGAACACAGCCAAAGCAAAACTAAAAGCAGCAAACCAACAAGAAAGAATAAAACTGTGGAAACAGCACTTCGAAAACTTACTTGGAAACCCACCAAAAATAACGCATGAACCAATCACCAGAATAATTAGCAAACAATTAGACATTAAACTTGGACCGTTCACACAAGAAGAACTCGACTCGGTTCTCAGAAAAATTAAAAATAGGAAAGCTGCAGGACTGGACGAAATTCCCCCGGAAGTATGGAAGACCAGACAATTCGACGACATACTGCTCCGACACTGCAACGCAGTATACAATCAAAATCCGATAGATAGATGGACGAAGGGATGCATACTCCCCTTCCCTAAAAAGGGGGACCTCGGATTAGCCAAAAACTACCGAGGCATAACACTTACATCCATAGCTGCCAAAATCTACAATGCCCTACTACGAAACCGAATAGAACCCAAAATCGACAACATACTTAGAAAAAACCAAAATGGCTTCCGAAGAAATAGATCTACGACCTCACAAATATTAACCATCCGCAGAATCCTTGAAGGTGTACGGGCAAAGAACCTACAAGCGACATTAATATTTGTCGACTTTACCAAGGCTTTCGACTCCATTCACAGAGGAAAGATGGAACAAATCCTACTAGCGTACGGCATACCTAAAGAAACCGTAGCGGCAATAACGATTCTCTATAGAAACACTAAAGTAAAAGTACGATCACCAGATGGAGACACAGAATACTTCGACATTGTAGCAGGAGTACTACAAGGGGACACGCTGGCTCCGTATCTCTTTATCATTTGTCTAGACTACGTACTTAGAACATCGATTGACAAAATCAAAGAGAATGGCTTCGAACTGACGAAGAAAAGAACCAGAAGATACCCCGCAACAACAATTACCGACGCCGACTACGCCGATGACATAGCGATACTGGCAAATACACCTGACCAAGCCGAAACACTTCTGCATAGTTTGGAACGAGCAGCAGCAAGCATAGGCCTCCATGTTAATGCACACAAAACGGAATATATGTGCTATAACCAAACGGGGCCATCTCCACTCTAGAAGGAACCCCTCTTAAACTAGTAGACAAATTCACGTACCTAGGAAGCAGCGTCGAATCAACCGAAAAGGACATCGAAACGAGGTTAACGAAAGCATGGACAGCTATCAATAGGCTATCGACTATATGGAAATCAGACCTAACCGATAAAATGAAACGCAGTTTCTACCAGGCAGCGGTCACATCGATACTGCTATATGGATGCACTACATGGACGCTAACAAAACGGCTGGAGAAGAAACTAGATGGCAATTACACAAGAATGCTGCGTGCAATCCTGAACAAGTCCTGGCAGCAACACCCCACAAGACACCAACTGTACGGCCACCTGCCCCCTATCACGAAAACTATTCAAGTTAGGCGAACCAGACATGCAGGACATTGCTGGAGAAGCAGAGATGAACTCATAAGAGATGTACTCTTATGGATCCCCACACACGGCCGCGCAAAAGCAGGACGACCAGCACGAACGTACATTCAGCAACTATGTGAGGATACAGGTTGTTGTCCTGAAGACCTACCTAGGGCGATGAACGATAGGGAGGAGTGGCGAGAGAGGGTCAGGGATATCCGTGCTGCCAGCACAATATGATGATGATGATAACTGTTTATGTGTGTGTAAACAAAAGATTGTTAAATCCGGTTATCGCTAACAGAATGAAAACAGAAACTCCTATGGATTCAATAAAGGACGTAGTGTAATATACTGGCCGAGAGATCTTGTTTTATATATCTTGCCTTTCGGTTTAGTTAGGCTGCGAACCCTTCGCTTAGCGCATGGGTTCGTTAGGTGCAACTTGACCGCAGGTGTTCACGCGCGTGCAGGAAGGATGTGTCATGCAGAGATGTCAAAATAAAAATCCCAGTGAGTAAATGTGACTTGGGGATGTGAATGACGTCATGCACCGGAAGTGCGCGGACGATTTTGGGGGATTTGAGAAAAGTGAGTAAGTTGAGTCTTGCCGTCTGAAGAAGAATGGTGACTTTCGCTTGCTCGCCGAGGCCTTGTGGCGGGTGCCACACGTGTCGGGGGTGGGGGCAGATGGAAAAAGCAGCATAGAAAGATGGTATCTCTCTTCTTATGTCGAAAACCCTTTAAACTCAAATGTAATAAAAAGTTTCGTACCTGAACTAAGAAGTCGTAAGTGTTTTTCGTGTTTCGGGATTCCTATGTTCTAGATATATGAGTTATGAACATTATATGTACGTTTCACATATTCATGTATGGGTATATTACAGTAGTTCGAAGTTCCGTGAAGGTTCCCGAGTTCGACAAACACATGAAGAAGGCCGGAGGAGATATCGACCGAAACATTGTTGAAATAACAATAAGCATGAAGTCAATTGTCCGAAAACCCTCAATGATAAACATAATTCGTTAGAGTTATTTTACAAAACTTGAAATCATTTAAATGTCTTCAAATAAATAGTTGCACAGTCGACTTTGGCTGTAGAATACACCGACAGCATCTCTGCAGCGGGGTACGAGCCCCCTCATCAACAAGTATCCGGGATATGACGTTAAATAATCTGATGGTTTGGCTTCAGTAATTCTGGAGTTTTGGGAAATGTGGATAATCCTTTCATTGCCATCGCTCCCATCTCCACACAGGCCTGGATTTGTTGCACCTGATAGGGTCCTCTCTATTGGTCAAATAGAACTAAAATGCGTACTTAAGCTAAACTGAATTACTTGAAATAGAACTGTTTTGATATTTGAACTGCATACTTGTGTTAAACTGAATTGTTTGAAAAAGAACTGTTTATTTGTATAAAAATGGATTCGGCATAAAATATCTTATCAAGATTGAAATGTCATATACCGAAAGAAACAAACAAAACAAAAATCAAATGAATAGTTAAGAGTAAAATTCTTTCTATGTTAGAAATACTTGAAACGGTTAAATAACTGTATATCATAGAATGTCCTCGATTTTTCCTTTAAAATGCTATCTATGTTTATAAATCTTATGTATTTGATATATATGTACGTGGTACATTCAGTAGGTTTCGAGACTTTTTTTATAGAGACATTTAAAATTGGTGTAGACTCTTGAAAATTCAGTATCATATTGCCAAACATCTTATGAGATGACTGACCAATTTTTATGATTTATGATTCAAATGAACAGCTACAGCTATGTACATAATACCTCATCTCAGAAATATAAACAGATATCTATCGTCATCATCATCATCAAGTCGCCTTGTTGTTATATCATTAAAATAATGCTTTTTTATATTATTCATTTTTCGTTGATTATATTTTATTATTTAGTCTGGTAAGGCTTTGAACTACTCGGTGTCTCTTAGTTTAGGTACCATAGTCAGATGGTGCACGCTTACCCCTTCTCGGAAAGGATATGATAATCGTCATCTCTTATGATAAACTACCAGACTGGAAATGGGACTGGACGGCCGTTAGAGTGAATTGAGTGGCTTATTGATGTCATACCCTGAAGAGATAGTCATGAGAATTTGAGGATTTTGAAAAAACGGGTAGTTGAGGTTTGACCGTTGAAGAGTGCTGTTGGGTTTTTCGGGTCTGATCAAAGCAGATCAGTTTTGGTCTCGATGGGCAGAAATGAGTCGAGATCTTATGTTGTATAGCCACTCAATAACCATGACCATGATTAACTATACAAACACATAATACATATATATGCGGAATACAGACTGACGCAATGAATAACGACGAGCAAAACTACTGGGGGTCCCATGGGCCCCTTCGGCCGGATGTGGCTTTCCCCACCACATCTTATCAGCAACTTCTCTGGACCCCAACTCATCAGGGGCTCCAAGGGCCCCTTCAGCCTGGCGTGGCTTTCCCTACCACATCTCATCTCTAACTCCAACTGTCTGACTTCTGTCTGTCTGTTCTTTCTTTTTTTTTTTTTTTCTATATGCTGTGTTCAACAATGTTCAAGTTCTTTTCTTTATTTCCTCTGTCCTTTTTTCCATTGTCCTGTAGCTTTTTGTTTTTGTTTTATTTTTTCATAATAAATTGCTCATTCAATGTCCCTTTTTTCCCAACCTTATATCTACCTCTCTCTGTCCTTACCTTAATACAATAACTATAGGTTCGCTTCCCAGTTTATTGAATTTCAGTCTATAGTACCATAAATTAATCCCGATTTATAATAAAACTTTCTCAGTAGCTTACGAGCATTCTTCTTCTTCTTCTTCTTCTTCTTCTTCTTCTTCTTCTTCTTCTTCTTCTTCTTCTTCTTCTTCTTTTTTCTATTGCACAAAATATCCCGGGTGTTATTTTTTTCTGAACAACCCAAACTTTTATCAATTCAGCCAACAACATTTCCTAATTCGAATCTGCGAATCCTCGCCACACCTGGTTCCGTCAAAATTCTGTGCATCTCTTAATTATATCCAAAACCCTATTTCAAAATATCTTCCCCAATAACAACCGCAAAGCCCCACACCCGGGGGGAACTCACAAAATACCTGTCTGCCTCGTCAGACAAAAAAAAAACATCTGTCTTTTAGTTACCCTGCCTCCACGGCGAGACCCACGGCGAGACCATTTTCAGTCAATACGGACCACGACAAGTCCGAGTCAATATCCATGTCTCCCATAATACGTATCAACAACTTCCACAAAAAAAAAACAAAACCGGCCTGATTCTACCAGCGCCGAAAATATCGATTCTCCCAACTTCATAAATATCGAAAAAGTATATGCGCATTCTTCAGACAACCACCAATATGCGAAATTCTTGGACAATCCCATTGATGCTCCCGAAATTCCATCTCTCGGGTTAAAATTCTAATTTTCAATTCACCAGATCAAAACATGAAAACTTGCCCAATAAGTCTTAACTATAAATATGAGAGATTCCAGATCTTGGACTGAAATTCTAATTTTCAATCGTCACTTGTCCGGACCACTGACAAGTTACTACAAATTTTTACTCACAAAGACCTATTTACAATAAAAAATTTACTTTATAAAAATATTGTTTATTATTGCTGTTTATCAAAAAAAAAAGACTGAAACTGTACCAGTCATCTTTGTTTCCCTTTGTTTTTCTCTCCCTTACTATGATACAATATTACACATTGCAGTAATCACAATTTTTATCTAGGGATCACACATATTATTTCCAATTTTATCCTTCTAGTAAGGCCCTTGTCATTAAAATTAATCTTTCACTATCATAATCATTTTAAATCCTTTTTTAAGAACCCAAATATTAATTGACAGATAGAGTTATATGAATGCAGCAATTTACTTACAGTTTTTTCTTCTCTTTTTTTTGTTGCTGGTTTGTTTTTGTTCTTATTTTCTTTTTTTTTTCTTCTTTTCTTCCAGCACATTGCAGTGTCTTCCTCTTTTCTTTTTCTTTTTTCTTTCTTTTCGCGTCGGTGTGTTCTTAGTTTTTTTTTCTTTTCTTCTTATTTTCTGGGGGCCTTATGTTTTCTCTGATCGTCTCCGGGGAAACCCAGTCCGTAACCATATCATGACGATATGTCTGGTTTTCGGCACCAAATCGTATTAATATGTTGTATTCTCATATACAGATTCATGCACATATATACATATACATATATATGCGGAATACAGACTGACGCAATGAAAACAGACAAGCGAATACTTCTTTTAGAAAAATATTTACCTCTCATTTTATTGTAAGGGTTCGAAAAGGGTTATTCAAGATTTGCATGTGAGAGGGAGTTGGAGACCGAACAGAACTGCAATATATATTGACCCCCACTCTTATGGCCGTCAGCGTTGTATCTTTCTCGTTCTCCAGGGTTGCTTAACCAGCGGCTCTCTGCTGGGTGATGGCTTTCTTTACTGCGTCTTATCAGCAACTTCTCTTGACCCCAACTCATCAGGGGCTCCAAAGGCCTCTTCTGCCGGGCTTTCTCTACCACATCTTATCAGCAACCTCTCTGGACCCCAACCTTAGGGCCCACATCTCGTCTCTAACTCCAACTGTCTGACTTCGTATCTTGACTTATTTATATAATTGTTCAACGCCGACACAATCGCCCACTCAATCCTTGGAATGGCATGTTTGATCGTCATCAAGCGGAAATAACTGTCATACAGTTCAGAGGTCACTCTCTTCCGGTGCATCAGTCTATGAGTGTATAATGGGATTTTTTACATTGTCTCATTCCGTCAGCCAATTTCCGCCTACACGATTTCTTTCGATTACTGGCCATTGGGATGTGTCACTTCCTTCCGGCGCATCACTTTGGAATGGCATATTTGGCAGGATCGAAGGTCAAAATGCAACACTTAAACATCACAAGATGTGCCGATCGAGCGGGGTCAATATAGTAAGGTTAGCAGAGGCTTTTATGATTTGCGTCTCTCTTTCCGTGTCTCCAAGAACAGAAGAAAGATAAATAGATAAATAAACTAGTCCGTACCGACTGCATTTGTATTATTATCTTATTTACCAACCCCTCCACTCGGGCAGGATATGACACTTTTTAAGCGGAGTTTAACAGGTTTGAATTCAGAGTTTTCCTTCTCCTAGACTAGTTGCCTCACAAAGGCTGAAGAACTCAGACTGTCCTACTATTTACCCATAACTGGAAGGAGAATAATTGGATTCATACCTTTCCCAAGGGTATTAGTGCAATGTGAAATGCAATCAGTCTCGTCAAGTATTTAAACTCGTGTCACCGTGTCCATTTCCTACGACGATAACCATTACACCACGGGCACCTCCTGTATTTGTATTATTGTTATTGTGACTGATATCATTATATACAACATCTATCAGCACGGAATTCCCAGGCTCTCTCTTTCTCTCTCTCTCTCTCTCTCTATATATATATATATCCGTTCCTATCATCTATCACTCCTGGTAGATCTTCTGAACTGCACCCTTTGTCCGTACAGAGTTGATGTAAATAAGTTCCTGCTGATCAACCAACCCTGGCACATCCATGTGAAGGGGTTCTAGGAAGAACGTCACTTACGCGTTTGTCCTTGCTTCTCCAGCAGTAACTTATAGGATTTTTAAAAACTGAAAAAGGAATCATCATCATCATCATCATATCGTGCTGGCAGCACGGATATCCCTGACCCTCTCTCGCCACTCCTCCCTATTGTTCATCGCCCTAGGTAGGTCTTCAGGACAACAACCTGTATCCTCACATAGCTGCTGAATGTACGTTCGTGCTGGTCGTCCTGCTTTTGCGCGGCCGTGTGTGGGGATCCATAAGAGTACATCTCTTATGAGTTCATCTCTGCTTCTCCAGCAATGTCCTGCATGTCTGGTTCGCCTAACTTGAATAGATTTCGTGATAGGGGGCAGGTGGCCGTACAGTTGGTGTCTTGTGGGGTGTTGCTGCCAGGACTTGTTGAGGATTGCACGCAGCATTCTTGTGTAATTGCCATCTAGTTTCTTCTCCAGCCGTTTTGTTAGCGTCCATGTAGTGCATCCATATAGCAGTATCGATGTGACCGCTGCCTGGAAGAAACTGCGTTTCATTTTATCGGTTAGGTCTGATTTCCATATAGTCGATAGCCTATTGATAGCTGTCCATGCTTTCGTTAACCTCGTTTCGATGTCCTTTTCGGTTGATTCGACGCTGCTTCCTAGGTACGTGAATTTGTCTACTAGTTTAAGAGTGGTTCCTTCTAGAGTGGAGATGTCCCCCGTTGGGTTATAGCACATATATTCCGTTTTGTGTGCATTAACATGGAGGCCTATGCTTGCTGCTGCTCGTTCCAGGCTATGCAGAAGTGTTTCGGCTTGGTCAGGTGTATTTGCCAGTATCGCTATGTCATCGGCGTAGTCGGCGTCGGTAATTGTTGTTGCGGGATATCTTCTACTTCTTTTCTTCGTCAGTTCGAAGCCATTCTCTTTGATTTTGTCAATCGATGTTCTAAGTACGTAGTCTAGACAAATGATAAAGAGATACGGAGCCAGCGTGTCCCCTTGTAGTACTCCTGCTACAATGTCGAAGTATTCTGTGTCTCCATCTGGTGATCGTACTTTTACTTTAGTGTTTCTATAGAGAATCGTTATTGCCGCTACGGTTTCTTTAGGTATGCCGTACGCTAGTAGGATTTGTTCCATCTTTCCTCTGTGAATGGAGTCGAAAGCCTTGGTAAAGTCGACAAATATTAATGTCGCTTGTAGGTTCTTTGCCCGTACACCCTCAAGGATTCTGCGGATGGTTAGTATTTGTGAGGTCGTAGATCTATTTCTTCGGAAGCCATTTTGGTTTTTTCTAAGTATGTTGTCGATTTTGGGTTCTATGCGGTTTCGTAGTAGGGCATTGTAGATTTTGGCAGCTATGGATGTAAGTGTTATGCCTCGGTAGTTTTTGGCTAATCCGAGGTCCCCCTTTTTAGGGAAGGGGAGTATGCATCCCTTCGTCCATCTATCTATCGGATTTTGATTGTATACTGCGTTGCAGTGTCGGAGCAGTATGTCGTCGAATTGTCTGGTCTTCCATACTTCCGGGGGAATTTCGTCTAGTCCTGCAGCTTTCCTATTTTTAATTTTTCTGAGAACCGAGTCGAGTTCTCCTTGTGTGAACGGTCCAAGTTTAATGTCTAATTGTTTGCTAATTATTCTGGTGATTGGTTCATGCGTTATTTTTGGTGGGTTTCCAAGTAAGTTTTCGAAGTGCTGTTTCCACAGTTTTATTCTTTCTTGTTGGTTTGCTGCTTTAAGTTTTGCTTTGGCTGTGTTCTTTCTTCTGCTCACTTCGTTTATTGTTTGCCAGGCAATTCTAGATTGTCTATCTTCTACCGAGTCTCTGATCTTATCTATCTTTGAGCAGAAACCTTTTTTTCTAAGCTTATATTACCAGAAGCCTTGATAAGTGGCATAACGGATGTGGAGTAAGTCCAATGTATCCTAAGTTGGGTTTACAGTGAGCTTTACTTGATACTGGGTGGACGAACCGTACAGATCAACAGCCTGGAAACTATTGCTACTCATCTGTAAGGGTGGCGTCAATTGATGAGGAAAAATAGCCAACGAAAGATTTGCATGACTGATATTAAATAATATTTTTTAATAAAAACATCCTGTGAACTATAATAAAAAGGGGACATTTTATAATCCGGTATTTTTATTTGATAATTCCTCTAAAATATTGCTTTTAATAGTTTACTAAGGTTTTACTTAGATATGGCACAAAGACGTATAAATGGTGCTCATTGATACCCGAACTCACTGGTAAAGGCTTGCGTGTTCATCTTGCTAAACATTACACCAAAGACACCAATATTATTGTTTTGTGTAATTTACTTAGGCTTTCGCTTAGAGGAGGCTCAAGTCATGCTTGCAAAAAATTACACCACTCGAGACGCCAAAATAATTGTTGTTTTTTTTTAATTCACAAAGGTTTTCGTTTAAAGGTGGCACAAGACCAAATGAATAGATACTGACTGAGACTCGAACTTATTCATGATGTTTTGCTAGTCTTGCTTGCTAACCATTACACCACTTGAAGAGCTGAAATATTATTGTTTTTAAATATTTTCTTTCGTGTCGCTAACAATCCCAAATTTTCCTTTTTTTTAAAAAAAAAAAGACGCGTTATGTCATGTTATGACCAGAGATCTTTTAGAATTCAGTGGTTTTATTGAATAAGTCGTTTATTTTGCGTAGTTCTGCTTGTGTCTGTGCTACTCTATGGTTGCACTAACTGGAATCTTTTTAATGGGAAGTATGGGTTTTGTGGGCAGTAAGAATATTACAAATATAAAATTGCAGGTTTGCGACGCTGGAAACTTTCAATGACGTAATAGCCAGATCGTCGTTCATCTAAATCACACATGTTTAAAAGGGTCTTATGAGAACAACAGATCACTAGTGGTCGCCATAACAAATTAGGCATTGTGCAAGGTCTACGATATATGGCTGGTTTGTTAGATGGTTGGGTTTTCGGGTATATCAACACTTCTAGGCCATTTCATGCCAAACTCCGTTTACACACACACACACACACACACACACATATATATATATATATATAAGATATATGATTTATAAACATAGTTTCTGTCAAAGCAATATTCCAGCAGATAGCCTTGACAGTCGGACCGAAACAGTCTCGCTAGTAACCCTCTCATTTATACATATTGTATTACTGTTCTTTTGATAATATATTTGTTTAACTCAATTCCTCTTTTGTGTCATTATTTCTGACCCCTAATAAGGTGACAACACGTCCTTACCCTTCCAGCTATGTACCACTTCGACACATTTAAAATGATGACGTTGCATTAGATAATCCACGAAGGTTGATATGCCTTTAAAGAAAGGATCGAAAGAAAAATCTATTTCACTCACGTGATTAAGAGAACCTCGCAGAAGGTCCATCAAAAAACGGTGGTCTTTGGTAATAATATTTCATGGCGGTCAAAAATATTCTTACTCGATGGTTACACTCTAAAAAAAAACTTCTCTGGGATCAACACTGCAGATAAATTTTAGCGGTTCTTCTGAATATTGAATGTTAAAATTATTAGATAAGACTATAAAAATTGTTCGGGATATCATAAAAAAAAGTTTTGAAGTAACTAAATATATCATTCTAATGTTAGTTGCAGTTTCTGTCAAATCGTTAGTAAAAGCAATTCTGATCTACAGTGTGCGGAAGCAAAATTAAGAATAAGTAAGTAAAGTTAGCGACCATAGTCGAGGGTGACCCGAAGGCTCCCTTTTCGATAGCTACTACACCAAGGTGTAGGGAAGGGCGCTACTCCATTCCCAGGATTGCTCCACTTTACCCTTGAACCGTATCTTATAATGCTGAGTGTTAAGCAAGGTGGTATCAAGTTCCATTTTTAAAGTCTTTGGTATGACTCGACCTGGGATTGAACCCAGGTCTCCCGGGCCATCAGCGAACACTCTAACCGCTGGGCCAATGTCATAATAATAAACGACTCTATAATAAAGCAGGTTTAATTCTAATTAAAAGAATAAACAACAAAATAAGAAGATAGTAAATTTACTCAATATGGCCACATTTTTTTCAATCATATTATTTTATTTATTCACCTTCGAAACGATTAGCATGTCTTCAAAATAAATTATTTTGATATTTTATTCCATTCAGCAATCTTAAGCGAACCAATATTTCGATGGGAAGTTGCATTTGTTTTGTTTTCAAAAACACCCATTATAGCGTAATCAAGGGGTTTAAGGTCTGGGTTTGATGGAGGCCATAAAGAAACTCAATTATTTCGGAAATCTTTTCTTTTTTTTTTTTTTTTTGGCTTCGTTTGGCCTTTAAACAAATCATGGAATCTTCGCCGTTTCTCTTCTTGCTCACTCAGATTGAGCTGAATTCTAATCAAAAAGTACTTGAATGATAGAGCTAATTAAGTAAATTTAGATTCATGGCGTTTTTAAAAAGGGATTAATCAGACAAAATATGTTTTAAAAATTATTCCATGTTTTGCTTCTGCACCCTGTAAATGTTCGATGTAAATATCTAAATAACGGGACTGGATACTGTTAGCAATATTTTTTTACATGTTACTTTTGAAATAATTATTCAGATGTACTGGAATGACAGGTGAAGACAAATGCATTTTACCATTATAATATAAGTATTATTCTATCGTCAACGGTAGTGTCAATGTTCTATACGGGTGCCCCACATGGACGCTGACAAAACGTATACAGATAAAGCTTGATGAAAACTGCTCAAGAATGCTTCGAGCTACATTGAACAAATCCAAGAAGCAACACCTCCCGAAACAACAGCTATACAGCCACCTACATCCCATCACTAAAACCATCAAAATGAAATTTTAAAAAAAGCATGCGGGTAACTGCTTAAAAAGAGGGTCGAACTCATAAGTGACCTTCTCTTATGGACAACTTCACATGGACGTGCCGGAGTTGGTCAACCAACAAGAACTTACGTACAAAAGTTGCCCGTGGTGTAGTGGTTATCGTCGTAGGAAATGGACACGGCGACACGAGTTCAAATCCTGGACGAGACTGATTGCATTTCACATAGCACCAATATCCTTGGGATAGGTATGAATCCAATTATTCTCCCTTCAGCTATGGGTAAATAGTAGGGCAGACTGGGTTCTTCAGCCTTGGTGAGGCAACTAGTCTAGGAGAAGGAAAACTCTGAATTCAAACCTGTTAAACTCCACTCAAAAATTGACCTTGTGTCATATCCTGCCCGAGCGGAGGGGTTGGGTAAATAGGAGAACTTATGTACAAGAGCAATTTGCGGACACAGAATGTGTCGAGAGGACCTACCGGCAACGATGGATATTAGGACAAATGGAGAAATATGTGTAAGCATTATGCCATATCTAGCAAGTAAAAATATACCAGAGCACACCAGAGATCTGATCAGATCGGTATTTTTTTATATCAAGGACATAGATATGGCAGGTCATGGGGATCTTGGTACTCCATATAAATTCAAATTCATTAACCTTTAAAGTATCGTATTATTTAGATTTTACAATAATAAAAAGAAATACAAAGGAATATCTAAGGATAAAACGGAAGTCCTGAATTGTATGACGCAGATCCGCTACAACCTTTCATAATTATTCCTCCCTTTTCTTTTTGTTTCTAATTTCATAAGCTTGTGTTATTGCTTCCAACAGTCATGATGTCACAGTAGTATTTATCTAATAAACTGATAACTTCTAGCATGCCTAGATAGACGGGTGTTAATTTATCGAGCATCCAAATACATGATTGAAAAATGATCTAACCTCCAAATACAATGTTGACAATTGATCTAGCGTTCAAATACTTGGATGGCAATTGATCTAGCGTCCAAATACTTGGATGACAATTGATCTAGCGTCCAAATACTTGGACGACAATTGACCTAGCGTCCAAATAGTTGGACGACAATTGATCTAGCGTCCAAATACTTGGATGACAATTAATCCAGCGTCCAAATACTTGGATGACAATTGATCCAGCGTCCAAATACTTGGATGACAATTGATCTAGCGTCCAAATACTTGGATGACAATTGATCCAGCGTCCAAATACTTGTATGACAATTGATCTGGCGTCCAAATACGTGGATGACAATTGATCTAGCGTCCAAATACTTGGATGACAATTGATCTAGCGTCCAAATACTTGGATGACAATTAATCCAGCGTCCAAATACGTGGATGACAATTGATCTAGCGTCCAAATACTTGGATGACAATTGATCTAGCGTCCAAATACGTGGATGACAATTGATCTAGCGTCCAAATACTTGGATGATAATTGATCTAGCGTCCAAATACTTGGATGACAATTGATCTAGCGTCCAAATACGTGGATGACAATTGATCTAGCGTCCAAATACGTGGATGACAATTGATCTAGCGTCCAAATACGTGGATGACAATTGATCTAGCGTCCAAATACTTGGATGATAATTGATCTAGCGTCCAAATACGTGGATGACAATTGATCTAGCGTCCAAATACTTGGATGACAATTGATCTAGCGTCCAAATACTTGGATGACAATTGATCTGGCGTCCAAATACTTGGATGACAATTGATCCAGCGTCCAAATACGTGGATGACAATTGATCTAGCGTCCAAATACGTGGATGACAATATATCTAGCGTCGAAATACGTAGATGACAATTGATCTAGCGTTCAAATACGTGGATGACAATATATCTAGCGTCGAAATACGTAGATGACAATTGATCCAGCGTCCAAATACGTGGATGACAATATATCTAGCGTCGAAATACGTAGATGACAATTGATCTAGCGCCCAAATACTTGGATGACAATTGAAGTAGTATCCAAATACAAGTTAACAATTTATCTAGCATCCAAATATAATGTTGACAATTGATCTAGCATCCAAATACAAGATTTCCAATTGATCTAGCATTCAAATACAAGGTTGTCAATTCATCTATTATCCAAATACAAGGTTGACAATTGATCTCGCATCCAAATTAATGGATGACAATTGATTTAGCATCCAAATACAAAGTTGGGAATTGATCTAACATGTACATATAAGGATGACAATTGATCTTGAGTCAAAATACAAGATTGACAATGTTCTTCATTTTTATTGATAGATAACCCATATTGGTTGCAGAAAGAAACAATTTAAAACTAGATATGAAATAGAATTCTACTCAAAATTACTAGTATTAACATTAGACTATGTTTCATCAAAAAATCACACGAAATAAAAAAAAATGTCACTGATCCTACGAGTGTAAAAAAACGATTAGGGACCGAGGGATTATAATGTTGTTAGCTTCAATGATCTGGAAAAAATCTTCAAACACATCTTTCAAGATGAATGGGGTGGGGGCTGGACTAGTTTTGTATGTATATGATTAGTTTTTTGAGTGACTTGAACTATCAAACACAACACCACATTTTTATTAAAAAAACAAACAAAAAACAAACAAGCAAACTTTTATTTTACATTTTATAAGAAATATTCATTTACATAAGCAGTGTCTCGTCAACCGAAAAAGACATCGACACGCGGCTAACGAACGCATGGATAGCAATCGATAAGCTATCGATCATATGGAAGTCAGACCTGATCGATAAAATGAAACGCAGTTTCTTCCAGACAGCGGTCGTATCGATACTGCTGTATGGATGCACTACTTGGACGCTAACAAAACGGCAAGAGAAGAAGCTAGACGGCAATTACATAAGAATGTTGCGAGCAATATTGAACAAGTCCTGGAGGCAACACCCCACAAAGCACCAACTATACGGCCACCTACATCCAATCACGAAAACTATCCAAGACGAACCAGACATGCAGGAAACTGCTGGAGAAGTAGGGACGACCTCATAAGAGATGTACTCCAATGGACCTCCACATATGGCCAAGCAAAAGCAGGACGACCAGCTCGAACATACATACAGCAGCTATGTGAGGATACGGGATGTAGCCCTGAAGACCTGCCAGAGGGGATGAACGATAGGGAGAAGTCGCAAGAGAGGGTCAGGGATATCTCTGCTGGCGGCACGATATGATGATGATGATGATGAGGATTTAAATTCAAGGACAGTTTATGTTGAAAATACGAATAATCGGACAGGTCAAATTATTTAACATTTTTTACTTGCCTGGTTAGGTTGGTCGATTTTTATGGCGTATCAACCCTCGTCGGTCGTTTAATGCGAAATCCTGTTACAAACATATTAAACATATGGTTTGTAAACGAATAGGTTGTAGGTAACATTTTAAATAAATCAGAGCTTATTTTTGGCCTACAATTAAATGGTTTCAAGTATTGTTATGTATCACAAACAATTCAACATCAACTATTTGTTAACACACAACAAGATGATTAAACAGTTCTGTTGACCCATAGATAGAACCTTAACAGGGACTACCACTCCTGCTCGGAGTGGACCAGGCTATAAAGAGGTATTCCACGATCTTCAAAGGTCAAAGACTGAACCCTTGCCATCAGATGGTTTAATGTTATATCAAAGATTCTCGTAGAAGTAGGGTATTTGAGATGCAGTCGGCGTATTGTACAGCCCCAGTCGGCTGAACTGTTTTCGTTGGTTTCTTTGTTTAATGGCATATCAACCTTTGTAGGCTATTTAATGCCAAAGCTATCCTTCTAGAAGAACAGTAGTGGTACTATATAACCCATAGCTGGGTGGATAAGGGTGTTCATACCTTCCCCACGATATTCGTCCGAAAGTGATCGTAATAGCGCGAATGAAGTTCGAACCCGCTAACTATAATACTTCAATCCTGCGCTTTAACCATTACACTACGAGGACAACCCCTGATTTACTTGTTAGGTGGGTAGGTCGGTCATTTTTTAATAACTTTCCCGGAAATGGGTGATCATTCTACACTGAATTTGAATATAAATGTTAACACTTTATAAAATGTAAAATAATTATTTTTAAAAAATTGGTGACCAGTCTTCATTGAATTTGGATGTGAAAGTGAACCCCCTAATAAAATGTAAAATAATTCTTTTTGAAAATGGGTGATCATTCTACATTGAATTTGAATGTGAAAGCGAACCCCCTTATAAAATGTTAAAAATTTCTTTTTAGAAAATGGGTGGTCATTCTACAATGAATTTGGGTGTGACAGTGGACCCCTTTATAAAATGTAAAATATTTTTTTTTTAGAAAATGGGGGATCATTGTACATTGAATTTGGATGTGAAAGTGAAAGCTCGTTATAAAATGTAAAATAATTCTTTTTAGAAAATGGGTGATCATTCTACAATGAATTTGAATGTGAAAGTGAACCCCCTTATAAAATGTAAAATAATTCTTTTTAGAAAATGGGTGATCATTCTACATTGAATTTGGATGTGAAATTGATCCCCCTTTAAAATGTAATATAATTCTTTTTAGGAAATGGGTGATCATTGTACATTGAATTTGGATGTGAAAGTGAAAGCTCGTTATAAAATATAAAATGATCATTTTTTAAAAAAAATGGTTGATCATTGTACATTGAATTTGGATGTGAAAGTGAACCCCCTTATAAAATATTGAAAATTTCTATTTAGAAAATGGGTGATCATTCTACAATGAATTTGGATGTGAAAGTGAACCCCTTTATAAAATGTAAAATAATTCTTTTTGAAAATGTGTGATCATTCTACATTGAATTTGAATGTGAAAGCGAACCCCTTTATAAAATGTTAAAAATTTCTTTTTAGAAAATGGGTGATCATTCTACAATGAATTTGAATGTGAATGTGAACCCCCTAATAAAATGTAAAATAATTCTTTTTAGAAAATGAGTGATCATTGTACATGGAATTTGGATGTGAAAGCGAACCCCCTTATAAAATGTAAAATAATTCTTTTTTAGAAAATGGGTGATCATTGTACATTGAATTTGGATGTGAAAGTGAACCCCCTCATAAAATGTTGAAAATTTCTTTTTAGAAAACGGGTGATGATTCTACTATTAATTTGGATGTGAAAGTGAACCCCTTTATAAAACGTAAAATAATTCTTTTTAGAAAATGGGTGATCATTCTACAATGAATTTGAATGTGAAAGTGAACCCCCTTATAAGATGTAAAATAATTTTTTTTAGAAAATGGGTGATCATTGTACATGGAATTTGGATGTGAAAGTGAACCCCCTTATAAAATGTAATATAATTCTATTTAGAAAATGGGTGATCATTGTACATTGAATTTGGATGTGAAAGTGATCCCCCTTATAAAATGTAATATAATTCTTTTTAGAAAATGGGTGATCATTGTACATTGAATTTGGATGTGAAAGTGAACCCCCTTATAAAATATTGAAAATTTCTATTTAGAAAATGGGTGATCATTCTACAATGAATTTGGATGTGAAAGTGAACCCCTTTATAAAATGTAAAATAATTCTTTTTTAGAAAATGGGTGATCATTCTACAATGAATTTGAATGTGAAAGTAAACCCCTTATAAAATGTAATATAATTCTATTTAGAAAATGGGTGATCATTCTACTATTAAATTGGATGTGAAAGTGAACCCCCTCATAAAATGTAAAGTAATTCTTTTTTCAAAAAATGCTTACCGTTAAACTTAAATGTTTTGAATAATGCCGAATGCCGAAACTCGAATGCAACTAATGATGTTGTGAATGTACCGGCGAGGGTTAGTTAACAAGCTAGATAAATACTTACATCACCCAAAAGATAAAACAACAACAATATATATATATATATATATATATATATATATATATATATATATATATATGTATGTATGTATGTATTATCCGTATCTCACTAAATTGTCACGAGATGTCTTTCTTTGACATATGCATAAATTATTTCTGTCTCAATTGAACATAATCAGGTTTAATAAAACTACAGCTGAATTAATTTCTTGTAAAGTTTGGTTTCGTTTCTTCATTTAATGGCATATCAACCAACCTTCACGGGATATTTATTACAAAAACATATGTACCATATGACCAAAGTGTTGTGTTTTAAAGAAAGGAGTCCGCAGAGAAAGAAATACTCAAACTCGAAATTTAAGGGATAAAGATAGAAGTCGTTTTTTATTCCCCTGCACTACAATAGTTGCAGCTCGAAAAGTTCGTTCCGTTATATCCTTTCACTCACTTCTTCATGGTGGCGACGGCGTGTGTCGGTGATAGCTGGCTGTTGACACGCTCCTGACAGTTGGGTCGTAACAGGCTGGGTAGGACGGGTGGGGTCTCCTGAACCTTTGACGCACCTGCTTTGAATCCTGCTTTCAACTCTGCCAAAATCTCCTGACTTGTTTTCTTATATAGAGATTTTGAAGAACAAATCGAAGATCCCAGAATGCTCGATGTCACCAGTGAAACTGTCGTAAAACACGTGATAATTCATGTGTGATTATATCAAAATCACGTCTGAACCCTGTAGGTCATTCTACCCGCAAGCGCTAGGTTCGTGACATTTTCACTGATTGACGACAGCCGATGCGCTCGCGCGTTCTCAACGACAGCGCCCGTCCGTTATATTACACATATTCGTTGATCAAAAGTGGGCCTGTTTAACCAATAGCTGGCGGGATAATGGATTTCAATGAGCAAAAATTAGAGAAAGCGAAAGGAGAGACAGGAACATGAATCTTGACAGAAAACAAAACAAAAAAAAACTATGGAAAATGAGAATAACAGTGATACCACTAGTTAGTGGAACGCCTGGAACAGTCTCCAAAGGTTTGTATTGAAGGCTAGAAAAATTGAAAATCAGAGGGCGAGCAGTGACCATCTAATTTAAAGTAGTTTTTAGAGCAACAAGAATACTAAGAAGAATCCTCAAGATCTAAGGACACTTGCTGTCAGTCGGACTCCAGTGAAAAACCATTCAGTTAACGCTGATTTGGAAAACTCACAATGAATAATAATAATAATAATAATAACTGTGCAATGAATTTAAATTTGACCATACTGCTAAATGGTATATGCACAAACCAGAATCTGTCCTGGAGAATGAGACGCACAAATTCCACTGAGATTTTAAGACACCTAATTTCTGCCAGACGACCAGACCTTATAATATTTAACAAAAAAAGATAACCGGCAGAATTATGAACCTTTCTGTCCCGGTTAACCACAGAGTAGAGTTGAAAGAAATCGAAAAGAAGGATAAGTACCTCGAGCTTGTTAGGGAATTGAAAAAACTACGGAACATGAAAGTAACTCTTATACTAATTGTAGTTGGTACAGTTACCAAAGAATTGGTAAAAGGATTAGAGGACTTGGAAATAAGAGGACGAGTGGGAACAATCCAAAATACAGCATTGCTGAGATCTGTCAGAATACTGAGAAAGGTCCCAGAAACTTGAGGAGACTTGCAGTCACACAAACTTCAGAGAGAAAACATCGGCTAACGCTAGTATAAGAAACTCAATGGAATAATAATAATAATAATAATAATAATAATAATATAAGAGGCGCGAAAGTACCTGAATGGATGACCAAATGAAAGACTATATTAATACAAAAGTACCCTAGCAAAGGAACTTCTCCAAACAATTACAGACCCATAACCTGCCCACCAATGATGAGGAAAATACTAACAGCACAAATAAGGGAAAATATCTACTACTCGCGAACAAGCCGTGGATTTTTCCCTGACGAACAGAAAGGATGCTGCAAAGGATCCAGAGGCACAGCAGAATTACTCTACATAGATCAACACATCCTAAATGAGAGCAAGACAAGACGGAAAAATCTAGCTATGGCCTTGATTGACGACAAAAAGGCATATGATATGGCCCCAGAAAACTGGATACTACACTGTCTCAAAATGTACAAAATATCACATGAAGTCATAAACTTCATCGAACAGACCATGAAAACCTGGAGAGTGGAGCTGACAGCAGGAGGAAGAGCATAGCAGAAACAGAGATCCAAAGAGGCCTTTTCCAAGGTGATGAACTATCACCCTTACTATTCATAATAGCCATGATGCCACTGAACCACATACTCAGAAAATGCGAGGCCGGATACAAACTCTGCAGATCGCAAGAGAAGATCAACTACCTAATGTACATGGATGACATTAAATTATTTGCAAAAAATGAAAGAGAACTGGGAACTCTCATACACGCCGTTAGAATATACAGTCATGACATAGGAATGGAATTTGGCATAGAGAAATGTGCCATGCTCTTCATGAAAAGTGGCAAACAACGTATGACTGACGGAACCGAACTACCAAAACAGGAAAAAATTAGAACGCCCGAAGAAAATAAAACCTACAAATACTTGGGTATTTTGGAGGCTGACGCCATCAAACAAGTACAAATGAAAGACACGATCCGAAAAGAATATCTGAGGAGAACGAGAAAACTGCTCGAGACAAAACTCTCCAGCAGAAACCTCATCAAAGGAATAAATACTTGGGCTGTGCCCCTAGTCTGATATTCGGGACCCATTCTCAAGTGGACCAGAGACGAACTTAAACAAATGGACCAAAGAATAAGAAAACTATTGACGACGTTGACAGACAATCTTTATCTAGAAAAGAGGGAGGAAGAGGACTTACCAGCATCGAAGACACCGTAGACGCATCGATACAACGGCTCAACGACTACATAGAAAAACACGAAAGAGGACTAATTACAACCATCCGAGTCCATACAGACAACACGATAGACGTAGGAATGACAACAACTAGGAAACAAAAATGGCTAAGAAAAGGAAACCATAAGAGAGAAACGTAATCCTTCCTAATAGCAGCACAGGACAACGCCATAAGAACCAATCATATTAAAGAGAGAATTGATAAATGTAGGCTAAACGGAGATGAAACGATCAATCACATAATAAGCGAATGCAGCAAATTAGCACAGAAGGAGTATAAGGCGAGACACGACTGGGTCGGCAAGGTGATCCACTGGGAATGTGCAGGAAATTTCTATTCGACCATACAAACAAATGGTATATGCACAACCCAGCACCTGTCCTAGAAAATGACTCGAATAAACTCCTATGGGACTTAACAAACAAACGGATCACCTAATCCCGGCCAGAAGACCAGACTTAATAATAATCAACCAAAAAAAGACTACAGAATAAATCTGAAGGAAAGTGAAAAGAAGGATAAATACCTCGACCTTGCTTGAGAATTGAAAAAGCTGTGGAACATGAAAGTAACGATTGTGCCAACTGTGATTGGTGCGTTAGGCACAATAACTAAAGGATTATTAAAAGGCCTGGAAGACTTGGAAGTTGGCAGACGGGTAGAGACTATCCAAACGACAGCATAGCTGAGAATGGCCAGAATCCTGAGACGGGTCCTGGAGACTTGAGGAGACTTGCTTTCACTCAGATTCCAGTAAAAACCATCAGCTAACCCTGATGTGTAAAACTATAATAATAATAATAATGATAATAATAATAATAATAATAATAATAAGAAGAAGAAGAAGAAGAAGAAGAAGAAGAAGAAGATGTCTTGGAAAGAAGACTGGAGGAATAGGAAATCAGAGGAAAAATTGAGGCCATACAGACTACAGCGTAGTTAAAGTCAGCTAGAATACTCAGAAGAGTCCTGAAAAACCAAGGAGATTTGCTGTCAATCAGCCTCCAGTGAAAGGCTCCCCAGTAAAAACTGGTGTGAAAAACTTGTACGCTGTCAAATAATAATGATGATATTCCGAGATTTTGAGATACAAACAGATCCACTAATCTATGCTAGAAGACCAGACCTTATAATAATTAAAAAAAAAGAATCAGGCAAATAGTAAATTTTGCCTTTCTAGCAGATCACAGTGTGCAAATCATAGAAAACGACCCCGCCAAAAAAAAAAAAAAAAGACAAAAAAAGACAAGAACTTGGACCTTACCAAAGAAATAAAAGAAGCTTTGGAATATGAAGGGGATGATGATAGCCATTGTAACTGGTTCGCTCAGAAAAATCTCCAGAGTCTTAATAAGAGGATTGGGAAGAGTACATCTTTATTAAGAGTGGCTGTCAAAAACATAAATACCTAGTATATATATATATATATATATATATAGTCACTGCATTTTCAGCACTTGGGTAAAGGTTCCGGTAAAGGATGGTAAAAAAACTGTAAGTAAAGTTGAACAAAAATAAAGCGGCAGAATTCAAAATCGTAATCTTTTGGGTGGGAGTGATTGTTACATACTCACATAATAAATATGCTTATATACACATATACATGTTCATGCAGCATCACAACGACACAATAAATAATTAAACAGACGCACAATGATAAAGTCGCAAGAACAAATGACGCACGCAAGGAAGACGCGGGAAGACTTCTTTATAAAATATTTTACCTCTCATCTTTATTTGTAAGTTTCGAAAGGGTTGTTCAAAGTTTGCGTGTGAGAGGGAGCTGGAGACCGAACATAACTGAAATATTTTGACCCCGAAGTTATGGCTGTCAGCGTTGTGTTTTTCTCGTTCTCTATGGCTGCTCAACCGAGCACTGAGAGTCCACTCTCCGGGGTGCTGGCTTTTCCTACTACATCGCGTCTATGTCCGTCTGCAACTATACTGCTTGTTCCCAACTCTACTCGCCTGTCTGTGCTCTCTGTCCTCAATTCGTCGGCCTTATATTACCTTCAAACTCCCACGCGCTGATATAGACACACCTCTACGACTACTTCTGATATCTGGGGACCGGGATGTGTCACTTCCGCTTTCTTTGGAATGGCCTGTGTGATCGTCATCGAGCAGAAATAACTGTCATGCAGTTCAGAGGTCACTCTCTTCCGGTGCGTCAGCCTATGCAAGTATAATGGGCTTTTTTTTTTACCTCGTCTCATTTCGTCAGCCAATTTCCGCCCACGAGATTTCCTCTCATAACTGCCACTAGAATGTGTCACTTCCTTCTGGTGCATCACCTTGAATGGCATTTTTGGACGGGTCAAAAGGTCAAAACATAACATGATCAGCTATCTCTCAGGGTTTCTAATCCAGAGATAGCTGATCACTCCCACCCAAAAGATTACTTTAAATCTTAAAAGAAGACTTTAATTGGCATTACATGACCCGCAAAGGTTGATATGACGTTAAGCAAAATAACGAAACCTCACATCCATGTTTTACTCCTACTCCTTCCTTGATTTTTTCTCGCACCACTACTCTCTACAAAGCTACAAGCCTTTGTCTGTACACAAGAATTTTCGGTATTGCCAGTTAGGTATTAGAGTGAAGTCTCGAAACGGTAGTGCCGAAAAGCAAACTTGCTGCACTTCATTCTATGGCATAATGGATAAAACGACTCTAAAATAAGATAGTTCTGACTATAGTTAGGCTATTATACAGGGTGGAACGATAAAATTATCGTCCTAAAGAAAACAACACCACAGCTTTATTTTTAAACTTTTATTGAAAAAATCCATTCAGCTAATTTGATGATGTAGTAGAGCTGACATCTACAGGGTGGAACGATAAAATTGCAGTCCTAAAGAAAACAACACTACAGCTTTATTTAAAAACTTTTATTGAAAAATCAATCCAGGTAACTTGATTATGTAGTAGAGCTGACTGTATTTACTTTCGGATCAATACTTTTAAGTAAGGTTTGAACCCTTTTAACCCTCACTAGCTATGGGCTAGATATTATCAAGGCTGTTTAACCACGATGAATTTGACATTAAATCGCCCATGTAAGTTGATATGCCTTAAAAAAATGAATAAGCCAAATTGTATTGTCTTCAAACACTTTTTAAGAAGATAAACAAATAACATTCAGCCACCCTGCTGCGTGAGTCAAAACCTATGATCATATATAGGTAGACACTGCAGCTCTCATACATTGAATATAATTTTTTACTTTCCTCAACTAGAAGCTGCATTATCAAACAGCAGAAATTCTGCCTTCGGTTCAATAATCTTGTATTTGCTTTATTGTATCGACCCCATGCTAGTCAAATATTTAAAAAAAAACAATAAATATCCTATTTAATAAAATTTTGGTTGGGCGTAGTGGCTGAACAGCGACATCGTAGTAAGCGAGATCGAACTCCAGTCGCGCTATTACGTTCACTTTGTGACTAATATCTTTGGCAAAAGTATAAACACTCTTACCTCCCGAGAAACGGATAGAATAGTGCCACTACTCTCTTTCTAGAATGGTAGCTTTTGTCTTAAATAACCAACGAAGGTTGACGTGCCATTAAAACAAAGAAACCACACGAACCAAACCTAATTGAATTATTTGTCTAAATTTTTAAGATGAATCTTGATAATTCTTATTTGAATATTCCGACCGTTGACCTCATCTTTATGGGTCATAATCACAACATTTCGGGCGATATGTCCTTCAGCTTTCTTCCGGTGTTTCATGTTAAACTCGGAATTTCACAGAGAATCTCAAACTGAACCCTTTATTTGAACCATTGGGTTAGACTGTTCCATTTCTGTTAGCCATACACGGGTACAAGTGTTAAGTTATAGTCATTGTTCCTTGTTAGTCTTAACTATTGTTGGAATTGAACCTGCAAACTTCAGATGATTTTAATCAGAAGCACTTTCCGAACAAACACCTCACCCACTGCGCCATGTATCATTACTGGACAATTCAGGGTGAATTCTTTTGATTCATAAAATTATCGTGCCCGTGGTGTAGTGGTTATCGTCGTAGGAAATGGACACGGCGACAAGAGTTCAAATCCTGGACGAGAGTGATTGCATTTCACATGGCACTAATACCCTTGGGAGCGGTATGAATCCAATTATTCTCCTTCCAGCTATAGGTAAATTGTAGGACAGACTGGGTTCTTCAGCCTTGGTGAGGCAACTAGCCTAAGAGAAGGAAAACTCTGAATTCAAACCTGTTAAACTCTGCTTAAAAATTGACCTTGTGTCATATCCTGCCCGAGCTGAGTAGTTGGTAAATATGATAAACGTAACATTTTCATTAAGTTTTGTTTTTTTATTTATTTTTTATAGAGTCTTTTTGATTAATGGTTCCCAAATTGCATTCACTCTATACTTGGCCTACTCAACAGGTCACTGCTGCCTAACATGTGCAGCGCTTCTTTGAGACGTCTTATCTTTCAGTGTTCCACCCTGTTAATTATTTTCGTCTTGCCTTACTTTTAGTGGGTGGAGTGTCCCGCCTTTATATACTCAACTGCAAGTATGGGATGGAGTAGACTCTGTTCACTTCAAGATTCTGTGTTGACTCCCGAGTTCGACATGAAACACCTGAAGAAGCCCGAAAGACATATCGGCCAAAACGTTGTGATTATGACAATAAAGATAACTTCAATACTCCGAATATCATTATTAAATTGTTTTTGCCTATAATTTATCCTTATCAACATTACCAAGTCGTGCCGACAGTACATATCCTTTAATGCTCTCTTGCCATTTGTCCCAATCGGCCATACGCATTTGGTGTTATATTGTCATCTACATCATAACGACACAATAATAAAGACGCAGGAAGACTTCTTTAGAAATATATGTACCTCTGACATTATTGTAAGGGTTCGTAAAGGTTATTCAAGGTTTGCGTGTGAGAAGGAGTTGGAGACCGAACAGAACTCTAATATTTTGACCCCCACTCTTATGGCCGTCAACGTTGTGTCTTTCTCGTTCTCCTGATGCTCAACAGGAGGCCCTGGTGTCCACTTTGCTGGGTGCTGGCTTTCTTTACTGCATCTTATCAGCATCTTCTCTGGACCCCAACTCATCAGGGCCCCAACCCCCTTCGGCTTGGTGTGGCTTTCCCTAACCCATCTGATCTATAACTCCTTCTCCAACTGTAACTGGAACTCGAACTCAGCTGTCTTGATTTCTGTCTTGACTGAGTTATATAATAGTTCTTCGCCCACTCGATCTTTGAAATCGCATGTTTGATCGTCATCAAGCGGAAATAACTGTCATGCAGTTCACAGGTCACTCTCTTCCGGTGCGTCAGTCTATGAGTGTACCATGGGAATTTTTTTTACCTCGTCCCATTTCATTAGCCAATTTCCGCCCACGCGATTTCCTCTCATAACTGCCATTAGAATGTGTCTCTTCCTTCCGGTGCATCACCTTGGAATGGCATTTTTGGCCGGGTCAAAGGCCAAAATACAACATTGGTACGTCCTCTAGACGACATCCAATCTCCACACATATCTGATGAATGTCAGTCTGCTTGTCGGCTAATACCAGTGGGTCGAGGTTAAGGAGTCTATTGAAGAATGTTGCTCACGGCTCGTCCTTAATTCTCCAGTAGGGTCATGATATGTCTTTTTCGTCTTTTTAAAAGGTTTTGCAAGAGGTGGGATAAGTAGCTGTGCAACTAGTTTTGGGTGGGTACTGCTTCCACGAGTAGTTCACATCTGACTTTTTCTCCAAGGGTTTTGTTAGATTCCAAGTGGTGCAACCATACAGTAGAACTCATACTGCCCGAGCTTGTAAGACAATACAACCAAATAGACATATATCTCTCATACCAGCCTGAATTTTGTTAAAGCGCTTTGTTTCAGAAAAAAATGACAAAACAACCATGAACTCATAAAAAGCATGGTACACGCGAGTGATAGACACATATAAATAGATATGAACGTGTTGGTAAACTGGTATATTAATATTTATATTTCAAATGATTCCTATCAATATATCGATCTGTTTCTTAGTATATATATATATATATATATATGTTAATAATAAAGTTTGTTGGCATCTGTTACAGTCTGTTGATGCCTGTATATCAGACCAGTGATCAAAGTCTTAATTATCTGGATTGCTTTTGATTAAAAGGGAGAAGCAGCGTTTTGGCTTGAGAACAGTTTCAATCAAAAATAAGCCCTGCACCCAAACTGTAGAATTACTGCTGAACTGCGTTCTCTTTTTATTAGCTAATTGTCTTTTGTAGTCTTTGTGACGAAGCACCGCGGCTCCGCAGTGCATATGCTCGCTCATTTTATTGTGTGACCCCACGCTGTGTTTATTGCAGAGAAGCCGAGACGGTGTCACAAAAGACAAAGAAAAAAAAAAGAAAAAGGAAGTCGGACTCAAGGTTTGAAGGGTTAGCACTCGCTCACAGATGGAGAGGAGAGTGTTACTTCGGACTTTCTTTTGGCTCTGTTTACGTACCCGATACGTCTGGCACGAATTTTACTTTACCAGATCCTTGCTGATTAAATTAGCTTTAGGGGTGTCTGAAGATTCTGAGAGCATCTCTAACTCTTGTCACTTTCTCTGACTTACAAACTGTTGCAGATTTCTCTGACCAACTTTTTTGTATCTCTGTCTACACTAGTATATATATATATATATATAGTATATATATATATATATATATATATATATATATATAGTCTATATATATATATATATATATATGCTGAGATGAATATATCCTGCATGCAGACCATGGGCAACACATAGGACATAAAACATATAGCCAAAAAGCATGTCTCCAGGACACCCAAAAAATTATGACCATAAAAGGGATGTATTTCAAGATACAGCTCAGCTTTATCTGACCATTAAGACAGGAAGAAGTGTGATTTACGCATAAAATACATACGACCACACATACTCAACAAACCTACCCCTATATGTACAAGCCCCAAAATGTATATACACAAACACACACACAAACACACACACATATATATATATATATATATATATACCTATGGTCAACTCACTTTCATACATATAGGTACACACAAGCATATACTTACATACTTGCACACATGTATCCACTCCTACTCATATATCTTCTGGGATATGCAAATAATCATATATATGCACACACAAATGTCTAACATTACATACTATCGAATTGGTACCACGAAAAGATAACTCGGAACACGGTATAAGTTTTAGGATATATTGAAGCAACAAGATGCAGAGAAAAGTGATGGCGTAAGCTAGGCTTACTAGTCAGTCGAATATCCAGTCTCTACGAACGGCTGACCATTCATCCCAACCGACGAGAGTACTTAGCTCTCGATTAATGTAGGATTTGGAAGAGTCCATCAATGGGTAGGTAACGGTCCCATAACACTATCATACTAACGGTCCATAGAGCCACATTTTTCTTTGGGTCATTCAAGATTGTGACATTTCTATATGAATACGAACTTTTCTACTTTTTATAATTCTATAAGCTTAAATCGTCATTATGAAAAAAAAATCATTTTTAGGGAATGAGCAAAAGCGATATTGTTATATACTAACTTTAGGTTAGACAGGCAGAAAGTCAGAAGAAAGGAGAGGCCGTGAGAATCAGGCTCCGTACCTCGATGGAGGTTTATTGGACATATAGATTTGGCTTTCACAAACAATTCAAATAAATGAAAAAGATATGGTGGGTACTATTGAATAAGCAGGGACGGACTCCAAAACGAAATTCCCCGATCGGCTCCCCCGTATGGACAAGCCAGTGTTTATCAGCCAATAAAAACTTATATTTATCTGCTCAAGGCAGACACTGAATGCCATCTAGAGGGACTGACAAGAGCGATGGACTATAGATAAGGACGGTGAGAGAGAGAGAGAGAGAGAGAGAGAAAGAGAGAGAGAGTGAGTGAGAGAGAGAGAGAGAGAGAGAGAGAGAGATAGAAAAGAATTTGAACTATCAGCACGTCTTTATCATGAATATATATATATATATATATATATGGCATTCGCGTTATACAATCTATAATACAATACGACCCCAGCTTGAAGCGTCCTGCGTATCCAGCCACACTGAAAAGTTGTCATACAGAGAAACAGTCTGTCTGTGGATGAAAACATATAGGCTCCCCTTCCGGGGTTGGGCACTCTGGCCAAGGAATTAACGGCTACCACTCTCGTATACAAAGCTATTCAAATGAATTAAGCACTCTGGTTTCCGATAATGCAAAATATAAGACAAATGAAAATATATACATACGTATTTACCAACCTCTCCGCTCGGACATGATATGACACAAGGTCAATTTTTATGCGGTGTTTAACAGGTTTGAATTCTGAGTTTTTCTTCCCCTACACTTGTTGCCTCACCAAGGCTGAAGAAAACAGTCTGCCTTACTATTTACCCATAGCTGGAGGGAGAATAATTGGATTCATACCGCTCCCAAGGGTATTAGTGCTATGTGAAATGAAATCAGTTCCGGATTTGAACTCATGTCGCTATGTCTATTTCCAACGACGATAACCATTACACCACGGGCACCTCCACAAAATTAATACATAAGAATTTTATAATTCCCCAACTGACGTAAGTCGCCTGTTAGTTGAGTGGAATGATAGTAAGACAAAAGTAAAGTTGGGTGGGTTTCAATTCCAGCTTGAAGTGTCCAGCGTGCCTAGCCACACTAAATAATTGTGATATAACAAAACAGTCTATCTGTGGGTGACATATATACATACATACTTATATATATATATATATATATATATATATATATATATATAACAACAGTCTGCGGTTGTCACTATCTCACTTGGTGGATTAGTGGTAGACAAAAAGATTAGATTAGTGTTCCATATCTGTGATAAAGCTGTTATATAATAATAATAAATAGATATATATATTAGTTTTTATAAATATTTAATAACCTTGATGCGTATCGGCAACTATTGATTTCATGGAGTCATTCCCCGGCAATCACCAGACAGAAAAATATTTTTCTACCTGATGTTTTCAGTATAATGTGGATGCAGACAGGCATCCATGTCATTAAGTATATATATAAACTACTCTTTCTCTCTCTCTCTCTCTCTATATATATATATATATATATATGTGCGTGTGTGTGAGGGCAGCTGATTTTTATTTAAGCATGTTTGATTAAATAATAAAGACACATTTTGTCTATATAATTTTGTAAAGATCCTTTCAAGTTTCCTGGTAAGTGTCTTGGTTTCAGGTTGGGATTGGTGGATGAATTTACCAAAACTGTACCGAGCGCTTGTACTACTACAACTCTTTCAAGACGTTTTACGATACATCTGAATAATTCTAGCTTCATAGCTTTACATCTTAAAACGCATTTTATTCCCAAAACCAAATTTCGATAAATTCTTGTTGAAAACACCCCTATAATAGCATACGATATTATTAAGCTACGACTACAAGTACAGGAAGCAACACCCCACAAAGCAGCTGCTGTACGGCCACCAACCACCCATCACGAAAACTATCCAAGTTAGACGAATCAGACATGCTGGAGAAACGAGGACGAGCTTGCAAGGGATGTTCTCCTATGGACCCCTACACATGGCCAAGCAAAAGCAGGGAGATCAGTTCGAATCTACATACAGTAGCTCTGTGAGGATACAGGATGTAGCCTTGAGGACCTGCTAGAAGCGATGAACAATTGAGAGGATTGGCGAGAGAGGGTCAGGGATATGAGTGCTGGTGGCACTAAATATAAAAACAAAATAAACGGAAATCTTTAGAATTAATTTTGAAAATAGCAACAATGTTATAAAATGCCTTTAGTTTTTTACTATTCCATATTTCGTGATAATATTTTATTGCCGTTGATAGCGTTCTGTTTTTGAAATTCATCAGCATCTCAGTTTAATCCAACTCTTCGTTTACGTAATTTTGTTATCTTATAAAAAAAGTAAACAGCTCTTTCAAAAATTCTTGAAAAAAAAAAAACACTCTTTATACATGCAAGCAACACCTGATGATGGCCTATGAAAGGTACGAAAGCGCTCGGGACAATTTTGGTAAATTCATCCCCCAATGCCAACACTGGAACGAAGATACTTATCAGGAAACTAGAAAGGATCTTAAAATCATATAGACAAAATGTGTCTTTATGGTTTAATCAAACATTATATATATATATATATATATATATAGATAGATAGATAGATAGATAGATAGATAGATATTCTAGTTTGTAGATAACTCATTAGTAAAAGAGCAAATAAATATATGTTATTGGTAGTAGTTCATTCACAAGTAAAATCAAGATAAAGTTATGAATGGATTACGCAATATTGAAACTTCTATAGATTTTACTTTATGAACTATAAGCTAACACACACACACACACACACACACACATATATATATATATATATATAACCTTATGACCAAATTATTCCCGTCGGGACCTGGCCGGGACTGTTTTCTTTTGCTACATGAAATAGTACTGCGAGTGATCACTCATTTAATTCATATATATATATATATATATATATATATACGAATAACAAAAAGGTTTATTTCACTATCAGTTTATTCTGTCTAATCTAGTATTTACAATTCAATTACATCATGTTATTCAAACAGCAGAGCATAAAACTAGTCGATGTGTCACTCGCCAAAATATTTCCTGGTTGATTGACTTGGCAATTGTGTCCATCTAATTGCTTTAAAATCATTGAGATTACAGATAAAGAAACAAACCAAAAATCAGCTTACATATATATATATATATATATATATATATATAAATTCCTTCACTTCCCTAAGAAGGACGATATATCTGGGGTTAGAGATCCGATCGACGTAAAGTCCATCGGGTTTCTATCTAAGTTGGAAATATCTCGCTTGTCTCGCCACATTGAAATGTTGTGAAACAAGGAAACAGGGTGGGTAGAGTCTTCGCTAATTTTCCGGGAGACCTGGGTTCAATCCCAGGTCGTGTCATACCAAAGACTATAAAAATGGTACTTGATGCCTCATTGCTTAACTCTCAGTAATATAAGGTACGTATCAAGGGTAAAGTGGAGCAATCCTGGGAAAGAAGTAGCGCCCTCCCCTACACCTCGGTGTAGTAGATATTTAAAAGGGAGCTTTCTGGTCGCCCTCGACTACGGTCGCCAACTTTACTTAAATTGGCTCGTTGGCCTAGGGGTATGGTATCTCGACAGCAGCGTTTCATCTACAGCAAGTTATGTCAGTATTTGTCTTGGGAAGGTGAGGACAACTATCGATACGCTATCGATCATATGGAACACGGACTTATCAAATGAATTGAGATTTCTTCCAAGCAGCAGCTGAGTTAATACAACTCTAGCGATGCACCACATGGACGTTGATAAAAGGCATAGAGAAAAAACTAGATGGAAGCTGCACAAGAATGCTACGACCTGGAAACAGCACCACACCAAAGAAGAGCTGTACGGCCACTTTAGCTCCAATCTCGAAACCTTCCTGGTAAAATGAGCAAGACATTCTGGACAAAACTGGAAAACCAAGGACGAAATCATGTGACTTTCTCGTATGGACGCCATCTCATGGACGCGCCAGTGTTGGTTGACCAACAAAAACCAACCTACAACAGCTCTCCGCAGACACAGGATGCAGTTTAGAAGACCTACCGTGAGAAATGGAAGATAGATACAGAGAGAGAGAGAGAGAGCCAGGGAAATCTATGTCAGCAATGTTATATATATATATATATATATATATATATATATATCACATGGTAGTGTTTGTGACCCTGAATTGGTCAGAGTGAAGGGTCTTTATCATTAAGGGTTTTCAGCCAGTTGTCTTCATCTTTATTGTTATTTCCACAACGTTTCGGCCGATATGTCCTCTTGCCTTCTTCTGGTGTTTATCGAACTCGGGAACCTTCAAGGAACTTCGAACTACGTCCTTTATTGAATCCACGGGGGTCGCCTGTTCTGATTCCGTTAGCCATAACTGGGTACAAGAGTTAAGTATTCCTGTATTGTTACTCGTCTGCTGTCAGGATTGAACCAGCAACATCCAGTAGATTGTCACCTTAGAAGCTGAGGAAACAAATGCATATAACCGTTACGCCAGGTGTCCTGCTGGACAAGATGAGGACAATAGTATAAAAATCCTTAATGATAAAAATCATCAAGCTTCGTCTCAGACATTTTGACAAGTAGAGTGAAGGTTTTTAAAAACTGACCGATTAATATGTCTGATTTTTTGCTTCGTGTATGTGTGCGTAAGCTTGTCCGTATGTGTGCCTAAGTTTGTGTACTTTTGAATGATAGTAAGTTTGTGTATGTAATGTTGCTCGCGCGCACATATATACGTATGTTTGCTTATATATGCATACCAGTATATATGCAAACTTACGTATTCATGTACACGTGATCAACAGCACATACGCAAACATTCCAACACTCAGATTCACCCAAACTTATCTGTATTCCCAAGTTAGACTGTTTGAAACGACTATTTTCCAGCCCATTATCATATTTACCCAACCCCTCCGCTCGGGCAGGATATGACACAAGGTCAATTTTTTATGCGGAGTTTAACAGGTTTGAATTCAGAGTTTTCCTTCTCCTAGACTTGTTGCCTCCCCAAGGCTGAAGAACCTAGTCTGCCCTACTATTTACCCATAGCTGGAGGGAGAATATTTGGATTCATGCCGCTCCCAAGGGTATTAGTGCTATGTGAAATGCAATCAGTCAAGGATTTGAATTCGTGTCGCCGTGTCCAATTCCTGCGACGATAACCATTACACCACGGGAACCTCCCAAGTGTTGATATACCATAAACCATACCAACCAAACTTATCTGTATTCCCAGGTTAGACTGTTTGAAACCACTATTTTCCAGCCCATTATCATATTTACCCAACCCCTCCGCTCGGGTAGGATATGACACAAGGTCAATTTTTTATGCGGAGTTTAGCAGGTTTGAATTCAGAGCTTTCCTTCTCCTAGACTAGTTGCCGCACCAAGGCTGAAGAAACCAGTCTGCCCTACTATTTACCCATAGCTGGAGGGAGACTAATTGGATTCATACCTTTCCCAAGGGTATTAGTGCTATGCGATGATAACCATTAGTGCTATGCGATGATAACCATGACACCACGGGCACCTCCAGCCCATTATCTTATGACGAACCTTTCCATGTTCCGATGAATCGATAATTAGCCTTGTTCTGTAAGGTTGGGTATTAGAATAATTAAAAATGTGTGTAAAAAAAAAACGACGTTCACTTCCATGTATAAATACGTTCAAGAAAGATTTTATGAATTTCTCAAAAATGATATTTTTTTACCCATTAAGTTATCAAAATCACACTTATATAATAATTCTACTTCAACGTAAGAATAAAGAACAAATATATATGTACTATACTGACTTAGCTGGCAACGCGGATGAACTTAGCAGACTCAATGCGGTCGTAAGATAACGTCAACAAAGTGGTTTCACAGGAAAGATAAAATAAAGAAAGATGGCGAAGAATATAATTTATTGCCTATGGATAGGGTTACAGATATTTCCGTTTGCAGATAAGATCAACAAATAAACGGGAAAAACCGGAAGTAAGTAAGTTCCCACAACCAGCCATAAACAGAAAATACGTGAGGCGAAGAGGATGTTCCAATTTCCGTGTAAGACTTGAAAAGACAAAATATGGTTTGTAATTTGGGACTGAAGGCAGAGATCCGCTGGTCTCTCAAGCGAAGGGAAAAACCCGCTAGTCACTCAAGCAAACCTGTCAGCTACCCCGTGTTTGCTCTCCGGCCGTCGCAATACTTCATAAAAAGGGTCCCCGCCATAAAAGACAGATTTGTGTGAATTCTTTCTGACAGTGTTCCTACTTCACACAAACGTCACCGCCGAAGAAAAAATATAGATCATATTTTTACATATCTACGAGTTTTTCGTTGTTTGTCAAGCGGTACAATATGCGACAGATATATCCATTACCTTTTAGATATTAATTAAAACAATGTTTAGATTTTAAAACATGGTTGATCATTTTTATGGCATATCAACACTTGTTGGGTTATTTCATGCCATAGTCAATTTAGTAAATATGTTCTTTGATTATATATGGCACAAAATGTATTTTACAATCATTTCAAACTAGTAAGCATTCCATCATTGCGATGTAAATGTTTTTAAAGTTATTGGTTGGAACATACTTCATAATTATTTTAAACACCTAAACACTTCATACTTTTTGCCCAGTTGGCTGGGGCTGTATAACATACCGACTGCATCTCTGCAGAGGGGTAAGACCCCCATCCAACGAGTGTCCTGTATATGATACTAAATGATCTGATGGTGAGACTACAATAATGCTGTATCTTTTGGGAATGCAGAATACCTAGTCATTGCCATCACTCCCAGATCCATAATGAAAAGGAGCGGTAGTACCTAATAGGATCCTATCTATGGGTCAAATAGAACTAAACTGAGTACTTTTGCTAAACAGAATTGCCTGAAATAGAACTATTTGATAGTGAAACAGCGTACTTATGCTAAACAGAATTGTTTGAAATTGAACGATTTTGTATGCTAAACTGAATTGTTTGAAATAGAACAATTTTTACATTTAACTATGTGAAACTAAAGACTATACTTATACGAAATTGAATTGTTTGAAATATAACTAGTTGACTAAAACGAATAGCTTTAAATAGAAATGCTTTTGACAGTTAAAATGTGCCTTATGCTAAACTTATTGGTTTGAAATACAACTGTTTATTTATATAAAAATGATTTTGAATTAAATAACCTACAATGCCATAAAACCCAACCCAACCCAACCAAATCCTACATATTTAAAATATATGTATAAAGAGGATTTTGCATTAAATAACCAACAATGGTTGATATGCCATAAAACCCTACCAAACCAAATCCTATATATTTAATATAAATGTATAAAGAGGATTTAGTATTAAATAACCTACAACCGTTGACATGCCATAAAACCCAACCAAACCAAATCCTATATATTTAATCTATATGTATAAAGAGGATTTTGCATTAAATAACCTACAAAGGTTGATATGCCATAAAACCCAACAAAACCAAATCATATATATTTAATATATATATATATATATATATATATATATAAAGTGGATTTTTCTTTAAATAAACTACAAAGGTTGATATACCATAAAACCTAACCAAACAAACTGATTTATACCTATTTGCTGTATCAATCCTTAAGGGCTAATATAGTTATTAAAAAAAATTCGCTGTCATTTTAAACAGGTAAAATCTTTACATTTAACTTCGCGGTATTAATGTTTTAGGGCCACTGTATTAAGATAATTTACAATCAATTTAAACTCTTCACACTTCTTAGCAATATCTTTGTTTTAAAGGATAATGCGTTGATATAGATAACAATCATTTTGAACACTTCATGTCTTGTATTAACGGTGTTTGCCGTGATTTTTCGAAGGGAAACATGTAATCATCATCATCATCATCATGTCGTGCCGCTTGCACGGATATCCCTGACCCTCTCTCGCCACTTCTCCCTATCATTCATCGCCTTTGGCAGGTCTTTAGGGCTACATCCCGTATCCTCATATAGCTGCTGTATGTAAGTTCGAGCTGGTAGTCCTGCTTTTTCTTGGCCATATGCGGGGGTCCATAGGAGTACTTCACTTATGGGCCCGTCCTTGCTTCTCCAGCAATGTCCTGCGTGTCTGGTTCGTCTAACTTGGATCGTTTTCGTGATGGGAGGCAAGTGGCCGTATAGTTGGTGCCTTGTGGGGTGTTGCCGCCAGGACTTGTTCAATATTGCTCGCAACATTCTTGTGTAATTGCCATCTAGCTTCTTCTCCAGCCGTTTTGTTAGCGTCCAAGTAGTGCATCCATATAGCAGTATCGATACGACCGCTTGGAAGAAACGGCGTTTCATTCTAATGTTCAGGTCTGATTTCAATGTATTAAGAACCCTTGTATTAATAATCATGTCTATGTATGTAATATATATATATATATATATATATATATATATATATATATTGAAAAATGGCTATGTTTGAAAAAAATTACGTTACATCATTGTTACTGATTAATTATTCTTTCTTTCACTGGATGACTCCAACTTTTTGGGATGTATAAGAAATTTACTTTCCTCTCTCTCTCTCTCTCTATATATATATATATATAGAAAGGGAGAAGTGCAAAGAGAGAGATAGTGAGAGGTTAGGAGAGGGAAAGAGATGGGTTAGCAGAGAGAGAGAGAGCGAGAACGAGAAACAGAGCGCAAGAGAGAGAGGTTGCACTGAGAGGGAGAGAGAGAGAGAGGGGGAAGCAGAGAGATAGAGAGAGGGTAGCATTCTTACGTGGATGTTAAAATACACACCATATATCCACAAAAATATTTTTCCCTTCGAGTTTACTTATATTAAATTATTCACTAATATATTTGAGTAAATGAAAGTGAAAGCGATAGGATACAGAGTGAGAGAGGGAGAGAGAAAAAGAGAGAGAGAGAGAAATTGTGTGTGTGTGTGTGTGTGTGTGAGCGCGCATTTGTGTGTTTGTGTGTATGGGTGAGCAAAGTTAGATATCAGTATAATCTTGACTACAATCCAGATGTGCTTGTTCATGATTCCCCGGCCATCTCTCTCTCTCTCTCCCTTTCTCTCTCTCTCTCTCTATATATATAGTTTTCATTTTGACTTCTATGCAGGCGTCTATGGCACGTGTACACAACTCTAGTCAGTTGTAGCAATGACCCTCCAATGGCTAAGTCTATATTTTTGATCACTGACCGTAATGTCATTTGGTGAGGCCACGCAGCGCTGGTCAAGGCCAGCCCACTCAATGAAACTCGAAAAACGGACGCCACGCCTGATTGACCAAATGCGTTCCGGTCCACTGCTCGAAAACACTCAAGTTAAAACGTAGCTGAGTTACAGACTTCAGACGAATCTGCAGAGAGAATTGGGTTCTGTCAAGATATAGTGCGTTGCTTAAACAAATTATGAGAAATTTATATGATTCATTTCTTGATTTTGGTTTAAATAACAGTTCTTTCGTATAATTATCATAACCCCTACATTCTATGTTATGTCTAAATTTTCCCTCCCGTTTTCTTTTATAAATTCGCTCATTCGGCTGAGGCTGAAGGATACTCCTACTGCATTTCTGCAGAGGTTTAAGACTCCTCCAACGAGTGCCTTTTGAACATGTTGGATGGGGCTGTAGAATACACCGACGTCTTTTCAGCAGAGGAGTAAGACTCACCTAATGGCTGTCTTAGATATGATACAAAAATATCTAATTGCGAGGCTCCAGTAATGCTGGATCTTTGGGGAATGCAGAGTACCCCTTCATTGTCATTACGCTCTGGTCCCTTCTGGTAGCACCAGATAGGGGACCCATCTATGGGTCAAATAGAACTGTTTGGAACTCAAACAGTGTACTTAAACAAAACTATCTTGTTTGAATAAGAACTGTTATTACATTTAGCTGCATGTAAACAAAAGATTTGCACTTAAACTGAAATGAATTGTTTATAACAGAACTGTTTGATTGTTGAACTGTGTATCAACAAACAACTGCGTACTCATGCTAAGCTGAATTGATTGAAATTGAACTGTATATATTTATACTCTCCGAGAGACATAGGTTCATTCCCAGGTCGCGTCATACCAAAGACTTCAAAATGGTACTTGATACCTCCAAGCTTAACACTCAGAAATATAAGGTACGTATCAAGAGTAAAGTTGAGTAATCTAGGGAAAGGAGTTGTGCCCTCCCCTACATCTTGATGTTGTAGCTATTGAAAGGGAAGCCTTCTGGTCACCCTCGACTACGGTCGACAACTTAACTTTTTTATGCTAAAATGAATTGTTTGAAATTTTAGTGAAACCAGTCATTTAACGCCGAAATTAATTTTAAACAAATCAGTTTATAAGTATAGGCTTTATTTACAATCAGTTAATTGTCAAAAATAGTTCTATTTCAAACATACAGTTTAGCAAAAATACACAGTTTAGTTCTATTTCAAACAGTTCTATTTCAAACAGCCCAGTTTAGCATAATGACACAGTTTAAATGCCAAAACAGTTCAGTCCTCTTTCAAGCAATTCAATTTAGCAAAAGTTCAGTTTAGTTTTTTTTTGACGTATAGATAAGACCTTATCAAGTGCTGCCAATCTACATTTGGGCTTTATGGCATATCAACTATCGTAGGTTATTTAATGCCAAATCCATTTTTATACAAATAAACAATTCTGTTTAGCATAAGTATATATTTGTCAAAAACATTTTTATTTCAAGCTATTCAGTTTAGTCAAACATTTCTAATACAAAAAATTCAGTTTAGTATAAGTATAGTTTTTGTTTACACACAGTTAAATCTAAAAATATTTCTATTTCAAACATTTCAGTTTAGCCCTAGTATAGTTTCAAAGTCAAAAAACTTTTCCATTTCAAACAATTCAGTTTAGCATAAGTACACAGTTTGAATGATAAAACAGTTCTCTTTCAAGCAATTTATTTTAGCATAAGTACATTGTTTAGTTCTATTTGACCATGAGATAGGACCCTGCCAGGTGCTACCACCCAGGTCAAGAGTGGACCTGGGAGTGATGGCAATGAAGGAGTACTCAAAGCTCCACCATTACGGGAACTTCACCATCAGATTGTTTAGTGTCATATCTAGGACTCTCGTTTGATGGGGGTCTTACCCCTCTGCTGAGATGCAGTCGGGGTATTCTAACAACCCCAGCTGACTAGGACAACTGGTTAGTGTCATATCCATGACAGTCTTTGGGGTTGGGGATCGTATAGAAACAGTTGGTATATTCTCCCCCCAGTCGACAGAGCAAGAGAACGATCTGAATTCTCGGGCGAGGTTTAAGTACTTGTTTCTCTTTGTTTTCTTTGATTTTCACTTTGTGGTCAGCCAGGATGGCTAAGTCTCCTATTCGGCAGATTATTTATTTTTATTTTATTTTATTTTTTTGTTCGCTTTCACAAGATCTATCTTCTAGCTGAGATTAGGTGATTCATTTGTATTTCAAATCCGAATGAATTTTGTGCGTCTCATTCCTTAGGATGGTTTGGTTTCTTTGTTTAATGGCATATCTACCTTTGTAGGTTATTTAATGCCAATGCTATTCTCCTAGAAGAACAGTAGTGGTACTATATAACCCATAGCTGGAAGGATAATGGGGTTCATACCTTTCCCAAGGGTATTTGCCCGAAAGTGAACGTAATAGCGCGACTGGAGTACGAACTCGCTTACTACGATTCCGCAGTCCATCGCTTTAACCATTACACCACGAGGACACCCCCTTAGGACGTATTATGGTTTGTGCATATACAATTTTGTAGTATTAGCAAACATCATTTTCTGGCACACTGCTCAAACGATCACCTTCCCCACCCAGCCATGTCTACCCCTCATACCCCTTCAGCTCTAATTTGCTGCATTTACTTATATGATAATTCGTTTCGTCTCTATCAACACATAACCTACACTTGCCATTTTGTTGCGTCCTATCTATTTTTGATTTAATATAATTGGTACTGACACCGTTGTTTGTGCTCTTATCAGAAGATATTCAGTTTCTCTTTTAAGGTTTCCCTTTCTTAGCCATGTTCCAGTTTTCTCATTCGAGATTTTGCAAGTTTATCGCTTTTTTTTCTTCCTATTTTTGTTTCCTAGTTATTGTTTAGTTTTGTTGACGTTGTGTTACTTACCGGCTAATTGGTCTAGTGGGTAGAGTGTTCGCCAATAGTCTTCATACCAAAGACTATAAAAATGGTACTTAATACCTTCTTGCTTAACACTCAGCAATGTAAGGTACGTATCAATGGTAAAGTGGAGCAATCTAGGGAAAGGAGTGGCGCCCCACCTACACCTAAGTATAGAAGCTATTGAAAAGGGAGCCTTCTGGTCCCCCTCGACTAAAGGGAGACAAGTTTACCAATTTTTTTAATGTTACTTATGTTTTTCTGGTTATGGTTATCATTATCATTATTTGCTCCTTTTCGAGTTAACACCAGCCTTAGCGTATGATTTCTACTAGTGTTTGAGTGACAGCAAGTCTCCTCAAGTCTCCAGGACTCTTCTCGGTATTCTGGGCGATCTTAATAATCCTGTCGTTTGGATGGTCTCTATTTGTCCTCTTATTTCAAAGTCCTCCAGTTCTTGTACCAATCATTTGATGACTGTACCAAGTACACCAATTAAAATTGGTAATACCGTCACTTTCATGTTTCATAGCTTTTATAATTCCCTAACAAACTCGAGGTACTTATCTTTTTTTATTGCTTTCTTGTAATTTTGCTTCATGGTCTGCCGAAACAGTAAAGTTCAAAATTCGGTAAATTCTCTTTTTTTTTTTTTGTTGTTGATTATCATAAGATCTGGTCGTCTGGCCAGGATTAGGTGATCCGTTTGAATCTCGAAATCCCAGAAGAGTTTGTGAGTCATTCTCTGGGACAGATGCTGGGTTGTGCCTATACCAATTGTTAGTATGGGAGAATTTCAATTTCTTGCACAATTCCCAATGAATCACCATACCCACTCAGTTTGTGTTGTCTTATATTATTCCTGAGTTAATTTGCTGTGTTTGCTTATCATGTGATTGATCCTTTCGTCTCTACAACCACATAACTTATTTCTGCTATTTTGTTGCGTCTTATCTATTCTTGCTTTGATTTGATTGGTCCTTATGGCGTTGTTTTGAGCTGCTATTAAAAGAGATTCAGTTTCTCCTTTAATGTTCCTTTTTCTTAGCCACATCCACTTTTTCTCGTGTGAGATGTCGCTTGTTAGTCGCTTTATTATTATTATTATTATTCATTAGAGTTTTTCACATCAGCTGACACTGATGGTCTTTCACTGAATTTTGAGTGACAGCAAGTCTTCTCATGTCTCCAGGACTCTTCTCAGTATTCTGTTCGTTTTCAATAATACTGTTGTTTGGATGGTCTCCACTCGGCCGCCAACTTCCAAATCTTCCAGGCCCTTTATTAATCCTTTACTTACTGTGCCAAAAGCACCAATCATAATTGGTATAATGGTCACCTTCATGTTCCATAGTTTTTTCAATTCTCTAGCAAGGTCGAGGTATTTACCTCTCTTTTCACATTCTTTCAGTTTTACTCTGTGGTTAGCCGGAACAGCAAAGTCGACAATGTAGCAAATTCTCTTTTTGTTTTGTTGATTATGATAAGGTCTGGTCGTCTGGCCGAGATTAGGTGATCCGTTTGTCTATCAAAGTCCCACAGGAGTTTGTGAGTGTCATTTTCTAGGACAGGTGCTGGGTTGTGCATATACCATTTGTTGGTGTGGTCAAGTTTAAACCTCTTGCACATTTCCCAGTGGATCACCTTGCCCACCCAGTCAAGTCTAGCCTTGTGCTCCTTCTGTGCCAATTTGCTGCATCCACTTATTATGTTAATGATGGTTTCATCTCAGTCACCACATAGTCTGCACTTGCTATTTTGTTGAGTCTTATCTACCCTCGCTTTGATGTGATTGGTTCTTATGGCGCGGTTTTGTGCTGCCATTAGGAGAGATTCTGTTATTATTATTATTATTATTATTATTATTATTATTTGTGAGTTTTTCACACCATCATTCATTGATGCGTTTTCACTGACGTCCGTGTTACTGCAAATCTCAGTTTTTAAGAACACTTCTAAGTATTAAACCTGATTTTCGCATTGAATGTTTTATTCAGTCCTTTCCCAAGTCTTTCACCCAAAAGCAATGATGATTTTTTTTTTCGTTATTGATCATGTTTAATTGTTTGAGTGTTTTTTATGAATTACACCGAACATCAACGCATGTTCTTTTGGATTTCAGATAAAGACATGAATTTTCCCGGAATTCTTAATTTATATACCAATATTCTTACGAATTCCGAATCCTTTTATGTGTTTAAATGTCAAATTCGTTAAATTTCTTTTTTACCGTTCTTATGTTTTGAAAGACCATTTGAACTTATTTTACTGAGACTTTTTTTTTTTTATTAAACTTGAGTATCTTACAAAAGGGAATACATCGGCGATTGAGGAGATTTCTGTTGTAGAGCTTTATTTCCAGAAGTTTCCTTGTTCTTGAAAGGTATCCTTTTCTTATTTTTCTTTTCATTCCAGTTTTACTTGATGGCGTACAATTTTTTTTATTATACATGATGATCATATTCGTAAGATAGCATTTATGTTTTTGGTAATATATTGGTAATATTTACGGTCTCTCACGGGAGTCTAGGTGACAACAAGTTTTTCAGATCTTCAATACTCTTCTCAGCATTCTGGCTGATCTTAACAATTTTGTGATCAAGATAGTTTCAATCCTTGCTCTAGTGTCTTTTTAAAGAAATTGCTCACCATTTTACGTACACTGTCTACAATTGGAATCATTGTCGTTTTCTTGTTCCACAGCCATTTCAGCTATCTGTGCCATATCTAAATATTTATCAATCTTTCCTTTTAAGTTATTTTTACTCTGTGGTCTGCTGGGACAGCGAAATTCAAAAGGCATGGAGTTCTTTTGGTACTTATGCATCTATGTTACCACAAAAAAAAGCCGAACTTTCCCGAGCGTTTCCGCGCCGATAACGGAAAAAATCGGAATATTCCGGAACGAAATTTAAGGAAGCAGACGAGAAAATAAGTCAACCAATTTGTTGGCATAACGCATGAAGACCAAAATAAAAAAAAAAAGAAACGAAAGAGAAATGGATAATGTTACCAACTTTTAAGGAGAAAAAGAATAAATCAACAGTGTATGTATGGTAATTTTTATTTTATCTATTTGGGAGGGGTATCATTTTTTTGTCTTTTTGAATAATTTCTTTCGTATTTATGCACTTATTGTACCGTGCAGAAGTAATAACCTGTTAATTAAGAAATCTATTCTTCCCATAGGGAAGGAGAGTGTTTTGTAACTATTCAGTACTTTCAACTAACAATTTGATTATAATCCAGGTCCTACATCTGGTGTTACGGCATCTCTAGGCATAACTTTTCCTCATTTTTTTTAAGTGGCAAAGATGCCCACATACCCGGCAACTTTAAATTTTGCCAATAAGGTTTTTTTTCTTGGCAGAATTGGATCACCGTTTCTGCACATTGTAGATTTTCGCTTAGCTGCGATAAATTCATGTTTACACTTGTTTGTAACTTAGCAAACAAATTGATAGAATTATTTTATCTTAAATTTGATTAGCTAGGCATTTCGACATATTCCGATTCTTTCCGGAAACGCCCGGGAAAGATCGGCTTTTTAGCGGTAACATACATGCATAAATACCATTTTTTTTTGTTGTTAATTATCGCTAGTTGTAGTCTTTAGACCAAGATTAGTTCATCCGCAGATATCTCAAAATCCGAAAGAATTTTCTGCATTTCATTCTCTAATACGAATACTGGCTTGTACATATAACATATGATAGTACGATCAAATTTCAATATCTTGCAAATTTCTTTGTGAAAACCTTTCCTAACTAGTCGTACCTAGTTTTGTCCTCCTTTTGCACAAGTTTGCTTCATTCGCTTTTTAAGTGATAACCGTTTCATTTCTGTCTCTGCATCGTCTAATTCTTCTATTTTATTGCGTATCTTCAATCTTCGTTTTAATATTATCGGTCCTTAGATAGTTGTTTTGTGCTTCTATTGTTGAGTAGCCATAAATAATGAAGGAACGACAACCCTCGATTATAAAAATACAACTTTTTTTATTCATCCGGGAGTCAAAGCGTCCCTGGTGTGAGAGAGACAGACGGAGGAAGGGAGATGAATGGAGACTGCTACATTGATTTATAACTTCTTCTCTCGGTAATGCAACGCCGTGTTATCTTCAACGCCTCACTTAGCTCTTCTTCTGCTTCTCGGCAAGAGAGGAGTGCTCAACCGGATGCCCTCTGTGGGCCGCTGCCCTAGCGGGTCTCTCTCTGTGACTGGCAGAATCTGTTCTGGTCCCAAGTTGACTGACTCAAGGCTGAACCCCAACTGCCCGTATCTCACGTGGGCATCCACATATATCATTTCATAAAACCCACACATTTCCGTTCAACCATGAGACTGCATTTGCTTAAATTCACAGGTGCGTCATGTGCAGAGAATCTCTGATTAACGGCTCGGATAAAGGTTAATATGCAATACTATTAACAGATAATCATATTCTTTCCGGAGGTTTCTCTTTATTAGGCATATCAAAGACTTCTCGTGAGTAATCTCGCACGTTGGTTTCTTGAAATATCCATACAGTTGTCCACCCAATTTCTGCTTTTTATATTTGTCATTCCCAATTCGGTTTTTTATCGAGCTATTGCTGTAATTGGCAGATGGAAATAGTCTTTCTTTCCTTTTTCTTTGGTTTACTCGAAACCTTGTGTTGCTTCATTTACGCAGTCCATAACGCAGACGAGTCTTCTTTTTCTCTCTTTACTTTATACAGATAAAATTTCCATATCATTTCTTCAGTTTAACGCCTTGTGCTTAGCACTCAATTTCATTGTTCTTAGGTATATTTATCTAAGTTTCTCCCTAGTTTATTTTAAGAATTGTCTTAGGTATCTTACAAGGGGGGATACATCGTTGTTTGAAGAGATTTCTGTTGTAGAGCTTTATTTCGAGAAGTTTTCTTGTTCTTCAAAGATATTCTTTTCTTATTTTTCTTTTCTTTTCTGTTTTTCTTGATGATGTGCAATTCCGAAATTCTTGTAATTTTATTTCTGTCCAAGTGTTTTGATGTCTTCCTGATTTGGCAGTTCTATTCCTTTCAGTGTTCCATATTTTCCATTTTTCATTATCAGCATGACACATTTTTCTATGCCAAATTCCATTTCTATACCTTGGCTGTATGTTCTTATTGTTTGTATCAATACCTCCAGTTCTTTTTCAGCTTTTGTAAATATCTTTACATACTCTATATACATGAGGTGATTAACTTTTCCTTGTGATTTTGTAAATGTGTAGATACCTCTGACTTTTTGAGTATATGAATATGTGGTATCATTGGTATAAAAAAAAACAGTACCAGAGTAAGTCTCCCTCGTAGATAACTCCTGATTTTCATCTCTACTATGCTTGTTCCTGTTGCTAATACTAATTTTCTGGACTCTTCTTAGTATTCTAGCCGATATGAACAAAGGTGTAGTTCGGTCCTCAAATCTGATTTCTAACTCTTCCAGCCCCCTTACAAAGTTTTGGCGGATCTTTTTAAGTACACCAATTATAACTGGTATCACCTTTACTTAAATGTACCATAGCTTAAATAGTTCTCTATCTACTTGTCACTCTATTCGTTTTCTTTGATTTTCTCTCTGTGGTCCGCCAGAACTGCAAAGCCCGCTTTCTACTGAATCTCTTTTTTAGGCATTGACAGCTATCGATAAGCTATCGATCATATGGAAATCAAACTTGACCGATAAAATGAAACGCAGATTCTTCCAGGCAGCAGTTGTGTCGATACTGCTGTATAGATCCACCACTTGGACGCTTGCTAAACGGCTGGAGAAGAAACTAAACGGTAATTACACAAGAATGTTGCGAGCAATATTGAACAAGTTCTGGCGGCAACACCCCAAAAAGCACCAACTATACGGCCATCAGTCTCCCATCACGAAAACTATCCAAGTTCGACGAACCAGACATGCAGGACACTGCTGGAGAAGCAGAGACGAGCTCATAAGGGATGTACTCCTATGGAACCCTACATATGGCCGATCAAAAGCAGGACAACCAGCTAGAACATACATTCAGCAGCTATGTGAGGATACGGGATGTAGCCCTGAAGACCTGCTGGAGGCGATGGATGATAGGGAAAAGTGGTTAGAGAGGGTCAGGGATATCCTTGATAGCGGCACGACATGATGATGATGATGATGATCACTAGGTCTGGTTGTCTGGCCGGGATTAGGTGATCTGTTTGTATCTCAACATCACTGAGAATTTTGCGCGTCTCATTCTCAAGCGTGGATTCTGGTTGATTATTATTATTATTATTATTATTTGCAAATTTTGTCACATAAGTGTTAGTTGATGGTCTTTTTTCTCTGGAGTCTGAGTCACAGCAAGTGTCCTCAAGTCTCCAGGACTCTTCTCAGTGCCGTGGCCGATATTGTTGTATACATATGTATACTGGATACATACCGACGCAATGATAACAGACGCAAGAATAAAGGACGCAGGAAGGAAGACGCAAGAAGACTTTTTTAGAAATATATTTACCGCTCACTTTATTTCAATTGTTCGAAAGGGTTGTTCAAGTTTTGCATGTGAGATGGTGCTGGAGACCGAACATAAACTTCATATTTTGACCTCCACTACTTATGACCGTCACGTTGTGTCTTTCTTGTTCTCTTGATGTTCAACCGGAGGCCTAGGGCTCACTCTGCTGGATGCTGGCTTTCTTTATGGCATCTTATCAGCATTTTCTCTGGACCCCTAACTCCATCGGGGGTTTCCGAGGACCCCCTCGGTTGGGTGTGGTTTTCCCTACCACATCTGGTCTCTAACTCTCTGGACGTCTGCTAGCAACTCCTCTTGGACTCGAACTCAACTGAGTTAAATAATAATTCAACGCCCACACGATCGCCCACTGCATCTTTGAAATCGAATGTTTAATCGTCATCAAGCGGAAATAACTGTCATGCAGTTCAGAGGTCACTCTCTTCCGGTGCATCAGTCTGTATTGGCAAAGTGGGACCTTCACCTTGTCCCATATTATTAGCCTTAATCCGCCCACGCGATCTCTTTCGATTACTGGCCATTGGAATGTGCCACTTCCTTCCGGTGTATCACCTAGGAATACCATTTTCGGGCCGGGTCGAAGGTCAAAATATAACAATATCAGGAATCCTGTAGTTTAAATTCTCTTGGCTCGTCTTCGGAATGTCTACTCTTTCAGCCCCCTTCTCATGCCTTTTGGGAATTATTTCGACCGCACCGAGTACAGTTAGTTTTACGGTCACCTTCATGTTCTACAGCTTTTTTAGTTACCTTATTATTATCATTATTATTCTTATGACTACAATTATTATTCTTTTCTTTTGAAAGTTTTCACACTACCGCTTATTGATACTTTCTCATTGGACTTTAGGTGACAGAAGTCTCCGCAAGTCTCCAGGACTCTTTACAGTATTCTTGCCGATCTCAACAATGTAGTAGTTTGGATGGTGTTCACTTGTCCTCTTATTTCCAATTCATCCAGTCCCTGTACCAATCATTTGCCGTCTGTACCGAGTGCACCAATTATAATTAGTATTACCTTTACCTTCATGTTCCACAGTTTTTTCGTTTCCCTAGCACGGTTTCTGTACTTATCTCTCTTCTCACTTTCTTTCAGTTTTATCCAGTAGCCAGCAAGAACAATGAAGTGTATACCTCGGTAGGTTCTGTTTTGTTTTGTTGATAATTAAAAGATCTAATCGTCTGGTCTAGATCAGTTGCGTCGCATTTTCCAGGATTGATTCTGGGTTAAACATACCATTTTTGGCTCTGGTCAAATTTAAACTTCTTGCACAAATCTCAGTGGATCACATTCTCCATCTAGTCGTGTTCAGTGTTATACTTTTTTTTAGCTAACTTACTGCATTCGTTTCTGTAATTGTTTGATCTCTATCACTCCCTAACCTCCCTTCGCTATTTTGTTGTGTCTTGTCTATTTTTACTTTGATATATCCTTTATGGCATTGTTTTGCGCTGTTATCAGAAGAAATTCAGTTTTTCTCCTAAGGTTTTCTTTTCTTATTTTTTCCATGTTTTCTCGAGTGATATTCCACTTGTGTTTCACTTGAAGAGTCCATACTGTTGTTTTTCTTCTTATTTTTTGTTTTCTGGTTATAAATATTTTGTTGATGCTTGTGATGTCAATATTGAGTCTGGTCGCTCTGATTAGTCTAATCCTTTTTCAATCCAGCGTAATCTGGTGAAATTACCTTGTAGTTTTAATGAGAGCAAGTCTCCTCAAGTCTCAAGGACTCCATTCAATATTCAAACTACAGGGTGGAACTATCTAATAGTTGGCCAGTTGTGTACAAATCCAAAGAGCGACAGGAGCCTTCTATCATGCCTAAAAGTGACACAATGTTCAACGAGCGAGATCGGAGATGCGCCGCTGTACGACTCATGCTCTCTACAGATCCAAGTTATGACAACAGGACCATTGCCAGAACCCTCAAAATGCAAATTCGGACAGTTCAACGCTTGAGGGCACAGCTCAACGCATCGGATGACCCAATGGAGGTGGTGGAGCGGAAGGCCACATCATGCCACGTCACATCTTTGAAGTCGGCTTGAAAGTCAACACCAAAGTGTACCTAGATGTGCTGAAGAGTTTGGTGATCCCTTGGTGCAATCAGATGGCCGGTGGCAGACCCTGGGTCTGGCATCAGGACTCGACGCCGACCCACAAGTCCAAATAGACCCAGGCTCGGCTTCAGAAGGTGTGCTACAACTTTGTAGCCTTCTCTGACTGGCTCTCCTCCTCTTCCCTCGACCTGGACCCGCTGGACAACTTCATTTGGTCATACGTCGAGAGTATCACCAACATAACATCCCACAACACCAAAGCCAGTCTGATCGCCGCCATCCGCCGAGTATTTGCCGAGCTCCCGCTGGGGCTTGTGGAAAAGGCATGCTGCCAGTTCCGGATCCGTATCGAGGTGATGATTGAGGCTGAAGGCGGCTACATTGAATAGATGTCATCTCTTCTACACAATTAAGTTACCTGAATTGATTTTTTCTATAAAAGTTTTAAAAGAAAGCTGTAGTGTTGTTTTCTTTAGGACGATTATTCTATCGTTCCACCCTGTAATCTTAACAGTGCTGTGGTCTGGATCATTTCGATTCTTCGTCCGATCACCGGTTCTCCCAAACACTTTATCAAGCCTTTCTTGATCCTTCCAAAAACGCTAACCACAATTGTTAGTATCGTCATTTTCAAGTTCATCTTTTTTAGCTCTTTGATAAGATACAAACATTTTATTCAGCTTTCCGCATTCTTTAATCTTCAATGTATGGTCCACAGGAACAGCAAAGTTTTTTAACTGACAAATTCTTTTCTTCTTATCAATTAACAATAATCACATATCTCACATCGGCCTATCTGGTAGAGTATTCCCACATGGTCCGGGAGACCGGGGTTCACCCCCACGTCGAGTCATACCAAAGACTAAAATAATGGTACTCAATTTCGCATTGTTTAACACTCAGCATTATAAGGTACGTATCAAGGGTAAAGTGGGGTACTCCCGAGAAGGGAGTAGAACACTACCCTACAACACGTTGTAGTAGCCATTAAAAAAGGAGCCTTCGGGTCACCATCGACTATGGTTGGAAATTTTACTTTTACAAATTTCATCTTGAATTAGTGGTATGTTTTGTTTTTCAAAGTCCCCGAGAATTTTGCATTCTTGCTTTTCTTGGACAGATTCTGGTTTGTGCGTATAACATTCAGTATGTTCTAAAATTCATCTCTTTCACACTTCACAGTTTTTCTTAAATTATTTTACTCTGGGATTAACTGTTTCATTTCTGTCATCACATAACGTTTATTTGCGCATTATTTTGCGCATAATTTTTTGATAAGGTAGTTCTTTCGGCAATATTTTACCATGCTTTTCAAAGAAAGTCACTTTGTCTCTTTGGGTTTGAGTTGTATTTAGGTCATTTCATGTGCTTTCTCTTTTGTTTATTGTTTCGAGTAACTATATATGTTTTTCTTCCTTTTTTCATTTTTCAGATTTTAAATTCCTGTTTTCCTATTTTAATTAATTTTTCTGGCTGCTATAATCTTTGTTTTTATTGTCATTTTCAGCATCGATACAATCCTCAATGCAAACAAGTCCAAATTCTTAGATGCCACAGAGTGAAAATCAAAGAAAACAAAGAGAGACACTTACTTAGACCTTTCCAGACAACTAGTAAGTCTACTTCCACCTTTTTTTTGTCATATAGTATATCGCTTAGGTGTAAGGCTTTCTTCTATGGTTCATAATTCCAAGTCTACCTCTTGTCCAGTTTCAGAAGAGTCCAGAGTATCTTACTGCTGATACTGCTCAGCTATTTATTCGTTGGATTAGATTTCTGCTGAAAAATTTAGTATTGATAAGTTTTCTTCCTCTTTTGGTTGGTTGGTTGTTTGGTTTGTTTATTCTTTTGTTTCGGGTCATTTGACGTCGAATTAAGTCATTAATTACATTTTTTGTTTAAACAGAGGTAAATGTTTGAACAGTTTTATTTCAAGCAATCCAGTTGAGCATAATTACACATTTTTGTTCTATTTAAACTATAGATAGGACCCTATAAGGTGCTAACACTCTGGGCCTGAGTGGACCTGGGAGCGATGGCAATAAAGTAGCACTCCACTTTCTGCAAAGGTCCAGCATTATTGGAGTCTCACCATCGGATTGGTTAATGTCATATCCAGGATACCCATTAAGGGAGTTTTACCCCTCTGCCAAGATGCAGTCGGTGTATTCTACAGCTCCAGCCGACTGGGCCACAGAACACTTGCTAGAGGAGTCTAACCCCTTTTCAGAGATGCAGTCGGTGTATTCTACAGCCCCAGCCAACCGGGCCACTTTGTTCTTTTGAGGTACTTCTTTTTAACATTTTCTTTCATCTTTTCATTGATGGTACCTGCTTTTAATATCCCCGGGTATTTGTAGTATTTTATTTCTCCAATTTTTCTCATAATTTCTTCATTAAGTGGTTTCCTCCCTTTAGTTGTTGCTCATTTTTATCTTTTGGCAATAACGGTGGCGTCCCTGTACTGTTGAGGTTAACCTGCTGGACTGTGACATCGTACTATGCGAATTCGAACTCCAGTCACGGTATTAAGGAAGTGCCCGTGGTGTAATGGTTATCGTCGTAGGAAATGGACACGGCGACACGTGTTCAAATTCTGGATGAGGCTGATTGCATTTCACATAGCACTAATACCCTTGGGAAAGATATGAATCCAAGTATTCTCCCTCCAGCTATGGGTAAAATAGAAGGGCAGACTGGGTTCTTCAGCCTTGGTGAGGCAACTAGTCTAGGAGAAGGAAAACTCTGAATTCAAACCTGTTAAGCTCCGCTTAAAAATTTACCTTGTATCATATCCTACCAGAGCGGAGGAGTTGGGTAAATATGGGATTAGCATTAAATAAACCACAAAGGTTGATGTGACATTGAAAAAAGAAATTAAAACAAACTCACATATACGCCCACATATAGTTTGTTTTAAATTACAACAGGGTTTGGCCTGGTAAGACAGCTGTTTCCTACAATCAGACCATGAGTGTGTTTGAATCTCTCGACAAGATAATTTTTTGCTTCCAATCCATAAATTATTGATCTTAGAGTCAATATCATTCAGATTTAATATATTGGAAAAATAACATATGAAATAAAATAAAAAAAATTCTCAAAATAGTTACAATGAAAATTTGTCAATACGAATAAATAGTGTTGTACTCCATACATAAAGGACTCGCCCTCCTCCATAAATACACGTCAACGGAGCGTCAGAGGGAGTTAAACAAACCCATGTGACACAATCACGTGTGATACCACTTGCGTAGCAGACGGTTAGTCGCTACCTCACCATACTCTCAGCTTCCTATTAACTAACTACTGTTTAACCAGGTTCACTTGTATCTTGTTTCTGTTACTTGAATATATATGTTTTTCTATCAACTTTTTTGTGTTCCCCGTGTCTTTCTTTTGTCAGCATCACAACAGATAGTATATGTACAAACCAGAATAAGAACGAGTGATGATTAAAAAAAGAAAAAAAAAGTGTACGGGTCTTGTAGCATCCAGCGGACCACAAAGTGAAAATCAAAGAAAGCGATTAAAGAAAGTACTTATACCTTGCCAGAGAACCAATAAAGCAGTGCAACACGAAAATGACAGTGAAGCCAATTGTAATTAATGCGTTTGTAACGACCCCCAATGACTTTTTTTTAGAGGATTGAGAGTGTTGGAAATCGGAGAACAAATCGATACCATTCAGGCTAAAGCATTGTTAATATCGGCAAGTATACTGAGAAAAGTCCTGGAGACCCTAGGATACTTGTTGTCATTCAGAATCCCGTGAAATACCATCAGTTAACGTTAGTATGAAAAACTCGCATTTCCTTTCTCTGCTCTCTGCCGTAGGAAACTTTCTTTTTATTTTTTCGATTCAAATCGTGTGCCGTGTTGTTTGTTAATGTGATGGAAATCTTTCTTTTTGTATTCTTCTTCGAATGGCATAACAATAAAAGTTTCGTATTGTAATAATGATAAAAATAATAATAATAATAATAATGTCGTTTTCATATTTCTGAATGAATTAAGCACTATTTATTTATTTATCTATGTCCTCGGAAAAGGGCAAAAAATAAGTAAGACAAACATGTATTAAGAGAAAATAATAAAGGTTATTACAGTAAAACGGGTAATACAACATCGCCAGTGAAGCTCTTACAACCTACTATCAGAGTGGTTTACAAATATTATATCCTTATTAGAAGAGTCCATTGTGTGTCGAAAATAGGGATGATACCCCAACAATTTAATTATTTTTTATGTACACTGTTCCTAACAGAAATGAAACTCTTCTTACAGAAAATATACATAATTACTTATTTGAAAAACTATCTCCGCAGAAGTGAAGATTTAGGCAAAAAAATTTAAGTCATCAATAAACGAAACTGTTTCTTTTTTACTTTGTTTTTTTAATTAGAACTTTTTTCACTTCAGGACCTAATGACGAAACTTTGCTAGCTTTAACGACGTGAAACTCAAATTTCAAATTGATTAATTTTTCCTATACTTTGAAATATAAGGTTCTAGGCTACTAACTACTACTACTACTACTACTACAACTACTACTACTACTACTCCGACGACGACGACGACGACGACGATTGCTGCCAAAAAAGGATTTTGAAATACAAGCAGATCAATTGATCCATGCCAGAAATTAATTAACAAGGCAAAAATAACTAATGTTTTCGTTGATTTTGACGTATCAGCAGTCCACCGAGGGAAAGAAGGGGATGTCGAAAAGCTGGACCGGTACTGGTACCATGGTTTATGAAACATGCTAAAGATGTTACCAATCATAGTAAGTGTCCTTAGAACAGTCTAGAAGAACATGGAATGGATTCTGGTAGATATGGAGATCAGAAGAAGAATCAGAACCATCCAAACCACAGCACTGTTGAAATCAGCTTGGATACTATTGAGAGTCCTGGAGAGTCCTGGAGATCCGAAGAGACCTCATTGACAAACTACGAGTAAGAACTGAGTTTTGATTTGGTTTGGTTTGTTTTTAACGCGTAACAACCATTACAGGTTATTTCGTGCCAAATACTCTTTATACATATATATGATTTGTAAACATTTTACCAAGAACATTTTAAAGCGAGCCTGAGCTCTTCCTAGCCCTTTTTGGCTTGGTTTGGTTTGGACTATAGGGACATCAACCATTCTAGGTTTTTAGTGCCAAATCAATTTTTATACATGCAAAGAGTTTCGTTTCAAACAATTCAGTTTAGAGTAAAAACGCAGTTTAAATGCCAAAAGCATTTCCATTCCAAGCAATTCAGATCAGCATGAGTACACTGTTTATTTCTATTTCACCAATAGATAAGACCCTATCAGGTCCTACTATTACAGGCTAGAGTGGACCTGGGAGCGAATTCAGTAAAGGGGTACTCAGCATTCCTCAAAGTTCCAGCATTATTGGAACCGCTACATCAGATTGTTTAGTATCATATCCCAGAGACTCGTTGGGGAAGCCATAACCCTCTGCAGAGATGAAGCCTGTGTATTTCACAGCCACAGCCAATTGGGCGAAAGAACTGATGTGAAAAACTCTATAATGATAATAATAATGAACGAAAAGAGGTACTTGCACATTAAATTTTTCATTAAATTTCCCTTCTTTTTCTATTTTCCTTTCTTATTTTTATTTTCTTAAATTGTTTTATCTTTTCATTTTTCTTTTCTTGATATTTCCCTTCTTTTTCTATTTTCCTTTCTTATTTTTTATTTTCTTAAATTTTTTTATCTTTTCATTTTTCTTTTCCTGATATTTACCTTCTTTTTCCTTTTCTTTCACCCTCGTTTTTTCTCTATTATTGCCGTCATCCTTCTTTCATCGGTTTGCCTTCTTCTTCTTCTTCTTCTTCTTCTTCTTCTTCTTCTTCTTCTTCTTCTTCTTCTTCTTCTTCTTCTTGTTTTTTTTAACTTAATTTATTTTCTTCTTTTTATTTTTTTCCTTCCTTTTCACTTCCTTCTATTTTCGTTTTCCGTTATTTTTCTTTTTTTCATTATCTCCGCGAGGGGCAATCCAGACTCACATGTCGAAACTATCAAGCGTAAGTTTGGATAGAGTCGAAAATTATCCACTTCTATCGACGTCAAGTAATACTTACACCCAACCAAAACGGATTTTTCTCAAAACACCTTAGTAATACCAGTTTGTGGGACCAATATATATAATGTGAGAACTGAAAACTGTGAATCATGAAAGTAACTGTAATACAAATTATAATTGGTGTATTTGGAACGAACCCAACAGGCTTTGCAAGTAGATGACTAGTACCGATAAAAATTGGAGGATGAGGCGAGACCATCCAAACTATAGTATTTTAAGAACGGACTGAATACTGAGAAGAGACTGGGAAACTGGAGGTAACTTGCTATCGCACAGACTCCTAGGCACAATAACTAAAGGATTTTTAAAAGGCCTGGAGGACTTGGAAGTTGGTGGACGGGTAGAGACTATTCAAACGACAGCATTGCTAAGAACGGACAGAATCCTGAGACGAGTTCTGGAGACTTGAGGGGACTTGCTGTCACTCAAACTCCAGTGAAAAACCATCAGCGTTGGCTGATCTGAAAAACTCTAATGAGTAAAATAATAATAAGAAGAGGAAAACCTAAAGAATCATTTTTACTTTGTAAACAGGCTTTGTAACAGGCTTTGTAAGTAGGCGACTTGTAGCGATGGAAATTGGAGGATGAGGCGAGACCATCCAAACTACAGTATTTTAAGAACGGACTGAATACTGAGAAGAGTCTGGGAAACTGGAGGTGACTTGTTATCACACAGAATCTAGTGGAAGACCATCAGCTAATGCTGTAGTGAAACTGTCAATAATAATAATAATAATAATAAGAAGAAGAAGAAGAAGAAGAAAACCTATGGAATCATTTTTACTTCCTTGTTTGAAGTCGCTAGTTTCAAGAACAAGAGGTATTTCCTAAGCATGAAACAAAGCTTCTACCAATAAGCAGTCTTTGAGATTCCGCTCGCCCAGGTAAAAACTTATTCGAGCGATTAAAATTATTTTTCTAGTCGCCCGGTGGTCGATCAAAAGTCGCAATGAAACGTGTCTCTTCAACTATAGAAAAAGGAAAAATTAATTCTTTTTACAACCCAAAAGTATTGAATGTTCACAAGTTACTTAGAATGACCTACAATTACATTAGTGAATTCTAGGGTCTTGTGCCTGGCGCCTGACGACCGTCGAAATGTCTGGTTAAAGAAACGGGAGTCGCATCCTCAAAATATACTGCAATCATAAAAATAAGATCTGACGAGTGAATTTAGAATGACCAACCTCTCTCTCTCTCTCTCTCTCTCTCTCTCTCTCTCTTGGACATCCGGTCATTCTAAACATTGGTATTTTTAATGCTTTCACAATGGAGTTAAAACGTCTCTGCTGTCCAGTTTTAAGAAGTTCACAGATTTTAAGAAATTTATTCGGAAAAAATTATCCTTGATTCTGCATAAGTATTTGCTACCCGCTTACGAAAATTAAAAACGAACGGTTAAAAGAAAGAAAAAAAAAACGCTCAATTTTATCAACTATGCAACGAAAAGCAAATTATACAATTAAGTAACCTGATTTTTTTCTCTTATTTCTTACCTCCTATAATGCCAGGACTAGCAGCAAAATTATTGACTATTATTGTCTGAAAATGGAGTCAGTCTAGTAAAATAATTTTGAGTTGATTAAATTTTCCATTACTCTCCACCGTCGGTCGAGTTGATTCTTTTTCAAATCTCGAAGGCTGCTTTTAAGTTTTTAAGTTTATGTTATCTGACCTCATGAACAGAGGTACAAAGGCCAACATGATCGTTTCAAAGTATGATAGAAAATCCTATAATCAAGCATTTAATGAAAAAAATATTAAAAAGACTTATTAAAATCTAACCTAAAATTTATACCCAACTCTAATCCAACAAAAAAAAAAAATCCCTAAATTAAAAAAAAAAAGATCAAAATCACAAAATGTGAATATCATATTCTCGTGCGACCATATTCATTATTTAATTTCTGAGGTTGAAAGCATTTATCTTGCATAAACACAACTCATTTTCATATTGATGGCTCCTCTGAATACTCAGTGACATTGCTGTTTGATATAGACATATTTCTGTTCTATTCCTTTATTTAATGGCATATCAACATTTATGAGTTATCAAATGCCAAAATCATTTTTGAAGAAGGATTATAAACGAACTATTTAACCCCTTGTAAGATTGAAAGGATTGTCATCGGGTGCCCCATTCATGCAGCCTTAAGCTAAATCTCAGCTAAAAACTTAGTAAATTGCATCTTATTTTAAACCGTGATAAATAGCTTAAAATAAGTTTGGTTTGTTTGTTTAATGGCATATCAAATTTTGTAGTTTATTTAATTATCCTAGAAAAAGTGGTACTATTTAACCCATAGATGGGAGGATAAGGGGGTTCATACCTTCCCTAAGGGTATTTGTCAAAAAGTGAGCATAATAGCACGACTGGAGTACGAACTTGCTTACTACAATTCCGCAGTCAATCGCTTTAACCATTACACCACGAGGACACCTCCTAAAATAAAATAACTATATTCTCTACAAATCATTATCTTAATCCTACTGTTGTATACCAGAGAAAGGTGACTGCACTGTTGTATGAAAATATCATCTGCTTTTTTATTTTCCTTTTTTACCTTTAATATACGGATATTTAGGGTAAAAGAGGGAGTCCAAAACGGCTTGGCTGTACACACAGAGACTGTCGTAGTTATATAACGTCCCGGATGTCCATGAAAATTATCAGAGTCACACCTCCTCCAGCCTGCCGCCTACATGATGCACGTGGACATGTTTTCTTCTAACATGCACCCCCCTCAATTTACGCAGCATTTCTGCTAGGAACACATGCGTCTTGTTAACTTTAATTGTCAGGTGCATTTTGTGTTATTTTCGTTCAACCGGAACTCGACTTCGTCTGCTGCACCAATTGATGTTAAAGAGGTTTTCAGTTCAATAGCCAACATTACACGGTCAAAAATGAGGTGACCTGGGTAATACAGTAAACAGCATCTGATGGTAAGGTTATAGCCGTGCATTTTGAAAAAGTGTTGAGTACTCTATCATTCCCATTGCTCCCAGTTCCACTTTGACCTGGAATAGTCATACCTTTAGGAAGTCCCAATTTTGGATCAACTAAATCTGTTTTTAAATTATTCCTTTTCGATAGGAAGCATCATCATTATGTCGCGCTGCCTGCACAGATCTCTCTGAGCCGCAGCCGCCACCCGTCTTTATTATCCCGGGAGATCTTTCAGCCTACATCATGTATCGGCACAGACCTGCTGTATATAGGCTTTAGATAGTTGACCAACCTTTGCTCGTCCATGTGAAGGGATTCACGGGATTACATCGCTTATGAGTCCGTCCTTACTATTCCAGCCGTGTTCCACATGTCTGGTTCGTCTAGTTTCGGTAGTTTTTTGTGATGGATGGTAGGTGTCCGTAGAGTTGCTGCTTTGTAGGATGTTGCCTCCAGGACATGTTCAATATTGCTTGCAATATTCTAGAGCAATTGCCGTCAAGCTTTTTCTCCATACGTTTAGCCATCGTCAATATTATGTATCCATAAAGCAATATCAACACGATTCCTGCTTGGAAAAAATTCGTTTCATTTTATCGTTCAGGTCTGACTTCCATATGTCCGATAGGCTATCGATAGCTGTCCATATCTTTGCTAGACGCATGTTGATGTCATTGTCGGTTGATGAGGCGCTGCTTCTGCGGTTGGTGAACTTGTCGACTGGTTTTAGAGAACCATCCTTGAGTGTGGAGACAAAATCTATAGATGTTCTAAACACGAAGTCTATGCAGATAATAAACAGGTATGGGGCTAATGTATCTCCTTGCAGCACACCAGCTATAATGTCACCGTAGTCTCTATCTGGTGAGTGGACTTTCACTTTTGGGGTTTTATATAGCATCTGGTGCGCGGAGATGCTATATAACTGTATTTCTTTTTTTATATAGCGAATAGTTACAAAAAAACTATGATTGTTTACAGAGGATAATTATAAGTAACTTGAAACCATCTATGTTACAGACAAAACCTTTTTATTATATGGTAATAATTATTTGAAATCATATCATTGGTACTATTAGATAGGAATACTTAAAACTCTACTTTGAATTATCTGTAAATTATTTGTTTTATATTGGAATACTGGATATCATATAAGCCCACTGCATCTCCGCAAAGGGGTAAGACACCTCATTGAGTTTCCTGGTATGACACTAAACGGCATCTGATAGTGAGTCTCCAATCTCGGGGCTTTGGGGAGTAGGGAGTAATCATTAATTGTCATTACTCCCTAGTTCACTCTGACTCAGAGCACGTGTTAACAGTGTACAAATAAATGAGCTCGGATAAAGATACCTACTAACTATTTGTTTATCATACTTACCAACCTCTCCGCTCGAGCAGACTATGACACAAGGTCAATTTTTAAGCGGATTTTAACAGGTGTGAATTCAGAGTTTTCCTACTCCTAGACCAGTTGCCTCACCAAGGCTGAAGAACCTAGTTTGCTGCAGGGAGAATAATTGGATTCATACATTTCCCAAGGGTATTAATGCTATGTGAAATGTAATCAGTCTCGTCCAGGGTTTGAACTCGTGTCGCCGTGTCCATTTCCTACGACGATAACCACTACATCACGGGCACCTCACCAACTAACTATATATATATATATATATATATAAGCAGGTTATGGCATTAAATACCCTAAATGAGTAGATATGCCATAAACCAACCAACCAACCAACCATTGCTATCATATAGCTGTGTGCAAATTATTTGGATTAAGACTAGTTACTTGAAGCTATAAACAGAAGATAATAATTATTACTTGCTTTAAATATAAGTAAGTAAAATCGAGGGTAACCTGAAGGCTCCCTTTTCAATAGCTACTACACCATGGTGTTTGGAAGGGCGTTACTCCATTCCCTGGATTGCTCCACTTTACTCTTGATCATTCCCTTGTAATGCTGAGTGTTAAGCAAGGTGGCATCATGTACCACTTTTGAGTCTTGGGCAAGACTCAATCTGGGATTAAATCTCGGTATCCCGAACCACTAGCGAACACCCAACTCATTAGACTAATAACTGTATGTAAAAAATTATGGAATAGAAATAAAAACTTGAAAACATATAGGTAAAGTAAAGTTGGTGACTGTAGTCGAGGGCGACCAGAAGGCTCCCTTTTCAATAGCTACTACACCGAGGTGTAGAGAAGGGTTCTACTCCTATTCCTCAATTTCTCCACTTTACCCTTGATATGTACCTTATATTGCTGAGTGTGAAGCAAGTAACATTTTTAAAGTCTTTGGTATGACGCGACCTGGGATTGAACCCAGGTCTTCCGGACCAATGGCGAACACTCTACCCACTAGGCCAATGAACCGGTTTAGACAGGAATACTTGAAACTATACAGTTGTGTGCTAATTATTCTTATTTGATAAGCTTACTTGAAATTCTATAATTGGTTGAGGTGCCCGTAGTGTAGTGGTTATCGTCGTAGGAAATGGACACGGTGACACGAGTTCAAATCCTGGATGAGATTGATTGCATTTCACATAGCACTAATACCCTTGGGAAAGGTATGAATCCAATTATTCTCCCTCCAGCTATGAGTAAATAGTAGGCCAGACTGGGTTCTTCAGCCTTGGTAAGGCAATTAGTCTAGGAGAAGGAAAACTCTGAATTCAAACCTGTTAAACCCTGCTTAAAAATTGACCTTGTATCATATCCTGCCCGAGCAAAGGGGTTGATAAATATAATAATTGGCTGAAAAAATAACAATTAAGAAACTACCACGCAGAAATAAAAGTATGTATGTCGATTGAAAATAACCTCAACTGGGTTGACGTGCCATTTAAATTAATCAGTCAATCAACGTAATGACTTGACAATTACAGGCGTACAGATTTCTAATAAAGCTGTCTCTAAATTTTAATAACAGTTTGTATCCATATTCGAATGGATATTTAGGCGTATTATTTATCAAAACAGGCCACAGAAAAAAGAAAAAAAAACAGGCAGTATGGAGGAGATTAAATACGGTAAACACGTGTTTAGAGAAAATGGAATAAGTTTCAAAAGAAGAAGAAGAAGAAGAAGAAGAAGAAGAAGAAGAAGAAGATTAACGTTGTGACATGGTCAGAAGGGAAAAAATATTTACGCATTTTTGGTATGTAGATCTGGCAACATTATTCAAAGAGAAACGTGTCGGAACCTCTCTGTATTAATAATACATATCTCACAAATTTCTTCTTGCTGATACTTTTGGTTTTATTTTGATATGCGTTTCCGCTTATTGGCAAAACGGATTCTTGCATTTCCTTTCTCTGCCCTCTGCCGCTAGAATCTTTTTTTTTTCTTTTCTTGATTCAGATCGTGTGCTGTGTTGTCTGTATACGTGATAGTCCTTTTTTTTTTCTTTTTGGGTTCTTCCTCTAAGGGCATCAAGTAGAATAACAGTTTCGTTTTCTTTGTTCTGAGCATCACGTGTCGATGTTGTACGTTGCATGTCCAAGTCCATGGAACATTGAATCATAGACTTATATCGCAAAACCTCCGAAGACTCAGAGTGGAATATATATATATATATATATATATATATATATATATATATATATATATATATTCCAATCTATGCGCAAAATACAATAAGAGAATACTTGAGGAGAATGCCGATTGTTTTCTTTCTTTCTTTCTTTCTTTCTTTCTTTTTAAATTCACACATATTCGATTTGCTAAGCGTGTAAATGAAAAAAAAAAAAAAACAAGATTAAAAATATTTACTGTATTGGAAGGCGTAATATATTAAACTGCAATATGGAAAATAAACTTGGGAAAAAGGTTTAGTTCCAGTACACTCATAAATGACTGGTATCAAGAACAGAGCAAATAAAGATTACACAAACCAGTTTAGCATTAAATCCAGAAAAGAAAATGTTCTAAGTACGCATATTCATATAGTGATTACAACATTAGAAAAATATCCTTTCTCACTATAAGAGACGTCAGATTAAATGGCTTATAATAATAATTTTTCATAGTAACTCGAAGATTCACTTTTCCCTGAATGCAACGTCGATGGCTATTTATTCCTGGAAGCCCAAGACAGCAATCTAACATACTGAAGCACTAAAATAAAAAAAATAAAAAGTTATATAATCGTTATGCATTAAGTTGAATATTGACATACTTGTTTTTATCAGACAGTTTAAAAAATGTTATTCACCGACTTTTCTAGTGTCTTTCATCGTCAAAAAACTCAAAAATATACGTATTCCAATATACTTAGTTTGAGTCGTTTATAATTAAATTTAATTGGTCGCGAACAAGTGCATAATTGAATCTCTTATCTCACACTCATAAAATGAACTGAAAGTTCATATTCGATATGCAATGTTGTGGGAGTTTGAGAATTACAAAAACGCTACAAAAATAGATAAGAAAATTTGTAGTGTTTATGATCAAGGCGTCATTACTGACTGCCTAGTTCAAACCTGGTATTCACTGTTTTCGTTCAGGTCAAACGTCATTGACTGATGAATCCAGCTAAGAACGCCCGTCAGACCGCGATCCGTATTCTTTCAGAGAATCAATAGAAAGAAATTTGCGCAAAAGTACTTGATAATTAACACTTAACTTCAACACGTCCAAATCCACTTTCTGCAGTCACTTGAAACCGATATAAGAAGAAAGCAACCGAGGCATTTGGATTTCTTATACTATTTGAGATAAGAAACAGGAAGATCGCATCGTTATAGCGACAAATATTCTTTCAAGGTTAAGAAATGACCTGTTTCTCGAGAAAATCATATCAAGAGACAAAAAAATGAGACTTTTATGACAATGTTCAACACCAAAAGCAATCAATAGATCAGGATTATTTTCTCCTGCCTACTCCACAGATTGCCGTTCAATAGACTGAGTATCAACAATCTGATGGTAAGTTTCCAGTTATGATGGAGCTTTAAGAGATGAGGAGTACCCTTCATTGCCATCGCTTCCAGGTCCATTCCCTCCTGAAGTGATAGCACCTGATGGAGTCCTCTCTTAGGGTAAAAAAAGCCTGACTATGTACTTATGCTAAAATGAATTATTTGAAAAAGAACTGTTCTGTATACTAACTGTGTTGTTTGAAATTGAACTATTTTTGACATTGAACCAGTGTACTTATGCTAAACTGAAATAGATCTGTTTTGACATTTAACTTGTATATAAATAAGAATCCATGCCTATGCTAAACTGAATTATTTGAAATAGAACTATTTGTTTACGTTGAACCTGTGTACTTATGCTAGACTGAAATAGAACTATTTATACATTTAGCTGTGTGTAAACAAGAATCTATGCAGAATTGTTTGAAATAGATCTGTTTCACCGATAAAATGAAACGCAGTTTCTTCCAGGCAGCGGTCACATCGATACTGCTATACGGGTGCACTACATGGACGCTAACAAAACGGCTGGAGAAGAAGCCAGACGGCAATTACACAAGAATGCAGCGTGCAATCTTGAACAAGTCCTGGCGGCAACACCCCACAAGACACCAACTGTACGGCCACCTGCCTCCTATTACGAAAACTATTCAAGTTAGACGAACCAGGCATGCAGGACGCTGCTGGAGAAGCAGGGACGAACTCATAAGAGATGTACTCTTATGGACCCCCACACATGGCCGTGCAATAACAGGACGACCAGCACGAACATACATTCAGCAGCTATGTGAGGATACGGGATGTTGTCCTGAAGACCTGCCTAGGGTGATGAACGATAGGGAGGAGTGGCGAGAGAGGGTCAGGGATATCCGTGCTACCAGCGCGACATGATGATGATGATATGTATATAGATGGATAGGGCATTATAACCTACAATGGTTGATGTGCAATAGAACTAATGTAATATATTAACGTGACCTGCGGGTGTGAATACGGCGGATGCTGTTGACAGATAGATTGATAAGACCGGCGTGATCACTGAATTGTTATCATGTCCACTGGTGCTGTGTATCAGTGGATGTTGAGACAGCTGCATCCGTTCAAGCATAATATCAACAAGGTGATTGCCGAAATGTCACCATGCCCACAGGTACTGTGAATACGGTGGACGTTGAAACAGGTGCATCCGGTCGACGTGTGGATGTGGTTGAATCGTGATAGTGGCAGATGCGGAGGCTCACAGAACCAGACTTGGGCTAGTAGCCAATGGGAAGGAGACAACATAACCAATGGAAAGCAAAGAAGTGAGACGTGGGCGTAACCATAGTTAACGAAAAAGAGGAAGTGCTGCAGGTCACGTGAGAGTTGTAGACTATGCAAGTTCCCGAATTTCGGCTAAAGTCTGTTGTTCACTGGCTCTTCCGTCTCCCGACAACTCCTTCTTGTGCGCGAACTCCCTCCGATTGCTTTTCTGCTCCACACAAGTATCATCACCAAAAATAAAAATATAATCTTATATTTTTATATACATACGAGTTCCTCGTTGTTAATAACGACACAGTATACTATACAACACCAAACTAAACCAAACGAAACTAAACCAAACCATGGAAGAAAAATCATGCCGTATGTATGTTAGGATGACTGAGAAATTTTCCTTTTTTGAGTTTTTAAAAATTCATTTGGACACTCAATGCAGGTTTATACTTACCACAGCTGCAATATGTGCATGAAAATCTTCTTAGAAACCCCCGTCAATAGGAGAAACGTTGTGTACCTGAGAAAAACACCAAGCCACTTTTAGCAAGAATCACACAGAAAAAAATTGAAATTAGAATGGTCTCTTCCACCCCGTTCACCATATTCACCAGACCAAGAACCAAGTGATTTTCAAGAAGATTAAATGGTTTGCAGAACTTTTTTTTCAGCTCGAAACCAACTAAATTTTACTAGAGAATAATAATAATAATAATAATAATAATAATAATAATAATAATAATAATAATAATAATAATAATGATAATAATAACCTAATGCAGCAAATTAGCGACGTAGGAATATAAGACTAGACATGATTGGGTTTGCAAGGTGATCCAGGGGGAGAAGTGCAAGAAATTTAAATTTGACCATATAAACAAATGGTATATGTACAACCCAGCACCTGTCCAAGAAAATGACACTCATAAACTCCTATGGGACTTCAGCATACACACGATCACCAAATCTCGGCCAAAAGACCAGACTTAATCATAATCAACAAAAAAAGAGAACTTGCAAAATAGTCGACTTTTCTGTCCCGGCTGAACACAGAATAAAACAGAAAGAATGTGAAAAGAAGGATAAGTACCTCGATCTTGCTAGGGAATTGAAAAAACTGTAGAACATGCAGGTGACAATTATACCAATTGTAATTGGTGCATTTGGAATAGTAACTAAAGGATTACTAAAGGGACTGGAGGAGTTGGAGGTTGGCGGACGGGTGGAGACCATCCAAACGACAGCATTATTGAGAATGGCCAGAATACTGAGAAGAGCCCTGGAGACTTGAGGAGACTTGCTGTAACTCAGACTCCAGTGAAAAACCATCGGCTAACGCTGATGTGAAAAGCTCTAATGAGTGAATAATAATAATGATAATAATAATAATAATAATAATAATAATAATACACACCATCTCGCTGTAACTCAGACTCCAGTGAAAGACCATCAGCGAATACTTGTGTGAAAATGTCTTCAGGAGTGAAATTTAAAAAAAAAATTCAAACACTAATAAAGACAGAAGGAATATACAGTCAGGACATAATGAGAGAATTTGGTTTTTAAAAATACAGCATGCTAGTTGAAAAAAAAAATGGAAATAACAAATGATGGAAGAAATGAAACAACCAAATCAAGAAAAAATCAGGTGCCAAGAAATTGAAATCAGACTATACGAACAAAACGTATATGCACAACCAGAAATTTGTCCTGGAGAATAAAACGCACAAACATCTCTAAGATTTTAAGATAAAAAGGGATTACCTAATCTCGGCTAAACGTAATTATAGTGAAAAAAAAGGAGAGAATCTGCCGAATTGTGAACTTTACAGTCCAGTAGACTAAAGATTAAAATTGAAAGCGAAGTGATAGATAAGTACCCGGACCTTGTTAAAGAACTGAAAAAAGCTACTGAACATGAAAGTGACGGTGATACCAATAGAAAATGGTGTTCTTGGTACTGTCAGCAATGTTCTGAGGAATTGGAAATAAGAGAACGAATGCATACCATCCAAAGAATATTGTTAAGATCGACAGACATAGTGAGAAGAATCTTCGAGACCTGTGGAAACCTGCTGTCACTCGGGATGTGGCTTAGAAGACCATCGGTAAACGCTGGTGAGGAAAGCTCTCAAATAATAATAATAATAATAATAATATAAGACTAGACATGTCTGGATGGGCAAGGGGATCCACTTGGAATTGTGCAAGAAATCTAGATTTGATCATTCGAACGAACAGCATATGCACAACCAAACATCAGTCCTGGAGAATGACACACAAACTTCTCTGGGATTTTGACATCACAACTGATCATTTAATCTCGGCCAGAAGACCAGACTTTATAATAATTAAAAAAAAGAAAGAGAACATGCAAAATCATGGACTTTGCAGTCCCAGCTGACCACAGAGTAAAATTGAAGAAAAAAAAATGAAAAGCAGGATAAATACCCCGACCTTCCAAGTGAATTGAAGAAATTAGTGAACATGAAAACAACAATTATACCAATCGTAATTCGTGCTTTTGCTACAGCCATCAAAGGATTAATAAAGGGACATAAAGACTTGGAAATAAGATGACGGGTGGAGACCATCCAAACTAATACATTATTGAGATCGGCCAGAATACTGAGAACAGTCATGGAGACATGAGGAGACTTGCTGTCACTCAAACTCCAGTGAAAGACCATCAACTAAACTCAAGGAGTAAATAAAATAATAATATATCTCACCCGAGAAAACGAACAAGAGATATCTCACGCGAGAAAACGAACAAGAGATATCTCACGCGAGAAAAGGAACAAGATATATCTCACACGAGAAAACGAACAAGAGATATCTCACACGAGAAAACGAACAAGAGATACCTCACACGAAAAAACGAACAAGATATATATCACGCGAGAAAACAAACAAGAGATATCTCACACGAGAAAACGAACAAGAGATATCTCATGCGAGAAAACAAACAAGAGATATCTCATACGAGATAACGAACAAGAGATATCTCACACGAGAAAACGAACAAGAGATATCTCATGCGAGAAAACGAACAAGAGATATCTCAAACGAGAAAACGAACAAGAGATATCTCACATGAGAAAACGAACAAGAGATATCTCACGCGAGAAAACGAACAAGAGATATCTCATGCGAGAAAACGAACAAGAGATATCTCATGCGAGAAAACGAACAAGAGATATCTCACACGAGAAAACGAACAAGAGATATCTCACACGAGAAAACAAACAAGAGATATTTCACAAGAGAAAACGAACAAGAGATATCTCATGCGAGAAAATGAACAAAAGATATATCACACGAGAAAACGAACAAGAGATATCTCATGCGAGAAAACGAACAAGAGATATCTCACACGAGAAAACGAACAAGAGATACCTCACACGAGAAAACGAACAAGAGATATCTCATGCGATAAAAGAAACAAGAGATATCTCACACGAGAAAACAAACAAGAAATATCTCACACGAGAAAACGAACAAGAGATATCTCACACGAGAAAACGAACAAGAGATATCTCACGCGAGAAAACGAACAAGAGATATCTCAAACGAGAAAACGAACAAGAGATATCTCACACGAGAAAACGAACAAGAGATATCTCAAACGAGAAAAAGAACAAGAGATATCTCATGCGAGAAAACGAACAAGAGATATCTCATGCGAGAAAACGAACATGAGATATCTCACGCGAGAAAACGACAAAGAGATATCTCAAACGAGAAAACGAACAAGAGATATCTCAGACGAGAAAATATGGATGTGGCTTTGAAAGTCAAACATGAAGAGAGGAACTGAATATCCTCTAATGACAACACAAAAAACTCCATAAGACAAACTATATCAAAGCAAGAATAGATAAGACGCAACAAAAAAGCATGTAGATGCTCTGTGGTGATAAAGATGAAACGATCCATCACATAATAAGCAAATGCAACTAGTTAGTCCAGCAAGAGTATAAGACGAGACACGACTTGGTGGGCAAGGTTATCCACTAGCAATTGTGCAATGAATTTAAACTGGACCACACGAACAAATGGTATTTGCACAATATCTGTCCTGGAAATAAGATGCACTAACTCCTATGGGATTTTGACATATAAACAGATCACCTAATCTCCGCCAGACGACCAGACCTAATAATAATAAACAAAAAAAGAGAGCTTGCAAAACTGTGGACTTTGCAGTCCGGGCTGACCCCTGAGTAAAATTGAAACAAAGTGAAAAGTAGGAGAGGTACCTCGACTTTGCTAGGGAATCGAAAAAACTGTGGAACATGAAAGGGGCGATTATACCAATTGTAAATGGTACTCTTGGTACAGTTACCGAAGCATTGGTACAAAGACTGAAAGACTTGGAAATGAGAGGACGACTGGAGACCATCTACAACATTATTGATATCAGCTAGAATACTGAGAAGAGTCCTGGAGACTTGAGGGGACTTGCTTTCTCTCAAACTCCAGTAAAAGACCACCAGCTAACGCTGATGTAAACAACTTTAAAGAAGCAACATAATAATAATAATAATAATAATAATAATAATAATAATAATAAGAAGAAGAAGAAGAAGAAGAAGAAGAAGAATAAGAATGATAATAATGATACGGATGCAGCAAAGCGGGAGAAAAGAATAAAGATGATGGACAGGGTAAGGAGATCCAGTGGTAATTGTTAAAGAGGCTAACGTTTGGCCATGCATGTAAACGGTATATGCACGAGCCAAAATCTAGAAAATAAGACCTTGAAAAATCTCTGGAACTTTGAAAAATAAACGGATCAGCTAACCCCGGACAGAAGACCAGATTTAGTGTTAAATTAAGTAGAAGAATCTAGTGGATTATCCAGTCCCAGTAGACCGCTGGATGAAAATATAAGAAAGCGAAATGTAAGATAACTGCATGGATCTTATTAGAGATCGGAAAAAAGCTGAGAGTTACGGTGATGCCAAATGTAGCTGGTGCACTTGGAACGGGTCCCCAAATTTATGGCTGAACTTGAGATCAATCGAAAAATCGCTTCAGTCTGGACCACATGTAACGTAGATGGACGGCTCAAAGAAAATCGAATAAATAAATGAATAGATAAAGCAGAAAGTAGTTGCCGAATTACAAGGCAGAGACACTCGCTGTACTTAAAATGACTAAGGAAAACTGGAGGTCTGTAATCTTGAGCGCATGCGCGACGCTAGTGAACGCAGGGGGACGATTTGAGTCCTTTCAGAAGTTGAAGGCAAGACGCTTGATGTCATAAGAACACCAGCCACGAAGATGTAAGGGACGGAAGTTTACGAGACCCAAATTCTGGGTCGACCCAAAGGAGGTGTCAGACGAAATGGACAAGCATGTTAAGACCAGAAAAAAAATTGAAGGTCTGTGTCAGCTCATTTTTTTTCACTTGGATCCGATCCGTTGCTTAGTTTTGTCAAGTTGACGGTCGTTTCATGTTTCTATTCTCCCTTTCTTTTTGCCGGTGGCTACTTACAACCTATTCGAAAATAAACCTTTGGTGTATATTTATCAGTTTTGCGTTCGTCAACTTTGTCATCACCGTGGGGTAACAACTGGTGTCTTACGCACAGCACAGTTAAAGTAACAAAACTTAAAAGATTCCTGGAGAAATTCTGACTCAGATGCAGTGTATTCGCTAAGAGTAAATAATAATAATAATAAAAGATAAAGGCTTGGTTTGGTTATTTGGTTTAATGGCATATCAACTCTTGTAGGTTATTTAATTCAAAATTCAATTTTTCCTGATTCAATTCCCAGTCGAATCATGCCAAAGAATCAAAAAATGTTTCTTGATACGTCCTTACTTAACATTCACCATTATATGGTACAGATCAAGGGTAAACTGAAACAATCTAGTGAAAGGAGTAGCGCCCTCTTCTGAACCTTGGTGAAGTAGCTTTTGAATAAGGAGCCTTCGGACTGCCCTCTATTACGGTTGCCAATTTTTACTAATAGATCTAAGTATGTATGTGTGTGTGTGTGTGTTTATTTATGTGTAATGATTTGTTTGTGAAGAGATTAGAGATTATTTTTAAGCATGGTAGAGTTCATTTTTTTACACGCAGTTAAATGTTTTCCCTTATTTCTGTATAATGATATTAATCATTTGTTTGCACTGAGTGAAATGGTTTAAATTTTGCTGTCTAATAATTCTGTTTAATATTGAAAACTATTCGCTCACAATTCAGTTGTCTCATGTATCTTCATCATCATCATGTCATGCCACCCGCACGGACATCCCTGACCCTCTCTCGGCAACTTTCTCTATTGTTCATCGCCTCCGGCAGGACTTCTGGACTACATCCCGTATCTTCACATAGCTGCTGTATGTATGTTCAAGCTGGTCGTTCAAGCTGGTCGGCCATAAGTGGGGGTCCATAGGAGTACATCACCTATGAGCTCGTCTCTGCTCCTCCAGCAGTATGCTGCGTGCCTGGTTCGTCTAACTTGGATAATTTTCGTGATGGAAAGCAGGTGGCCGTATAGTTGGTGCTTTGTGGGGTGTTGCCGCCAGGACTTGTTTAATATTGCTCGCAACATCCTTGTGTAGTTGCCGTCCAGCTTCTTTTCGAGCCGTTTCGTTAGCGTCCAGGTGGTGCATCCATACAGCAGTATCGACACAGACGCTGCCTGGAAGAAACTGCGTTTCATTCTATCGGTCAGGTCTGATTTCCATATGACCGATAGCTTATCGATAGCTGTCCATGCCTTCGTTAGCCGTGTGTCGATGTCTTTTTCAGTTGATGAGACACTGCTTCCTAAGTAGGTGAATTTGTCAACCAGTTTCAGAGAGGTTCCGTCTAGTGTGGAAATGTCGCCTGCTTGATTAAAGCATATATATTCAGTTTCTAACACTATTAATTTAATTCTATATTAATCATGTGTGTCCAAACAGTTAATTGGCTTCAAGTATTGCTATCAAGCTGTAATAATTATATTTGATATTAATCATGTGCTTCCACACATGGATGAACTACATAGACCCTAACTAAGCGTATGGAGAGAAAGCTTGACGGCAATTCCACTTGAATGCTGCAAGCTATATTGAACAAATCCTGGAGACAGCATCCTGCAAAGTAGCAGCTGTACGGACACTAACAACCCATCTTGAAAACCGTCTAGACTAGACGAGCAAGACATGAAGGACACTGCTGGAGAAGTAAGGGCGAGCTCATAAGCGATGTACTACAGTGGACTCCTTCACAGGGACAAGCAAGGACCGGGTGACCTGCTAGGACCTATCGAGAGTAGCTCTATACAGATACGAGATGGTGGACCTGTCGAAAGATAGGGACGACTAACGGAGAGAGGGTCTGGTTAATCCGTGTCAACTGCACAGCATGATGATGATGATGATGATGGATATCACGCTATCAAGTTATACTTCGAGTTATGTCGTTTCGAGTTAAGTCGTTCTCGATTATACATCGTTTATCAAAGAATATATGGAAAATAAAAATCAAGTTTATGTCATTTTATTGGACTTTATGTCCGTCTGCAACAAATATTGACGTCGTAGTATTACTAGAAAAGCGTTAAAAGCACAAAATTATGTTACCGTACAATAAATAAGAGGAAAGGTATATGAAATCACGATGATCCACAGTCATCTACATCCGTGATGTAAATAAACAAATCGAATATAAATATTTATCATAGCCCTGATATGGCTATGTGTGAAAAGTACATCGAATGTCCATAAAGATAGAACATAGGAATCTCGAAATTCGAAAAACACGTAACGACTTCTCAGTTCAGGTACGAAACTTTTTATTACCTTTGAGTTTAAAGATTCTTCGACATCAGGAGAGACATACACATTCGTTCTATTCTGGCTTTTTCATTTCCCCCCACCATCTCGTGTGACACCTGCCCAAGGCCTCCGCAAGCAAGCGAAAGTCAACTGTCTTCTCCCGAGGCAGTCCTCAACTCAACTAACTGACTTTTTCAAATCTCCCAAAATCCTCCGCGCGCTTCCGGTGCATAACGTCATTCACATCCCCCTATCTAGGATTTTTATTTTGACATCTCTGAATGACACGTCCGCCCCGCGTGCCCGTGAACACCTGCGTTCATGTTGCACCTAGCTAACCCATGCACTGAGCCGAAAGGTTCTCAGCCTAACTCAACCCAACGGCGAAAAACGAAATCCCTCGATCATTATATTACAAATATAAAATTGTTGGTTTTCTACTATCGGTAAATAATTCTAATGATTGTATTTGTTATTTAACTTAAAATCATTTTATTCTATAATGTTTTTGAGTAAACCAGATTCCGAAACAAAGAGTCCGCGATGTCCTGTAAAGATCGCCAAATTGTAAACGTCTATACTTACAAGTATGTGCCCCATGGATTCGTAAATTTATATCTCTTTTCTATACTATGTTAAAAGCTAAAATTTATTTATTAATACGCTTAACATAGATTTTTATTGACAGTATAATATTAAAAACGCGTTTATAAATAAACTATAGAACTGAAAATGGTCATTTGTGGTTTAGCTTTGTGACAAGTGAATTCGGAAACAAATTCGATTTAAGTTATTTTTCGATTTAAGTGACCTCTTCGGGAAGGAATTACCGGCATAAGGTGAGGTATAACTTTATACCTGCATTTGGCACTGGTATGCAGCACCTTTTCGATAAAATTGGGTTTGATAATTGTTTGCCACAAGAGTAATTCGAAGAATACGGTCGGGGCTATTAAACATATTTACCCAACCCCTCCGCTCGGGCAAGATATGACACAAGGTCAATTTTTAAGCGAAGTTTAACAAGTTTGAATTCAGAGTTTTCCTTCTCCTAGACTAATTGCCTCACCAAGGCTGAAGAGCCCATTCTGCCCTACTATTTACCCATAAATGGAGGGAGATTGGATTCATACCTTTCCCAAGAGTATTCGTGAAATGTGAAATACAATCAGCCACGTCCAAGATTTAAACTCGAATCGCCGTGTCCATTTGCTGCAACGATGACCATTTCACCACGGGCACCTCCATAGTCGGGGCTATTATATAGATGCTAAGGCTTGACATGACGAGGTGATTGATCAGATCAGGCCTCCCTGATCGTCCGACTAACCCTGTAAAATGCAAATTGGTGCGTTGCGATTCACGTGATCACTTTGGTTACCACGTTAAAAACTGCTCAACATCCGGGACACCTTCCTTAAATATTATCGATCACCACCCATGGACAAACGATTGCTTAATTGGGGCGGGTGGGTTGTTTGTCCTACCCCTTTGCAGAGAAGCTGTCGGCGTATTCTACTGCACTGGCCGACGACGGAATCATGATAAAGTCGGAATAATAACGATAAAATTGTTTTCTAAAGTCTTGCCTCGGTCGAAAAAGAAATCTTTATTTTCCAAAAGGATTTATTTTGGTCGTTTCCTCCTACTTTTTTTTTGAAAATTTCCTTTCATTTTTTTTCAACATTCTTCGTTTTTATTCTCAACGCTTCCATTTTTGTCTTCTCTCCCAGACTTCTGCTTTCGCAAGTTTTTTTTCCTTAGATACATTTTCTTATTATCTGATCTATTTTTTAAAGTAACGTGTTTTTTTCTTTTTCTTTTCCTCTTCGTCTTTTTTAATCCTCTTTTCTCTTTCCTTATTGTCACGTTTTTTTCTTTGTGAAAAAAAATTCTCAGCTTCAGTCTCTCAAGTGGATACTGTATTATTTTCAGCAACGTTTTGTTTCATATCTTGACCATTTTCAGTCTTGTCTTAACAGAAAAATAAACGAAAATAAAGCCCTCTTTAAAAATGAACTTTTGCAAAACACCACGTTTATCGAATATACAGTCATTTGATCTTTTTTTTTTCTGAGCCATTCAAATACGTTTTAAAGTTTCTGGCAAAATTAAGATTATTCTCTCGCATTAATGAAAGATCAGTACAGACGATGGCGAAAACTGTATTGATTTGTCTGTCTTGAGATTAAACTAAACTATATCCGCTACTAAGGTTACAGCTTTGGAAATCTGGGAATATTTGAGTTGTCCTTCATTACAATGACCTCAAGGTTCACTCAGACATGGAGTGTTTATACTATTAGGGTTCTATCTATGAGTAAAAAGATCTGTTTGAAAGTAATTCGAATTCAATATGAATACTTAATACCATAGAAAAATATAGAAAATATTCGTATTAAGAATGGTTACTTGATACTAATATAACTTTAAAAGGATTGTTATCATTACAAGTTACTTGGATCTATAAAGCTGATTAATTGGTACCCAACTACAGGTTACAAAGTATCTGTATTACATAAGAATTATTCATTAATAACCACGAAAAAAGATCTTACAAGCAACTTCATGAAAAATGTTAATATAAGACTGATTTCCCATCATCTATGCAGAAGATAACACCTGACAGGTTGACATTTCATTGAAATAATACGAATAATAATAATACTAGAATTTTTCTTAGAGAACGAGAGGTATAAACTTTGCTGGGATTTTGAGATACAAATCTAATCTAATCTCGGCTAGACGACCAGACCTAGTGATGATCAACGAAAAAAAAAAAAAATAAACAAGTGAGAGAACCTGTCGAATAGTGGACTTTGCCGTCCCGGGAGACCACAGGGTAAAAATAAAAGAAAGTAAACAGAGAAGTTCCCGGAATTTGCTAGAGAACTAAAAAAGCTACGGAACATGAAGGTGGCTGTGATACCAATTGTAACAGGTGAGTTTTGGTTAAGGAACTAGAAGACATGGAAATAAGAGGACAATGAGACACCATCTTGATTTCAGCATTTTTAAGATCGAAAATACTGAGAAGAGTCCTGAAGACTTGAGGAGACTTGCAGTCACTCAAACTCCAATGTGAAATCCTCCACTGGCGCTTGTGTAAATAATAATAATAATAATAATAATAACTACAACAACAATATTAATAATGATAATAAAACGCTCGAAGAAAACGAAACCTACAAATACTTGGATATCTTGGAGAATATCTCAGGAGAACTAGAAAACTACTCGATACAAAACTCTCTATCCAAAATCTTATCAAAAGAATAAATACCTGAGATGTATCACTCGTTAGATATTCCGGACCCTTTCTCAAGTGGACAAGAGATGAACTTAAACAAATGGTATATGCACAACCCAGAACCTGTCAATGAAGAGTGAGATACACGAACTCCAATGGCACTTTGATATACAAAAGGATCACCTAATATTGGCCAGACCACCAGACCTAATAATAATCAACAAAAATAAATAAATAAATAAATAAAAGCGAACTTGCAGAATTGTGGACTTTGCAGTCCCGGCGGACCACCAAGTGAAATTGCAAGAAAATGAAAAGAAGGGTACCTCGACCTTGTTAGGAAATAGAAAAAACGGATTAACATGACAGTGAAATTAATACAAATTTTAATTGATACTCTTGGTACAGTTACCGAAGTATTAATAAAGAGATGGGAAGACTTGGAAATAAGAGGACGAGTGGAGACTATCCAAACAAGTGCATTATTGATATCGGCCAAAATACTGAGAAGAGTCCTGGAAATTTGAGGACACTTGCGGTCATTCAAACCACAGTGAAAGATCATCAGCTATTGCTGATGTGAAAAACTCTCAAGTAAATAAAAATAAATGAAAGACAAATACTTGCATCTTGTCTGATTAAAAAAAAAAAGGCTGAAGAATATGAACATCACAGTGATATCAATTGTAATTGGTTCACTTGGAATAGTCCCTAAAGGCTTGGACGAAAACAATTAGGGTAAAAATCTAGACCCTTCAGATTACTTCATTGTTGAGATCGAGAAGAGTCCTTGAGATCTGGGGGACAGTTATTCACACTCAGAGCCCACTTAAAGTTCATGAGCTAAAGTCGTGGGAAAAACTTGTCAGGAGTAAAATAACAATAATAACATTAATAATAACAATTTGTGATTTGAGAGCCAATCTCGTCTTTACAATATCGTTACAGTCCGTTTAATCTGGCATAGAGTACACAGGACAAGAGTACAAGAAAGGCTTTTGACAATTGATTTTCAGAGAATAACTGCTTATTAGTAAGCTCAGCTTTGACAAAATAAAAACACGTATAAAAAAATGATAATCTCAAATATCATATGATGCCAAATCTATTGTAAGTAGATAAACAGAGAAATTTCTGAACTATATATATATATAAACTGGTAGAAATGTATGTTATAATAAGAGACACATATTTTATCGTACATTTTTATCTTCTTTTATATTTTTAAAAAGCTGAATATATATATATATATATATATATGTTGGCTGACCGTAATCGAGGCGATCCGAAGTCCCCCTTTTCAATAGCTACTACACCTAGGTATAACAGAAGGCGCTAGTCCTTTCCCTGGGTTGCTCCACTTACCCTTGATCCGTACCTTATAATGCTAAATGTTAAGCAAGGAGGCATCAAATATCATTTTTGAGTCGTTGATATGCTCAACCCTGGATTAAAGCCAGTTCTTCTGGGCATACTAACTGGTAGCTTCTCATTTCATTTTTATCTTTTGTTAAATCTTCATAAGGCTATATATACATATATATATATACAATAAATCTCTCCTTCCACTTGGATCGTTGTTATCAAGTTTTCGACATATTGTCGGATTACAATCCTTTATTTACTTTTTATATACAGTGTGTGTGTGTGTGTGTGTGTGTGTGTGTGTGTGTGTGATAGAAGAACGGCAAATCAGAAATGTTTTTGCATAAAAAAAGAGTACTTGATGTCATCATGCCATAGCAGGTATAAAGTCTATAAATAGTTAAATTATAAAACAAGAAAACCGTAACTTTTATATTAATTTCATCGACCCAATCTTCTGACAATAATATAAAAAGAAATGACAAACCACACTTTTATATGACGTGAGGTATAGTCACGTGATAGATGTTGGTACACGTGACATTTACATAAAAATTTAAAAAATAACGTTCTATATGCTATTACACGAGGCATTCAAACATAAAACAGGATTAAAGTAAACAGTCATTTGCCAGGCCATTGAGTACGTTGTGATCTCGTGTTAGTAATCTTGGCGTGGAATAGCGAATATCGTGCATTTGTGATTGAAACTTATTTCGTCTCATTTTGTTATGTTTTGACCGTCGACCCGGCCAAAAATGCCATTCAAGGTGATGCACCGGAAGGAAGTGACACATTTCAATGGCCAGTAATCGAAAGAGATCGCGAGGGTGGATTTGGTTGATGAAATGGGACAAGGTAAAGCCCATGATACACTCATAGACTGATGCACCGGAAGAGAGTGAGCTGTGAACTGCATGACTGTTATTTCCGCTGGATGACGATCAATCATGCCATTCCAAAGATCGAGTGGTCGATCGAGTGGGCGTTGAACTATTATATAACTCAGTCAAGACAGTTGAGTTCGAGTTGCAGCTGAGTTGGAGACGGAGTTATAGACGAGTTGTGGTAGGGAAAGCCACACCAGGCCGAAGGGGCCTTTGGGCCCTGATGAGTTGAGGTCCTGAGAAGATGCTGATAAGATGCCGTAAAGAAAGCCATCACCCAACAGAGTGGGCCTCCGGTTGAGCATCTAGATAACGAGAAAGACACAACGTTGACGGTCATAGGAGTGGGCGGACAAAATATTGCCGTTTATGTTCGATCTCCAGCTCCCTCTCACACGCAAAGTACAATTTAAAGCAATTCTGGGTAATTAAGAGGGTTCATACCTTTTCCAGATCCATCCTTATAAAAAAACCTTAGTAGTACCATTCAAGGTATAGGTGGGTAAATAAGAGGGTTTATACCTTTTCCAGATCCATCCTTGTAGAATAACCTTAAAAGTACAATTTAAAGCATTGCTGGGTAATTAAGAGGGTTCATGCCTTTTCCAGATCCATTCTTGTAGAATAACCTTTGTAGTACCATTCAACGTATAGGTGGGTAAATAAGAGGGTTCATACCTTTTCCAGATCCATCATTGTAGAATAACCTTTGTAGAACCATTCAACGTATAGCTGGGTAAATAAGAGGGTTTATACCTTTTCCAGATCCATCCTTATAGAAAAACCTTAGTAGTACCATTCAACGCATAGCTGGGTAAATAAGAGGGTTCATACCTTTTCCTGATCTATCCTTATAGAAAAACCTTAGTAGAACCATTCAACCCATAGCTGGGTAAATAAGAGGGTTCATTCCTTTTCCAGATCCATCCTTATAGAAAAACCTTAGTAGTCCAATTTAACGCATGGCTGGGTAAATAAGAGGGTTCATACCTTTTCCTAGGTTATTTATCTGAAAGCGAATGTAATCGCGTGACTTGAGTTCGAACTCTCTCACTACGATGCGGGAGTTAATCACTTTAGCCACTACGGCATTTTCTTACAAACATTCTAAACGATAACTCTTCCGAAATCTCATAACACAATTGCTGATTGGAAGTCATGAATAATATGAGAATAATGCTCCAATCTCTCAGTGAAGCTACAATATAAACTGCCTAAAATACAAATGACATCTGTGACTGTCACATCCACCCCACGCGAGCGTGAACACCTGCGCTCAATGTGTGCCCCGACTTATGCACTAAGCCGAATAGTTCTAAGCCTAACTAAACCGAAAGATAAGATATACAAAACGAAAAATGATAATATGAAAAAAATCCTCCCGCAATTATATAACATTTTTTTTTATGTTGTAGACCCATGTGGTGAATTCGGAGATCTCTTGCCAAAAAGATTAAATACCATTTTACGTGTGTGTCTACATCTTAATTTATTGGATTTCTAACACATGTTCATTTCAATTGTAATCTTTAATAAAATTCAAGAAGGGGTGTCTCAGTGCAGTGGAGTAGAAAATGCCACATCGTTGTACGTGAGTTCGAACCCCAGTATTGCTATTACGTCCACTTTATTACGAATATCCTCTGTAATTGTATGAAGACCTTTATGATCAACCCAGATAGATGTTAATTATAACCTCTATGTTCATCTACAAGGATCACTTTGCGTTAAATCCCCCAAGGCCAACAGTTAACATCCTTTGGTAGTGGATCTTGCCTCTACGCATTGATTGACATACCATTAAATAATTAACCTCCTTTTTCAGGGTGTCTAACCTCTCTGCTGTGATGGATATATCATTAAACAAGTAACCATCAGTTTTAGGGCGTCTTACCCCTCTGCAGTGATTGATATACCATTAAACAAGTAACCATCTATTTTAGGGTGTCTTACCCCTCGGCTGTGATTGATGTACCATTAAACAAGTAACCATCTGTTTTAGGGTGTCTTACACCTCTGCGGTGATGATATACTATTAAACAAGTTACCATTTGTTTTAGGGTGTCTTAACCCTCTGCGGTGATTGATATACCATTAAACAAGTAACCATCCTTTTTAGGGTGTTTTACCCCTCTGCGTTGATTGATATGCTATTAAACAAGTAACCATAAGTTTTAGGGCGTCTTAACCCTCTGCGGTGATTGATATACCATTAAACAAGTTACCATTTATTTTAGGGTGTCTTACCCCTCTGCGGTGATTGATATACCATTAAACAAGTAACCATCTGTTTTAGGGTGTCTTACCCCGCTGTGGTGATTGATATACCATTAAACAAGTTACCATCTGTTTTAGGGTGTCTTAACCCTCTGCGGTGATTGATATACCATTAAACAAGTAACCATCTGTTTTAGGGTGTCTTACCCCGCTGTGGTGATTGATATACCATTAAACAAGTTACCATTTGTTTTAGGGTGTCTTACCTCTCTACAGTGATTAAAATAACATTATACAAAGAAACAAAACCAAAATTAATGATTTAATTTAGATATTTTCGAATATTCTTTGTATAAAACAATTCTAGAAAAGGAATTCGCTTAACGTATATTCCAAACTAAAGAGAATATCTATCGTATTCTGTCAAGTAAATTGAAACAGTTTAAATCTTTATGCGTCACATTTGCTGTAATACAGTTGAGACGCGTACAAGAATAGCTTTTATTCAACATTTCGCACTGCTTTGATTGGCACTTTTTTTTCGTAATCTCTTTGCTAAAACACACAATGCATTTTTCCTCTTTGATGCCAACATTCACTAAACATCTATTTCTCTTCATTCTTCTAGAATATTATATAGATAGGGTGATTTTGTTAGAATTTAAACGCTTTTTTTTTTCATGTAAATGTAACTGAACAATTTACAATGTTATAAAATTAAAATAATATACACTTGTTTAAATAGATATTAACTATTTCAATACTTTCTGCAAAAGTTAATTTATAACCAATATATATGTTATCAATGTAGAAGAGTACTTGTCGGATGAACTTCTCTTGCCCGCTGGATAACTTTCAAAGACCGACAAGAGACGACAAAATTAGTTGCAATTGCGACACGTCCACGTGATTAAAAAAGAAAACCGGTAGAATTTACCTCGATTTAAACTCGTCATGGCTCTGAAAAAGACGCTCTTGTCTTCCCTCTTTCACTTCTGTCTTTCTCTTTCTTCTCTCTTTATACCATAATGCTACTAAATAGACTTTTGTAACACTAGGGTCTCACCCCCCCAAAAAAACAGGTGGAATTTACCTCGATTTAAACTCGTCAAGGCTCAGAAAAGGACGCCCCTATCTTTCCTCTTTCACTTCTCTCTTTCTCTTTCTTCTCTCTTTATATCATAATGGCAGAAAAGAGAATTTTGTAACACTACGCGTCTCAAAAAATGTTTTAATGTAACTGCACCAAATCGAACGTTGTACTGTTTCAAATCAAATATACGATTTTACCCCCATGTCCTCGAACGGGTTAATAGTTATGTCGTTCTGTGTTAAGTAGACGTCAGACCCAGTTGTTACTTCGCCGTGGGAAAAGTTGACGAACACACGAAACTATGTATCAGTTCACATTCATAAAAGTTTATGCTGTACTACAGTTTTTAATTAGTCGTCGAAAGAAAGAAAGAGAGTATGAAAACTGAGTCGAAAGCGTTAGCTCGAAAGAAAGAAAGAATATGTTATGTGGAGAAAGAACGAGGTGACTGAGAATTTTCTTCCTAGTTAACTGTTGTAGTTCTACATGCTTGTTCGCTTGTTTCATATTCACAAGTTTGTGTCTGGTATTTCAGTGTTACCCCCAAAATGAGGCCCGTAAATTTTCGTCTGTCCTTACATCTTCGCCGCAATTGTTCAACTCTCGTCTTTACCTCTTCGTTTTCGGCTGCTAACTCGCTTTCTAACACACCTGTGTAGGGGGAAGGATCATATCAGTTTCCGGTGGTTCTACTTATACGCAGATGCTTGGGGACCTCCATATTTTTCTAATCATATTTTATTACGTTAGTCATTCACCTGTGATTGGCTAACATATAACCAGTGCTTTTACCTGACTCACTGTGGACTCTATTTTTCTTCGTATAAATTTTTTTCTTTCTCATTCCCCATAAAATTTGCATCAATCCCTCTTTGTAACTTGGACCTACCTCATCACGATTTCTTGTTTTTTTTCCATGGAGATCCATCCATGAGGATATGTTAAATCCTTCTGAAACGATCCCAGGAACCAGAGCCTCTCCCATGGACACCTTAAACAATACTGAATAAAGGCGTGTTTGGCGCAACGGTTATCATCGTAAATGAAAGAATCGGAGATTCGAGTTTAAATTCAGGATGAGGCTGTTTGCATTTCTCAAGCTATTTGTAAAGGCATGAATCTATTTGTTCCCTTTGTGTGTTAATAGCAGGAAAGATTTATTTAGCCTTAGTTAGGCAATCAGTCTAGGATAAAGAAAGCACTGAATTTAAACCAGATTAAAAAAAAACTGGTCCTGTTATCACATCCAGCTCTTGGAGTAGGGATGTGGCAAATATATAAGCAATACCGAAAACTTTCGGGAATTAGAGACATGTGTATGAAACCTAAGACAATTGAGAATGATCAAAATAACTCTACTGAGTATATATTTCTATTACAAATACATTCTTACTGGGGAAGTCCTCGGAGCGTACACGAGTTCGATCTTCAAACGATCTATTACGTTAATTTCCGGCCTAATACTCTTGGTAAATGAACGAAACTCTTATCCCCCCCAGCTATGTGTTTAGTAGTACGACTCTTGTTCATCTACAAGATTAAATATCCCACGGAAATTGATATGCCATTCAACCAAGAAAACTAAGATTGCATTATCAATGAAAAGACATTACTGATACTCAGCATCTTATTCTCCCAGTATTGAATTAAATAATATAAAGACTATTCTTTTATAAGGATAGCTTTAGCATTAAATAACCCACGAAAATTGATATGCCATTTAATAAAGAAACCAAACTAAACCAAGCTTGGGAACCATTTGAAACATCTTATTTCCCTTGCTATGGATTAAATAATACAATAAGGATAGCTTTGGTATTGAATAATCCACGAAGGTTGATAAGATATCAAACATAGAAAAAACTTATATGTTACGTCCAATATGCTTGCTATCTGGTGTCTTCGTTATTTTTTTTTTTATAAATGACTGAATGTTATTATTACCATTTTTTGGACTTCTTATTGTGAAGAATAACATCTCCATATATTGTAGATTCATTAAACAGGTATAAGCTAGATAAAATTCAAGAATATCTGATTCAATAATAACTATGGCCATTTCAAAATATTTACTTTGATGAATAATCTACGCGTTTAATTCCAAATTTTTTAACTAATAAACTTGTTTTTTTTTCATCTCTATTTTAAGGACCAGGTGTGAATTAATTAAGGGTTGAGGGTGGCGTGTATAAGATTTGATTAAAAATTAGAATCGGTATGCAACCTGAAGCACATTGTGGTTTTGGAGATGGAACCTAAAAGTCGCCATTTTGCTTCTTTTAAAGTGTGCCTTTGATTTTTGGTTGTCAATGGTTTTCTGGTTGTTGTACTTGTGCGCATGTGCAATGATTCAAAGCATATAATCAGAAGGCTAGGCGCCAAAGCAGAAAAAAGTTTAATTAACACATCAGTTGTGAATCCTGATAGAAGTCTTTTGATTCGTTCAAGTAGAATTTTTATTATTCAATTGATCAAGCCAGGCTAACGGCAAAAGAGGATGAGGGGAAAATACCAAGGTTAAAGATTAGAAAAAGAAGATGACAAAAAGAAGGTGAATTCATGTCAAGAAAAGAAGAATGAAGAAAAAAGCTCCTGGAAAAAGAAAACGACGAAAAATAAAAGAAAAGACACAGAGAGATACGAAGAAAAAAAAACAGAAAGAGAAAAAGAGGGAGGAAGATGAGACCGAGACAGGAAAAGAAAAGAAAACAAAGAAAGAGAAGAAAGAGAAAGAGAAGAAAGAGAAAGAGAAGAAAGAGAAAAAAAGAGAGAAGAAAGAGAAAAAGAGAGAGAAAGATTAGACCGAGAGAGGAAAAGAAAAAAAAACAAAGAAAGAGAAGAAAGAGAAAGAGAAAAAGAAGAAAGAGAAAAAAGAGAGAAGAAAGAGAAAAAGAGGAAGAAAGATGAGATCGAGAGAGGAAAAGAAAATAAAACAGAGAAATAGAAGAAATAGAAAGAGAAAAAGAAGAAAGAGAAAAAGAGAAGAAAGTGAAAAAAGAGGGAGAAAGATGAGACCGAGAGAAAAGAAAACAAAGAAAGAGAAGAAAGAGAAAGAGAAGAATGAGAAAAAAGAGAGAAGAAAGAGAAAAAGAGGGAAAAAATGAGATCGAGAGAGTAAAAGAAAATAAAACAGAGAAAGGGAAGAAAGAGAAAGAGAAAGTGAGAAGAAAGAGAAAAAGAGAGAGAAAGGTGACACCGTGAGAGTAAACGAAAAGAAAACAGAGAGAGAGAGAGAGTGAGAGAAGAAAGAGAAAGGGAAAGAGAGATGAAAGAGAAAAAGAGGGAGAAAGATGACATTGAGAGAGTAAAAGAATAGAAAACAAAGAAAGAGAAGAAAGAGAAAGAGAAGAAAGAGAAAGAAAAAGAGAAAGAGAGATGAAAGAGAAAAAAGAGGGAGAACGATAACACCGAGAGTGTAAAAGAAAAGGAAACAGAGAAAGAGAAGAAAGGGAAAGACAAAGAGAAGAAAGAGAAAGAGTGAAGAAAGAGAAAAAGAGGGAGATAGATGACACTGAGAGAGTAAAATCAAAGAAAACAGAGAAAGAAAAGAAAGAGAAAGAGAAGAAAGAGAGAGATAGAGAGAGAGAGAAATAGAAGAAAGGACCTAAGGAAAATTCTAAAGACATAAATAGTGTAATGTATATTCAAGAATCACAATAAACACTTACAATTAAAGATATATCATCATAGTAATGTAACAGCTTTATTATAACTATTTATGATACTTAAGAGATTAAAGAGAATGTGGGTAAACTTTATATCAACGACATAGCTGCATAAAGATATTATCATCATCATCGTCGTCATGTGCCCGTGGTGTAATTGTTATCGTCGCAGGAATTGGACACGGCGACTCGAGTTCAAATCCTGGACGAGACTGATTGCATTTCACATAGCACTAAGACCCTTGGGAAAGGTATGAATCCAATTATTCTCCCTCCAGCTATGGGTAAATAGTAGAACAGACTGGGTTCTTCAGCCTTGGTGAGGCAACTAGTCTAGGAGAAGGAAAACTCTGAATTCAAACCTGTTAAACTCCGCTTAAAATTGACCTTGTGTCATATCCTGCCCGAGCGGAGGGGTTGGGTAAATAGGATCATCATCGTCATGTCTTGCCACTTGCACGGATATCCCTGACCCTCTCTCGCCACTCTCCCTACCGTTCATCCCCTCTTGCAGGTATTCAGGGCTACATCCCGTATCCTCACATAGCTGCTGTATGGATGTTCAAGCTGGTTGTCCTGCTTTTGCTCGGCCATTTGTAGGGGCCCATTGGAGTACATCCCTTATGAGCTCGTCCCCGCTTCTCTAGCAGTGTCTTGCATGTCCGGTTCGTCTAACTTGGATAGTTTTCTTGATGGGAGGCAGGTGGCCGTATAGTTGGTGCTTTGTTGGGTGTTACTGCCACGACTTGTTCAATATTGCTCGCAACATTCTTGTGTAATTGCCGTCTAGTTTCTTCTCCAGCCGTTTTGTTAGCGTCCAAGCAGTGCATCCTTACAGCAGTATCGACACGACCGCTGCCTGGAAGAAACTGCATTTCATATTTTTTAAAATCCAAAAAGTAAAGCAATTAGAAAAGAAAAATTAGAAATAATTAAAACTAATTAAATAATTAGAACTCTGGATTTAGAAAATCAGTTAACACTTGACGTATATGATTAAACACTTTTCTTTGTTTCTAATAATCAAACCAGTTAAGTCTGAATATTCAATTAAGAATTTTCCCTGTTGCTAATAATCTAATCAGTATATACTCCTAGATAAAGATCCTGATTTCCAGTCAACATCAGCGATATGACTTTAATTTAATCAAAAGCGCAGGATGCGTTTGACCACGTTAAACCTCTCTAATTGAAGTGGAAAGTTAACTTTATGCTGCGTTTTGTGCTCCTCGCAAGGGAATAGGGGAAACATAAAATCTAAGTATGTATTCTTATGAATACATACTTAGATTTTATGTTTCTCCTATTCCCTTTCGTCCTATAGATGTACCGACATACACACAGTCTCACAGAGAGACGTTGAGCTTTACTTTATGTAGATATATATATTAATATATCTATCTTGGACGGACTGACTGCATTTCACATAGCACTAATACCCTTGTGAAAGGTATGAATCTAATTATTCTCCCTCCAGTTATGGGTAAATAATAGGGCAGACTGGGCTCTTCAGCCTTGGTGAGGCAACTAGTCTAGGAGAAGGAAAACTCTGCATTCAAACCTGTTAAACGCTTAAAAAAATTGACCTTGTGTCATATCCTGCCTGAGCGGAGGGGTTGGTAAATATGATATCTATCTATCTGTACAAACATATATATATATATATATAAACTCACAATTATATATGTATATATGTATGCACACACACGCACACACACACATATATATATATATATATACTCGTAAATATTTGCATATTTATACATTATATACATACATGCACATATATACACATACATAAATACATATATGTCTATATATATATATATATATATATATATATATATATATTCTCATTTTAGCATGTTTCATTAAATAATAAAGACAAATTTTGTCTGTATAATTCATTTAAGATTTTATCAAGTTTTCTGATAAGTGTCTTAGTTTCTGGTTGGAATTGCTGGATGAATTTCCCAAAATTGTCCCGAGCACTTTTGAACCCCTGATGGTAGCATTTGAATGGCCCGAAAGCGCTTGGGACAATTTCATACGGAAAAAAAATTATCTTTATTATTCAATAAAACATGCTTAAATGAACGTCTGTTGCCAAACTACA
>OY757926.1:17483550-17551050 GCA_963585895.1 Sepioteuthis lessoniana
GCCAAACTACACATATGATTTCATACGTATATATTCATAGATATATATGTAAATAAATTCTATATACATACCTATATAGATATCATCATCATCATCATGTCGCGCTGGTAGCAGGGATATGCTTGAACCTCTCTCGCCACTCCTCCTGATCATTCATCGCCCTAGGCAGGTCTTCAGGACAACATCCTGTATCCTCACATAGCTGCTGAATGTATGTTCGTGCTGGTCATCCTGCTTTTGCACGGCCATGTGTGGGGGTCCATAAGAGTACATCTCTTATGAGTTCGTCCCTGCTTTTCCAGCAGTGTCCTGCATGTCTGGTTCGTTTACCTTGAATAGTTTTCGTGATAGGGGGCAGGTGACCGTACAGTTGGTGTCTTGTGGGGTGTTGCTGCCAGGACTTTTTCAGCATTGCACGCAGCATTCTTGTGTAATTGCCATCTAGCTTCTTTTCCAGCCGTTTTGTTAGCGTCCATGTAGTGCAGCCATATAGCAGTATCGATGTGACCGCTGCCTAGAAGAAACTGCGTTTCATTTATCGGTCAGGTCAGATTTCCATATAATCGATAGCCTATTGATAGCTGTCCATGCTTTCGTTAACCTCGTGTCGATGTCCTTTTCAGTTGATTCGACGGTGTGTGTGTGTGTGTGTGTGTGTATATATATATATATATATCAGAGGTATTTGAATTTCCATCGAGGGTGTTTACTCTCTTTAACGTTCCTAATCACACAGGAAAGTGAATTTCATGCATTTTATTGTCACTCTTGTAAGATTTTACATTAGAATACATATTTTGTTTTTAGTATCCTCCATGAAAACTGGATGTGTTTTTACTTTCAAATGGGCTCTACGCCGTGTTACAAACTTTTATTGGCGGGGTTAAATATGATTGTAAAATGGTGAAATTTCAGAAATCAATTTCTCTAAGTAGGTAGCAGTTTTATTTATTTTCATCAAAATCGGAGATCAGTGAATTTTAATCTGGGCCGTTTGTCCCCTTTAAACTCCCCTAATACAACTCTGCGTATAGTAAATTTTAAATAGCTTATTGTCATTCTCATAAAATTTCACATTGTTTTTATCTATCTACTTTACTCTTTTGTCACATATACCCACACAGATACACAAAAAGACCTTGAGCTTTAGTATACACACTTTAACTTTATTAAACACACACACACACGCACACACACACACTAAACTGTCTGCCTCCATGGTCAAATCTCAACTCCCAACTGACTCTTTTTCAAAATCCTCAAATTCTCAGGACCATCTCTTACGGGCATGACGTTATCACACTCCAGCCATTTTCTATCTGGGGTTTATTATGACAATGGTGATTTTCGTGCAAGCGTAAAACTGTACCCAATGACTATGCATCTGAACTCTAAATCCAAATAGTTCAAAGCCCAACCAAAGTAAATGATAAAATATAATTTACGAAAAATGATTAATACAAAAAAAATCATTCCCTAATTATATAACAATAGTATTTTCAGAATAAAAGACATGCAAAATGTATGCTGGCGTAATTAAAATATTATAAAATATAAAATGTGTCTTATACGGAATACCTGTGCTTTAATCAAAGAGGCGACATCTCAACACTAAATGGTAATTCTCTGAAACTAGTGGACAAGTTCACCTTCCTAGGAAGCAGTGTCTCATCAACCGAGAAAGACATCAACACGCGACTAGCAGAGACATGGACAGCTTTCAATAGGCTATCGGTCATATAGAAGTCAGCCCTGACCGATAAAATAAAACGCAGATTTTTCCAAGCTGCGGTCGTGTCGATACTACTATATAGATGCACTAAATGCAAACTAACTAAACGTATGGAGAAAAAGTTTGACGGCAACAACACAAGAGTGCTGCGAGCTATATTGAACAAGTCCAGGAGGTAACACCTCGGAAAACAGTAGCAATACAACCACCTACCACCCATCACGAAAACTATGCAAGTTAGACAAACCAGACATGCGGGACACTGCTGGAGAAGTAAAGACGAACTCATAAGCGATATACTCCTGTGGACCCCTTCACATGGACGAGCAAATGCAGCACGACTAGCTAGAACCTATATACAACAGCTCTGTGCCAATAAAGGATGTAGCCTTGAAAACCTACCGGGAGCGATAGACGATAGAGACGAGCGGTGAGAGAGGTTCAAGAAGATCCGTGCTGGTAGTGCGACATGAAGATGATGTTTCTACTTTTATTGGCTAACTTTGAGGTTCTCCTTTAAGATGATTAATTTATACATTAATTAATTAAATATTAATACCTAATTTAATCATTATAAAATTTACAAATAAAATCATTACAAAATTTACTAAAAAATTCTGTTAAGTAATCATTCTTCGACCCATTTCCAATCGGTCCTTTGTATTTTTTCTTTTTATAAATGAGCAATTTTTAAAATTTTATAGTTTCATCATATCTAAAAAAAATGTATCTTTCATTTTTAAACTGGTAATGAACCCTAGGTTCATGTGTCTGTTCGTATGTGTGTGTGTGTATGTATGTGTGTAAAAGAGAGAGAGAGAGGGGGAGAAAGAGTGTGTGTGTGCGTGATGTGTGTAAAAGAAAGAATGGTCTCAAAGAAACGAACTCGCTTGTCGGAAAAGAAAAGTCACTTTTGAAAATAAGAATCAAAAGAATTCTAACTAGAGAGAGAGAGAGAGAGAGAGAGAGAGAGAGAGAGAGACGGGGTGGGGAAGGGCCCATAAGAAGTAAAGAGAAGTAGAGAAAATTCAGTGAGTGGGTATGTAAGAGAGACAGAGAGACAGAGTGAGACAGTGCTTGAAAGATATGGTGGTACCTCAGAAAGAAGAGAAAGAAAGAGAGAGAGAGAGAGAGAGAGAGAGAGGAACCATAAGAAGTAAAGAGAAGCAGAGAAAAAGAGGGTGTATTTGTGTTTGTGAGAGAGAGTAAGTGTGAGAGAGAGAGAGTGTGTGTGAGAGAGAGAGAAAGAAAGAGACAGAGACAGAGAAAGAGAGAGAGAGAGCGGGAGAGAGAGGAACCACAAAAATAATGAGAAGCAGAGAAAAAAACAGTGTGTTTTTGTGAGAATGAGGGAGAGGGAGGAGTATGTGTGTGAGGGAGAGAGAGTGAGAGGAGCCACACAGCAGAGAAAATGAGTATGTATTTTTGAGAGATAGTGAGAGAGAAGGAGAGAGAGATGGTGTGTGTGTGTGTGTACGTGTGTGTGTACGTGTGTGTGTGTGTGTGAGTGTGTGAGACAGAGACAGAGACAGAGAGAGAGACAGAGGATCCACAAAAAGTAATGAAAAGCAGAGAAAACAGTGTGTGTATTTGTGTATGTGAGTGGGAGTGAAAGAGAGACAGAGTGTGCGCGTGTTTGTGTGTGTGTCAGTCAGTAAGAGAGACAGACAGACAGAGACAGAGAGAGAGAGGTGCCACAAAGAGTAAAGAGAAGCAGAGAAAAACACTGTGGGTATTCGTGCTTGTGAGAGAGAGAGAGTAAGAGAGAGAGGAGGAAGAGAGAGAGTGTGTGTATGTGAGAGAGAGAGGAGAGAGAGATACAGAGAGAGGAACCAAAAAATGTAAAGCGAAACAGAGAAAAACAGTGAGTGCATTGATGTTTGTGATAGAGTAAGAGAGAGAAATGGGAGAGGGAGAGAGAGTTAGAGAGAGGGAGAGAGTGAGAGGGAAAGAACGTGTGTGAGATAGAGATAGAGAGAGGGACCACAAAAGGCAAAGAGAAGCATAAAAAAGAGTATGTTTGTGTGTATGTGTGATAGAGAAAACGACGGAGAGACAGAGAGAATATGGCAGAAAGAGAATCTAAACTAAATAAAGAATCATGTTGGTAAAACTCACTAATCACGGGAGCAGAAGAAAAAAAATACTTTGAATAATGAAATGCAATTTTAACAAGAGAGAAAATTTGAAAAGAATGTGATTGAGTGCACGATGTTCAAAATCAAAAATCGATCACAGAAATTTCATTACCGTGTTTACAGGTGGTTAAGACGCCTGCTCATAACAGTCTTTTCGTTTGTCTTGAACTTAGGTGTGTTCCCAGTACTGATAGTCGGCCTATCTGAGAAAACATTAAATGACCAGGTAATCTCAAATTGATATATCTGAGAGTTATTTTAAAGATCTTTTTGTGGAATAATTTAGATAAAAAAATTAATCAAAAATTTGATTATTCGCTGTTTCAAATATAAAGAATCTTTTTGGATATATATATTTCATAGAAAATACGGTGGGGAGAAAAGACCCAGAAAAAAAGAGTGAAGGATGAAAGAAACAAAAAGAAAAACATTGCAAGAAAACATTGTGGATGAATAAATGGTAGAACAAGAAAGAAAGAAAGAAAGAAAGAAAGAAAGAAAGAAAGAAAGAAAGAAAAGGTAACCGAAAAGAATGAACAGATGAAAGAAAGAAAAAAAGAAAGAAGGAAAGAAAATATAAGGTCACAGAAAAGCATGGACAAACAAATAGAAGAAAGAAAGAAAGAAAGAAAGAAAGATAAGGCAACTGAAAAGCACGAACAGAAGAAAGAAAAAAAGAAAGGAAGAAAGATAGATAGAAAAAAAGAAAGAAAGAAAGAAAGAATGAAAATGTAAAGCGTGGACAAACAAACGAAAGAAAGAAAGAAGGAAAAAAAGAAAGAAAGAAAGAAAGAAAAGAAAAGAAAAGGCAACTGAAAAGAATGAACAGATGAAAGAAAGAAAGAAAAAAGAAAGAAAGAAAGAGAGAGAGAGAGAGAGAAATTATAAGGTAACAGTAAAGCATGGACAAACACTCAAAAGAAAGAAAGAAAGAAAGAAAGAAAGAAAGAAAGAAAGAAAGAAAGATAAGGCAACTGAAAAGCACGAACAGATGAAAGAAAGAAAGAAAGAAAGAAAGAAAGAAAGGAAGAAAGGAAGAAAGAAAGAAAAAATGTAAGGTAACAGAGAAGCATGTACAAACGAAAGAAAGAAAGAAAGAAAATTTAACGCAACAGAAAAGCATGGACAAACAAACGAAAGAAAGAAAGAAAGAAAGAAAGAAAGAAAGAAAGAAAAGGCAACTGAAAAGAATGAATCGATGAAAGAAAGAAAGAGAGAAAGAAAATGCAACTGAAAAGAATGGACAGATGAAAAAAAAAAACCAACAAACTAACAAACAAAATAAAAGGCAACTAGAAAGAAAGGGCAAACAAAAGAAATAATGAAAGAAAGAATAAATGAATGAATGAAAACAGAAAGAAAGAAAGAAAACAAGAGAGGATGAGAGAATGGAAGACAGCTTGAAGCAACAAGAGAAATTAAAAAACTATCAAAGAAAGAAAGAGTAAAATAACGAAAGATGGAACGAAACGAAATAAGAAATTAAGAAAGATAAGAAAGAACAAAATAATTAATAAAAATATCTAAATTGAAAATACAGAAAGAAAAATTAAGAAATAAATGAATGAATAAAAGATAGTTATGAAGAACAGCAAAAATAACGAAAAATGGAGAAAAATGAAAAAATGATGAAAGAAACGATGACAGAAAAGTTTAGGAAAATAAAAATATGAGAATAAATTAATGGATAAAAATAGTAAAAGAAAGATAGAAAAGGTGAAGGAAAAAAGAGAAAAAAATGGAAAGACAGAATCAGAGAAAGAATGACAGTAGGAAGGAAAGTAAAAAGAATGAATGATAGAAGAAAGAGGGAAAGCAGAATAAGTGAATAAATGACAGATAGAAAAGAAAAACAGGAAGGATAAAAGATACAATGAACGATTGAAGAATGAACGAAGGTAAGAAAAAATAAAGAATAAAAGTGACAAAGAAAGAGTGAAAAAAGAAAGAAAGAGGAAGAAAGGAATAAGAAAGGTAAGAACAAAAGTTATTTTGAAAGAAAGAACGAAAAACAAAAGAAAGAAAGTATGGTAAAGGAAGGAAGAGAAGAAAACAATGAGTGAATGAGTGAATGAAAGATAGTAAAACAAGAGCGACAAAAAAAGAAGGGTGGAAGAAAGAAAGAAAGAAAGAAAGAAAGAAAGAAAATTGGAAAATATTTAAGAACAAATGAATGAATAGAAAGATAGTAAAAACACACTGACTAAGAAAGAAAGAAAGAAAATTAGAAAGAAAATATTTAAGAATCAATGAAGGAATGAAAGATAGTAAAAAAGACCGAAAAAAATAAAAGAAGGAAAAGACGGAGGGAGAAAAGAAAGAACGAAAATGAAAAACACAAGAAAGAAAGCATCAAGCAAAGAAAGAAAGAAAGAAAGAAAGAAAGAAAGAAAGAAAGAAAGAAAATATTTAAGAAAAAAAAAAAACAAATGAAAGATAGTTAAAGAAAGAAAGAAAGAAAGAAAGAAAGAACAAAAGTGAGAAGAAAGAAAACACTTAAAAATAAATGAATGGATGAAAAACAGTTAAAGAAAGACCAAAAAGAAAGAAAAAAACAAAGAAAGAATGAATGAACGGAAGTAAAAAACGAAAAAGTAATGAAAAGGAGAAAGGAAAGAAAACATTTAAGAACAAATAAGCAAGTGAAAGAATGAAAAAAAGAAAAGTTGTAAGAAGAAAAGGAAAAATGAAAGAAGTAAAAAAAGAAAACATTTAAACATAAATGAATGAATGAAAAATAGTTAAAAAATGACAAAGAAATAAAAATAAAGAAAGAAAAGATGAATGGAAGTAAGAAAAAAAGAAAGAGAGAAAGAAAGTAATGAAGAAAGAATAAAAGTAATGAAGAAAGAATAAAAGTAATTAAGAAAGAATAAAAGTAATGAAGAAAGAATAAAAGTAATGAAGAAAGAATAAAAGTAATGAAGAAAGAATAAAAGTAATGAAGAAAGAATAAAAGTAATGAAGAAAGAATGAAAATCATGATGAAAGAATGAAACTAATTAAGAAAAACCGCGAGAAATGCTGAATGAATGAAGGAAAAAAAGAAAGAGAACAAGAAGAAGCATAGTTCAGTGAATGAACATTGTTCCAAGTTTTCCGTTAAAATTTTATTCTTTTTCTTTTTCTTTTACCATCTTTCTTTCACTCATCTATTCTAAAATCTTTTCTTTCCTTCTTTCTCGTATTTATTCTATTTTTTTTTCTATACTTTCAGCCATATTGAAAATGTGATAATGAAAAAATGGAACGAGATTTCCGAGTATTTACCCTTTTTTTTTGTTTTTAATTTAACTTCTTTTTTTTTTTTTTTTGGCAAATAATAAATATGTCTAAAATACCGTTTAATAGAAATTGGAGCGAAATTGATCCAGAAAATAATCATCGTAGTGTTTCGTCTGGGTATCAGATATTTTTAGATTGTAAGATGTGTCGAGCAAATGATTGTCCCACACCACTTGGCCTCTTCATCTCTTCGCTGGCAGACATTGAATCAGGTGGAAGGATTCACGCCTGAAATCGCTGAACCCTGATTGGTCAATACGGAAACTTTCGCTTGAATGAATTAAGATTACATTTTCTTATCCGAATTTCGCCGGGCGCCGGCAGAAGCCATGTTGCGCCTTTTGTGCAGGAAAAAGAAAAAGGCTGGACGAGTGGGAAACGAGGAAAACGGAAATAAATTTAAATCTGAGGTGGAAAAACATTTGTGATGCTTAAACGAAGAGAACAAAGAAATCAAAAGGTGTGTACGAATGAAGAAAGGTAGAAAATGGCCGAAGGAAAAAAAATGAGAGAAACAAAATAGGGCTTTTTGATTTGTTTGGTTTGGTTTTATGGCATATCAACTATAGTTGGTTATTTAATGCCAAATCCTTTTAAAGCATATATATTCAATATATATGATTTGGTTTGGTTGGGTTTTACGTTATATCAACCATTTTAGATTATTTAATGCCAAACCCTCTTTATACATATATATTAGACATATATAATTTGGTTTTTGGGTGGTTTTATGGCATATCAACCATTTCAGGTTATTTAATGCCAAATGATCATTGTGTATATATATATATATATATATATATACTAAATTCTTTTAAATAGTCTCTCCGGTTGCAAAAGCTGCTTGGTAGCGCCAGTAGTGGTAGTACCGTCTTGGGCTACCAAAACTGTTATCACCCTGGTTGGCGGCTGATGAGGACAAGGTATTGCATGTGCTTTCACGCTTTCACACCTTCTATGATAATATATATATATATATATATATATATATATATATATATATATATATATATATATATCATTTGCTTTGGGTGCTATTTTTTTGGTTTATCAATCATTTCAGGTTAATTAATGCCAAATCCTCTTTATAGATATATGTTAAATATATGATTTGTTTGGGTTGGGTTTTATATGATTTGTTTGGGTTGGGTTTTATGGCATATAAACGAATGTGGATTATTTAATGCTAAATCCACTATATATATATATATATATATATATATATATATATATATATATATATAATAGGATTTGTAAACACATTTTGCCGATAACATTCTTAAACGACACTGAGCTCTTTTTAAGAAAATGTTTTCAAGTATTGCTATATAACAGTCACAATTTAACATCAGTCATTTGTTTGCACAGTTAGTTTGTTCTGTTTGACCTATAGATAGGACCCGATCAGGTGCTACCACCTCGGGTCAGAGTGAACCTGTGAGCAATGGCAATGAAAAGTACTCATATTCCACAAATCTCCTAGTTTGGAGCCTCACCATCAGATTGTTTTATATCATACCGTGTACACTCGTTATAAGGGTTTTACCCCTCTGCAGGGATACAGTCAGTGTATTCTTCTACCCCAGCTGGCTTGGCTAAAGAGGTTTGGTGAACTGAACGATCGAACCAAATATTTTACTGGTATTCAGGGTGCATCAGTCGTTCCTCCCAGATTTCAAAATTTATATAATGTAAATCTTGGTAAATGGTAATGATAACTCCATCTGGCTAGGGTGTCGTCGTAGTAAAATAGTTAAAACAGTGGATTGCAGTATCGTAGTAAGCGAGTTCGAATTCCAGTCGTACTATCACGTTTACTCTTGGACAAATACCGTTGGGAAAGGTATGAGCCCCCTTATCCCCCCGGGTATGGGATAAATAGAACCACTACTGTTCATCTGGAAAGATGACTTTGGCATTAAATAACTACAAAGGTTTATATGCGATTAAACATAGAAACTGAACAAATCCATCTTACTAACATCTTTTTTTGTTCATATGTTAATCGGAATCATGGGTTGGACTGGTGCACACTGTCGTTTGCTGTTGAAACTTTTTTAAAGACTTGTTAATCAGTAATAATCAGTAAAAAATACAGAGAGTTTTACGTGCTCATTTCACAGTATATTGGAATGATGCTGTTTTGAATTGATACTGATAGGAGTTGATACATTTCAGAACCACACATTCCTCGAAAAAAAGATGGCCACCAAGAGGAATTACAGGATGCTATTCGCCAAAAAGAGGCCGAAATACTTCCAAACTGGACAGTTGGTCTTTTAGTCAAAATTTAAAAGCGTAAACAGCTAAAGCCATGATTATAACTAATCGTATCAGTAAAAAGGAGCAAGACATTAGCTTGGTGGAGCTACCATTATCACTCTATCAAATGTATGAGGTATAGTTGCCGTGTCTGGTATGAATCAAATTTTAGAGATGAAACAGTAAAGCAAGCGTAAACAATTAGATTCTACTTGGTGTAATGGTCATTATCATTGGAAACGGATATGGAGAACCCAGTTCAAATCATGGATAAGGCTGACTATATATATATAACTGACGGAATTTCTCATTATGGTAAATGTTTTTCAGCAAAATGGAAATTTACTTTTATATTTATTTACCAACCCTTCCACTCGGACAGGATATGACACAAGGTCAATTTTTAAGCAGAGTTTAACAGGTTTTAATTCAATTTTTCCTTCTCCTAGACTAGTTGTCTCACCAAGGCTAAAGAACACAGCCTGCCCTACTATTTACCCATAGCTGAAGGGAGAATAATTGGATTCATACCTTTCCCAAGCGTATTAGCGCTATGTGAAATGCAATCAGTCTCGCCCAGGATTAGAACTCGTGTCGCCGTGTCCATTTCCTACGACGATAACCATTACACCACGGGCACCTCCCAAGTTTACTTTTATTGCTGTTTCAGAAACTTATTTTCGTTAACAGAGGAATATAAATTTGTCACAGATTGTCTAATCCGATCAAAAACTGAAATAGTGTGACCAAATTTTAGACTGAATTGGATTATTTTATAATAAATGCTGAGAAAAAGAATTTAAGTGAGCATTTTGGAAAACTCTTGGGTTCAATCCCAGGTCGCGTCATATCAAAGACTTTAAAAATGGTACTTGATACCTCCTTGCTTAACACTCAGCAATATAAGGTACATATCAAGGGTAAAGTGGAGCAATCCAGGGAAAGGAGTAGCGCCCTCCCCTACACCTTGGTGTAGTAGCTATTGAAAAGGGAGCCTTCCGGTCGCCCTCGACTAAAGGGAGACAACTATCAGATGAATTACTTCGTAGAATTTGATCTGTATATAGATATATTAAAAGTGAATCTGTTCTATGTAAAGATTATTTTTTGTTGTTCGAATATTGATGTGAGAAAATAGTAAAAAGTGTAGGTGTCCAAGGTGGAATGACAAACAAACAAACAAACAATAATAATCATAATAATAATAATACCAGGTGATACTTAACAACAAAAAGATATGCGTAATAGTAGACTTTACGGTCCCAGCAGACCACAAATTAAAGATCAAAGACAGCGAAAAGAGGGACAAGTACTAGAACATTGCCATTTTGTAAGATGAAAGTGACGACAATACAAATTATTTTTAGTTCGCTCGATACCGTCCATAAAGCTAAAGGAACTGGAAAAGGTGTAAATCAGATGTTGTGCCGAGACTATCAAGATTACAGCATAATTTTGATCGGCCAGAATACTGAGAAGAGTCCTGGGCATTTCAAGAGACTTGCGGACTCTCAGACTCCAGTGGAAGACCATTAGCAAACGTTGTAAATAGCTCTCAAGGAATAATAATAATAATAATAATAATAATAATAATAATAATAATAATAATAATAATAATATGTGATGACAGAGATGAAACAATCAATCATATAATAATTTGCGAATGCAGCAAATTAGCACAGAGGGAGTATAAGGCGAGACACGACTCGGTCGGCAAGGTGATTCACTGGGAAACGTGTAAGAAATTTAAATTCGACCTTACTAACAAATGGTATATGCACAACTCAGCACCTGTCCTTGAAAATGGCACGCATAAACTCCTATGGGAATTTAACATACAAACGGATCACATAACACCGGCCAGAAGACCAGACTTAATAATAATCAACAAAAAAGAGAACTTGCAAAATAGTCGACTTTGCTGTCCTGTCTGACCACAGAATAAAACTGAAAGAATGTGAAAAGAAGGATAAGTGCCTCGTCCTTGCTAGGGAATTGAAAAAACTGGAAGATGCTGGTGACAATTATACCAATTGTAATTGGTGCGTTTGGGACAGTAACTAAAGGATTACTAAAGGGACTAGAGGACTTGAAAGTTGGCGGACGAGTGGAGACCATCAAAACGAAAGCATTATTGAAAACGGCCAAAATACTAAGAAGAGTCCAGGAGACTCGAGAAGACTTGCTGTCTCTCAGACTCCAGTGAAAAACCATCGACTACCGCTGATGTGAAAAGCTCTAATGAGTGAATAATAATAATAATAATAATAATAATAATAATAATAATAATAATAATTTGCGAATGCAGCAAATTAGCACAGCGGGAGTATAAGGCGAGACACGACTGGGTCGGTAAGGTGATTCACTGGGAAATGTGTTAGAAATTTAAATTCGACCTTACTAACAAATGGTATATGCACAACCCAGCACCTGTCCTAGAAAATGACTCGCATAAACTCCTATGGGACTTTAATATACAAACGGATCACCTAATCCCGGCCAGGAGACCAGACTTAATAATAATCAACAACAAAAAAGAGAACTTGCAACGCAAAACAATGCATACTATGTTAAAGCAAATATGTATTCTCTGCAAAGGGTTAAGACTATGAACTCAGAAAAGCTATCTTAGATATGATACTCAACTGAATCCATTAGTTCTTGGGCCCAGATAAGTGTGGATTCATGTCTTTGTTGCGAGTAATTCTATGTCAACTTTGCCACACAGTTTATAATTTCTGTTTGATTCTCATCTATGGGTCAAATAGGGCAATTTGAGATAATGAGTAATATGTTTTTGAACACTGACTTTTCAAATTATCATATTGCTATTATATATGAAATGTTTATTTGGTTTAGATTAGAGGTCAACAACCCTTTAGAGAGAGAGGTGGGGGTTAAATAACTATGCACTTTCGTGGAGTAGGGCTATGTTATCAAATATGTAAATACATTTTCTGGGGCTTTAAAAAAAAACAAGGAGTCTAATATAATTTTTTTTAACAAGGCCCCATAGTTTATGAGGGTGCAAGGTGTTTGGTTGTTATTATCTGACTCCATTTTTTGATTTCTCCTTACCCCATGTTAATTTGCTGATTTTTCTTTTGTTTTTCTGTCAAGGCTGCAAGAGAAGTGATATGACCGATTATTAAGGGTCAATAAATAAATAACTCAACAAGGAGATATGAGGTGCCACACAAATATATCCAAGTCTCTGAGGAGGGTTTCCTTGGTTCAACGTACTCGAAGACAGGCAAGGTGCTTACTACAGCTTCTGTGGTATTTGTTGCTCGCCCCACCGAATGGGCAAGTGTGGCACAAGGCCTTTTTTGCTGGGTCCGAGCGCTGGACCGGAGCCCACACGCAACCGGAATGACCAAAAATACCTTCGTCCCTGTCGGCATACCCCTTATTAGGGGCCAGGCAATAAACCCAACCCCCTGAAGGAAGTAAAAGCCTTGGGGGCGGCCTCCTAAGGCCGGGAGAAATGTCCAGCTGCCAATACACACCCGGTCAGGTCCATGCCGCAGCCAGCACGCCCGGCCGAAGTGCGACCCAACAACTGGAGAAGCGCATTGTTACTACAACTGCTTTTATTTCTGCGTATATTACACAGAAGGCACAAGGCCTTGAGGTTTTGGGGGAGGGGAAGGGAGCGGTCATTCTTTTCTATATATTCTACGGACACCTAGCTAGCCACATTTGCCAACCCATTCAGCAGTACAATATATAACCATTCATCCATCGCCATATGCGCAGCAATCACCAAAATACCACATTTGCTCTATGAAGAAGTCCTACTTAAAATCGCGAGATTGCTGAATGATTTTTATTTACAAGTATGATTTATTTACAATGAATGTGATGGGAATGGGAGAAAAAACCCCGAAATATATACAAAAACAAAGGAAAAATCCCCCGTTTGGTTGCCCTCCCATCCCCCCGTCTATAAAAATTGGAGGCCGACTGTTTTCCGGCGCGAAAAAAAACGGAAACAAGCCGGACCTACCCTAGGTGGGGCAGGAATCCTAATCTACAGGGGTCAAAGAAATAAGGGCTTGGGCGTGGTATGGGTGGATACGACCAGGTAGTATGATTTTTATACATCTGAATGTTCAAGATCTTCAATAAAAAGCGGACTGGGATACGGGTTGAGGTACAAAAATAATGGGGATGGGGAAGATCTTGAGAACTAACGGCTAGATGACGGGGACAATGACTCACAAACATACTGCTAACTAGGTTTCAAGGGGAAAAAACAATCCTACTTACCAGGGGTGGGGTCCCTAAGGACCCGTACCGTAGACGCCATGAGCCGGCAGAGGAGGGAAGGATGACTCCAACGTTGCCCCCTTTTGCACGACCAGGCTCGCTGCATTCACCCACCTTTTGCTGAATGTTATGCGATCCAAGCGTTTTCTATCGCATCTGATTTTGACCCTCAGCTGATGCCGAAAATACAAAACCAGATCACGATGTGAAAAGTTTGCATCGTCATACAATCCCTTGTTTCGCGTCGTCCAAATCACCATTCTAGCTACAGCTAGGATCGCGAGAAACACCACACGCTTCTCACCCTGATACGGAGGAAGAACGTTGTCCACGACGTAACCAACGTCGAGCAGCACGAGCTGTTTGGGTTCGATGCGAGCCGTCCACTCGCCGACGTGATCCCAAAACGGGCGAACTCGCTCGCAGTAGTAGAAGGCGTGCTCAGCCGTTTCTTCCAAACCACTGGCGCAGTGAATGCAATCGGGCATGTCTGCCAGGCCCGCTCTGTAGTTCAAGCCGACAAGGGGTAACGCATTTCGAACAAGTGAGCAAGAACTCGGAGTTGTTCAAGAAGCTCGATCCTGGCGCCCAATTCCAATGAGAGCGAATCTCCTCCGTCGTCCAGCCACGCCGCTCGCTGAGAGGATCAGAAGCGGAACCCACCACTAGCTCCCGATATAGTTCTTTTCGAGGCCGTGAAAGGTCACTGGACCCAAGAAGGTTACGAAGGGCCGTTCGGCACTCGCGGACAAACAGTGTTTCGCCCAAAGGCCTACGTCGACCTTCAGCCTTTGGGTCTGACTTTAGGCGAGGAAAAGTCCGACTCGCCTTCAGTCTCCACACTGCGTCCCCCGTCAAGTATGCAAGTCTTTCAGCAAGCCAGTGGCTCTCCAGATCAGGCATACCTAGACCCCCGTTGCGTGGACGTTGGATACAGACCTGCCTACGGACCATCGGCCTTGCACCTCCCCAGAGCAATCTGGAAAGGGATCTTTGCAGCGCCAACCGATGTACCTTAGGCAGAGGAATTACAGCCAATCGGTAAAGGATCAAGGGGAAGACGTACACGGCGCACGCCTCCGCCCTGCCCTTTAAGGACAACCTCCTTGAAAGCCAGATTCCCACCTGAGCATTCACCTTGGCTTGTATTTCCAACCAATTTCGCTCCAGTTGGAGGTCGGGCCCGAACCACACCCGAGGATGCGGACGGGTCCGTCACTCCAGCGGAAGGGCCCTTAAGAGTATTGCTACCCCTCCAAGCACCGAGCCGCAAACCTTCGCTTTTGTCAAAATTGACCTTGGCTCCTGCAATCCGCTCGTACTCGCTAACCGCCTTCTTCACAGCCTTTATATCCAGGCGGCAGGATACAAAAACTGTGATATCATCGGCGAACGCGGAAACCCTTGCCGTAAGAGGGCCAGCAAAAGGGACACCGCGCAGGGCCGGATTTGTCGTCCTATCCCTAAGCCAACGGAGCAGGGGCTCCAAAGCTAGGACATTGAGAAGAGGAGACAACGGGCAGCCCTGCCGGACCGAACGCTTGACCGCGAACACCCACGAACGCCTTCCGTTCACCTGCACCACTGCCTGAGGGTTGTGGTACATCATGCTAATCCATCTGCGGAACTCCGGTTTGAATCCGGCAGTCTCCAAAACAGTCGCCAAAAACCGATGGTCAACCCTATCGAAGGCCTTGGACTGATCTAAACTGATCAGCGCGGCCTTGGTGCCGTCTTCTATCCCCTCTAGGACCTCGCGAATCAAGTGCAGGTTGTCCTGGATCGATCTTCTCTTCACAACAAAGGTCTGCTCAGAGCCGATCAGATCGCTAATGACGAGCTGTAAACTATTCGTTAAGACCCGGGCCAAAATCATTAACTCTGTGTTAAGCAGGGTTATGGGCCTGTAGTCATCTAAACCCTCCCAAACATGCCTGCCACCTTTCTTCAGCAATGTGATCACGCCCTTGGTAACGCTACCAGGGATGGCTCCCTGGGCGAACCAATGGTTGAACATATCCGTCAGAATAGGCACAAACATGTGCGACATCCTCAAGTACACTTCGTAGGGCAAACTATCAAGTCCTGGCGACTTGTTGAGGCCGACCTGCTTCAACGCGTCACGGACTTCGCATTCAGTAACCACACCCTCGCAGCTAGCCGCTTCAGCCACCCCAAGGAAGGGGAAGTCGGCAAGATAGCTACGAAACTCCCGGAGCGAGAGATCAGTACAGCGGGCAAAGCGATTTCGAAAGTGCGCCCGAAAGGCGTCACGAATCTCGCGACCCGATCGCAGCAGTCGCCCATCCGGGGCCTTGACAGAAACGATATACCGATCGGGGAATCTTCGCACTTCTTCTTCTTCACGCGCAGTCGCGTTCGTTTTCACAGCTTCGTTGAGAACTCTCTTTAACCTAGATCTAACTACGTATCCCTTGTAGCGCTCGCTACTCTCGCGCTCAAGGTCCCCCCTAGCTAGCTCTACGTTTAGGGAGTCCCCCCCAGCCACCGCCCGGGAAAGTCTATCGTCTATAGATTTCACTTCCTTGGTCCTATCTAAGTTGAGCTGGCGACCGTACTTGGTAGCGAAATCTCTAATCCTATGTTTAAGAGATCCCCACCACCTATTCCCGGTAACCGCCCCCACTAACGCCCGCTGAATTAGGGATTCCAGCCGGTCCCGGAAGTCCCGTATCTCCAGTAAGGAGGTATTGAACTTCCAGTAGCCGGCTAGACTAGGCCTATTTGCTAACCGTAGACTGACTCAAACAAGTTTATGGTCAGTCCACGCTATCAGGTGGAACGTGGGACAACTAACAAAGTCAATGTCAGCTCGTCTCACTAACACTCTGTCCAAGTAGGAACCTACTTTGGCAGAGGGCGAGCTATCTAGCCACGTCCACATCTCCCGCCCTGGGTGATCAAGACGAAACCTGTCGACGAGATTGTGACGAGTCACGAAGCCGACAAGGCTGTTCTCACACCTTCCCGCACGACTAGCTCCCCGACCGACCTTATCTATATTGGGATCAAGGATCGCATTCCAATCACCCATTAAGACTAGCCGCTTCGTATCGTCCAGGAACGGCACCAACCGTCGAAAAATGGAAACCCTCTCCAAAACGATATTGGGTGCATGAACCGCAACCAGACGAAACTTGAAACTTTTCACGGCAACATCGGCCACAACCAGTCGGCCACCGTCACCTGCAAAAACAACGTCCACATCAGCATCAAGGCTGCGTCCAACTAGGAAAGAAACCCCAACGCTGGTACGGCTGCCGTATGCTGAGAAAACGTTAAAATCGTTTTCCAGCGCATGACAGTCGGCACCGCAAGTGAAGTGGGTTTCCTGCACTGCAGCAACATCTACACCGAGGGTTTTAAGTTCACCAAGCAAGCGCGTACACTTGCCCGGATCCCTCAATCCACTCACATTCAAAGTAGCAAGGTTTAGAGCCATCAATCACACTTACCTTACTCAGTGTCGACTACGGGCCGGAAATCCTTCTGGGTGAGGATGCCGACGGCCTGACGCAGGGATCCGGTGCCGAGCTCAGTACTTACTCGGTCGTCCCTGGTAATTCCACCGACATCCATAGGGTACCTCAACTTTAGGGACCTATAGAATGATGGGTGAACCAAAATCGGGTCCCTGCCCGCACAGAAGGGGAGCATTTTTTTCAGCATTGGACTTTTAGTATCGACCAGCATTACATCCGCCCGGCTGGCTTCGTCAATGAAGTTCCAGAGTTCTTTAGTCCGATTGCCAGCCAAGCGGACGAATGTGGTCAATTTTGGTGCGTCTTTGAATATATGTGGCTTAGTGATGTCTTTTGTGTCAATTTTTTTGAGTGAGCGTAATGGTTTTAATGATTGTTTTAGAGTGTGGTCTATGTGAGGATTTTCCATGATATCTTCGCAGAAGTAATATGAGTTTATAGCACGCCGGGCTTCCGTAGAGCGTGCTCATGGTTTCTGGACTGTTGCTGTTGATGTTGACGGTGTTTGGGGAGAGGGTGAAAGTCTGGTTGCTGAATAGGATCGAGTAAGCATTTTGGGGGTTTTAATTGGTGAAAGAGAGGGGGGTAATGGTATTTCTGTTGGGATGATAGGGGTGGTTTTTGGTTTTTGTGGGAGAGGAATGAATTGGGCTGGTCTTTGTTGATTTGGGACTGGTGATTTTTCTGTTGTTTTGTCCCCCTTATGTTGAGGTATGGTGGGTGTTTGTGTGGGTTTTTTTTGATGTTTCTTCTTTAGTTGGGGAATCTTCACTGTCCCTTCTTCTTTTTAAATTCATGGACATATCCATGGGTTCAGTGGTTTGGTTGTCTTTTGTTGAAAATGATTGTTTTGCAGTGGTCGATTGTTTCGTATTTGTGGTCGTTGTGGTCGTTGGTTTCGTAGTTGTAGTCGAAAGAGTTGTTGCATCAGTTGTTTTGTTTTCTGTTGTTGCTGGTTTTTTAGGGGGAGTCTTTTCCCCTCCCTTTTTTCTGGTGACTTGCGTCCACCCTTCCTCATTTTCTTTAGGGGTTTCTTGGTTTTCTGTAGTTTTTGTTGGTGTTATTGCTGCTATGACAGGTGAAGGAGTAGCAGTAGTAGTGGTAGTAGTCGTTGTTGTGGTGGTGGTGATTGTTGGTTTTTGAGGGCAGTTTTTCGAAAAGTGGCCGATTTTATTACAAGACCAACATAGCGGTTTCCTGCCCTCAACTATTACTGTCATGGTTTGATCACGGTAACGGATTTTATGGGGAATTTTGTTAAACCCTCCCCTATCGAGGCACATAACGAATACGTAGTCACCGTACGCGGTTCCCCGTGTTGATGTTACTTGTGTGACTTGTTCCACGCCGCCGTATATACTTAGATAGGCGGCGAGGACGTCACCACTCAACTGCATTGATACATTGCATACGGTGACTCGTATTCTTCTTTTGCCTCGATATTCCGGTTGTAGCCGGAAGAAGCGTGTGGTGATGTTACCACCAGCGAGGCTTTTCGCTACTTCCTCTGAGGGGTGTAGGACATCCCAGGTAGCAAAACTTCTGCGACAGAAGTACTTCCCTGGGATGTTTGCCGTTTTCAAAAGGTCTTCGAAAGTTTCTTTTTTTAAACCCGCTAGTCTCTTGGTCTTAATGTCTGTGACTACGAAGGACAGGGTCTTTGGCTCGACCGCCTCGACTAGTTCCGGTATTGGGAGTATTTCCCCGTCTTTGAAGTATTTTTCATATTTTTCGACCCTGTCTCTTGCGTAGTCACAAGGGGATTTTTTATTCACGCAATGTGAAGACCAAGAGACAGCCGTTTCTTTTTGTTTTTGTGCCGGTGGTATTGTATTTGCCGATGAAGAGAGGTCGAATGGAGCTTCTTCCGGCATTGGGGAGGGTTGCGTTTGGAATATGTCGATTGGTGATTGTATCATATCCGGTGGTGATTTCATACTGTTTGGCTCCCCCATAGTTGTGAAAACACAACCAGAGGGAGATGAAACTCGTATGATGTTGTAAAAAATTCAAGCGAGTCGATTTAAGATAAATATAGAACGATGAATGTTTTGAAAAATGGCGGTCGTTTTAAAAAAGTTAAAAAAAAAAATCGAGTCGCGTTTGACCCTCCTCACAAACAAACAACAATAGTTTGAGGGGGGTCACAAAGCTGTTTCAACAATAACAATATGTAATAACAATAATTTTAACAAATGTAACAATAATAATAACTCACTTTTCAGAAGTAGCAAAAAACTCAGACACAAAAATCAAACTTTTTAGTCTGCCTTACTACAACTGCTGCTCCCCTCTACCAGCTTAGTTCTTGATTAATATACCCTTTGGGTAAGTCCATTATTCTAGTCATAGGTGAGTCACCTACAACAGGAAGAATCAGGAAGAATAGCAGAGAGAGAAAGATATCTTCAACTTTATTTCTTATGGAATTTTTGCACAAAATCTGTTTTGAAGAAATGTCTTTGTGAACTATTTGAGAACCGTCGTTTTTCCAAAATCAGTCGTTGAAATTCATTAATCATTTTCAGAATTGATATGTGTTTTTTAGTCGTGGTTTAATAAGTCCATTTGGTACTTTTAATATTGGCTGCTGTCAACAGATACGGCTGCTATCTAGTAGAAAGGTCCATTATTGGGTGTTTTAAGTCATGGTTTGATAAGTACATTATTTCTTTAGTCATGCTTTGCTAGTAACAGAGACGGCTGCTACAAGTGGAAAGGTAAACCAGTGTGCCGCTTAAAAGTAGGCACGTGGCCTTCCACAAGCAGCAAGAAAGGTGTAGCTGTTTTCAATCCAACGGTCATGGCTGAAAGTGCAGGATTCTTTCTTTAGGTGTGACAGTTTCTTTTCTTTTTTTTTTTTTGTTTGACGAATGCATTACACTTACATCCTCTCAGGGGCTTCTGCTATTAACGAAATATAATTAGAAATGGTAAATAATTTAATACGACACGTGACATAGAGGCTAATATCCTGGATTGAGATATCTTAAGAAACGTGACGTAGAGACTACTGTCCTGGATTATTTTATCTTAAGAAACGTGACATAGAGACTAATGTATTGGATTGTGATATCTTAAGAAACAAGACGTAGAGACTAATGTCCTGGATTATTTTATCTTAAGACACGTGACATAGAGACTAATGTCCTGGATTATTTTATCTGAAGAAACGTGACGTAGAGAGACTAATATCCTGGATTATTTTATCTTAAGAAACCTGACGTGGAGACTAATATCATGGATTATAATATCTTAAGAAACGTGACGTAGAGACTAATATCCTGGATTATGATATCTTAAGAAACGTGACGTAGTGACTAATGTCCCTGGATTATGATATCTTAAGAAACGTGACGTAGAGACTAATGTCCTGGATTATTTTATCTTAAGAAACGTGACGTAGAGACAAGAATCCTGGATTATGATATCTTAAGAAACGTGACATAGACACTAATATCCTGGATAATGATTTCTTAAGAAACGTGACGTAGAGATTAATGTCCTGGATTATTTTATCTTAAGAAATGTGACATAGAGACTAGTATCCTGGATTATGATATCTTAAGAACCTTGAGGTAGAGACTAATGTCCTGGATTATGATAACTTAAAAAACCTGAAGTAGAGACTAAGATCCTGGATAATGATATCTTAAGAAACGTGAAGTAGAGACTAATGTCCTGGATTATTTTATTTTAAAAAAATGGGCGTAGAGACTAGTATCCCGGATTATGATATCTTAAGAAACGTGACGTAGAGACTAATGTCCTGGATTATCTTATCTTAAGAAACGTGACGTAGAGACTAATATCATGGATTATTTAATCTTAAGAAACATGACGTAAAGACTAATGTCCTGGATTATTTTATCTGAAGAAACGTGACGTAGAGAGACTAATATCCTGGATTATTTTATCTTAAGAAACCTGACGTGGAGACTAATATCATGGATTATAATATCTTAAGAAACATGACGTAGAGACTAATATCCTGGATTATGATATCTTAAGAAACGTGACGTAGTGACTAATGTCCTGGATTATTTTATCTTAAGAAACGTGACGTAGAGACTAATGTCCTGGATTATTTTATCTTAAGAAACGTGACGTAGAGACTAGAATCCTGGATTATGATATCTTAAGAAACGTGACGTACAGACTAATGTCCTGGATTATGATATCTTAATAAACGTGACATAGAAACTAATGTCCTTTATTATGATATATTAAGAAACGTGACGTAGAGCTAATGTCCTGAATTATTTTATCTTAAGAAAAGTGACGTAGAGACTAGTATCCTGTATTATGATATCTTAAGGAACGTGACATAGCGACTAATATCCTGGATAAAGATATCTTAGGAAAGGTGACGTAGAGACTAATTTCCTGGATTATGATATCTTAAAAAACGTGACGTAGAGACTAATGTCTTGGATAATTTTTTCTTAAGAAACGTGACGTAGAGACTAATATCCTGGATTATTTAATCTTAAGAAACAGGACGTAGAGACTAATGTCCTGGATTATGATAGCTTAAAAAACGTGACATAGAGACTAATGTCCTGGATTATTTTATCTTAAGAAACGTGACGTAGAGACTAATGTCCTGGATTGTGATATCGTAAGAAACGTGACGTAGAGACTAATGTCCTGAATTATTTTATCTTAAGAAACGTGACGTAGAGACAAATATAATGGATTATGATATCATAAGAAACCTGACGTAGAGACTAATGTCTTGGATTATGATATCTTAAAAAACGTGACGTAGAGACTAATGACCTGAATTATTTTGTCTAAGGAAACGTGACGAAGAGACTAATATCCTGGATTATGATATATTAAGAAACGTGACGTAGAGACTAATGTCCTCAATTAATTTATCTTAAGAAACATGAGGTAGAGATTAATTCCTGGATTGTGATATCTTAAGAAAACTGACGTAGAGACTAATGTCCTAGATAATGATATCTTAAGAAAAGTGACGTAGAGACTAACGTCCTGGATTATTTTATCTAAAAATGGTGACGTAGAGACTAATGTCCTAGATTATGATATCTTAAGAAACGTGACGTAGAAACAAATGTCCTTCATTATGACATCTTTAGAAACGTGCCGTAGAGACTAATGTCTTTGATTATGATATCTTAAGAAACGTGATGTAGAGACTAATGTCCTGGATTATTTTATCTTAAGAAACGTGACGTAGAGACTAATGTCCTGGATTATTTTATCTTAAGAAACGTGCCGTAGAGACTAATGTCCTTCATTATTTTATCTTAAGAAACGTGACGTAGAGACTAATGTCCTGGATTATTTTATCTTAAGAAACGTGACGTAGAGACTAATGTCCTGGATTATTTTATCTTAAGAAACGTGACGTAGAGATTAATATCATGGATTATTTTATCTTAAGAAACCTGACGTGGAGACTAATATCATGGATTATAATATCTTAAGAAACGTGACGTAGAGACTAATATCCTGGATTATGATATCTTAAGAAACGTGACGTAGTGACTAATGTCCCTGGATTATGATATCTTAAGAAACGTGACGTAGAGACTAATGTCCTGGATTATTTTATCTTAAGAAACGTGACGTAGAGACAAGAATCCTGGATTATGATATCTTAAGAAACGTGACATAGACACTAATATCCTGGATAATGATTTCTTAAGAAACGTGACGTAGAGATTAATGTCCTGGATTATTTTATCTTAAGAAATGTGACATAGAGACTAGTATCCTGGATTATGATATCTTAAGAACCTTGAGGTAGAGACTAATGTCCTGGATTATGATAACTTAAAAAACCTGAAGTAGAGACTAAGATCCTGGATAATGATATCTTAAGAAACGTGAAGTAGAGACTAATGTCCTGGATTATTTTATTTTAAAAAAATGGGCGTAGAGACTAGTATCCCGGATTATGATATCTTAAGAAACGTGACGTAGAGACTAATGTCCTGGATTATCTTATCTTAAGAAACGTGACGTAGAGACTAATATCATGGATTATTTAATCTTAAGAAACATGACGTAAAGACTAATGTCCTGGATTATTTTATCTGAAGAAACGTGACGTAGAGAGACTAATATCCTGGATTATTTTATCTTAAGAAACCTGACGTGGAGACTAATATCATGGATTATAATATCTTAAGAAACGTGACGTAGAGACTAATATCCTGGATTATGATATCTTAAGAAACGTGACGTAGTGACTAATGTCCTGGATTATTTTATCTTAAGAAACGTGACGTAGAGACTAATGTCCTGGATTATTTTATCTTAAGAAACGTGACGTAGAGACTAGAATCCTGGATTATGATATCTTAAGAAACGTGACGTACAGACTAATGTCCTGGATTATGATATCTTAATAAACGTGACATAGAAACTAATGTCCTTTATTATGATATATTAAGAAACGTGACGTAGAGCTAATGTCCTGAATTATTTTATCTTAAGAAAAGTGACGTAGAGACTAGTATCCTGTATTATGATATCTTAAGGAACGTGACATAGCGACTAATATCCTGGATAAAGATATCTTAGGAAAGGTGACGTAGAGACTAATTTCCTGGATTATGATATCTTAAAAAACGTGACGTAGAGACTAATGTCTTGGATAATTTTTTCTTAAGAAACGTGACGTAGAGACTAATATCCTGGATTATTTAATCTTAAGAAACAGGACGTAGAGACTAATGTCCTGGATTATGATAGCTTAAAAAACGTGACATAGAGACTAATGTCCTGGATTATTTTATCTTAAGAAACGTGACGTAGAGACTAATGTCCTGGATTGTGATATCGTAAGAAACGTGACGTAGAGACTAATGTCCTGAATTATTTTATCTTAAGAAACGTGACGTAGAGACAAATATAATGGATTATGATATCATAAGAAACGTGACGTAGAGACTAATGTCCTTTATTATTATATCTTAAGAAACCTGACGTAGAGACTAATGTCTTGGATTGTGATATCTTAAAAAACGTGACGTAGAGACTAATGACCTGAATTATTTTGTCTAAGGAAACGTGACGTAGAGACTAATATCCGTGATTATGATATATTAAGAAACGTGACGTAGAGACTAATGTCCTCGATTAATTTATCTTAAGAAACATGAGGTAGAGATTAATTCCTGGATTGTGATATCTTAAGAAAACTGACGTAGAGACTAATGTCCTAGATAATGATATCTTAAGAAAAGTGACGTAGAGACTAACGTCCTGGATTATTTTATCTAAAAATGGTGACGTAGAGACTAATGTCCTAGATTATGATATCTTAAGAAACGTGACGTAGAAACAAATGTCCTTCATTATGACATCTTTAGAAACGTGCCGTAGAGACTAATGTCTTTGATTATGATATCTTAAGAAACGTGATGTAGAGACTAATGTCCTGGATTATTTTATCTTAAGAAACGTGACGTAGAGACTAATGTCCTGGATTATTTTATCTTAAGAAACGTGACGTAGAAACAAATGTCCTTCATTATGACATCTTTAGAAACGTGCCGTAGAGACTAATGTCTTTGATTATGATATCTTAAGAAACGTGATGTAGAGACTAATGTCCTGGATTATTTTATCTTAAGAAACGTGACGTAGAGACTAATGTCCTGGATTATTTTATCTTAAGAAACGTGACGTAGAGACTAATGTCCTGGATTATTTCATCTTAAGAAACGTGCCGTAGAGACTAATGTCTTTGATTATGATATCTTAAGAAACGTGATGTAGAGACTAATGTCCTGGATTATTTTATCTTAAGAAACGTGACGTAGAGACTAATGTCCTGGATTATTTTATCTTAAGAAACGTGACGTAGAGACTAATATCCTGGATTATTTTATCTTAAGAAACGTGCCGTAGAGACTAATGTCTTTGATTATGATATCTTAAGAAACGTGATGTAGAGACTAATGTCCTGGATTATTTTATCTTAAGAAACGTGACGTAGAGACTAATGTCCTGGATTATTTTATCTTAAGAAACGTGACGTAGAGACTAATGTCCTGGATTATTTTATCTTAAGAAACGTGACGTAGAGACTAATGTCCTGGATTATTTTATCTTAAGAAACGTGATGTAGAGACTAATGTCCTGGATTATTTTATCTTAAGAAACGTGACGTAGAGACTAATGTCTTTGATTATGATATCTTAAGAAACGTGATGTAGAGACTAATGTCCTGGATTATTTTATCTTAAGAAACGTGCCGTAGAGACTAATGTCTTTGATTATGATATCTTAAGAAACGTGATGTAGAGACTAATGTCCTGGATTATTTTATCTTAAGAAACGTGACGTAGAGACTAATGTCCTGGATTATTTTATCTTAAGAAACGTGCCGTAGAGACTAATGTCTTTGATTATGATATCTTAAGAAACGTGATGTAGAGACTAATGTCTTTGATTATGATATCTTAAGAAACGTGATGTAGAGACTAATGTCCTGGATTATTTTATCTTAAGAAACGTGACGTAGAGACTAATGTCCTGGATTATTTTATCTTAAGAAACGTGACGTAGAGACTAATGTCCTGGATTATTTTATCTTAAGAAACGTGCCGTAGAGACTAATGTCTTTGATTATGATATCTTAAGAAACGTGATGTAGAGACTAATGTCTTTGATTATGATATCTTAAGAAACGTGATGTAGAGACTAATGTCCTGGATTATTTTATCTTAAGAAACGTGACGTAGAGACTAATGTCCTGGATTATTTTATCTTAAGAAACGTGACGTAGAGACTAATGTCCTGGATTATTTTATCTTAAGAAACGTGCCGTAGAGACTAATGTCTTTGATTATGATATCTTAAGAAACGTGATGTAGAGACTAATGTCTTTGATTATGATATCTTAAGAAACGTGATGTAGAGACTAATGTCTTTGATTATGATATCTTAAGAAACGTGATGTAGAGACTAATGTCCTGGATTATTTTATCTTAAGAAACGTGACGTAGAGACTAATGTCCTGGATTATTTTATCTTAAGAAACGTGATGTAGAGACTAATGTCCTGGATTATTTTATCTTAAGAAACGTGACGTAGAGACTAATGTCTTTGATTATGATATCTTAAGAAACGTGATGTAGAGACTAATGTCCTGGATTATTTTATCTTAAGAAACGTGCCGTAGAGACTAATGTCTTTGATTATGATATCTTAAGAAACGTGATGTAGAGACTAATGTCCTGGATTATTTTATCTTAAGAAACGTGACGTAGAGACTAATGTCCTGGATTATTTTATCTTAAGAAACGTGCCGTAGAGACTAATGTCTTTGATTATGATATCTTAAGAAACGTGATGTAGAGACTAATGTCTTTGATTATGATATCTTAAGAAACGTGATGTAGAGACTAATGTCCTGGATTATTTTATCTTAAGAAACGTGACGTAGAGACTAATGTCCTGGATTATTTTATCTTAAGAAACGTGACGTAGAGACTAATGTCCTGGATTATTTTATCTTAAGAAACGTGCCGTAGAGACTAATGTCTTTGATTATGATATCTTAAGAAACGTGATGTAGAGACTAATGTCTTTGATTATGATATCTTAAGAAACGTGATGTAGAGACTAATGTCCTGGATTATTTTATCTTAAGAAACGTGACGTAGAGACTAATGTCCTGGATTATTTTATCTTAAGAAACGTGACGTAGAGACTAATGTCCTGGATTATTTTATCTTAAGAAACGTGCCGTAGAGACTAATGTCTTTGATTATGATATCTTAAGAAACGTGATGTAGAGACTAATGTCTTTGATTATGATATCTTAAGAAACGTGATGTAGAGACTAATGTCCTGGATTATTTTATCTTAAGAAACGTGACGTAGAGACTAATGTCCTGGATTTTGATATCTTAAGAAACGTGACGTAGAGACAAATGTCCTTCATCACGACATCTTTAGAAACGTGACGTAGAGACTAATGCCTTTGATTATGATATCTTAAGAAACGTGACATAGAGACTAATATCACGGATTATTTTATCTTAATAAACCTTAAGTAGAGACTAATATCATGGATTATGATATCTTAAGAAATGTGACGTAGACACTAATGTCATGGATTATTTTATCCTAAGAAACGTGACGAAGAGACAAATGTCCTTCATTATGGCATCTTTAGAAACGTGACATAGAGACTAATGTCTTTGATTATTATATCTTAAGAAACGTGACATAGAGACTAATGTCCTGGATTATTTTATCTTAAGAAACGTGACGCAGTGTCTAATATCCTGGATTATTTTATCTTAAGAAACGTGACCTAGACACGAATGTCATGGATTATTTAATCTTAAGAAATTTGACGTAGAGACAAATGTCCTGGATTATTTTATCTTAAGAAACGTGACGTAGACACGAATGTCCTGGATTATTTTATCTTAAGAAACGTGACGTAGTGACTAATGTCCTGGATTATTTTATCTTAAGAAATGTGAAGTACAGTCTAATATCCTGAATTATATTATCTTAAGAAACACGAGATAGAGACTAGTATCCTGGAATATGATATCTTAAGAAACGTGACGTAAAGACTAATATCCTTATTATGATATCTTAATAAACGTGACGAAGACACCAATGTCCTAGATAATGATATCTAAGAAACGTGACGTAGAGACTAACGTCCTGGATTATTTTATCTTAAGAAACGTGTCGTGGAGACTATTGTCTTGATTATGATATCTTAAGAAACGTGACGTATATAATAATGTCCTGGATTATTTTATATTAAGAAACGTGACGTAGATACTTATGACCTGGATTATTATATCTTAAGAAACGTGACGTAGAGACTTATGTCCTGCATTATTTATCTTAAGAAACGTGACGTAGAGACTAATATCCTGGATTATGTTATGTTAAGAAACGTGACATAGAGACGAATGTTCTGGATTATTTATCTTAAGAAACGTTACGTAGAGACTAATGTCCTTGATTATGATATTTTAAGAAACGTGACGTAGAGTCTAACGTCCTGAATTATGATATCTTAAGAAACGTGACGTAGAGACTAATGTGCTGGATTATGATATTTTAAGAAACGTGACGTAGACACTAATATACTTGATTAGGATATCTTAGGAAACGTGACGTTGAGACTAATGTCCTGGATTGTGATATCTTAAGAAAACTGATGTAGAGACTAATGCCCTGGATTATTTTATCTTAAGAAACGTGACGTAGAGACTAATATCTTGGATTATGATATCTTAAGAAACGTGTCGTAGAGACTCATATACTTCATTGTAATATCTTAAAAAACCAGACAAAGAGACTAATGTCCTCGATTATTTTATCTTAAGGAACGTGACGTAGAGACTAATGTCCTTGATTGTGATATCTTAAGAAACGTGACATAAAGACTAATGTCTTGGTCTATTTTATCTTAAGAAACGTGACGTAGAGACTAATGTCCTGGATTTTGATATCTTAAAAAACGTGACGTAGAGACTAATGTCCTTAATTATCTTATCTTAAGAAACGTGACGTAGAGACTAATATCCTGGATTACGATATATTAAGAAACCTGAGGTAGAGACTAATGTCCTCGATTATTTTATCTTAAGAAACCTGACGTGGAGACTAATGTCCTGGATTAGGATATCTAAAGAAACGTGATGTAGAAACTTATGTCCTGGATTGTGAAATCTTAAGAAACGTGGCGTTGAGACTAATGTCCCGGATTATTTTATCTTAAGAAACGTGTCGTAGAGACTAATATCTTGGATTATGATATATTAAGAAACCTGACGTAGAGACTAATGTACTGGATTGTGATATCTTAAGAAACCTGACTGGTTGACTAATGTCCTGGATTATGATATCTTAACAAACCTGACGTAGAGACTAATGTCCTTAATTATGATATCTTAAGAAACGTGACGTAGTGACTAATGTCCTGATTTGTGATATCTTAAGAAACCTGACGTAGCAACTAATGTCCTGGATTATTTTATCTTAAGAAACGTGACTTAGAGACTAATATCCTGGATCATGATATCTTAAAAAACGTGATGTAGAGACTAATGTCCTGTATTGTGATATCTTAAAAAACCTACGCAGAGACTAATGTCCTGGATTATTTTATCTTTAGAAACGTTACGTAGAGACTAATATCCGGGATTATGATATCTTCAGAAACGTGACGTAGAGACTAATGTCCCGGATTGTGTTATCTTAAGAAACGTGACGGAGGGACCAATGTCCTTGATTGTGATATCATAAGAAACGTGACGTAGAGACTAATATCCTGGATTATGATATCTTACGAAACGTGACGTAGAGACTAATGTCCTGGATTGTGATATCTTAAGAAACGTGACGTAGAGACTAATATCCTGGATTATGATATCTTAAGAAACGTGACGTAGAGACTAATATCCTGGATTATGATATCTTACGAAACGTGACGTAGAGACTAATGTCCTGGATTGTGATATCTTAAGAAACGTGACGTAGAGACTAATATCCTGGATTGTGATATCTTAAGAAACGTGACGTAGAGAATAATATCCTGGATTATGATATCTTAAGAAACCTGACGTAGAGAATAATATCCTGGATTATGATATCTTAAGAAACCTGACGTAGAGGTTAATATCCTGGATTGTTATATCTTAGTATGTGAGTTTGAGCTCCAATCCCTTTTATTACGTTCCCTTTTAGACCAATGCCCTCGGAAAAAAGTATTAAATACTTTATTCTCTTAACTAGGAGTCAGCAAACCTTAGGACAGAGAAGGCCAAACAGCTATCAATTGTCATGGAGAAGGTCTATGTTATTAAAAATGTAAACATATTTTCTGGGATTTTAAAGCTAAACAAGGAATTTGATATAATCTTTTTTTACAAATGTCTTATTCTACAAGAGGAATAACAAAAAAATATTGCAAACATTTTAAGCAAAAAAGAAAGCAAATTCCTTTTTCTACTGCTGGAATAATTTAAAAAAAAAAACAATTCTCCCAATCAACAACAAAAAGCAAATACCTTATTTTACGGCTGGAATAACAAAAAAAAAAAATTACAATCACAATCAACAAGAAAGTATAAAGCAAATTCCTTTCTCCAAACGAAATCCAGTTAGAAATGGTAAATGATTTAATAAGACACCTGTTTCTGCTTCTTTTACGATAACTTCTCCACATCAGGTGAAATATTTGTCGATGACAGGAGCAAAACATCATCCAGGTTGTTGTCACGCTGCCTTGTTCTTAAATGACTTTTAGAATATGCCATTTTGGGAAAAAATGTTGTTCCCATTCGTATGTACTTCCCCAAAATGATATCAGCTTCGTATTAGTCAAGATGTTTTTATATTTTCCGCTTTGCAATTAATATTTCTTGTAGAAATCATCAGTGGATTCAAATTGAAATTTCGATTTTAAGGATTTGTTGCATATTAAGTCAATTGTAATATAATGTAATGTCAATCCAGTGTATAATGAGGGTCCGGACAAGAACCAATCGAAGGCCGGATGTAGCTTGCGAACCGGGGGTTGATGACCCCTAGTTTTTGTGATCGGGAAGAGTTATATAATAGCCGAGGGATTTTGGTTCATGCCTTTGAGTTTAGTGAGGCTGAGAACCTTTCGGCTCTGCACATGGGTTAGTTAGGTGCAACATTGAGGCAGGTGTTAACGCGGGCGCGCGTTTGCGGATAGAGGTGTCACTCAGATGTCATAATAGTCCAAGACGAAAGGCGATGACAGGGTGCGGGTGACGTCATGCAGCGGAAGCGCGTGGAGGTTTGTGGGAGATTTGAAGAAAGTAAGAGTTGGGTACTAGACGCCAAACGAGAAGGATCGATTTTTGGAGCTCGGAGACGCGGTGCGAACTTGCGCCCTATGGGGGCCGCGCGAGATGGGTTCCAAATGAATAAGACAGCATAGAAGATTGTGTCTCTCCTTCTTACGTCGAAACTTTTTAACTCAAAGTTAATAAAAAGGTTTCGTAACTGAACGAGAAATCGGTACGTGTTTTCGAATTTCGAGATTCCTATGTTCTATCGTAATCAACATTAGATGTCCATTTCACCCATTTCGCACATGACCATATTCGTGTAGGCTATGTAACAGAAGTCATGTATTCCGTAAAGGATAAGAGGCCATAATCTTAAAATTGATCTAAAAAGTAAAGTTAGCGACCGTAGTCGATCATATTTACCCAACCCCTCCGCTCGGGTAGGATATGACACAAGGTCAATTTTTAATCGGAGTTTAACAGATTTGAATTCATAGTTGTCCTTCTCCTAGACTAGTTGCCTCACCAAGGCTGAAGAACCTAGTCTGCCCTACTATTTACCCATAGCTGGAGGGAGTATATTTGGATTCATACCTTTCCCAAGGGTATTAGTGCTATGTGAAATGCAATCAGTCAGGTCCAGGATTTGAACTCGTGTCGCCGTGTCCATATCCTGCGACGATAAGCATTACACCACAGGCACCGTAGTCGATGGCGGCTTGAAGGTTCCGTTTTCAATAGCTACTACCCCAAGGTATAGCAGAGAGCACTACTTCATTCCCTTGTTTGCTCCACTTTACCCTTGATCCGTGCCTTATAATGCTGAGTATTAAGCAAGGCAGCATCAAGTACCATTTTTTTTTTTAGTCTTTAGTACGATACGACCTGGGATTGAACCCAGTCTCCCAGACCATTAGCGAACACTCTACTCATTAGGCCAATGGCCCTGTAAAATTATTCTTATCGAATCTTATTTTGACAAAATCTGCTAATCTGTTGTTCTAGATATACCCAGGTTTAAAAACACTATTCTAAACATTACCTTTTCTACACAATAAAGATGTAATATCATTTTGACGAAATATGCTAGTTTATAGTTCCATTTAGCCCAATGTTGAGAACCGCTGTCTCTAATATTGTCGTTTTAACACAATAAAATACCATATATATTTTTGATAGAAACTGCTCATCTGTGATTCCAATTATCCCGTTAGAATCATAAACCATCCCCGGGACAATTCCTTCTCTCATCTTATTCTGAAAATTATTTTAGACGTTCCTCCATATGACAGAATCTTGTCAGATAGAGGATATATATAAAAAAAATGGAAATATATTTTTTGCCTTCTGCAAATGCACTTTTCTTATATAGTTTATAAAACGATAGTTGATTTGAATTTGTAGTGTCTTTGATTCGTTTTGTTCTGTCTGACACAAACCCGCTGTTGCTTCGAGTTGTTTGAAGAGAGAAGGAATTATGGACTATCGAAAAGATCTGAACACCCCCTCAGAAATAAATATATAAAGAGAGAAGGAGAGGGGAAGAGATAGATAGATAGATTGAGAGAGAGAGAGAGAGAGAGAGAGAGAGATAGAAACAGAAAGAGGAGAGAGATAACAAAGAAAAGATGAGAAGAGAGAGAAAGAGAGAGAAAGATAGAGAGAGGAAAAAAGGGAGGTGATATGTGGGTGTAAAAAATAAGGCAGGAACAAAGAAATAAACACAAAGATGGTCTGTCAGAGAGACGGAGAGAGAAAAAGTAAAAACAGAGAGAGACTGAGGGACAGAGAATGAGGAGGTGAAAAGCTGGATTGAGAAAGAGGCTGGAAACAAAAAAAAAAGACCCAAAGAGGGACAGTCTGAGAAAAAGAGAGTGAGCTTGAAATAGATAGATAGATATATAGATTGATAGAGAGAGAGAGAGAGAGAGAGAGAGAGAGAGAGAGAGAGAGAGAGAGAGAGAGAGAGAGAGAGTTTCTGAGTTTAAAGAAAACGGGGTGGGGGAAATGAAAAGAGATAGACCAAAAGGAAAAAATACAGAACTTAAAAATGAGCCGAAATCAGGAAAGTTGTCCACTTTGGTGGAGTCCAAAATCAGTTGCTATTTTATTTATCGAATCAATCGATCCTTAATATCAAAGAATCTAGTCGAGCTATGACAGTGTAGGTGGGGCATGGAATAAGCATATTGTATCTCTTCCGGCGAGTAAACCTCTTTCAAAAACTGCTGTACTGGGATTGAAACTAAACCACATCTGATTTGGAGACTCTAGTCCTGGAGATCTGACGAGTGAAATCTACACCTTTCTTTGTATAACTCTCAGGTCCACTCTGGCCAAGGGTGCCCATACCTGTAAGCTTTCCATCTATTGGCCAAATAGCTCTGCTTAATTCGTAATCGATAGAAAAGTATGCCAAAAACCAAAGTCCTAAGTGACAACTACACGGAAATGTTAACACAAAAAGGTCATGAATGTGATTCCCTAACCTATTGGAATGGAATATCTCAAGATGGGTTGACATGCCGTTAAACTAATAAATCAATCTGCAAGCTCTTGCTGACATGAAAAATCTTTCTTTGAAATTCTAATTTTATCTACTTTTTCTTTCATTTTATATTTAACATTCTATCTATCTATCTATCTCATCATCGTCATCATGTCGTGCCGCTAGCATGGATATCTCTGACCCTCTCTCGCCATTTCTCCCTATCGTTCATCGCCCCTGGCAGGTCTTCAGGGCTACATCCCGTATCCGCACATAGCTGCTGTACGTATGTTCGAGCTGGTCATCCTGCTTTTGCTCGGCCATATGTGGGGGTCCATAATCCGAGGAGTAAATCCAAGGGGTAGGAATATCCAATTTAAGTGCTCAACGTCAATAGCTATCGGCGTATACTTAATTTTGGATTAAAATTACATCAAAACTCAAAAAGCAGAGGCGCAAACTCTTTATGTATAAAAATAAAGAGGAAAAATTCACTCCTTTGGTGTTGTTATAAATTTATTTCTGGTTGTGATGACCATCATCAGATGTAGCTTGAAAAACATTTTTTTATGTGGGTGGTATATAATGCTTCTGGCCGGAATGGAATTTGAAGAAAAAAAAATTTTAATTAAAATAATTTTTAATATATTTTTCAGCATATTTTTAATCAAGAAAAAAAATTACGGTGGGGATATTATATCTATCATTATTTCTTTTTTATACAATGTTTATGTAATCCCTTAAAAACAAAAACCAAAAAACGTTGCTCCAAATTTAAATATTACTGAAAATTAAAAAATAATAAATAATTTAAAATTATTGATAAAATATGCATTCTTACTTCCCTTGAAACTATTATGTATTATAATCATTAAATGATCTAATTTGTGTTATCAGGAAATTATGATTAAATGCTGATTATAATTTACAAAATTCTATTCTTAATTATTAAAATTATCGAAAAAATTCGTGTTATTTATATTGGGAAGAAATTAACATATCGAATGTTAAGTCAATCGTAATAAGCAAAGATTTAATATTTAATTCACATATCGAACGTTGAGTTAATCGTAATCAGAAAAGAATTAATATGTAAAATATATTTTATCAAAGTAACAAATCATTTATAATATAAATAAATCAAATATTAGCTTCGTAATTTTTTTTTACATACAGAAATAACAGTGTAATAAAAACGGCGTATTACCGGGATAGTTCTGTGACGCGAAATTGACTAAAATCCCAAAACGGGACTTTATTTTCGCACGTGTGAAGACGGGGCAGTTTGGCACTTGATCCCCTACAGAATAAGTCCTGTTCAGAGTTCTTCTCTCAGGCATATAAGAACTGGCATATTACGTGAGGGAATAATTTAGGACCAGACTGACCGCCGCTGGCAAGGGGTTCCAAATTTCACACTATCACACCCCCACCAGGCCGCTTTCTTCCTTCCCCGAGACAATGGAAGATAATGAGCCTATAGGTTTTAGTCGTAATAATATTATTATTGTAGTAGTCGGCAACTCCGGTTTCCCGTGTGATACTTTAGGAATTAATAGGACAATTCCAAGCAAGATAACATAAGGCGAATAGAGGCTGAAAGGAAAGCATGAAGCAGCAACATAGACCACATGGTAAAATGAAAATACATAAATTCCTTTACTACTTATATATACACGTTCAGAGTGTCAAAACATATAATTGTACAGTCCACGAATATAAATGTCTTTTCTTGGCTTTTATCCTTCTTCGAATTGAGAGAGAGAGAGAGTGGTAAACGAAATTTGGGTATAAAGGAAAAATGTCCCCAATGTTACTTATCTTATTTTCGACGGGGTTCCACTGGAGAATTTTCTTCTTTCACGGGCTACTAGACTTTGTTCTGTTTTTAATACTGGCTTGAAGGATTTGGAGTCCTTCGTGTCTCAGTTAATCTTTTGTCTTCAGCCCGGAGTAAAATGGCTATGGTTCGCCTGCCACGAGCCTTGCTCAAAAACTAACTTCTTCCTATTTACTTCCGCTGAGGGGAAGGGAGCCCCAATTCCGTTTTGGGGTCCCAGCCAATCATTTGGCTTCTCTCTCTTTCTCCTTCCGATGTCCGGCGACCTGAGGTCACTAAGTGCGAACACCTGGTCTCCCCTGCGTGACCCACATTCTCTCTTAACGGTCACTTTTTGACTGCTAGATAGTGCTGATTCAACACGGGAGGGGTAGTATCAGTCTTACCTCTTCGTCTCCGTGGGCTATCACGTGACAGTTCCTACTTGTTTTAAAGCTATATTAATCTTTTTTATTCATTTTTTTTAAATTTTTTATTCTATCATATTTTTACAAAAAAACGTATTTTATCCATTAGATTTAATTGTATTCTTTATTAGAAAAATCTATTTTAAGATATTATTCAATCTATATTTTAAAATTATGCATTAATATTCCAATATATAGAATTAAAAGTTTATAAATCACTCAGTAGTTAAATATATCTAATATTATTAGATATCAAGTTTAATTATACAAAGAATTTATTTCTATGTCTACACACCGAAATCATTTTTGTTCTGGTATAAAGTAAATTTCCATTCAAATATTTTCATATACATATCTTCTCTTCTGAGCATGAATTATATTTTCAATATAAACTGTTTATCTAGGAGGATATTCTAATTATTTTCCAATTTATAATTGGTGTTAGTCCTAGTTCTATTAGATCCCAGTAATACCTAGATTGGGTAGTTTGATTTTTTAATGTTGGATTTTTAAAAGATTGTAGGTGGTTGTGATATCTAAATTTTCAGTTTTAGCTCGTCATACCTATATATGCCTTATCATTTTCTTTTGCTGAAATTTTACCTTGATATATTTTATCATTAAGCTTACATTTATTTCCTATTGGACATTGATTTTTTTTTATTTTACAATTACATGAATGTTCTAAGTTGTCATTGTTATTCCAGTCCAGTTAATTTATTAATTTCTTCTAGTGATTGTCAGTTATTTAAGATAAATTTTTAGAACAAAAATATCTTTTTACATTATCCTTTTTAATTATTTTTCAAAGGGAGTAATCATCTTTAAATCATTTGTTTATAAAACCTAAAAAAAACCATTTCCTTATATTAATATTAGTGAATTTACCAAAAGGAGTGTTAAACCAGATACTATCTTTATGTTTATTTTTGTTAATTTTTATTGCTTATTTTATTATCCATATTTATATTATTACTAATTCAATTATTTCCCATATTCTTGCCACTATTGTTGTGATGTCTCTTGGCTTTTAAATACTTAAGCTCATTTTTATAATCACTGTTATGTAAGGCTTCACTGTAAAATTCCCTAGGATTATGAAATAGGTTTTTAGATGCTGATAATCTATTTATTCAACTATTAATCATTTTAGGAATTTGTTTAACTAGGGATGCAGGGTGGTTAGAACTAACATTATTGAATCTTGCTATAGCATTAGTCTTAATAAATGGTTCATAAGAATTGTTATTTAAATTGAAAGTTATATGAAATATTAACTATTTGAAATTTAGAACTAATCTCTATCTTTAACCCATATATTTAAATTTCTTTTTGACTTTCTTTTGTATTTTTGATGTTAGGGGTCCATTACTATAAGGGATAGAGGTTAACCCATCATCTTCATACACACAGATATATATATATATATATATATATATATGGGAAGTCAACTGATTTCCTTACTAAACAAGAGTTAAATCTATGAAAAAAAAAATACGTTCGATAAGCAATGATTTTTCTATCTGTATTTTTACCCAATCGGTACGTTCCCTCAAGTTATAAATTTTCGAGAGACTTCGCAGACAGCAATATTTGACTGGTTGGTTGGTTGGTTGGATTTTATGGCATATCAACCTTTGTAGGTTATGTAACGCCAAATCCATTTTATACAAATAATCAGTTCTATATCAAACAATTCAGTTTAGCATAGGTAGACAGTTTAATTGTCAAAACATGTCTATTTCAAACTATTCAGTTTATTCAAACAGTTCTAATTCCGCTAATTCAGTATACATTAAGTACAGATTCTTTTACACAGTAAAATGTCAAAACAGTCCTATATATTCAGTTTAGAGTAAGTACAGTTTCAATATAAAAAAAAACAGTTCAATTTCTAACAATTCCCTTTAGTATAAGCACGCAGTTTAACAGTAAGTATGGTTTAATTTTCGAAAACATTTCTATTTCAAGCAATTCAGTTTAGTCAAAAAAATTCAGTTTAGCATAAGTATGCCGTTAGTTCTATTCAACCAATCGATGGGGCACTATCAGGTAGTACCACGTCGAGCCAGAGAGGACTTTGGAGCGATGGCAATTAAGAGGTACTCTACATTCCCCAAAGCTCCAGCATTACAGGAACCTCACTATCAGATTGTTTAGTGTCATAACAAGGACACTCGTTTAGGGGGTCTTGCCACTCTACAGAGGTGAAGTCGGTGTATTCTACAGCCCCTGTCGACTGGGCAAGGCAATATTTGATTTGCCACATAAAATTTGAAGACTCAAAACCGAAAATAATTTTGGAAATCTTTTTTTCTCCAAAACTATTCAAAATAAAATTTCTCGGCCTATTAGATTCATAAATAAATTAACTTTTTTAGCAACTTTCGAACCTTCCTCTATTGTAAGAATAACCGATGAATTTTTTTTCCCTTTGTCTATACTTACTCAACAGACAGCAATGAATTATTACTGATTCTAATATCTTTCAGTCTATTTCTTCTGAATGAATATCTCAATTCTTTTCTTTCAGGAATGCATTTCATTTCATGTCGTTTATTTTTTAAGATCAAACAAATGTTTGTTCTCATTTGATTTTGCGTTAAACACATACATCTGTTTCCAGTTGATTCGCATCAACAACGGACAGATGCAGTTCACATATACGTTTAAGGCATAAATACATTTCTTAGTCGATGTAATGACATTCTATAAATTATTTTTATAAACACAAAATATGACTCTTTCTTTAAGATAACAATTACTGCTATACTTCATTGCACAAATTTTAATCATACACATGGAAAATATTTATGCTCTGACTAAAATTATCTTTGCTTACAAGAAATGATTTAGTACTTTTGTTTTTCAGCAAACATTTCACTCAATTTAAATAAATGAAAATCTAAAATTAATTGTTCGGACACTTAATCATTCAATTTCTCGTTTAAGCACCATATATATATATATATATATATATATATATATTCATGATTACATGAATGTATTCAAAATTTTATATATATATATATATATATATATATATATAACAAAAACCAAAACCGGTCACATTAGGATCAGAAATTTATTTCCATCCTGTTATGTGTTTTTAATATAAATCAAATTACTCCCAACTCCGGTTTAACTGGACCGAATAATATATATATATATATATATATATACATATATATAGTCACTAGTGATTGTCAGGTTATATCTTCCTTAATTTTATCACATGGCTTGAGACTTAACACGGCTGTCAACATCAAGTGCTTGGAGGATGTAGTGCAGGCCTGGATCAAGAGACTAGCTGTTAGAAGACCCTACGTCTGGCAACCGGAATCTGCGCCATGTCACACAAGCGAGAAAACCAACTTTTGGCTGTGGGAACATTTCTTTGACCAGATCAATCCTGACATCTGGCTGCCAAACTCCTCAAATTACAACCCCCTTAATTATTACGTGTGAGATGTGGTTAAGTGGAAACCATCAAAACTCCAGGCAACATCAAAGATGAACTGAAAGCAAGGTCAGCGGCAGCATTTACCAATTTAAAGATGGAATCACCGGAAAGGCTTTCAGATTATTCTGAAATCGTCTGAAGGCCAGGGTTGAAGCCAATGGTGATTTTGTTGAAAGAGTTTAACCCATATAAATTCAAGATATTTTACTGTCATTTTGGTATATTTTTTTTACTATTATTTAAGCAATAATTCATTCGAGATTTACGGCCACCTGCCTCCCATCACGAAAACTATCCACGCTTGACGAACCAGACATGTAGGACACTGCTGGAGAAGGAAGGACGACCTCATAAGTGATGTGCTCCTATGGACCCCCGCATTTGGCCGAGCAAAAGCTGGACGACCAGCTCGAACATACATAGGGCAGCTATGTGAGGATAGGGGATGTAGCCCTGAAGTCCTGCCAGAGGCGATAAACGATAGGGAGAAGTGGCGAGAGAGGGTCAGGGATATCCGTGCTAGCGGCACGACATGATGATGATGATATATATATATATATATATAAGTGGAAGAAAAACTCAGCAGACGGTCGTTTTGGTATTATAAATTTATTTATGATGTGTACTTATAAAAACAGCCAACTTCTTCAGATAGTAGTCACATAAAAAGATTATGTGACTGTATCTGAAAAATTCGATGGCTGATTATTGCTGTGTAAAGACTGCATGAAACTAGTCATTGCAGATAAGCACCCACGCTATTATATATATATATATATATATATATATATATATATAAACTAATATAAATTCATTTATTAGAATGTTTGCCAATGGTCTGGAAGACCTGGGTTCACTTCCAGGTCGTGTCATACCGAAGACTTTAAAAACGGTACTTGATATCTCCTTGCTTAACACTCAGCAATATAAGGTTCGTATCAAGGGCAAAGTGGAGCAATCCAGGGAAAGGAGTAGCACCCTCCACTACACCTTGATGTAGTAGCTATTGAAAAGGGAGCCTTCTGGTCACCCTCGTTCACATACTTTACTTTTTTACTTATATATATATATAGGGGGACAAAAAAAAACAAAAACAGAATCCATATATTTTTGAATGAAATTAATAAATTTAATTCTACCCTATGAGGACCATAGTATTCACCAACATTTTCAGAAGTTCGAGAGTAAAAATTAGAATTATTTCGCTTTATTTTTGTTGAAGTAATAAAAAAGTTTATCGGTTCTGTTTTTTGGGGGTCACCTTATATATATATATATATATATATATTCAAGTTAGACAAAACAGACATGCAGGACACTGCTGGAGAAGCAGAGATGAACTCATAAGTGATGTACTCTTGTGGACCCCCACACATAGCCGTGCAAAAGCAGGACGACCAGCACGAACATACATACAGCAACTATGTGAGAATACGGGATGTTATCCAGAAGACCTGCCTGAAGCGATGAACGATAGGGAAAAGTGGCGAGAGAGGGTCAGGGATATCTCTGCTACCAGCATGATGATGATGATGATGATGATATATATATAAAATATATATAGGGGGACAAAAAAAAAGGAATCCATATATTTTTGACTGAAATTCTTAGATTTCATTTTAGCCTTTTCTTTTTTTCAGGATATGAAGTAGATTCTGTGCATGAAAAATAGGGACCATGGAAATCACCGACATGTCCAGAAGTTCGAGTGTACAAAATTAGAATTATTTTGTTTTATTTTTGTTGAAGTAATAAAAAAGTTTATAGGTTCTGTTTTTTTTGGGGGGTCACCCTATATATATATATATATATATCACATTCTATTCATTAGCTATGTAACTATCTAGCTATCTGTTTTGATCTTAATGATATTTACCAACCCCTCCGCTCGGGCAGGATATGACACAAGGTCGATTTTTTTAAGCGGAGTTTAAAAGGTTTGAATTCAGAGATTTCCTTCTCCTAGACTAGTTGACTCACCAAGGCTGAAGAACCTAGTCTGCCCTACTATGTACCCATAACTGGAGGGAGAATAATTGGATTCATACCTTTCCCAAGGGTATTGTGCTATGTGAAATGCAATCAGTCTCGTCCAGGATTTGAACTCTTATCGCCGTGTCCAATTCCTACGACGATAACCATTACTCCACGGGCACCTCCATTGTTTTTATCTTAATAAAATACTTAAGAAGTTAGACTCTACGAAAAATAAGATAAGCAATGTGACTTGATTGTATAGAAGCACCCTCCGATGAGAATTGAACCCATACTCAAGTTCTGATCCATGCTACTTAATTTATCCGTCATAGAATGTACAGCATTGGGCATTTTGATAAAACTTAGTTATAAAGACAGCAGGAAAAATAATGATAATAATAAAAAGAAAAAAACCTGTTTGTTTATAACTGTCCATTTGATCGATGTCTGTCCGATTTTGGGCATATTAACTTCTTGCCATCTTCTTTGCTGTTTGTGATTGTTGATTTTGCCCCGATGCAAATGAATGTAGCCATTTCCGAATTGTCAATTATTTTCTTATTTCATTGTTTTCCTTTCCCTTTCTTTTTATTGCTCGTTTTTTTTTTCTTCTCTGCTGTATATCTTTTCGAACTTGTCAGATTTACAGCCAGTGCTCAAGGCCACTCGAATAAAATGAATCCAATCTCGACATCATTTATTTCCATTCTGTAAAATCTATCGGTTCACAGCAATGTTATTAGTTAAACAAGGAAATTAAAGTGGCAAAACAACCCGAAAAAACTTATTTTTGTTTTATAAGAACAAGCTGCTGCTGCTGCTTAAATGACAGCCAGGAGGTAACTAGCTACTTTTGGAAACGGTTAAAGTGGGAAAAACATTAAGAAAATGGCTATGTTTTATACATGTGTATGTCTTGGTTAGTTGGTTAACTGGTGTTTTATGGCATATCGACCTTTTTGTATATGTACATATAACTATATAAGTAAATAAAGTTGGCGACCGTTGTCGAGGACGAGCAGAAGGGTCCCTTTTCAATAGCTCCTACAACGAGGTGTAAGGGAGGGCACTACTCTTTTACCTTGAATGTTCCACTTTACCCTTGATACGCACCTTATATTGCTGAGTGCTAAGCAAGGTGGTATCAAGTACCATTTTTAAAGTCTTTGGTATGACGCGACCAGGGATTGAACCCAGGTCACCCGGACCATTGGTGAACACTAACTATATGCATATATAATTTATGAGCGAATAGTTTGTAGGTAACTTTGATTATAATCAACTTGTTAGAACTCCTTTGTTTGAACAAAAAGGGTTTCAATCCTTCTATCTACGAGGATCATTAAATAAGTTTCCAGACTTTTTTTCGTATGGGCACTTTTATTGAGAGTCCACACATGAAACCCTCGTCCCCTTCGAAGTAATCTCCTCCGGCTGCAATGCACTTGTTCTACCGTTCCAACAACTTCTGTAGGCCCCATGGAAGTCTTCTTGTTTGAGCGTGTCAATGACCTTCGTCACAGCCTCTTTCATCTCCTCAATTCTCTTATAACGACTGCTTCTGAGCTTTGGGAATAACCAAAAGTCACAGGGAGCAAGGTCTGGACTATATGGGAGGTGAGGAACTGTCTTGATGCCCATGTTTCTCAAATAGTCTGTGACAAGGATGGAGTTGTGGACTGGTGCATTGTCCTGGTGGAAATGCCACTGAGCCGATTTGAAGAATGCTGGCCTCTCACACCTCTCATCATCCCACACAGATTCCCTGTTCTCCTTGATTCTCTTATGCTACTCAAAAACTGATGCTCGATCCATGCAAGATGCTCCAAGCATTCCGTACATTTCTGGGGCATTTTTCCTAGTTTAAAACATAATCTTATTGTATATCGTTCTTCCTCACGTCCAGATTGCATTTTAAAATTCACCAGCTGTGACAATCAGGCTTTAGTAGGGTGTATTCCAATTCCTGCTGTAGCTGTACATTTGAACCTGAAATAAAAAAAAAATTGGTCTGCCATCTCATAACATGTATAGCAATAAAATACTGAATTTTCAAGAGTCTACGACAATTTTAAATGCCTGTACAAAAAAGTCTGGAAACCAATTGAAGGCACCACGTAACACTAATGATGCTGTTTAATATAAATCATTAGTGTGCAGTTAAACAGTCTTCAGTATTGCTAACTAATAATGATTATTCAATTTCATTTTATTTATTTGTTTGCACTGTGACTTTAAGTATATGTATTTATATGTGGCTTTAAGTATAGGTATTTAAAATTAATTCTTCCATTTATTAAGTATCCCTATGGAATATGAATATTTTTGTAAATGATTGAACAGTTCTGTTTCAACCATCGATGCAACCCTAACAGGTACTTCTAGTCTGGACCTGACATCATAGAAAGTATGTTCGAACTTCACTCACACAATCTCGTAGCTTTTGGACTATTACCGTTGGAAAAAATGGGAACATTCTTATTCTTTCAGCTATAGTTTGAACACTATCACTTCCGTTCTTCTGCACGAATACTTTTGGTATTAAATAACCCAGAAAGTTTGATATACAATTAAAGAAAAAAACAAAACAAATCAAACTATAAAAACATGAAAATATAGACGATAGATTAACGCCTCCTGGTGACAATTTCTCGTACTATAAATGTATGCACAACGCTTGATTATTCTTTTTGAATTAGCAGAAAAGACACGAGCAAAATACTCAAGGGACAAAAGGTCATAACTTCTGTTTCTAGCAAGACATTTTTTCGCTATATCTCTCGATATAAAACATAAGATTTCAGTTTCGTTAACCTGACGAATATAAACATGTCCTAGTACAGCTCGTTTGACATTACATCATGAACACTCAGCAATATAAGGTACGGATCAAGGGTAAAGTGGAGCAATCCTGGGAAAGGAGTAGCGCCCTCCCCTACACCTTGGTGTAGTAAGCTATCGAAAAGGGAGCCTTCGGGTCACCCTCGACTATGGTCGCCAACTTTACTTACTGAAGAAGTGCCCCACATTTCATAAATTTCCTTTATAAGAACCTTACCATCTTTAAAGTCATACACAGACAACTCGTTAGGAGCGTCTTTCTTTTCTGCACAAGGGTTGTTGGTTCATTCTAAATCCCTATGCAACACTGCTGTGTGTTCGTGAGTGTGTGGAACTGTCAATCAAATCAACAAGACATGACTTAAATTTCGAAGCTGAGCAAACCCCCTATTCCAGTTGATTTTGCATTGCAGCCATATCTTCATCCTTGACTATGAGAAACAAAGGTCGAAAATACTTATCATCATCATCATCATCATCATCATGTCACGCAGCCATCACGGTTCACCCTGACTTTCTTTCACCACCCGTCTCTATCGTCCATGCCTCCCGATAGGTCTTCTCTATCCTGTATCGGCACAGAGCTGTTGTGTATAGGTTCTTGCTGGTCGTCCTGTCTTTGCTCATCCATGTGAAGGGGTCTACAGGAGTATATCGCTTACGAGATCATCCTTACTTCTCAAGCAGTGTCCTTCATGTATGGTTCGTCTAACTTAGTTTTTGTGATGGGTAGTAGTTGGCCATATAGCTGATGTTTTGTGGGCTGTTGCCTCCATGACTTGGTCAATATTGCTCGAAGCATTCTTGTGTAGTGGCCCTCAAGCTTTTTCGCCATACGTTTAGTTAGCGTCCTTATAGTGCATCTATATAGTAGTATCGACACGACCGCTGCTTGGACAAAAAACCGCGTTTTATTTTATCGATCAGGTCTGACTTTAATATGACCGATAGCCTATCGAAAGCTGTCCGTTTCTTTGCAAGTCGTATGTTGATGTATTTCTCGGTTGATGAGACACTGCTTCCTAGGTAGGTGAACTTGTCCACTAGTTTCAGATAACCACCATTTGTGGAGGTGTCGCCTTTTTGATTAAAGTACATCTAGTCGAGTTAAAACTTCAGAGATTTCGGAGGTTATTTTACTACAATGAAAATAGTTCCTGTCTGCTTTATTTGAGCATATTAGCTGTTGAACAGACATTATTATGTGAGATTTTTCTTAAATCAGTGGAAGATACTTTGGAGGTCAAAGTTAAAATGAAGACCATTGAGAACAAATTATTGAGGATTTGGAGAGGAGTTCTGGAGGAGTGAGGTATTAAAAACCGGCATATAGTGACGCGAGAGAGCAGTAAGAATTGGTTATATGGTGAGAGAGAGGAAACAGATAATCTTATAAGCGAATGCACAAAAGAACAAGCATGACTGTAACATACTCATGATACGGATATATGAAACGTACACAGAATGTTCATAACATATATACATAGAACATAGGAATCCCGAAACACGAAAAACACGTAACGACTTCTTAGTTCAGGTACGAAACTATTTATTACCTTTGAGTTAAAAGGTTTTTCGACATAAGAAGAGAGATACCATCTTTCTATACTGACTTTTCCATCTCCCCCAAACGAGCGAGCGAGCGAAAGTCAACCTTCTTCCTCCGAGGCAGAACTCTACTCAACTTACTGACTTTTCTCAAATCCCCCCGAATCCTCCGCGCATGTCATTCACATCCCTCGGTCTCCATTTTCTATCTGGGATTTTTATTCTGACATCTTTGAATGACACATCCGACCCGCACGCGCGTGAACAACTGCGCTCATGTTGCACCTAACTAACCCATGTGCTAAGCGAAAGGTTCTCAGTCTAACTAAACCGAAAGGCAAGATATATAAAACGAAATCCCTCGGCTATTATATTACATGACTGGGTGGGAAAGATTATCCACTTGGAATTGTGCAAGAATCTAAAATTAGACCATACAATAAAATGTTTGGTGTTCAAACCAGAATCCGAGGTGGAAAATACGACGTAAGAAATTCTTCTAGATTTTGATATACAAATTGATTACCAAATTCCGGCCAGATAAATAAATAGAAGTTTTCGTTTTATGGCTTTTGCCGCTGCAGTGTATCACTGAGTTAAAATAAAAGCAAACGAAGAGATAGACAAGTACTTGGACCTAGCCAGAGAGCGAAAAAACTGCGGAACATGAGTCACGGAGGTACTAATTGTACTTGTAATTCTTGGAACAGTCCCAAAAGTTTGGAACAAATACTGAAAGAATTGTAAATCTGAGGAAGAATGGAGACTATTCAAACGATTGGATTGTTAAGATCTGGCAGAATAACTCAGAAATTTCATAAAAAATCCTGAAGAGATTCGTCATCTCTCTGATACAAATGAAAGAACCAGCTAATGTTGGCATGAAAAATAATATCACCCGATCTCGTTTTCGATATATCTGGTTTTATAACATATCGACCATGGTAAGTTGTTTAATGCCAAATCCATTTTTCTACATAAAAATAGTTCTTTTCTAAACAATTCTGTTTGGCATAAGTACACAGTTTAAATGTCAAAACAGTTCTATGACAAACAAATCAGTTTATAGGCGTACACATTTTAAAAGTAAAATCAGTTCTATTGAAAACAATTCAGCTTAACATAACTACACAAGCTAGTTCTATTCGATCTATAGATAGGACCTTATCTGTGCTACCACTCCGGGGCTGAGGGGACCTGGGAGCAATGGCAATAAAGGGGTACTACGCATTCCCTAGAGCTCTAGCAATACCTAAGACTCACCATTAGACGGTTTAGAGTCATATTAAGGACGCTCGTTTGGTGAGTTTTACACCTCTCCAGAGATACAGTCGGTGTAATCTGCAGTCCCAGCCGACTGCGCCGCCAAGACACTCGTTGTAGGAGTCTTACCCCTCAGGAGAGATGCAGTCAGTGTATTCTACGGACTCAGCCAACTGGTCCCCTCAACCTCAATCGAAAAAGCATAGCTAGTTTTAGATAACGAAAAAAAAAAAAGATCCAGTACAGTTAAAGATTTCGCTGTTCCTGCATATCACGGAGTAAAAGGAAAGAAACGTGATTTTCTGATTAAATATCTGGATCGTGCAAGAGAGGTAAAAAAAGAAAAAAATCTATTGGCACGAACTGGAGGGGCAACATATTTCCTACTTCTCACCAGGCAGTCACGTAATGCAGTTCTTGACCTTTAACGTATACATAAACAATAATTAACTCAAAGGGAAATAAGCATGTTTTGTAACCCACCAATTCCGTTAGGGTTCGATGACTTCCACCTTGAAAACAAACTCAATAATCACCACTGACAACAGCTGATTTAAATTAATTAAACGAACTGATTTCATGATAAAGAAACTCATTTTTTTGTGTGGTATGTTTTGTTTGCTTTTTTTAAATTGCTCAATTTTTGCATAAATATAACTATTTCCATCTTTCGTTACTGTTCCTTGAAAATATACATATCTAATTAGTTAATTCGGCTTTCACTTTCATTAACTCGTTGGCCTCTACCTAGAAGTAAGTGAATTCGAAATCCAGTTACGCTTAGGAAATAATGCTTTTAATCTCATCTAATCTATGGGTTAAATAACATCATTTTTGTACTGCAAAGGTGGTTTTAGCATTAATAACCTACAAAAGTTGATAATCCGTTAAAACAAGGAACTCAAACGAAACCAGACCATCATCAACATCGTCTCATTGATGTAATGGTATGAGGTAATGGTGGGAAAATATTTTTGTGATTTTTATTTTTCCAACTATGAAAATTGTCCGAATATTTCTTAAGGTGGTCGTTAACTTGGTTGAAAGTAAAACCTTATAAAACTAGGCCATCAGGTGAAGATGGTTGCACGTGTTCGGCTTTTTTCTTTTCCACTTTTTCATTTCATTTTATCGATATATAAATACAATTCTTTTAGTTCCCTGGTAATGATAGATGAACTATAGCCGGGTGCCTCGGTTGGTGAAATGGTTAGCAAGCTAGAGTAGCAAATCAACACGAGTTAGTTCGAGTCTCAATGGGTGTCCCATTCATACGGTTAGAAAAATCATTAATAATTTCTACAATGGATTTCTCGGGTTATGTAATGGTTAGTAAGATAGACTAGCAAACCTTCACGAGTGAGTTTGAGTTTCATTGGATTTCCCATTTATATGACCTTGTGCCACGTCTAAGCTGGTTAACGTACATGATATTTTAGATGAATATTACCATTAGAAAAGACGAAGCCGATTTGTTGTCACTTTCCCCGCTGACTTTAAATATTAGATAATGAACGTGAAGAATCAAAGATATATATGATTTTTAATTTTATTTTATTGAACTTTATCAATGATACGCCCGTTGGCATCAAATTTTTAAATAATAAAATTTAAAAAAATAAATTCTATTTTAAAATCCGTTTCCTGTCAATGAAGAAAAAGGAAAAAAATATCTCAGAAATCCTTCTTTTTTATTAATTTTTTTCTTATCAGATGTAATGGAACGACGAGTAGTAAACAAGATTTTCCGTCTTTCCTTCTAGTTTTCTTTCGACTTCCCCCAACACCTGGCCCACAACTACCTGCCACCTATGAAATCGTAACTTGAAGCAAATGACAAAAATTAAAATGGCGAAGGTATAAGCGGGATAAAAATGTGGAAGGAGAAACGCTGCCAAGTAAATGGCGATGAGCAATGACTTTCAGAAAAGTAAACCGTCGGTTGTCTTTCTTTTTTCTTTCTTTTTTTCTTTTCCTGCAGCTTTTGTCAGCTTCCGGTTTTCTTATATATTAAAAAAACATATTTCGTCTTAATATATTCTTAAATATAGTTATTCTTTTTTTTCTTTTTGTATTTTATTCTCAATTATTTTCTCTCTGATACGCTCGCATTAACATTCCTTGCAACAACTAAATATTCGAATATCGGTAAAAAAAAAAAAAAGAAATAAAAATCAAATTTAAAAAAATATACTTTTATAAAAATTAAGAAAACAAAGTATTGTTATTTGTATTAAGATATTAATCACTGGGCTAATTATAAATGTGTTCATTAATATTTTAATAATCTTCCTTTTGTCTTGTTTTTTTTTTCTTTTTATTTATAATACGACTACAAACAATTTTTTATTGTTCGCTAAATTCATTTACAGTAACCTGCAGTCGTGATTTGTGCAATTCTTGCAACAACTATGATTTATTTGAAAATACACCATATACTCTTTCCCTTTGGCTTTTTAAAAATCTCTTTTTCACTGTCTTTTTCGCTCTTTCTTTTTCTCTCTCTCTCTCTCCCATCTCAGTCTTACTTCTTTGCTGCAGTTTCTCTTTCTTTTTTTGTCACTTTGTCTTTAACTCTCACATTTTAGCACCCTCCCTCTTTCTTTCACTCTGTCTATTGGTCTGCCCCCACTCTCTCTCTCTCTCTCTCTCTCTCTCTCTTTAACTTCTCCTTCTTCTTCTTCTTCTTCTTCTTCTTCTTCTTCTTCTTCTTCTTCTTCTTCTTCTTCCTCTGTTCGTCCCACTCACTCTCTACGGCTTACTTTCTCTTTCATTTTCGTTCAGTTATTCTATCTTTTTCTCGCACGTTTTTGCCCATCCTATCTCTCTCTCTCCCTCTCTCTGTCTCTGTCTCTGTCTCTCTCTCACTCATTCACTTTCTGTGTATCTATCTGTCCCTCCTTCTAAATTTACTGTTGACTTTCTCTTTCATTTTGGTTCTATTACTCTGTCTTCTTCTCTCATATTTTTGCCCTCTCTCTTTTTCTCTCATTGTATTTCTTACTGTCTATCTCTCTTCACTGCTTACTTTCTCTTTCTCTTTTATTCTGTTACTCTGTCTTTCTCTCTCACGTTTTTGCCCTCTGTCTTTCTGTTTACTACTTACTTTCTCTTTTTTTCCCTTTTATTTTACTCTCTCTTTTTCTCTTATGTTTTTGCCCATTCTCTTTTTTTCTCATTCTATTTCTTACTCTCTCTCTCTCTCTCTCTCTCTGTCCCTCTCTCTATACTGCTTACTTCCTCTTTCTTTTTCGTTCTTTTACTCTGTCTTTTTCTTTCACGTTTTCGTCTTCTTTCTCTCTTTCTCTATTTCTTTTTCTTTTCTCGCACTTTTTTCTCCATCTTTCTCTGTTTTTTCTATCTTTTATGTCTCTCTTCTTCATTCTCTTTCTATCTCATTTCCTCTTTTTTCTTTTTTCTTTCTCTTTCTCGTCTTTTCTTTTTCTCTCTAGACTCCCTCACTCTCTGTCTTAATCTCTCTTTTTCACCCTTTTCTTTCTATTTTTAACGCTTTGTCTCTCATTCTTCTTCTCTCTCTCTCTCTCTCTCTCTCTCTCTCTCCCCGTTTCTCTCTCTTTCTCTATTGTTCACTATCTCTTTGTTGTTGGCTTTCCTTCTTTTTTTCCCCTCTCTTTTACGCTCTAGTTCTTTTTTAACCAGCTTTCTCTCTCCCTCTGTATTTCTTCTTCTTCTTCTTCTTCTTCTTCTTCTTCTTCTTCTTCTTCTTCTTCTTCTTCTTCTTCTTCTCTCTATCCCTCTCTCTCTTTTTCTTTATAGTTTTCTTTCTCTCTTTTTTCACTTTTTGCCTTACTCTCTATATCACTCACTTACTTTCGCTCTCTTTCTCTTTTTGCTCTCTTTCTCCCTCTTAAATTACTCTTTCTTTTTCTGCCCCCCCCTCTCTCTTTCTCTCTGTCCCTCTTTCGCTCTCATTCTCTCTTTTTCGTTTCTTGTTTCTCTCTTTGTCTCTCTTTCGCTCTCATTTACTTCACTTTTTAGTTCTTCTCTCTCTTTCGCTCTTGTACTTTCTCTTTTACTCTCTCTTTTACTCTTTATTTCTCTCTCTTTTTTCGCTTTCTTCTTTCTCTCTTTCTCGCTCCTTTTTTCTCTTTTCACCTTTCTCCTATCTGTCTTTTACTCTAGAGCTCATAATATTCATCCCACTCCTCAGATTTTAGAGACAATCAAAATTGTTTTCGTTTTTAAATTAGTTCTTTTTACAGCGTTAGTAATTTTTTACATATCTTAAAGTCATTGTAAATCTTCTGAAATTTAACGTATAATGTGGCTCATTAGGTATATATATATATATATATATCATCATCATCATCATGTCGTGCCGCTAGCACGGATATCCCTGACCCTCTCTCGCCACTTCTCCCTATCATTCATCGCTTTTGGCTGATCTTCAGGGCTACATCCCGTATCCTCAAATAGCTGCTGTATGTATGTTCGAGCTAGTCGTCCTGCTTTTGCTTGGCCATATGCGGGGGTCCATAGGAGTACACAACCTATGAGTTCGTCCTTGCTTCTCCAGCAGTGTCCTGCATGTCTGGTTCGTCTAACTTGTATAGTCTTCGTGATGGGAGGCAGGTGGCCGTATAGTTAGTGACTTGTGGGGTGTTGCCTCCAGAACTTGTTTAATATTGCTCGCAACATTCTTGTGTAATTGCCGTCTAGCTTCTTCTTTAGCCGTTTACTTAGCGTCCAAGTAGTGTATCCATATAGCAGTATCGACACAACCGCTGCCTGGAAGAAACTGCGTTTCATTTTATCGGCCAGATCTGATTTCCATATGATCGAGAGCCTATCGATAGCTGTCCATGCTTTCGTTAGTCGTGTGTCGATGTCTTTTTCGGTTGAAGAGACGCTGCTTCCGAGGTAGGTGAATTTGTCTACTAGTTTCAGAGAGGTTCCGTCTAGTGTGAAAATGTCACCTGTTTGGTTATAACACATATATTCAGTTTTGTGATATATATATATATATATATAATGAAAAACCAACTGATTTCCATATTAAAAAAGGGTTGATTTTTATGCAAAAAATAAGTTCCGGAAGCTGTCGTTTTTTTCTATTTGTATTATTGTGTTTATTGTCCAATGGACATTTACGCGCTTGTTTTTCGATTTTGTTGTGATTTCGTGGACAATAAAATTTTACTTACCGCGAAAATTTTGGACGATGGAAACCAAAAATAATTTCTTAATCTTTTCCCTACGAAATTGTTAAAAATGCATTTTATTACCAATTAAAATAATTGATAAACCATCTAATTTCGAACCTACCTCAATCTTATAAATAAGCAATAAAATAGATGCATCATTCAGAAGGTTATAGATTTATTCTGTAACGTACTCAAGATATTCGACTTTTGAGTAAAAATTTAACATTCTGTTCCTTTAAGTCTGCTTTTCATTTCAACATCACTTAATTATTCAATATTGAACGGAATATTTGTGTTTACATAGATTTGTTCATATCAACCTTAGAATATTCGATTGATGATTGAAATTTCAGTCGTAGCCGCTGAGACAACCGCGTATAAACATACTTTTTGTCTCATATAGTGACATACTCAAAGATCTTTTACACTCACAAAATTTATCAACTAGATTCAGACAATGTAAACTTCTATATGAAATGTTTTCTCTTGTAATATATATGCTCTGAATAATATCACATTTTCTTAAACGAAAAGAATTTGCAACTTCTGTTTTTCAACAATTTTTCTCACAATTAAAAGAAATAAAATTTATTACTTTTAGACCAGTCTTTTATCCAAATATTTACACACTTATCAACCAAACACACGCACTCACACACATAGAAACTTATATATATATATATATATATATATATATATATATATATATATATATATATATATATAATGTGAATTAATAGCTAGGTGTAGACATAGGGCTAAATTTACACTATAGATAATTGGCATAAATAATTTAAAAAAAACATAGGATTAAATTGAGAATTGATGTAAATTAATAAAAATAAAATAAAATGTTAGATAGAAAATGTGAAAAAACCATATCCTATATACATACTAATTATTAAAAGTGTAACTGATAAATAGGTTTTTAAAAAAGTTAAATTTAATTAAATCCTGAAATTGATTAAATATAATTTTTACTGTATCGTTACGTAAAGTTGTTGAATAAAGTTATTTTTCTAATTTAGTATTAAATCTGTAGTTTTAAATTGAAAAATAATTAAAACTTAAAAAAAAAATTAATTTTCTATAATTACAATAAAATAAAAAAAAAACGGAAGTGGGCTCAATGAGGAGATAACTCTACACCCCTCTTCTATCCCCTTCCACCTTCTGTCCTGTGTCTATTATGATTTATTTTATCCATAGGATCTTAAGAAGTCCTGTAAATTTTTTTTCGTCTCTTTTGATTTTTCAAAAATGAATAACAGGATGGAAATAAATTTACAATCCTAATGGAACCGGTTTGTTGTTTTTTCTTAATGAAATTATTGCTCTGTAATGTCTGTTACATTGAGCTCTTTACCAGGAAAATTTAAATGTTCACTCTTGAATTGTTTTCTTGTCCTGATGGAATTACTCCCAATTCTGGTTTAACTGGACCAAATAAACTTATATATATATATATATATATATATATATATATATATATATATATATATATATAGCCTTTGAGATTCCACTAGCCCGATTGACTCTATCGAGTAAAACCTCTTCGGCTGATTAAAGTTATTCTTCTAGTCGCCCGGTGGTTGATCATAAGTCGCAATGAAACGTGTCTCTTCAAATAGAGAAAAAAGAAAACTAATTATTTTCATATCCCAAAAATATGCCATTGAATATTTCCAAGTTACTTACAATGACATTTGTGAATTCTTTGGTTCTGTGGCTGGCGCCTGACGACCGTCGAAATGTCTGGTTAAAGAAAAGAGAGTCACATCCCTAGAATATACAGCAATTATAACAGAGTGATTAACAACAACAACATCCATATTTACCAACCCCTCCGCTCGGGCAGGATATGACACCAAGGCTGAAGAACCTATTAACCCATAGGTGGAGGGAGAATAATTGGATTCATACCTTTCTCAAGGGTATTAGTGCTATGTGAAATGCAATCAGTCTCGTCTAGGATTTGAACTCGTGTCACCGTGTCAATTTCCTACGGCGATAACCATTACACCACGGGCACTTCCATTAAAACAACAACAAAAAGATTCTGTCAAATAATGAACTTTGCCGTCCCAGAGGACTATAAAGTAAAAAAGAAAAAAGAAAATGAAAAGCGAGATAGATTCCTTGACTTTGTTGGAGAACAAAAAAAAACAACTATAGAACATGAAGGTAACGGCGATACCAGTTCTAATAGACGCCCTCGAAACGATCCACGAAGATTTGGTAAAGTAACTAGAAAATTTAGAAATCAGAGGACGAAGACAGTCCATCCGGGCTACAGCATTGTTAAGATCGGTCAGAATGCTGAGAAAAGTCCCGAAGACTTGAGAAGACTTGCAGTCACTCAAATTCCAATGAAAGACCATCGATTAAAGATTATGTTAAAAACTCTCAAAAGAGTAAAATAACCAGTAAAACCAGTAAAAATAAGAGAACTTGCTGTTTAAAGGAACTGGCTATCCCAGCAGACCACATAGTGAAAACCAAAGAAAGTGAAAGTACTTAAACCTTGCTAGAGAACTAAGAAAGCTATGGAACTTGTAGGTGACGGCGATATCTCTTCTAACTGGCGAGTTTTGAACAGACCACGAAAGCTTGGAAAGAGAATTTGAAAGTTGGAAATCAGAGGACGAATCGAAATTATCCAGACAGCATCATTGTTAAGGTCAGTTATAATTCTTAGAAGATTCCAGGAGAACTGACGAGAATTACTGTCACTCAAATTCCAGTGACCCCACCGCAGTTAATGCGGAAGTGAAAAATAGACAAGGGGTAAAATAACAATAATAATAATAGCGTTGATTAACGAAAAAGAAAACATTTTAATTTCGTATATTTTGCGGTTCTGGTGGACCCAATGTGAAAATAAAACAAAGAGTTTTGTTTGGTTTGGTTTTATGGCATATCAACTATTGTAGGTTACTCAATGCCGAATCTATTTTTATACTCAAAGATTGTTCTATTTCAAACACTTCAGTTTAGCATAAGTACACACTTTCAATGCCGAAACACTTCTTTTTAAGACAATACAGTTTAGCGTAAGTACCCAATTTTAATGTTGAAATAGTTCTATTTCAAACAATTCAGTTTACTCAACAAATTTAAACGGTTACAAATATTGCTATGTATCACTAATAATTCAATTAAACATCAGTCATTTGTTTGCACACAGTCAAAAGTAAAAACAATTCTATTTCAAGCAGTTCAGTTGAGCATAAGGACACAGTTTAGTTCTATTTTGTTATGTTTTGACCTTTTGACCCGGCCAAAAATGCCATTCAAGGTGACACACCGGAAGGAAGTGACACATTCTAATGGCAGTTATGAGAGGAAATCGCGTGGGCGGAAATTGGCTGATGAAATGGGACGAGGTAAAAAATAATCCCATTATACTCTCATAGACTGACGCACCGGAAGAGAGTGACTACTGAACTGCATGACAGTTATTTCTGCTCGATGACGATCACACAGGCCATTCCAAATAAAGCGGAAGTGACACATCCCGGTCGCCAGATATCGGAAGGAATTGCGGAGGCGTGGAAGCGTGACCATATATCCGCGTGGGAGTTTGAAGGTAATATAAGGCCGACGAATTGAACAGAAGGCAGTAAAAAAAGGATCCCGCTGTTCACGAAACCTCTCTCGTCGTCACGCTGTGTGCGTTGTCTCGGCAATCGGCATTAAATAACCTACAATGGTTGATATGCTATAAAACACAACCAAAGCAAATCTTATATATTTAATATATTTGTATGAAGAGCATTCGGCATTTTATAACCTACATTGGTTGACATACCATAAAACTCAGCAAAGATAACCATATATATTTAATACACATAAAAGTGGTTGCCCAGTCGGCTGGGGCTGTAGAATACATCGACTGCATCTCTGCAGTGGGGTAAGACCTCCACCCTCATGGGAATCCTGGATATGACACAAAACAATCTGATAGTGAGGTTCCATTGATGCTGGAACTTTGGGGAATGCAAAACACCCCTTCATTTCCATTGCCCCCAGGTCCACTCTGGCTCAGAATGGTAGCACTTGATAGGGCCCTATTTTTGGTTTAAATAGAACCAACAGCATACTTATGCTAAACTGAATAGAACTATTTGACTAAACTGAATAGCTTGAAATAGAAATGTTTTTGTTAGATAATAGCCGAGGGATTTCGGTTCGTGCCTTTGAGTTTAGTTAGGCTGAAAACCTTTCGGATCAGCACATGGGTTAGTTAGGTGCAACATTGAGGCAGGTGTTAACGCGGGTGCGCGCGGGTGGATGGAGGTGTCACTCAGATGTCATAATAATCCGAGACGAAACGGGATGACAGGGTGCGGGTGAGTTCACACACCGGAAGTGCGCGGAGGTTTATGTGAGAATCTGAAGAAAGTTGAGAGTTGAGATTAGACACTGGACGAAGACGGTAGACTTTTGGAGCTCGCAGACGCGAGGCGAACTTGCGCTCTAGGAGGGCCGCTCGAGATGTGGGCCAAATGAATAAGACAGCATAGAAGATTGTGTCTCTCCTCCTGATGTCGAAACCTTTAACTCAAAGTTAATAAAAAGGTTTCGTACCTGAACGAGAAGTCGTTACGTGTTTTCGAATTCTGAGATTCCTATGTTCTTTATATGTTCTATCGTTATGAACATTATATGTCTATTTCGCACATGGCCATATTCGTGTATATGGCTATGTAACATTTTGACAATTAAACTGTGTACTCATACTAAGCTGAATTATTTGAAATAAAACTGATTATTAATATAAAAATAGATATGGCGTTAAGTAACCTACAAAGGTACGATTTACCAACCCCTCCGCTTGGGCAGGATATGACACAAGGTCAATTTTTAAGCGGAGTTTAACAGGTTTGAATTCAGAGTTTTCCTTCTCCTAGACTAGTTGCCTCACCAAGGCTGAAGAACCTAGTCAGTCCTACTACTTACCCATAGCTGGAGGGAGAATAAGGGGGTTCATACCTTTCCCAAGGGTATTTGCCCGAAAGTGAACGTAATAGCGCGACTGGAGTACGAACTCGCGTACTACGATTCCGTAGTTCATCGCTTTAACCATTACACCACGAGGACACTTCAAAGGTTGATATGTCATAAAACCTAACGAACAACCAACCATAGTTAAGTGGTTTTAAGTATCGCTATGCAACGGCAACAATTCAGTATCAGTTATTCATTTGCACATATGCAAATTGATATCCATATGATTTGTAAGGGAATAGTTTGTTGGTAACATTTAGTTTAGATGTCAGAAAGTTCTTTATTACCTGTATATATGTCCCTGTTGAGTGCTACTACTCCGAGTCAGGGCGGAGCTGGGAGCAATGGCAATGAAGTGTTACTCACCATTTTCCAAAGCTCCAAGAGTGTGGTCACATGGTTTTGTGTCATATCGAGAACATTTCTTGGAGGCGGGGTCCTATCTTTCTGCAGAGATGCAGTCGATGTAAACGACAGCCCAAGCCAGCTGGGCTCGTAGCTGTAATTGTTGTTCTTACGGTGCTAAGGGTATTATAATGAGTCTGTAACTGGCACTTAATTCTCATAAAATTTTATTATTTTCCACTTGTTCATTACTAATTCTAATCTTATTTTATAAAGATAATCCATATTGAATGTGTCTTAATACGATTACAAAGATAACAATCAGATTAGAACTTCTTGATCTTGTCAAATCTGTTTTTATGAGCCATCTGCAACTAAGCAAGCAAAAGAGAGAAGACAAGATAGAAAAAATTAAAAGACCCTTTGAATCAAATGAGAATATACAAAAAAGTCTTAAAAGCATCAGAATGCTATTTGCAAAAGAATTTTTAAAAAAAGAACAAAAAGAAGGAAGAAAAGAAACCAAAATGATTGAAATCTCTGAGTCTGTTATTAACGTTTGTATTTAGTGAGGATTTAGAGAAGAATTTTGGCTTGACGATTCGACTTAAAACCAAAATCAATACGAAGACAAAATTGTTCCCTGGTTTTTCAGTTGTATTTCTATCTTAACATATAAGAGATAAACGTACAGATTATTTGGATTTTACAAGTACTCAAACATGTCTATAAGTACAGTCTTGAATAAGCTTCCTTACTGTTGTTTTAGAGAATAAGTTCGCGTTCTGGAAAATGAGTCATTCAAAATTTTCTTAATTGAGATCCTGGGTAAGATGTAAGAGAAGATCAATTTTGGCAAGTTTTAGAATTCGCTGACAGTATCATATCTCAGTAGTATAAGATTACCCGAAATGGTGGGGGGGGTCATGAGAATGATACTTGATAGCATTTGGTGGTGAGGCTCCAATCGTGAAGATCTGTGGAGCGTAGAGTACTTTTTCATTCCTATTACTCCCAGGCCCACTCTAATTCGGTATCTTGTTAGTCTACCATATGCTAGTCAGAGAGATCTATTTTAAAATTATTCGCATTTGATTGATTACTTGATATCATATCTGTAAGTTAGTTGTATCAAGAATAATTTCTTGGTTTGGTTGGTTTGGTTTGTTTTGTTTGTTTAATGGCATATAAACCTTTATAGGTCATTTAGTGCCAAAGCCATTCTCTGAGAAGAACAGCATTGGTATTATTTAACCCATAGCAGGGAGGATAAGGGGGTTCATACCTATCTCAAGGGTATTTGCCGGAAAGTGAACGTAATAGCGTGAATGGAATACGAACTTCCTTCTACGATTCCGCAGTCCATCACTTTAACCATTACACCACGAGATTATCCCCAATATTTTCTTGAAGCTAGAAGTGTTTTCTAAGTCTAAGTACAATTATTATTATTTCCTTTTTTTTACGCCTTTGAAAGTTTTTCAAACCAAGCAAATGGTTTTTCACTGGGGTTTGAGTGGTAGTAAGTCTTCTCAAGTCTCCAGGACTCTTCTCAGTATTCTGAATATTTTTATTAATGCTGTAATCTGGATGGTCTCTTCTTGTCCTCTTATTTCCAAACATTTTACCAATCCTTTTTGGATTGTTCCAATTACACCAACCAAAAATGGTATCATCGCCAGCTTCATGTTCCATAGACATTTTCAGTTCTCTAGCAAGGTCTTGGCACTTATGATTCCTTTTTGCTTTCTTTTGTTTTTTTACTCCGTAGTCAAAGTCCACTCTTCAGCAATTTCTCTTTTTTGTTGACTCTAACTAGGTCTGGTCGTCTGGCTGAGATTAGGGAAAACGTTTTTATCTAAAATCATTATTATTATTATTATTATTTACTTGCAACCATATAACCGTGAGAAAGTCCCAATGGTTAAAGTGCTATACTGCGGCTTTGAAGTAAGTGAGTTCGAACTCCAGTCACGCTGATATGTTCACTTTCGGATTAAGACCCTCGGCAAAGGTATGAATGCCCATATCCTGCGAGCTATATGTAATAGTACCACTAATGTATTCCTACAAGGATTGATTTGGCATACGGCAATCCTCAAACGTTGATACGTTCTTAAACAAAAAAAAATGAAATAAATGAATAAACAAACAAAACCATATATCTATATGCAAACAAATAATAATCTCTAAATAAGATATTGTCCAGTCGGCTGGACAATACACCGACTGCATCTCTGCATAAAGACTACACCGACTACATCTCTGCATAGAGACTACACCGACTGCATCTCTGCATAAAGTTAGTACCTCCCCAACAATCTAATGGTGAGGTTCCAGCAATGTGGATCTTTCAGGAATGCAGATTAGTCCTCCATTGCCATCGCTCCCAGGTCCACTTTATCCCGGAGAGGTAGCACCTGATAGGGTCATATTTATCGGTCAAATAAAACTAACAAAATACTTATGCTAAACTGAACTGTTTGAAATAGAACTGGTTTGACATTTAACTAGAAAATATAAATTTACGATAGATTTTTGAATAAGACTAAAAATTTGATACCATGAAGGTTACATAATAAAAGTCACTTTTTTTATATAAATCATTTATCGTTAATTATATTTTATTATTTAGTTTGGTAAGGCTTTGTACTACACAGTGTCTCTTAGTTCAGGTGCATAGTCAGATGGTGTAATCTTACGCCCGCACGGAAAAAAGATATGCCAATCATCATCTGTCTTAACAAACCTCCAGACAGGAAATGGACTGGAGTGTGGATGACGTCATGCCTGGAAGAGATTGTCCTGAGAATTCGAGGATTTTAAAGAGACATTTAGTTGAGGTCGACCGATGAAGTTAGCGGTTGATTTTTTCGGATCGCTACCGGCAGAAATGTTAAACACCACAAGATGCACCGCGCACAAGGGGCGGGGCGGGAGTCAGCATAGTATGGTTAGCATAGGCTTTTAAGAATTGTCTCTCTCCTAGTGTTGCCCAGGAATTATCGTAGAAAGAAAGAAATTTGTTCGGACCGCCTGTATTTGTATTACTGCTGTTATGATATCATTATGCCTATACATGGACGCTAACTAAACATACGGAGAACTCATAAGCGATATGTTCCTGTGGACCCCTTCACATTGACACACAGATAAACGTTGAGCTTTCTTAAACTCACTTTAACGTTATTAAACACACACGCACATGCACACACACACACACACACACACACAAACACACACACACACACACACATATATATATATATCTATTGCTTAGAATAGTATTTTCAAAATAAAAGACATGCAAAATGTATGCTGGTCTAATTAAACAATTATAAAATATAAAATGTGTCATATACGGAATACCTGTATTTAATTAAAGAGGTGACATCTCCACACTAAATGGTGATTCTCTGAAACTAGTGGACAAGTTCACCTACCTAGAAAGCAGTGTCTCATCAACCGAGAAAGACATCAACAGGCGACTAACAGAGGCATGGACAGCTATCGATAGACAATCGGTCATACGGAAGTCAAACCTGACCGATAAAATAAAACACAGCTTTTTCCAAGCAGCGATCGTGTCGATACTACTAAATAGATGAACTAAATGGACGCTAACTAAACGTATGGAGAAAAAGCTTGACGGCAATTACACAAGAATCTTACGAGTAATATTCACCAAGATCCTGGAGGCAACGCCCCACAAAGCAGCAGCTGTACGGCTATCTACTAACCATCACGAAAACTGTCCAAGTTAGACGAACCAGATATGTGACACTGCTAGAGAAGTAAGGACGAACTCATAAGTGATGTACGCTTGTGGACACCTTTACATGAACGATAAAAGGGAGGACGGCAAGCTAGAACCTATATACAACAGCTCTGTGCCGATACAAGATGTGACCTTGAAGACCTACCGGGAGCGATGAACGATAGTGACGGGAGGCGAGAAAAGGTCTAGGAGATCCGTGCTAGCAGCGGAAAATGATGATGATGTTAATGATGATGTTGCCTATACAACACGAATAATAATCTGAATATAATACTTATATTATAAATTTCTATGACACTCTGTACATCATCTCAGTTGGTTAACTGTTTTTTTTTAAATAATTTAATCTATGTAGTAAGGTTGGTTGGTTGGTTGGATTTTCATGGTATATCAAGCTTTATAAGTGATTTAACACCAAATTCATTTTTATTAAAATAGTTCTATTTCAAAGAGTTCAGTTGAGCATAAGTAGACAGTTTAAATGTAAGTACATTTTTATTACGAAAAATATTTCTATTTCAAGCTATTCAGTTTAGTCAAGCAGTTCTAATTCAGATTATTCAGTTTAGTATGATTACAGATTTTTACATTTAGTAAAATTCAGTATAGCATGAGCACGCAGTTGAAATGTAAGTACACAGTTTCTCTTTTAATTAAACAGTTTTAGTTCATATGATTCAGTTTAGTATAAGTACATGTTTTGTTTGCACACAATTAAATGTTAAAATAGTTCTATATTAAACAATTCAGTTTAGTGTGAGAACATTTTCAATGTAAAAAAACAGTTCAATTTCAAACAATTCAGTTTAGCATAAGCACGCAGTTTAAATATAAGGACGGTTTAATTGTCAAAAACATTTCTATTTTAAGCTATTCAGTTTACTCAAACAATTCAGTTTAACATTGGTATGTCGTTAGTTCTATTTTGCCCATAGATAGGGCCCTATCAGGTGCTACAATGACGAGCCAGAGTGGACCTGGGAACAATGGTAATGAAGGGGTGCTCTGCATTCCCCAAACCCCCAACATCCCTGGAACGTCACCATCAGATTGTTGAGTGTCATACCAGGACACTTATTGGAGGAGTCTTAAGAGGTGCAGTTGGTGTATTCTACAGCCCCAGCAGACTGGACAATGTAGGCTTGATTTCTTTCCTAAATGGCATATCAACTTTTGAGGGTTATTTTGATATCAACGCCATCCTTGTCGAAAAACAAAGGTGATACTATTTTTACCCATAGCTAGGGGAATAAAGCGGATCATATCTTTCCCAAGACTATCTGTGTGTTAAGGATTGTTATTTTGTACCTGAGAGTCTTCTTTGTTATCATTAGTTTGACATTTCTGTCAGATATTATCATTATTGGCTTCTTCACTATTTCATAGTTTTTCGACATTCAGATATTCTTTCTAAAACCACTAATATACTTGTTCACGTATCTCAATGCCAACAAGTACGTAGTTATCAGCAGAATACTGAGTATATACGAGAGTGCTGAAAGTTCGCAGTCCAACAGAGATGAAAATAAACATTTACTTATATATTTTTTCTATTTCTAGAACTAGTGGCTAAAGAAACTGCTGAACAGCAAGATAAATATCTGGAATAGAATATCCGTTTTTACTCAACACTGGAGGGATAAGACATGATATAAATTTCTCTACTCGAATGGAGTCGGCTTGCTTTCAGAGTTTTCCTTTTCCTTGACAGATTGCCTAAACTACCCAGTCTGCCCTAGTATTTTCCTTTAGCTCAGGGTGGAGGGGTGGGGACAAGCGAAATGAAACCCGAACGGGGATTTGAACTCTAGTAGCAGATTTCATTTTAAGGGCGATAATCGTTACGCTAAGCGCACTTCCCGCTATTTTCATGTAGGTTTCCTGGTTTATACTATTGCGTTATATTGCAAATTAGTGGTAAGGTGAAGAGTGCTGATAGATAAATTTCTATAAATTGATCAGTCCATTGAGATGTCTATTTGTGTATTTTGATTTTGTGGCATATCAAACTTAGTAGATTATTTCTTGACAAATCCATTTTAATAAAAATAAGCAGTTCTATTTTAAACAATTCAGTTTAGCCTGGCGGCAACACCCTACAAGACACCAACTATACAGCCACCTGCCTCCCATAACGAAAACTATCCCAGTTAGACAAACCAGACATGTAGGACACTGCTGGAGAAGTAAGGACGAGCTCATAAGTGATGTACTCCTATAGACCCCTACATATGGCCAAGCAAAAGCAGGACGACCAGCTCGAACATACATACAGCAGCTATGTGAGGATACGGGATGTAGTCCTGAAGACTGGCCAGAGGCGATGAATGATAGGGGGAAGTGGCGAGAGAGGGTCATTGATATCCATGCTAGCGACACGATATGATGATGATGATGACAGTTTAATTATCAAAAACATTTCTATTTCACGCTATTCACTTTAGTGAAATAGTTCTAATTCAAACAATTCAGTTTCGTATAAATATAGTTTTTGTTTATGCAAAGTTAGATGTCAAAAACACTTCTATTTCGAACAATTCGATTGAGCATACAAAAACAGTTCCATTTCTAGCAATTCTGTTTAGCACAAGTTCGCGTTTAAGTTCTGTTTGACCCATACATTGGATCCAATCAGGTGCTACCTTTCCTGGCCAGCGTTAATGTGGGAATGATGCTCAAGAAAGGGTATTCCGCATTTCTCAAAACTCCAGCATTACAGGAAGCTCACCATCACATTGGTTAGTGTCATATCTTGGACACTCGTTAGGGGAGAGGGCTTTCTTAGCCCAGACGATTGCATTTGGTCAGTGCAGAAGATAGCGTTTGGTCAAGGTAGACGACTGCGTTTGGTCTATGCAGACGACAGCGTTTGATTCGGGCAGACGACAGCATTTGGTCAGGGCAGACGACAGTTTTAGTAAGTTGCAGAGACGAGAGCATTAGAAACATATGGACGAAACGTTACCTCTTCTTTTGTAACCTGTTGTAAATTGAGAAATAATTATAATATATATATATATATATATATATATATATATATATATATATATATATATATATATATATATATATAAAAGACATTTTTGTTGCAACTCAAACCTCCTTGTTTTTACTTTTAATGTTTGTTTCTTCAACTGACATTTCCTTTCACTTAAAAAAAATTTCCATTACGGACTCTTTCAGAAGACCCACTAACAACCTCAACACTACCTTAACTATATAGATTTTTTTTCTGATTTTAAAGGTTTACTCCGGTACAAAATTTTTTAATCAAGCCAAGGAAACAGTTTATCTTTCTGAGTTTCTTTTATTGATTCTATTAAAATAAATCGTGGGAATTCTGTTATTTATTTCCTGAAACGGATTCTGAGAAGTTTTGCTAGTTTTTTTTTTTTTTGGTTTTTTTGTATTTGTCACATAAATAATCTTATTCGCTGCTTGTGTGCTCCATCTGCCACCACGGTGTCCATTTTTTGCTGGATATTTATCAAGAATAATATCAATTCACCTTGATTGATATAAATAACATAGAAACATTGTTGTATCTAACTTTACATCAAATCATTATACTATCAAACAATTGACCAATTTAATGAATAGAGTGTTCGCCAATGGATCGGGAGACCAGGGTTCAATCCCAGATCGAGTCATACCAAAGACTTAAAAAATGGTACTTGATGCTGCCTTGCTTAACACTTAGCATTATAAGGTAAGGAGCTAGGGTAAAGTGGAGCAATCCAAGGAATGGAGTAGCGTCCTATACCTCGGTGTAGTAGCTATTGAAAAGGAAGCCTTAGAGTCGCCCTCGACAAAGGTCGCTAACTTTCCTTTTTTACTTACTTTTAAATAGTTATAATATTCGTTATTCAAATTAGTTTTAATTGATTATTCTTTTCATAAATTTAATTTGATATCTTATCAAAATATGTTATAAATAAGATTTTTATTCACCCCCCCCCAAAAAAAAAACACGTTATTTTTTTTTTTTAAATAAAGAAAAATATAAAATAATTATTAAACATTTTCGAAAAGGAGATTTTTTAAAAATTTTAAACTGAACACTTAGACATTGTTTTTGAGATTTACGAAAAAAATCTTCTTATAAAAAGTTTTTAAAAGAATCAACAGTGTCGATGCAACGACTAGAAGACGACTTAAAAAGCGCGGAGGAAGACTGATTACACCCACCAGAAATATTACAGACAACACAATACCCGGAGAACAGAAATAGGAAAAAAAACAAGTGTATAGATATTTTAAGCGACAAACAAGCGAAATTTCACATGAAAAAAAAAAAGTGTGGGTGGGGTGAACCCTAAGAGAGAAACCGAATCCCTGCCGATAGCAGTACTAAATCACACCATGTCAAAACAAGAATAGATAAGACACAACAAAATAGCAGAAGGATTGAGACGATATGATATGAATTGAGATAAAGTGGTAATAGGGACGAAACGATCGTAGAATAAGCGAATGCAGTAAATTTGTGCAGAAAGATTATAAGGCTAGACACAACGGGGGGGGGTAAGATGATTCACGTAGAGAAAAGTTTAAATTTGACCTTGACCGTCCAAGAAAATGAGATGCTCATTATTCTCTGACATTTTGTGATACAAATGAATCATGTAATCTTGGAAATACGACCAGATCTAATTGTTAAATAATTAAAGTGATGATTGATTATATCAATCATTTTTGCTAATTATATTTTATTTAGTTTGGTAACGCTTTCAACTACTCAGTGTATCTTGTTCAGGTGTCCTATGGAGACGGAGCACTCGCATACCCGCGCAAAAGGATATGACAATCATCATATGTCATAATAAATCCCCAGAGAAGAAATGGGGCAGGGCGACCGTTAGAGAGAATTAAGTGCTTGGTTGACCTCTTAATCGGAAGAAAAGATCATGAAAATTTGACAATTTTGAAAAGGGTTCAGTTGAGGTTCAACTGTTGAAGGTATCGGTTGGGGTTTTCGGATCTGATGAGATTTGATCAGTTTGGATTTCGACCAGCTGATATGAGTTGAGATTTTAGACACTACAAGATGCGCAGTGTGTTGGGAGTGTCAGTTTAGTATGATTAGCATAGGCTTTTATGATTTGTGTCTCATTCCTCGTGTCCCCAAGGACTGAAGGCATAAGAAATAAACCCGTTCGTATCAGAAACGACAGAGTCGGCCTGTATTATCATTATTATTATTATTATTATTATTGATATCATAATGAGTACACAACATAGTGAGAGTTAACGAAAACAAATGAGAAGCTGTCGAATATATATATATATATATATATATATATATATATATATATATATAATTTGTATATATTTTTCTCTCCACAAACTCTGTAAAACGGTTTCTGTACTGTTTACAGATCCCCTGTGGGTACTAAATGAACCTTGGGGGAGTATTCAACGTAACCAATATTTTTTACGGAGAAAATGAAAATCTCGTTGTATGGGAACCTCTAACAATGAAGAATTATCAGTGAAACAATCTAATCCTTTAGTATATATTTGTAAACTTATAAAAAATCAATTAATTGTCGGTGTCTTTTTTCAATGGTATAACAACCAAATCGATCCCTAAAGAACAACGGTAGGGCTTCTTTTAAACCCATGACTTGGACTATAAGGGGTTTCATACTTTTCCTAAGGTTATTGTTGCATCGTGGTAAAGGAGAGATACACAGTGATATACAGTTAAATATTCATTAATACAAGTTTTACAATCCAACAAATATTATAAGTCTCGCGCAGTTGGTGTTACGTCCGAAGTTGGTTTTACTACCGTCCGAAATCTTGCAGAACCTTCTCGTGCTCAAGAAACACGACATCTTTTATACCTCCGCGATACCGGAAGTCAAATAGTACGAACCACTTTACAACAGTTATAAATCTTAAAAAAGAACGGTGTCTCGCGACTGGAGTTCGAACTCACCTCCTACGAAAAATTGACCTTGTGTCATATCCTGCCCGAGCGGAGGGGTTGGTAAATAGTACCTCCTACGATGATGCACTCCAGCACGTTAGCCACTACGTCACTAGTGGTTTTACTATAACAATTATTCATATTAAAATAACACTACTGATGAAGTTTAGGCTGGGGATGTAAATTTATTGATATGATAGCTTACACGAAAGAAAAGCGACTTTTTTAAAATTGACAATTATTTTATGTATCAATCATTATATATTCAGTATGTCTCTGCTAAACTACTTCTAAAATTGTTCATGGAACGATACGAGGTAATTGAACTTTTATAGTTGCAATCACTTTTAGTTGATTTTTAATTGATTGCAAAATGAACGGTTACAGCAAAATGTTAGCTTCTTATGCAGCACATATACATAGATATCAACTAGTTCTACTATACCATTTGTTGTTCA
>OY757926.1:17553550-17648550 GCA_963585895.1 Sepioteuthis lessoniana
CACATGCATTATCGGCAAACGGTGTATGCAGTTGATGAGAAGGGCTTTGCATTTACGCGTATGTGGTTGCTGGCAATTCCTCCCTCGAATGCTCAAATGTGACAGATGATACATACATATATATATATATATATATATATATATATATATATATATATATAGGTAATATTCGGTCAGGTTAAACCAGAGTTTGGAGTAATTCCCTCAGGACAAGAAAATCATTCAAGAGGTGAACATTTAACTTTTCCTGGTAGAGAGCTCAATGTAATTTATTACAGAGCAATATTTCTTTAAGAAAAAAACCAAAGACCGGTTAATTCAGGATTATAAACTTATTTCCATCCCGTATTTTCAGTTTCTGGTGTGAACTAAAAACATGAAGAAAAAATTAATACAGGACTTCTTCAGATTCAATGGATAATTAATTATTAATTTTTTCTTCGTGTTTTTGGATCACACCAGAAACTGAAAATACGGGATGGAAATAAATTTATAATCCTGAATCAACCGGTCTTTGGTTCTTTTCTTAAAGATATATATATATATATATATATATAATCATTCTAACCATCAAAGTGTACTAGCAGCATGGATATCTCTGTTGCCATCCATCTCTATTGGTCTTCGCTTATCGCAGGTCCTTGGAAGAATACAAATGAGACATAAGAATGGATAACATAATGCAATATTCCTACACATTTCTCAATCTAATCAAAACTTCGAATTCAATTCTGCAAAGATGCTCATTTGCATCCATAAAAAACGTCGAATTTTCGAAGCCGGTGCTATCTCACTCTTTAATTCCCTATATACTCGTTCTGGCGTTAAAATTATTTCTCCTTACTTGAGCAAATCCATTTTAGATAGCTACAATATTTTCCATCTTTACTTACTACATATATAATAAATTTAAGCATTCTTTTTCTTTTTGTCTTTCTTTTTCTTCCTTTTGATTCGAAATCTTTCTCCATAAATAAACGTAACATAAATTCTATACAATATTCCTAATGAGTCAAATGACGTAATTTAAAACAACAAACGCTTATTCACTGATTGAACAGCCAACTTTTTCTTGTTATACAAATTTTCCCCAAGGTTTTTATATTCAGCATTTTTAAACATCCATCGTTGACTTAACATCGCTAATATCACCAATCATGGCCCTGATGATGGTTCAGTAGAACCGAAACGCTATAGTGTCGACTTCTCAATAAATCTCTGCTTCCACTTGGATTGCCTTGTTATCAATTTTTCTCAACATATTGTCGGATTACAATCCATTATTTACTTCCATATATATATATATATATATATATACCAACCCCTCAACTTGGGTAGGATACCACACAAGGTCAATTTTTAAGTGGTTTGAATTCAGAGTTTTCCTTCTCCTAGACTGGTTGCCTCCCCCAGGCTTAAGCACCTAGTCTGCCCGACTATTTATCCATAGCTGGTTATATATATATACTCACCATCAATCTGTTCTAACTGGGCGGATTTCTCTGACAATCACCATCCATGTCTATCGATCTTCGCTTCTCGCAGGTCTTCTAAACGGAATCCAGTGTTTATGCAGAGCTGAGTTCATGATGGCCTGTGTTACATAGCCATATACACGAATATGGCCATGTGCGAAATGGACATCGAATGTTCATAACGATAGAACATATAAAGAACATAGGAAACTCGAAATTCGAAAACACTTAACGACTTCTTGTTCAGGTACGAAACCTTTTTATTAACTTTGAGTTAAAGGTTTCTACACAAGGAGGAGAGACACAATCTTTTATGCTGTTTTATTCATTTGGCCCCCATCTCGAGCGGCCGCCATAGGGCGCAAGTTCGCCTCGAGTCTGCGAGCTCCAAAAGTCGATCCTTCTCGTTTGGCGTCTAATTCTCAACTCTTTAACTTTCTTCTGATTCTCACACAAACCTCCGCGCGCTTCCGGTGCGTGACGTCACTTGCACTCCGTCACCCGTTTTGTCTCGGAGTATCTCTGAGAGACCCCTCCATCCGCCCATGCGCGCCCGCGTTAACACCTGCCTCAATGTTGCACCCAACTAACCCATGTGCTGAGCCGAAAGGTTCTCAGCCTAACTAAACTCCAAGGCATGAACCGAAATCCCTAGGCTATTATATTACAGTCTGCCAACATTGGATGTGTAAATGTGTAAGAGTCCAGTAGAGAACGTGACTGATGAATTCGTTCTTACTGTTCATGCAGTGCCCAGAATTTCTTGCTCGTATTACATGGATGATTTGTTAGATGGGATATAAGAGGCCGTGCAGTTGCTGTTTTGTCGTGTCCTACCTACTGGATTTGTTTTTAAAAAAGCATGCATTATCCTTTTGTAGTTCCTCTCTTGGTTGTCCCAGTCCACTGGGGCTTTAGAATGCACCAACTCCACCTCTGCCGAGAGATAAGACACCCCCAACAAATGTTCTAGATATGACACAAAATAATCAGATCAGGATGCTCCAATAATCCTGGAAATGCAGAATTGCCATTACTCCCATGTCAACTCTGGCCCGGAGCGGTAGCACCTGATCTATGGGTTAAATAAAAGGAATTGCTTGAAATAGAACTGTTTTGACATTTAAACTGTGCACTTATGGTAAACTGAATTGTTTGAAATAGAACTGTTTATTTGTATAAAAATGGATTTGTCATTAAATAACCTGCAATGATTAATATGCCATAAAACAAAATAAAACCAAACCGAACCGATCTTGTTTTTATTTTTCTCTGAGCGTTTCATAAGAGTCCGGGTGGTGCAACCATACTGTAATACTGATGCAGTTACTGCTTGGAAAATTCTCGTTTTGTCTCATTTGAATGTTCCGATTTCCATGTGATCAGTAACATCTGAATAGCTGTTCATGCCTTTCTCATGCTTATATTGATATAGCTTTGAGTAAAGAAGATATTACTACCGAGGTATATGAACCGGTCTACTGATTTCAAAGACTTGTCTTTTTATTGAGGGTTTACACGCATGGGTTCTCTTTTATGTGACTCCACGTAATGACCTATACGACTTGCTGCATGCTCCACACAACGTAGAAGAAATTCGGCTCAAGCAGATGTACTTAGGAAAAGTGCTGGATTATCAACGAAGTTTGCACCAGTAATTGTTTCTGCTTGATGTTGTTTGCCTCCAAGGTTTTTCTTAGTGGAAAAGCATTTCTTTCATTCAATGCATTAGGGTTTATAAAGCACACACACACACACACACACACACATGTATATATATATAGATATATATATATGTTTGTGTGTAGTTAGGCAGTAGTCGTTCATTTAAGCGCGTTTCATTAAATAATAAATATAACTGTATAACTGTATAAATTGTTTAAGATCCTTTCCTGTTTTTTGATAAGTGTCTTAGTTTCAGGTTGGAATTGGTAGATGAATTTCACAAAATTTTCCTGAGCGCTTTTTTCCCGTATTCCTTTGATAAGTATTCTATTTCCGTTAATAGCGTTCCCCTTTTATATAGCGTTCCCCTTTTATATAGCGTTACCTTTTATATAGCGTTCCCTTTTTAAATACATTTTTACCCAATTTTTATCCAACTCTGATTTGGCTTATTTTTGTTATGTTATAAAAAACTAAGAAAAAAAAAACAAAAAAAACCAACACATCTTACACAAGCAAGCCACCCCCGATGATGGCATATGAAGGGTTCGAATACGCTCAGGACAATTTTGGGAAATTCATCAACCAATTCCAACCTGATAGTAAGACATTCATTAGGAAACTTTAAAGGATCTTAGATAAAATATACAGACAAAATTTGTCTTTATTATCTAATGAAACACACACACACACACATATACATATATATATATACACACACACACACATATATATATATATATATATATATATATATATATATACTGAGAGCGAGAGAAAGAGAGAGGGGGGGGAGAGTGAGAGAGATGGGGAGAATGAGATAGAGGGAGAGTGTGTGTGTGTGTGAGAGAGAGAGAGAGAGAGGGGGGAGATTTAGAGAAAGAGGTAGGGAAGTGAGAGAGATTACAAAAATGTTGAATGAATATGGACTACTAAAACGGCAAATGACACTTTAACAATTGATTAATTTATCAATTATTATTAATTAATAAATAATTAATTAATACTTATTCATTATTTTTTTTTCTTCGGGGATTCATGTGACGTTACTGTTGTAGAGGAGGGTGTTGGAAATGCAGGGGTGCCACACATATGTCGGTTTTATTCTTCCTCGCCACCGGTTATCTCTTTTCGATTTTGGTGGAAAAAATTCCAGCAATTACACATGGGCCCTAAATTATTTTCTAACCGCTTACGTCAAAATTCAAGTCTGCCTTCTAGTGTTATATAGCCGTGATGAATTGAGGAAACACTGCACCAGGTTACAAAAATATAACTTTATTCTTTATTCTTTCTTGCAGTCAAAGTTTCTGTGATGTAAGACAGATAGAAGAACAGAGGAAGACGATTAGAGTCTGCCACATTGACCATTAAATAATTCTTCTCTTGACCTTACCACCCTGTGTTATCTTCAATGCCCCTCTTAGTACTTCTTCTGCTTCTTTGCCGGTAGGTACAAAATTGGAGACTCACTGTGCCGGGTGCTGCCTTAGCGGAGCATCCAGCCACTCACTGGCGCTACTGTAAATTACGCTCTCTTATGACTGCAAGCTAAGACTCCAAGACTGAGATTCCTCTGTTCGTACCTCACGTGGGCATATTTATAACATTTTATTACTCCCACATATTTCTGTTCAACCACGTGACTACTTTCGCTTATTTTCACAAATACATCCTGTGCAGATAATCTCTGATTGACGGCTCGGTCAGGTCAAGGGTCAGTATAGAACACTGGATCTACTTTACCTTCTTTTTGGAACGGGACCGGCTATTATATTCAATCCTGGATAACGTATTCCCAAGAATCTTCATGAAAATTCCACAACATTTGAAAAACAGGAAGTGCATGATCGTCTTCTGTTTCTTCATTCCCGTTTATTGATTACTTAAGGTCACGGATTGATTTCGTACTGCTGCTAAAACCTTGGGCATTATATATTACACCGAAAGTAAATCCTCCTATTGTCGACGGCGGCCAAAAGGTATAACCCATGGTGATATGGTGTATGTGGAAAAATATTTTGTATTACCCAACCCCTTCACCACGACCCGGATGTTACACAAGGTCAATTTTTAAGCCGAGTGAAGTTGGTTTGAATTCAGAGTTTTCCTTCTCCTAAACTGGTTGCTGAACCTGTTCCATAGTCGCAATTAACGCCATGTGCGAAATAGACATATAATGTTCATAACGATAGAACATATAACGAACATAGGAATCTCGAAATTTGAAAACATGTAAAGACTTCTTGTTCAGGTACGAAACCTTTTTATTAACTTTGAGTTAAAGGTTTCGACATAAGGAGAAGATACACAATCTTCTATTGTACCATATTCACAATTAACGCTATGTGTGAAATAGACATATAATGTTCATAACGATAGAACATATAAAGAACATAGGAATCTCGAAATTCGAAAACATGTAAAGACTTCTTGTTCAGGTACGAAACCTTTTTATTAACTTTTGAGTTGAAGGTTTCGACATAAGGAGAGAGACACAATCTTTTCATACTGTCTTATTCATTTGGCCCCTATCTCGTGCGGCATCCACAGCGCGCAAATTCGTCTCGCCTCTGCGAGCCCCAAAAGTCGAACCTCCTCGTTCTGCGTCTAGTTTTCAACTCCCCTAACTTTCTTCCAATTCTCCACAAACTCTGCGTTCTTCCGGTGCGTGACGTCACTCGCACTCCGTCACCCGTTTCGTCTCGGACTATTGTGACATCTCTGAGTGACACCTTCGTCCGTCTGCGCGCGCCTGCTTTAAATCCTGCATCAATGTTTGCACCTAACTAACCCATGTGCTGAGCCGAAAGGTTCTCAGCCCAACTAAACCCAAAGGCATGAACCGAAATCCCTCAGCTATTAATATTACGTACCAAGGTTAAGGAACTTAATCTGCCCTACTAGTTACGCACTGCTGGAAGGAGAAAAAATGGGTTCATTGCTTTTCCAAAGGCATTGGCGCAAAGGGAAATACAAACAGCTTCTTCCAGGTTTCGAACTCGGGTCAGTGATTCTATTATCTACGATTTTAACAGTTACACTAAAAGTGGTTCTCTTTCGATGCTACTAGAACTCACCAGATCTCACAAGAAAATGTTTTCTTATAAGATAAACCACTGACCAAGCCGAAACGCTTCTGCATAGTTTGGAACGAGCAGCAGCAAGCATAGGCCTTCATGTTAATGCACACAAAACGGAATATATGTGCTATAACCAAACGGGGGACATCTCCACTCTAAAAGGAACCCTTCTTAAACTAGTAGACAAATCCACGTACCTAGGAAGCAGTGAACCGAAAAGGACATCGAAACGAGGTTAACGAAAGCATGGACAGCTATCAATAGGCTATCGACTATATGGAAATCAGACCTAACCGATAAAATGAAACGCAGTTTCTTCCAGGCAGCGGTCACATCGATACTGCTATATGGATGCACTACATGGACGCTAACAAAACGGCTGGAGAAGAAACTAGATGGCAATTACACAAGAATGCTGCGTGCAATCCTGAACAAGTCCTGGCAGCAACACCCCACAAGACACCAACTGTACGGCCACATGCCCCCTATCACAAAAACTATTCAAGTTAGGCGAACCAGACATGCAGGACATTGCTGGAGAAGCAGGGATGAACTCATAAGAGATGTACTCTTATGGATCCCCACACACGGCCGCGCAAAAGCAGGACGACCAGCACGAACGTACATTCAGCAGCTATGTGAGGATACAGGTTGTTGTCCTGAAGATCTGCCTAGGGCGATGAACGATAGGGAGGAGTGGCGAGAGAGGGTCAGGGATATCCGTGCTGCCAGCACGATATGATGATGATGATATATATATATATATATATATCTTTTTTTCCACGAATTAAAATCAATCTGAATATCCTTTGCCCAGTCGGCTGAGGCAACGCGGACTTTTTCGAAATCTATGTATGACACTAGACCTTGCTGTCTAGTTTAAGCCATAACCCGGCGTACGTGACTGGACCCACATTTGGGTTCGTGAAACTGCTTGCCTCATCAGGCTCACACTGCACTGTGAACCGATGAGCAGCATAGACCAGCAGAGTTCCAGTCTTCCCCTCCCCTTTATCCCCACTTTAATTAGCCTTCGGGCTTTTGACAATGTTTCAAATCGTGTCTGGTGGGAGGCAGCGACAAATAAACAGAGGAGTTAGACCCCCACCAACGAGTTCCCTGGATACAACACTAAACAATCTGATGGTGAGGCTCCAGTAATGCTATAGCTTTGAGGAATGCGAAATACCCTTTTATTGGCATCGTCCCCAGGTCAACTGTGGCACCTGACAAGGTCTTATCTATGAATCAAATAGGACTAAACTGTGTACTTATTCTAAACTGAATTGCTTAAAATAGAACTGTTTTGTAGTATAAACTGCGTACTTATGCTAAATTTAATTGTTTGAAATAGAATCGTTCTTGTTCGCTCAACCGAATTGTCTAAGATAGAATTGTTTTGGCATTTAACAGTGTGTAAACAAAATATATACTTATACTAAACTGAATTGTTGAAATAGAACTGTTTGACTGTACTGAATAGCTTGAAATAGAAATGTTTTGACAATCAAATTGTGTAAAAAAAGTAAAGTTGGCGACCATAGTCGAGGACGACCAAAAGGCTCTCTTTTCAATAGCTACTACACCAAGGTGTAGGGGAGGGCGCTACTCCTTTCCCAAGATTGCTTCGCTTGATACGTACCATATATTGCTGAGTGTTAAACAAGGAGGTATCAAGTACAATTTTAAAAGTCTTTGGTATGACGTGACCTGGGAGTGAACCCTGGTCTCCTGGACCATTGGCGAACACTCTACCCACTGGACCAATGAGTGTACTCATACTAAAATGAATTGTTTGAAATAGAACTGTTTATTTGTATAAAAACGGATTTATCATTAAATAACCAACGGAGACTGATATGCCATAAAACCCAAACAAACCAGCAATTGTAAATGTCCTATTACACTATATTTGTTTTCAGCATGTTCCAAGACATAATTTATAATTTTATCTCCAAACACAATCTGCAACCAATCTTACCTCTCTTATAAGCTTGTATTTTTCTTCCTGCCATTAGTAAATTAGCCGGTTGTTGTCGACAGTGATCTGAAGGCTCCCTTTTCAATTGCTACGACACCGAGGGGTGGGGGAGATTGCTTCTTTTACCCTTGAAAATTAAGTTATCACGCCGAGTGTTATAGCAAAGAGGCATCAAGTCCCATTTTCTAAGTCTTTGGTATGGCTTATACTCGGATTAAACCCTTGGTCTCCCGGATCATTGGTGAACACTTGAATTATAATAACCAAAATCGCATTTTATTATGGGTGATTTGCACATTTTAGCTTTTATTCGTCAGACATGTTTTGACAATATCGCATTGTTGAAATATTTCCTTTTGTTAATGCTTGGTTGATGGTTTTGACATCGCTTTTTCTAACTGACTGCAATTGTACTGGTGTATAACTTTTCCTCATTGTTACTATTTTCTTCCTTTTAAACTGACAGAAGGTGCCATACATAGGTAGAATAAAGTCTCATAAGTTTTGTCCATAAATTTAACCATTTTGTTAATGACCAAATCTTTTCTTTCCTTCTTTGTTTCTTTTTTTCTTTCCATCTTTTCCACACTTTTCCAAGATGTTCTTTCATTCTTTCGAAAACACGTCCATCTTTCTTTCTTTCTTTCTTTCTTTCTTTCTTTACTTCTTTTGCATACTTATCCGTGTTTCTTTCTTTTTATCTTTCTGTCTGTCTTTAATTTCTACACTTCTCTAAGTTTTTCTTTCTTTCTTTCTTTCTTTCTTTCTTTCTTTCTTTCTTTCTTTCTTTTGCATACTTGCCCGTGTTTCTTTCTATTCATCTTTCTGTCTGTCTTTAATTTCTACACTTCTCTAAGTTTTTCTTTCTTTCTTTCTTTCTTTCTTTCTTTCTTTCTTTCTTTCTTTCCCATAATGCACCAGCCCTTTCCTTCTGTCTTTCTTTAATTTCTACACTTCTCTAAGTTTTTCCTTCTTTCTTTCTTTCTTTCTTTCTTTCTTTCTTTCTTTCTTTCTTTCTTTCTTTCTTTCTTTTGCATACTTGCCCGTCTTTCTTTCTATTTATCTTTCTGTCTGTCTTTAATTTCTACACTTCTCTAACTTTTTCTTTCTTTCTTTCTTTCTTTCTTTCTTTCTTTCTTTCTTTCCCACAATGCACCAGCCCTTTCTTTCTGTCTTTCTTCAATTTCTACACTTCTCTAAGTTTTTCTTTCTTTCTTTCTTTCTTTCTTTCTTTCTTTCTTTCTTTCTTTCTTTCTTTCTTTCTTTCCCACAATGCCCCAGTCCTTTCTTTCTTTTTTTCTTTAACACACACACACACACACACACACACACACACACACACACACACATATATATATATATATATATATATATATATATATATATATGCTTATAAATTTAACGAAAAACTTCAATTCAGTGGTTCCATAATGAATTTATTTCAGCTTTAATGACCTTTATCAGATGTCGTTTAATACATTTCTGCTTAAAATATGATGTAGACACTCCCACCTTATTTCCGGATTGAAGACAAAAAATTGTTCGTAGAAAATATTATATGTTAATCTTTAAGTGTTCTTCTTCTGTATTTTATTTCAAAAGACCTCATTACCTATAATCGAAATTCCTGTTCATTCTTTAAAAATTGGTGAATATTAGGAGGATGTTTCTAGTTAGTTGAGACTCGGGTGGTGTGTTGTTATTTTGTTAAAAATATAAACGACGTAGACAAAAGAATATTTACAATACGGCAATGCAAACAAAAATGAATTTATATATCAACAAGAAAAAAAAGAAACATTACAAAAAACAGTATGAATGTTCGAATATAGTTTGTTTAATGTTCGTGTGTGTGTGTGTGTGACTAGCTTGAATGTTATGGTGAATGAGTATTTGCTTGAAACGAAGGGTAAGAATGTTAGAATTCTTACTAACTCAACTGGAAATTCCGATTCATCCATCGTACAGTACTAATTAATAGTCTAACCCTTAGACTATTTTCGATTATACTTACTTATATGTGTATATATTACACTCTTTATATCTAATCTACAATTCTTTTGGTGTGAAAAAACAAAGATTGTACAATTTCAAAATTCTACAAACTGATATCTGGGGAAAAAATCAGTTAAAAAAACACGTGCTACTTGAAAATAGTCAAAAGGCATGTATGTCTAGTAAAAGTAAAAATACACCGACAGAATTACCTGAATTAAAACGTAATAAAGTGCTCAGTACATGAGGTAGAGTTAATATTATGAAAATAATTCCGACATGGCCAAGAGCGACTCTATGTTTCACCAAACGGCTCTTCAAGATCACCCTGGCTAAGGCGATCCTGAAGAGTCGTTTAGTGAAACCAGGTAAACTCGTTCTTGGCCATGTAGGAATTATTTTCATAATATATATATATATATATATATATATATATATATATATAGTTCGTGGGCCTTCAATAAGTTTCCAGACTTTTTTTTAAGGCATTTAAAATTGTCGTCGACTCTTGAAAATTCAGTATATTATAGCTATACATCATATAAGATGACTGACCAATTTTTATGATTTCAGGTTTAAAAGAACAGCGACGGCAGCAATTGGAATACACCCTACTAAAGCAGGATTGTCACAACTGGTGAATTTCAAAAATGACATCAGGACGTGAGGACATTTTAGAAGAACGATATGCAATAAAATTCTGTTTTAAACTTGGAAAAAATGCCACAGAAATGTATACAATGCTTTAGACTGCTTTTGGAGCATCTTGCATGAATCGAGCATCAGTTTTTGAGTGCCATAAGAGATTCAAGGAAGACAGGGAGTATGATGAGAGGGAAGAGTAATTAAGTCAATACACCAGAGTTGAATGGCCAAAAGGTTAGGGTGAGGGTTACTATGTTGAGTTTTTAAGGGAGTTCAGGAAGAGATTCCTTGGGAAGAGACCAGCACTCTTCAAATCGGGTCAGTGGCATTTCCACCAGGACAATGCACCAGTCCACAACTCCATCCTTATCACAGACTATTTGACAAAGATAGGCATCCATACAGTTCCTCACCGTCTCTATTGTCCAGACCTTCCTCCCTGTGACTTTTGGTTATTCCCCAAGCTCAGAGGCTATCGTTATGAGACAATTGAGGAGATGAAAGAATCTGTGACAAAAGTCATTGACAAGCTCACACAAGAGGACTTCCATCGGGCCTTCCAGTAGTTGTTGGAACGGTACAGCATATGAATTGCTGCCGAAGTAGATGACTTCGAAGGGGACAAGAGTTTCATGTGTGTACTGTCAATAAAAGTGCCCATACGAAAAAAGTCTGGAAACATTTTTAATGATCCATGTATATATAAATTTTTGTTGCAGGTCCAAAGAGAGAATAAAACTATTCTAAAATAGGTCGGTTCAAGATGAGATTTGTATTTTTTAGAATTTATTTATTTATTTTGTTCTTACATACATGTATGTTTTCCGCTTGTTGCTTTCGTCAGAGAACATATATGGCACAAAGCCTTAATGGGTTACTCAATGAGACCTGAACTCACTCAAGTACCAGTTTTCCGGAACTTTTTATTGTGATTTATATATATATATATATATATATATATTTTAGCTGGACTTAGACGAGGGTGACCTTAAAGGTCCTTTTTCAATACCTATTGTAAGAAGCCGCTACTTCTTTCCTTGGATTACGCCACTTACCCGAGATCTTTTTTAGATTTTTTTATAATAATAATAAAAAATATAATAATAATAATAATGATAATAAATATATATATATAATAATAATGATAATGAAAAATATACATAATAATAATTGTACGGGCAAAAACCCTACAAGCGACATTAATTTTTGTTGACTTTACCAAGGCTTTCGATTCCATTCACAGAGGAAAGATGGAACAAATCCTACTAGCGTACAGCATACCTAAAGACACCGTAGCGGCAATAACGATTCTCTATAGAAACACTAAAGTAAAAGTACGATCACCAGATGGAGACACAGAATGCTTCGACATTGTAGCAGGAGTACTACAAGGGGACACGCTGGCTCCATACCTCTTTATCATTTGTCTAGACTACGTACTTAGAACATCGATTGACAAAATCAAAGAGAATGGAATCGAACTAACGAAGAAAAGAAGCAGAAGGTACCCCGCAACTACAATTACCGACGCTGACTACGCCGATGACATAGCGATACTGGCAAATACACCTGACCAAGCCGAAACACTACTGCATAGTTTGGAACGAGCAGCAGCAAACATAGGCCTCTATGTTAATGAACACAAAACAGAATATATGTGCTATAACCAAACGAGGGACATCTCCACTCTAGAAGGAACCCCTCTTAAACTAGTTGACAAATTCACTTACCTAGGAAGCAGCGTCGAATCAACCGAAAAGAACATCGAAACGAGGTTAGCGAAAGCATGGACAGCTATCAATAGGTTATCGATTATTTGGAAATCAGACATAACCGATAAAATGAAACGCAGTTTCTTCCAGGCAGCGGTCACATCGATACTGCTATATGGCTGCACTACATGGTCGCTAACAAAACGGCTGGAGAAGAAGCTAGACGGCAATTACACAAGAATGCTACGTGCAATCTTAAACAAGTCCTGGCGGCAACACCCCACAAGACACCAATGTACGGCCACCTACCCCCTATCACGAAAACAATTCAAGTTAGACGAACCAGACATGCAGGACACTGCTGGAGAAACAGGGACGAACTCATAAGTGATGTACTCTCATGGACCCCCACACATGGCCGTGCAAAAGCAGGACGACCAGCACGAACATACATTCAGCAGCTATGTGAGGATACGGGATGTTGTCCTGAAGACCTACCTAGGGCGATGAACGATAGGGAGGAGTGGCGAGAGAGGGTCAGGGATATCCGTGCTACCAGCGCGATATGATGATGATGATGATGATATATATATATAATAATAATAATAATAATCATAATAATAATAATAAATATATAATAATAATGATAATGATAAATATATATATATAATGATAATAATAATAACACATATATATCATAATAATAATAATAAATATATAATAATAATAATAACAATAATGATAATAATAATAATATTAAATATATATAATGTTAATAATAATAATAATAATAATAATAATAATCAACAAAAGAAAAAGAATCTGCAAAATTGTTGACTTTGCTGTCCCGGCGGACCACAGAATAAATCTGAAGGAAAGTGAAAAGAAGGATAAGTACCTCGACCTTGCTAGAGAATTGAAAAAGCTGTGGAACAGGAAAGTAACGATTGTGCCCATTGTGATTGGTGCGTTAGGCACAGTAACTAAAGGATTATTAAAGGGGCTGGAGGACTTGGAAGTTGGCGGACGGGTAGAGACTATCCAAACGACAGCATTGCTGAGGACGGCCAGAATACTGAGACGAGTCCTGGAGACTTGAGGAGACTTGCTTTCACTCAAACTCCAGTGAAAAACCATCAGCTAATACTGATGTGAAAAACTCTAGAGGAGTAAATAATAATAATAATAATAATAATAATAATAATAATAATAATAAATATATATATAAGAATGACAATAATAATAATTATAGTAAATAATAATAATAATGCTAAATATATAATGATAATAATAATAAAAGTAAACTAATAATAATAAATATATATATATATATATATGTGTGTGTGTGTGTGAGAGAGTTTTTGTAGCTTCATTGTTTTGCTAAATAGTTTGTAACCAAAACATCTGAGACAATATTGGTTGGTTACGTTGTATAATGGCATATAAACCTCGATGGGTTATCAAATGCTTAAGCCATTCTTATGGAATAACAGCATTGATACAATTTACAGTAATAGCGAAACTGGAATTCGAACTCGCTTGCTTTGAGCCCACAGTCCGGCATTTGAGGCAACACTCCACTAAAAGCACCCCCAGAAAATAGTGGAATGCTCATATAACATGAGAAGAAGAAAAGGGTCAATATCCGACGGTGTGCCGAAATGTTCCCGGTCATTCCGCAAAAATAAAGAAGATAATAACCTACAAGATACTGGTGTAATTTTTCATATTTATTCTTAATTTCAGCACATTTGGCACAACTTTTTGCTAGTTTTAAACTCTTACTCTGCGCCAAGTAAATTAAATAAAATAAAAGCAGCCAAATTAAAAATAAATAGTTAAAAAAATCAAACAAAAGAAACCCCGTACGTTTTTCCCGCCTTCAGGCAGGCCATCGCTCTTTTGGCAGCATCTTTTCATTTAAACAGGTTTGATTAAATAAAATAAAATCCTTGTTGTTTTATAATTTAAAATTTTTTTTTCTTTGAAGAGTACTTGCGATTTTTGTGTTTTTTTTTATGCTACAATCTTGAAATTTGTTGGTAATTTCTCCAAAGGAGCTATTCGTGTTTTACCGAGTACATTTGGTTCTTGTCAGAACCATTATCAAGGCAAATTATATGCTATTTTAAAATTAAACTTGTTTAGTATTTAAACTAAATTATTATTTCATTTTAGTTTTTATTACTAAAGTGATGCCAGTTTTTTTGGGTTTTTTTATTTATCACCATAGTGATTCTAATCGGAAATCGCAGTTTATTTTTAAATATTTCTAATTTTAATTTGAAAATAGCATCTAAATTACATTGAAAATGGTTCTGACTAGAACCGAAAGTACTTGGAGAAATTATCAAGAAATTTTAAGATTGTAAGATAAAAAAAAAAGCATTAGGACTCTTAAAAGAAAAAGAATACCCCAAAACGGGGATACGATTTTATTTAATCAAACCTGTTTGAATAAAAATATGATGCCTAAATACACATTTTTCATATATATATATATATATATATATATATATATATATATATATAGGATTTGTTAGTGAATAGTTTGTTGGTGACTTTATTTTTAAATAAGATTTTTAGAGCTCACTTTTGCCCATTTTAAAATGATCTCAATATATATATATATATATATATATATATATATGAAGGTAGCAGAAAAAACAACCCAAATAAGTGAATATATTATGATGTAAAGTCGACGTTAACGTTTCGGTTTCAGTAACCATCATCAGGACTTGGATATCAAAATAGTTCACATATCGATGGATGCTTGCTGAATGTGAACTATTTTGATATCCAAGTCCTGATGATGGTTACTGAAACCGAAACGTTAACGTCGACTTTACATCATAATATATTCACCTATTTAGATTATGTTTTTTTCTGCTACCTTCATACTGGCGGATTTTGTCTATAACGTAAAGTGGGACGGGTTTCGACCCCGGTTTGAAGCGTCCTATGTGTCTAGCCACACTGAAGAGTTCTGATAGAACGAAACAGTCTGTTTGTGGATGACAATATATCTATATCTATCTCTCTCTCTCTCTATATATATATATATATATATAAACAGGGTTCGGTATCTAAAAAACTATTCTGCTATCCCGTATAACACTATCTAACTAAACTGAGGTGCGTTTGTACACATGGTTACACAGTCACACACACACACACATACATATATATATATATATATATATATATAATGTTTGTTGGTCCAACGAGAGAATTTGGTATTTTTGATTATTATTTTTTATAATTTGCTCAACACACGTGTCAGACTTAATTGTCATCTACTTGAGCCACCTGAAGATGACTATAAAGTCTGAAACACGTTTCACGTGTAGAACAACGTTATAAAAGATAAAACCGAAAATAACAAACCCACGTGACTTATTTGTTTTATAATATATGATATCTATACGTACGTATATGAGGGCATATATGATCTTAGTGTTATATGTATCCATATAAGAATAGGAATGTCCGTTGGTGCGTGTTGGTAGTAATAATAAAATAATGGGTGCAGATTAAAGTTTCAAGATTCGTTTTCCTTTCCTGTGTTGGACATATTTTGGCGCTAACCAGTAAGATGTCTATCGGAGTCGAGGGTGACCCGAAGTCTCCCTTTTCAATAGCTACTACACCGAGGGTGCTACTTCTTTCCTTGGATTGGTCAACTTTACCCTTGATCCGTATCTTATAATGCCGAGTGTTAAGCAAGGCAGCATCAAGTACCATTTTTTGAGACTTTCGTATGACTTGACCTGGGAGTGAACTCCGGTCTCCCAGGCCATAAGCAAACACTCTGCCAATTTGACCAATATAGATGTAAGAAATTATCAGATAAGTACAGCGTTAGTGGTCTGAGTGCGTAGCAGAGGTGAGGTGTGATTTCTCCATAAATGATTGTAGGAAGTGAACCCAATATAGATCGGAAACAGTGGCCGGCGAGATTAAAGACGGACATCAGGTCAGCAAGTGAGATTTAAAGCTCAATACAGAGTTAGTGGGCGAATAGAACCAAATAATCAGTTGATATAGCAGTTGCTTCGAGAGAGCCAGACAAAAAAACGAGTCGCCAGAAGTAGGAGTACCCACCCCCTCACCGACTTCAACAGAGTAGATTTTGGAATAGAATAAGTCGTCCATATCACCAGCAACCGATTCTCACCATCGGTTGTGAAATGGCACAAAAGCCCCTGCTTTTTTAGGAAAGATGCTTTAAAATTTTCTTTGTTCCTTTTTTATTAAATTTCCTTGTAAGGTTGTCCTAGCTGTGTGCGGCTTGTTTTGAAACTTTGCACTTTATCAATTTAGGGGTCCCGGATATTAAGCGGGTGATCGATTGTTCAAAGGAGGTGCGTGGGTGAATTTATTTTCTTTATTCGTTCTGTTTAAATGTTTATCGTGAAAAATACGTATTCGACCATTAATTCAACCTCAAGTTTTCGAAAAAAAAACACACACACCCACTCACACACAAAACTAGGCACTAAATTTTGCATATTTAAAATAATTATTATCGACTGAGTTGGCTATTTTCTATTCCCATAACAATAATCTTCTAAAGAACCACGGGTTTAAATCTTATACCGGTTATAACATAAGTGCCGACTCTTTTAAGTTTCCGTTCGAATCTTATCATTATTTTATTTTTCCTTCACCAGAAACCCTGGAGACCAGGGTTCAGTCCCATATCGAATCATATCAAAGACTCACAAATGGTACTTGAGACCTCCTTACTTAACATTCAACATTATAAGATAAGGATCAAAATTAAGTGGAGTAATCCAGGGTAAGGAGTGGTGCCTTCTCCTTCACCTCGGCGCAGTAGCTATTAAAAAGAAGGCCTTCGGGTCGCCCTTGACTTTGGTCGGCCAACTTATATTTCTTGATACGAGCCACTTTTGTAGAGCATCAATATACTGAGCATCAATATACTTCCAGATAAACAAGTCTATTCGATGAAGCTAAACTTAAATTTCAATCATGAAAAGCCTAAATGGATTTACACACGTCCGAACATGAAGCATCAATTTATATAATTACATAGTGGGTGTCTTAAGAATTTTCAGGTCAGGTAAACGATATCAATGTTTCAATCCACGCTTATCATTATCAATAATGGAAAACTGAGTGTGACAAAAATGAAGGCTGAATGGTGAGCGATTTTCCTAATGGTATACAACTTGTATTTCTTTGTGGTGAGAAGTATATATATATGTATATATTTGGAAGTCAAAAAGGAAATTAAATCCGAGAATATGAACATAGAAAAACAAAATAATATTTAGTCCTGTTATTTCAATGGACCCCTTCACATGGCCGAGCAAAAGCAGGTCGACCAGCTCGAACATACATATAGTAGCACTGTGAGGATACGGGGTGTACCCCTAAGGACCTGTTGAAAGCGATGAACAATAGGGGGAGGAGGCGAGAAAGGGTCAGGGATATCTGTGCTGGTGGCATGACAAGATGATGATGATGATGTTGATTTCAAGAAACATCCATCGCTACTTAAATAACACTTTTTATGTATTTAAAAACATGAACAAGGTTATTAAAAACGAAACGTTTACCATTGAATTTCTTATAAAATTCCTCGTATTTGGATTACTTTGTTTTTTCTACTTTATTCATATATATGTATATGTCAACATATATATATATATATATATATACATATATGTATATATATATATACACAAAAATATATATACGCACACACATATATATATATATATATGTATGTATGTATGTTTTTGTGTATATATATATTCATATAAACACACACGTATATATAAACATATATATGTATATATATATATGCCCACACATACATGTGTATATATATATGTATATGTATGTGTGTATTTATATATATATTTATATATACACACATGTTTATATATTTTTATATACATACATATATATGCGCACACATATAAGTGTATATATATATGTATATATGTGTCCCTATATATGTATATATATATATAAACACATATATGTTTATATATATACACACACACACACACACACACACACACATATATATATATGCGCACCTATATATATATATATATATGTATGTATGTATGTATGTATGTATGTGTGTGTGTGTGTGTGTGTTTGTGCGTGTGTTGATCTAAGTTAGGCAATCTAGATTGGCATGGCCAAAAAGAAATGAAGTGAGCGAAAGGAAGATCTCATTGGAGGCAGAAGGAAAAAAAATGTCAGCCAAGCAGAAAGTCGTTTGATTTGAATAGAACATTTTAAGAATGTACTCGGAAACACTTCTAAAACTACTTACATAAACATCGAAAAAATAATTTATATGTGATCCCTAAATAGGAGTCTAATCGGTCCTTCCACACCCGATAAGAGTGGACCTGGGAGTAATAGCAATGAAGTAGTACTCTCAATGCCCCAAAACGCCAGTACTGGATCCTCACGATTAGGCTTTCGTGAGAGGACCACATATTTACCCAATTCTTCCGCACGAACAGAATGTGACATGAGGTCAATTTTTAAAAGGATTTAAGAGGTTTGAATTTAGAGGTTTCCTTCTTTTAACCCAATTGAAATACCAAGGTTAAAGAGCATAGTCTGCCCTACTATTTACCTATATTTACACATAGTGGTTTTATGCATGTTTTTCCCAAGAAATACAAATAGCCATGTCACGCATTCGAACCCTGGTCACCGTATCCAATTGTTGTATAGCCGTAATACAAATAATAAGCGGAAATATAATCAAACATAATTTACAAACTTCAATGAACGAATGAACTGACTTCTTTATAAAAATATATCTCACACTTTATTCTCGAAAGGGTTGATGTTTATGTGGTGTGCGAGAGATAAGTGGAGAGACATATACTCAGAGAGAGGACTTCTTCTTTCAATATCTTCTTCCAGGAGTCAGAGGGTGCCAACACTTTTATGAGTTCAAATCGTGGACGAGACTGATTGCATTTCACATAGCACTAATACCCTTGGGAAAGGTATGAATCCAATTATTCTCCCTCCAGCTATGAATAAATAGTACGGCATACTAGGTTCTTCAGCCCTTGTGAGGCAACTAGTCTAGAAGGAAAACTCTGAATTCAAACCTTTTAAACTCCGCTTAAAAATTGACCTTGTGTCATATCCTGCCGGAGCGGAGGGGTTGGTAAATATGGCCAACGCTTTCACCCCCTTGCAAGCTCGTCAGAGACGCCTCTGGTCGGCTGCGTGCCCCACGCTCGACTGACCGCGTGGTTCTCATCACGTGATCCCCTTCCGGTTACACACCTGTTCGATCTGAGTGCCCTGACGCGCTATCATCTTCCTGTTGACTAATTAAAATGTGACAGCTTACCAAAGCACACTGGGTCACTAGGAACGAACCGAAAATCCGTGCCATATGTTATATAACACAATTACAACGGCAGTAACCAATACACGACGGGTACCTCCAGTTGTAATATAATGGCCGAGGGATCTCGTTTTATATATCTTGCCTTTGGGTTTAGTTAGACTGACAAACTTTCGGTTCAGTGCATGGGTTAATTAGGTGCAAATATGAGCACAGGTGTTCACGTGCGAGGAGCGGACGGGTCATTCAGAGATGTCACGATAAAAATCCCAGATAGAGGTTGAGAGACGTCACGCACCGGAAGCCTGGACTGAGATTTGAGAAAAGTCAGTGAGTTGAGATTGAGACCTGAGCGAGCCCAGACGAATTTGTGCGCTTCGGGCGCCGCGCGTGTTAGGGGCAGATGGAAACGTCGTCATAGAAAGATTGTGCTTCTCTCTTCCTTTTGTCGAAAAACCTTTTAACTCAAAGGTAATAAAAAGTTTCCTACCTGAACTAAGAAGTCGTAAGTGTTTTTGTGTTTCGGGATTCCTATGTTATATATGAACATTATATGTACGTTCCACATATTCATGTATGGGTATGTTACACAGTAAACCTTTGAAAAGTTTTCATTTACGTGAATTAAATGTGATGTGTGCAGTTGGTAACTTCTTATCTTTGTGAGCTTGGAATAACTGCTTACTCCGGAAAATGTGTTTCTGTTTTAATGGAAAATATCATCCGTTATTGTATCTCTCATTGGTAAATTTGTTGTATATTGACCTTTGACCCTGTCAAATATGCCATTCCAAAGTGATGCACCGGAAGGAAGTGACACATCCCAATGGCCAGTAATCGAAAGAAATCGCGTAGGCGGATTTGGCTGACGAAAACGGGCAAGGTAAAAGCCCATGATACACTCATAGACTGATGCACCGGAAGAGAAGAACCTGTGAACTGCATGACAGCTATTTCCGCTTGATGACGATCAAACATGCCATTCCAAAGATTGAGTGGGCGATTGAGTGGGCGATTGAACTATTATATAACTCGGTGAGACGGGAAGTCAGTGAGTTGGAGATCAGACGAGTTGGAGACAAGATATGTTAGGGAAAGCCACCACCCAGCAGAAGGCGCCCTCGGGACCCCCTATTGAGTTTTGGAGACCAGTTTGTGGGAAGATGCTGGAAGGAGAACATGTCCCAGAGAGGCTGGGCCCCCAGGCCCTCTGTTGAGCAGCGTAGGAGAACGAGAACGACAAACGGCGATGTCCGGAGGGGCTGGGGAGATCAATATGTTGCAGTCTTTGTTCGGTCTCCAACTCCCTCTCACACGCAAACCTTGCAATAAAGTGAGACGTATATTTATTAAAGAAGTCTTCGCTCGTCTTTATTCATTGCGTCGGTATGTATTCAGCATATATATGTAGATATGTATAGTTGTATTATATGAGTATACAACAAATTCAATTGGTAGAAGAAAGCTGCAACTATTTAATCGCCCTGTTTCTGACATTCATCAAGATCAATCTCCCGAAGATAACAACCACACTCTTATTCAAAATCGAACTGGTACATGACGACATCTTAGTCAATAAACTTCGATCATACAAAACAAATTACTAATGAGACACAGGCTTCTAGAAGATGTTGATAAAAATGTGAATTGGATGTATAGTATCCCTTGCCATTATTCCCTGGTCCACTCTGACCTTGCCCAGTCATCTGGGTTTGTAGAATACACGGCCTGTACCTCTGCAGAGGGGTAAGACCCCCCAACGAGTGTCCTGATATGACACCAAACAATCAGATGGTGTCGTTCCAGTGAAGTTGGATGTTTGGGGAATTCAGAGTACCCCTTCAATGCCATTGCTCTCAGGTCAACTCTGGCCCGGAATGGTAGCATCTGAGAAGGCCCAATCTATGGGTTAAATAGAACTAAGTACATACTTATTCTAAACTGAATTGTTTGAATTAGAACTATTTGACTTAACTGAATAGCTTGAATAGAAATGTTTTTGACAAATTGTACTTATTTAAAAAGCGTGCTTATGCTAAAGTGAATTGTTTGAAATCGAATTGTTTTTGACATTTAAACTGTATTTACACTAAACTGAATTGTTTAATATAGAACTGTTTTGACATTGAACTGTAGGTAAACAAAATCTGCACTTATACTAGACTGAATAAGTTGAATTAGAACTGTTTTGACTGTTAAACTGTGTACTCACGCTAAACCTTATTTGAAATAGAGCTGACCTTTTAGCATAAAAATGGATTTGGAGTTAAATAACCTACAAAGGTTGATATGCCATAAAACCCAACCAACCAACCATCTACTCTGACCCGGGCTGGGAGAACCTTTTAGGGAGTCCTATGTAATTAAAATAAAAGTTGCTCAATCATTTACGAAGGATTGTTATTATCATTGCTTTTTTATAAGAATAATCCTGTGTGAGAAATTGTCTTTTGCCTCAGGACTCCGCATATCAGACCGCATTACTTACCAGATTGCAACCCGCTTAATTGAAGAGTGAAGGATCAACAAAACTTCGTGCAATACGAAAGATAAACTGAAGGCAAGGATAATGGCAGCATTTAACAAATTTAAACCAGGAGTCCGTCTGAAAGTCTTGCTGGAGATTCTGAAGGCGACTGAAGCATGTGGTTGAAGCCAATGCCAATTTCTTGGAAGAAATTTAATCTGTCGTATTTAGAGATATTTTCATGTAATTTCGGAGAACATATATCAGATAAATTTCGATACGAGGATCATTAAATAAGTTTCCAGACTTTTTTCGTATGGGCACTTTTATTGATAGTACTCACATGAAACTTTTGTCCCCTTCGAAGTAATTTCATCCGGCTGCAATGCACTTGTTGTACGATTCCAACAACTTCTGGAAGGCCCTATGGATGTCCTCTTGTGTGAGCGTGTCAATGACCTTCGTCACAGCCCCTGTCATCTCCTCAATTGTCTCATAACGACAGCCTCTGAGATTAGGGAATAAGCAAAAGTAACAGGGAGCAAGGTCTGGACTATAGGGAGGCTAAGGAACAGTCTTGATGCATATCTTGGTCAAAAAGTCTGTGATAAGTATGGAGTTCTGGACTGGTGCATTGTCCTGATGGAAATGCCACTGACCCGATTTGAAAAGTGCTGGCCTCTTCCCAAGGTATCTCTTCCTGAACACTCTTAAAACCTCTACATTGTAACCCTAACCCTAACTCGTTGGCCAATCAACTGTGGTCTATTGACTTCCTTACTCCTCCCACACCTCTCATCATCCCTTACAGACCCCTTGCCTTCCTTGAATCTCTTATGCCACTCAAAAACTGATGGTCGATTCATGCATGATGATCCAAAAGCAGTCTGAAGCATTCTATACGGTTTTGTGGCATTTTTTCCAAGTTTAAAACAGTTTTATTGCATATCGTTCTTCTAAAGTGTCCTCACGTCCAGATTGCATTTTTGAAATACAACAGCTGTGACAATCAGGCTTTAGTAGGGTGTATTCCAATTTCTGCTGTAGCTGTTCATTTAAACCTGAAATCATAAAAAATTGGTCAGTCATCTCATAAGATGTATAGCAATAACATACTGAATTTTCAAGAGTCTACGACAATTTAAATGCCTATACAAAAAAAAGTCTGGAAACTTATTGAAGGCACTACGTATATGGGTTGATTTCATTTTTGCGTATTTTATACAATTTACTCATCGCACTATGTCAGTGTAAATGAATTGGTATAAGAATAGAAGGAAATAGTTTCTTGAAACTGATGAAGGAGAAGGACCACAACTCTTGGATATAAAAATATAAATCTCCTTATTCTTTCTTGGAGTCAAAGCATCTGTGGTGTGTTATAGACAAACAGACACTAAGACAGACTGCTATATTGACCCATAACTTCTTCTCGTGACCATACCACATTGTGTTATCTTCTAGACCCCAATTTTCGTTTCTCCTGCTTCTCGGCCGGAGTGCTCTACCAGAGGCTCTGGGAGCCATCGCCCTCATTGACTGCAAGCTGGCACTCACCCACACCAACTGACCCCAAATGCCACGAGCATCTGCATATATCATTTCATAACGCCTACGACTTTCGATAACGCTAATTTACACAGGTGCGTCTCTGATTGACGACTTAGTCAATGGTCAATATGCAAAAAAATATATAACTATTAGGAGAAGATAAAAGTACATGAAACTTATTTGAATTTACTTGTATTGTATATTTTGGTTTGGTTTGTTTGGTTTTATGGCATATCAATCTTTGTAGGTTATTTAACGCCAAATTCATTTTTATGTAAATAATCAGTTCTATTTCAAACAATTCAGTTTAGCATGAGTAAACAGTTTAATTGTCAAAGAACATTTCTATTTCAATCTATTCAAGCAGTTATATATAACAATTCTGTTTATTGTAAGTACAGTTTCAATGTCAAAAACAGTTCCATTTCAAACAATTCAGTTAAGCATAAGGACACAGTTTAAATTTAATACAGTTTAATTGTGAAAAACAATTCTATTTCAAGCTACTCAGTTATATCAAACAATTCAGCTTTGCACAAATATGCCGCTAGCACCACCCAACTCACAAACAGGGTCTCACCAGGCGCCACCACGCCGGGCCAGAGTGGACCCGGGAGCAACAGCCACGAATGGGCACACCGCACTCCCCAAAGCTCCAGCACCGCTGGAACCCCACCACCAGACTGTTCAGCGCCACACCCAGGACACTCGTTGAGGGGCCCTACCCCTCCGCAGAGAAGCAGTCGGCGCATTCCACATTAGCCGACTGGGCAACTGTATTGAATTGGAATACTTGATATCATATTACGGTATGTAAATTATTTGTATTTGACTGGAATAATTGGTGTTTCATGACTACAAATTGTTTGTTGTAGGAATAGAGAAGTTCCTGTGACATTGTGGCAAAGGTGCTGGACTGGATCACGGTAATAAGTTTAAACTCCCATCGCACAATAAAGTTCTCTTTCCGATTGATATCTTTTACAAAGGCATGAGCCCTCAATTTCCCAATCTATGGGTTTAATAGGACTCCCTACTGTTCTTCTAACTAGAATGCTTTGGCATTAAATAACCCATGAAGATTTATATGTCATTAAAAGAAAAGAAGAGAAAGAGTAACTTGATTGAATAGTAAGATTATTTTTAGTTTTTTAAAGCATATTTTACAGTTCAATAATCCAGGATTAATAGATAAATAAAGTCATTGAAAGAAACTATTATATTAGCTAAACGAATTCCAAATTTCTGTGGGGGATTCCCTGTGGTGTAGTCGCTAACGTGCGGGAACTATGATATCGTTGTAAGCAAGTTCGAACTCCAGTCGCACAATTACGTTCACTTTCTTTAAGAAAGGTTGGTACTCTATAATCCCCAATAACCATGGGTTAAATTGTACCACTCTTAGTTTTACCAAGGATGACTTTGGCATTCAGTAACCCCTTGATGTTTAAATGCCATTAAAACAAAGATATAGTGCGTGTATATGTGTGTGAGAGAAGATAGATAGATTGATGCATATATTTATGTAATCATATGAAGAGACTGATAGATAGAAAGAAAGAAAGAAAGAGATAGAGTTATATATGACAATAGTTGTAATATTACGACCCCAAATAGATATTTCTACTCCCACGGTTTTTAATACACGTTTGTTAGTACCTAAGCAACCAATAGCCGTTTATTAAGCTACAACACCATGTAGACATTTGTACAACAACAGTTCTAACGGGTCTAAACTAATGGTAAACCAAAATGCCAATTAACGCTTAAACAATAACACCGCGATATCAATTTACATTTTGTATTATCCTATAATAAAATTAACGAGAGTAGTCGAGGGTGACTCGGGGGCGCCCTGTTCAACAGCTACAACACCGAGGTGTAGGGGAGGGTCAACTCGTTTCCCTAGATTGCTCCACTTTACCCTTGATCAATACCTTATAATGCTGAGTGTTAAACAAGGAAGTATCAAGTACCATTTTTGAGTCTTTGGTATGCCTCGACCTGGAATTGAACCCTGGTCTCGCAGACCATTGGCGAACACTACACATTACGCCAATGGGCTGGCTTATACTATAATAGTCTCAAATATTGCATCCTTGTACCAAACTAAGCTAAGTAAATATCAATCAAACTATTCTATTTTAACAGTGTGTTTTTTTCTCACAAATTATAATCTTGTCAGTCTGTCTGTCTCATCAATTTCTCAGCAATTGCTGTTAAAGTAGAAACACGTTTATTTAGACAATGGGTAAGGCATAAAATATGTAAATTTGGCGACATTAGTCGAGGGTGACCCAAATGCTCCCTTTTCAATAGCTACTACACCACGGTGTAGGAGAGAGCGTGACTCCATTCTCTGAATTGCTCCACTTTGCTCTTGATCCTTACCTAATAATCCTGAGTGTTAAGCAAGGCGGGATCAAGTACTATTCTTTGAGACTTTCGTATGACTCGACCTGAGATTGAACTCCAGTGTCCCAGACCATTGGCGAACACTCTACGCATTAGGCCAATGGCCTGGTTCGGCATAAAATACTTGAGTCTAAATACTCTTAATGCACCCTTTACCTGCAGTCTATCCATCTATCTATCTATCTATCTCTGTATATTTATATCTATCCGTTTGTCAATTTATTTGCTATATTTAGTGAGATTTTTTCATCAGGATATCAATCAGTCCACAATACATTTCGATTTTCCTCTAAATAAATACAAAATTGATTTACATCGATGTCTTCCAATATTCCATTCGATATCTTTACGCCAATCCCCTCCTCCCAACACGCCCGCCAAAAAAATCAAAGAGCACATTCCAGTTTTCATCTGCAGAAACCACTTCTTTCTCCTCCACTAAACGCTATTGACACAAAATCTGTTCCCATTTCGTTCAGGAAAAACGATTTTACCGAGAAATGGCCATCGAACGAATTCGTGATTGCCAAGCAAGTACCTCTTCATAGAATCAGGTAGGTGGTATGAATACTTGATAAAAAAAAAGGATCGTGCTACGTGATCACACACACACACACACACACACACATGAAAATAGACGCTCACGTGGAAATAAAAACTTATATACATTCATGGGAGATTAACAACGCGATAGAACTATGAGAAAAGATGGCAAGAAGAGGATAGATCTGACGGAAACATTAGTCACTATAATCCACCAACATCTGTGGAGGTGCCAGTGGTGTAATTGTTATCGTCGTAGGAAATGAACACGGCGACACGAGTTCAAATCCTGGACGAGACTGATTGCATTTCACATAGCACTAATACCCTTGGGAAAGTTATGAGTCCAATTATTCTCCCTCCACCTATGGGTAAATAGTAGGACAGACTAGGTTCTTCAGCCTTGGTTAGGCAACTAGTCTAGGAGAAGGAAAACTCTGAATTTAAACCTGATAAATTCCGCTTAAAAATTGACCTTGTGTCATATCCTGCCCGAGCGGAGAAGTTGGGTAAATAGGATAATCCACCGACATACAGATGTCTTACTACCTTAATATTTTACGCCGTTAGCACATTGTTCATGCCTTAAATTTGAGTTATAATGTTGCTGGTAAATACGGCTATCATCTGTCAAGATGTGCCAGTCATTATATATCATGTCATATTAAGAACAATCAATACTACGTACGCCTCCTTGGCCCAGTCGGCGGAAGGTGTAGAGTACAACCATTGCTTCTCCACAGAGGTGTGAGACACCCACATCACAACGAGTGTCCTGATATGACACTAAACAATCTGATGGTGACGTTTCAGTAATCCTGGAGCTTTTGTGAATGCGGTACCCCAGTATTACCATTGCTCCCAGGTCCATTCTGACCTGGAATGGTAGCACCTGATAGGGTCCTATCTATGGGTCAAATATAACTAAACTGTGTACATACTAAACTGAATGGTTTGAAATAGAACTGTTTGATGTATAAACATGGATTTGGCATTAAATAAACTACAATGGTAGATATGACATGAAAGGAAACCAAGTCAGTCCGACAAAGATGCATACACTTCCAGAAAAAATATTATTCACTAGCTTGCTAAATAAAAGTTTAAAATGCCAAGAATCTATAGAATTCGACAAGTTGTTCAAATCAGCACTCAGCTATGATGCAAGCTGAGTTGTAATTTGAAACTGAATCTCAGAAGAAAAAAAGCTATTTATTGTGCACTGGAGCATTTCATTGTGCACACGTGGGCAAGTTCATTACTTGGGCTGTGATTGACTGCTGGTCTGTCAGTGGAGGCATTTCTGCATATATACCTGCTGGTATTTTCGTATTATTTCAGCGACTGTATTACGTTACAGTCTTCTTTATTTCTGTCTGTCAGCTTGACTCTAGCTAGAACCCTTAAAGCGGTAAGTATTAATGTCATTATTTCACAGAATCTAATTGTAGTCACAAAAAATGTAATTTATTTACAGGAAGACATACGTTGCTAAAAATAATACATTTGAAAGTCATAATGGTCATTTTACAATAGAGTAAAGAACTATAAACAAAAAATCAAATCTATGGCTTGCAACAAATTAATATGTATGGAACAAAATTTCCACTCAAAAGTTGACGATTATAACAGAAATGCAAAGGCCAACACCATCATAGAAAAACAGGAAAAACGCCTCCGACAATATCCCAGAGGTGACAGAAGCGCAAAATAATGGATAAAACAGCTTTAAATTCTAACATTAAATGATTTTATAATCAAGCTGAATGGTTCCCAGGCCGCTGCTTTGAAATAGGATGGATTGATGAGGGGTAATATTTAAACAACTGAATAAGCAAATGCGTTGCCAAGCAGTCACAGAAAATTTGAAACACACACTGCCCTTGCTTATCCTACATTTTCCAAATGAAGGGCTCTATTCCATGTATCTACGATAACAGAGATCATATGAGTTGTAGGGTATTCGATAGCTAAAATAATTTTCATTTAAAGAATTGGATATACAACGTTACTAGCTTCCATCTTTTATGGTAGACCAACTCCTTAAAAAACAATGTTCTAGAAACACTCTGAAAAAAAAAATTACTTCAGAAGACCTTTTCTTTGAACGATTTCCAAAAGTTGTAACTAGCTGAAAACAATAAAAGAATAAATAAATAACCAAAAAATATTAGAATTTACCTCTTGACTTTTTTCATTATTATCATTATTATTTACTCATTAGAGTTTCTCACATCAGTATAGCTGATGGTTTTTCACTGGCGTCTGAGTGACAGCAAATCTCCTCAAGTCTCCAGGACTCTTCTCAGTATTCTGGCCGTTCTCAATAATGTAGTAGCTTGGATGGTCAGCACTCGTCTGCCAACTTCCAAGTCATCCAGTCCCTTTAGTAATCCATTAGTTACTGTTCCAAACGCACCAATTACAATTGGTTTAATTGTCACCTGCATGTTCCATAGTTTTTTCAATTCCCTAGCAAAGTCGAGGTACTTATCCTTCTTTTCACATTCTTTCAGTTTAATTCTGTGGTCAGCCGGGACAGCAAATTCGACAATTTTGCAAGTTGTCTTTTTTGTTGTTGATTATTATTAAGTCTTCTGGCCGAAATTAGGTGATCAATGTGTATGTCAAAGTCCCATAGGAGTTTATTTCTGTTATTTTCTAAGACAGGTGCTGGGTTGTGCATATACCATTTGTTTATATGGTCAAATTTAAATTTCTTGCACATCTCCCCGTATCTCACCTTGCCGACCCAATCATGTCTAGTCTTATTTTCCTTCTGCGCTAATTTGCTGCATTCGCTTATTATGTGATTGATGGTTTAATCTCTGTCACTGTATAGCCTACATTTGCTATTTTGCTGCGTCTTATCTATTCTCTCTTTGATTTGAATGGTTCTTGTGGCGTTGTTTTGTGCTGCTATTAGGAGAGATTCTGTTTCTCTCATAAATTTTTCTTTTATTTTGCCATGTCCAGGTTTTGTCGTGTGAGATGCTTTATTATCATTATAATTATTATTATTATTATTATTATTATTATTATTATTATTATTATTATTCACTCCTCTAGAGGTTTTCACATCAGTATTAGCTGATGGTTTTTCACTGGAGTTTGAGTGACAGCAAGTCTCCTCAAGTCTCCAGTACTCTTCTCAGTATTCTGGCCGTCCTCAACAATGCTGTCGTTTGGTTAGTCTCCGCCCGTCCGCTAACTTCCAAGTCCTCCAGGCCCTTGAATAATCCTTTAGTTACTGTGCCTAACGCACCAATCACAATTGGCACAGTCGTTACTTTCATGTTCCACAGTTTTTTCAATTCTCTAGTAAGGTCGAGGTACTTATCCTTCTTTTCACTTTCCTTCAGATTTATTCTATGGTCCGCCGGGACAGCAAAGTCAACAATTTTGCAGATTCTCTTTCTTTTGTTGATTATTATTAAATCTGGTCTTTTGGCCGGGATTAGGTGATCCGTTTGTATGTTAAAGTGCCATAGGAGTTTATGCGAGTCATTTTCTAGGACGGGCGCCGGGTTGTGCATATACGATTTGTTTGTATGGTCGAATTGAAATTTCCTGCACATTTCCAAGTGGATTACCTGGCCGACCCAGTCGTGTCTCGCCTTGTACTCCTTCTGAGCTAATTTGCTGCATTCACTTATAATGTCATTGATCGTTTCGTCTCTGTCACCGCATAGCCTACATTTACTGTTTCGTTGCGTCTTATCTATTCTCGCTTTGATATGATTCGTTCTTATGGCGTTGTCCTGCGCTGCTATTTGGAGGGATTCCGTTTCTCTCACAAGGTTTCCTTTTCTTAGCCAGGTCCAGGTTTTCGGTGCGAGATGTTTATTAGACGCTTAAAGCGGTCATAGAGTTGTTTTCCTTCCCATTTATGTTTCCTAGTTGTTGTCATTCTTTCGTTTATCGTGTTGTCCGTATCGACTCTGATGGTTGTAATTAGTCCTCGTTCGTGTTTTTCAATGTAGTCTTCGAGCCGTTGTATGGATGCGTCAACGGTGTCTTAGATGCTGGCAAGTCCTCTTCCTCCCTCTTTTCTAGATACATATAGTCAGTCAACGTATTCTCTGGGGTGTAGTGCCTTATGCATGGTCATTAGTTTTCTTGTCCTTTGGTCCATTTGTTTAAGTTCCTCTCTGGTCCACTTGAGAAAGGGTCCCGAGTATCTGACTAGTGGCACAGCCCAAGTATTTATTCCTTTGATGAGGTTTCTGCTGGAGAGTTTTGTCTCGAGTAGTTTTCGCGTTCTCCTGAGATATTCTTTTCGGGGTTGGGTCGGGTTGGATTGGGTTTTATGGCATATCAACCATTGTAGGTTATTTAATGCCAAATCCATTTTTATGTAAATAAGCTGTTCTATTTAAAACAATTCAGTTTAGCAGAAGTACACAGTTTAATTGTCAATAACATTTCCATTTCAAACTATTCAAGCAGTTATATGTAACAATTCAGTTAAGTGTGAATACAGTTTTAATGTCGAAAAACAGTTCCATTTCAAATAATTCAGTTAAGCATAAGCACGCAGTTTAAATGTAAGTACAGTTTAATTGTCAAAATCATTTCTATTTCAAGCTATTCAGTTTACTCAAACAATTCGGTTTCGCATAAGTATGCTGTTTGTTCTATTTAACCCATAGATAGGGCCCTATCAGGTGCTACCACTCCGAGCCAGAGTGGACCTGGGAGCGATGGCAATGAAGGGGTACTCCACATTCCCCAAAGCTCCAGCACTGCTGGAACCTCACCATCAGATTGTTTACTGTCATAATCAGGACACTCGTTAGGGGGAGTCTTACCCCTCTGCAGAGAAGCAGTCGGTGTATTCTACAGCCCCAGCTGACTGGGCAACATTCTTTTCGGATCATGTCTTTCATTTGTACTTGTTTGATGATGTCAGCCTCCAAGATGCCCAAGTATTTGTAGGTTTCATTTTCTTCCAGCGTCCTAATTCTGTCGTGATTTGGTAGTTCCATTCCGTCACTCATATGTCGTTTTCCACTTTTCATGACGAGCATGGCACATTTTTCTATGCCAAATTTTATTCCTATGTCCTGACTGTATATTCTAACTGCGTGTATGAGAGTTTCCAGTTCTCTTTCGTTTTTTGCAAATAATTTAATGTCATCCATGTGGTTGATCTTCTCTTGCGATCTGCTGAGTTTTTATCCGGCAGTGCATATTCTGAGTGTGTGGTTCAGTGGCATCATAGCCATTATGAATAGTAAGGCCGATAGTGCATCTCCTTGGAAGATGCCTCTTTGGATCTTTGTTTTAGCTATGCTTCTTCCTCCTGCTGTCAGTTCCACTCTCCAGGTCTTCATGGTCTGTTCGATGAAGTTTATGACTTCATGTGATATTTTGTACATTTTGAGAAAGTGTAATATCCTGCTTTGTGGGAGCATATGATATGCCTTCTTGTAGTCAAACCAGGCCATAACTAGATTTTTCCGTCTCGTCTTGTTCTCATTTAGGATGTGTCGATCTATGAAGAGTAATTCTGCTGTGCCTCTGGATCCTTTGCGGCATCCTTTCTGTTCGTCCGGGAACAATCCGCGGCTTGTTAACGAATAGTAGATTTTTTCCTTTATATGTGCTGTTAGTATTTTCCACATCATTGGTAGGCAGGTTATAGGTCTGTAATTGTTTGGGGCAGTTCCTTTACTAGGGTCCTTTTGGATTAATTTAGTCTTTCCTTTGGTCATCCATTCAGGTACGTGCGCGTCTTGTAAGCATCTGTTCATCTCTAGTGCTAGTCTGTCGTGAATGGAGGTGAATTTCTTGAACCAGAAGCCATGTATTCCATCATGACCTGGCGCTTTCCAGTTTGATATTCTTTTTAGTGCTGTTTTGAGTAAGTCGACGTGTATTTCGATGTTGGGGCCTTCTTCAAGTCCGTCTAGCTCTCTTGTAATGTTTTTTATCCATTCAGCATTTTCGTTATGTTTCTTTGGTTCCCATATTTTAGCCCCAAAACGTTCGGTTTCTTTTGCATCCGGTTGTTGGTATGTTTTCGTGTCCCTCCCTCCTAATTGTTGATAGAATTTCCTTTCGTTGTTTTGGAAAGTCCTATTTTGTCTGTACTGTTTTACCCTTTGTCGATATCTCTTTAATCTTCCTTCTTTGGCCAGTATTTTCTGGTTTATTTCCTCAAGTTGTACTGTTATTTTTCCCTATGTGGCCTGTTCCTTCTTCCCCCCGCTTATTTCAGCGCCTCTCTTCATCATTAGGGCTTGTTTTCGTATTTCATTTTATTTGCGATTCCAGTCTAAATTCCCATTCCGGTTTTTGCCGTTTCTTCGTGCTTTTTGAGGGGATCCCAATATTCTCACAAACTAATTTCGCTCCTACATATATTAAATCATTTAACTCGGTTATATTATTCGTTGGTATGTAAGGTAGTATGTGTTTTTTTTTATTCATTTCTATTTAAGTGTTTTTCATTCTATTTTTCTTAATGAAGGTAGAATAGTCTTTTCACTATTCATAATTCTCTTAACATTTTCTAGATTTACCTTTTGTTCTTGCGATAGTGTTTCTTCCCGGTTGTTTGATTGTGTATCATTTGGGAGTGTGGTGTTTTCATTTGCCGAGGTTTGCGGTTCTTTTTCGTTGGATTGTTCTTGTTCGACACCACTTGGTGTGTCTGGCACTGCGTAATAGTTTTGTTTCAGTGTTTTTTTTTTATGGATTTCTAGTAATTCTAGGTCAGAAACCAACCCTTCTTCGTTATTGTCCTAACCTGATCCGCTAACCTTTGGCTAGTTGTCTGAAATGTGGAACATTCTTGCTAGATCTCAAACATCCTTTTCCTGTAACCTCTTTGTGAGGGGTTGTTCCTGAAATAGCATTCTAGCACAAGTTTATTCTCTTCCCTAGTCCATGTTCTACGTTTAGGTCTCTGTTCGTTGAGGTTTGTTGTGTCGTCGTTTATGTATCTGATAAAAGAACAGCCAACCCATGTTGGCTATCAGGAGAGCACATGCCGATCATGACACCCAGGCCTGTTGCCTGGGTCCCACATTGTGTAATATTGGGATTTGACATTTTTATCATGGGTGGTATAATGTGGCTATACCTGCCCCAGGGGTTGTTTATGATCTGCGCACCTGACACAGATGTGACCACGAACACTCAGAGACTGTTCATAAGAAGCGGGTCCCAAAAAAAAATAATAAAAAAAAATAAATAAATAAAATAAAAATAAATAGATAAATAAAAAATAAAAAAATGAAAAATAAAATAAATAAAAAATGAAAAATAAAAATATATAAATATATAAAATAAATATATAAAAAAATAAAGATAAATAAATAAATAAAAATTAAATAAAAAAAAAATAAAAATAAATAAATTATAATAAAAAAATTATAATAAAGTAAATAAAGGGGCAGAGGAAAATTCTAGAAGAAAATTTGGATATAAGTTTTAACTTGGTTAAAGTCCGTTGATATATTTTTTGTTTTTTGTCTACCAACTAGTTTGCACTGAACGACTATCTAAAGGTTAATGGGAATATCAAATACTTGTACATTTAAATGCGGAGGAGATAATATTCAATTGATATTTCTGAAGTTTTTACGGAAAATACGGGAATAGAAAACCAATCGATTGCAAAGGTCGTCAATACGGAGGGCAAAAGTGTAAATTCAAACAATTGTTAAGTTGACTCGTGATAGTTGCACCTGGTAAAACAATTTAGACGATTAGAAATAAATCAAGATTCTTAGATTAAAATATAACAAAAATTCACCAGCAGATTTTACAAGTCATAGAAAATCCAGTGTTATTTTTAAAAAAAGAAATTGCACTAATCTCTACCCAACGAGTCTTTCCTCACAATTGTTTAGTTTTTCTATATATCCACATATTTATGAAGCTTTTATGTCTATCCTTATATTTATAATGCCACCTGATTCTAGAATGTTCCATTCCAAATATTTCTTTAGCGTTTGGTTAGGCCGTTTTTTTTTTGTTTTTTTTTTTTAGCTAGCTGGGTGGGGTGGAATTAATTCGAGATAACTGGGAGTGTTTGGATTTGTCGGCACAGGATTCTATAGTAATTTATGCTAAATTTCTAAGTTTGGCGCGGTAAATTCAAACAATTGTTAAGTTGACTCGTGATAGTTGCACCTGGTAAAACAATTTAGTCGATTAGAAATAAATCAAGATTCTTAGATTAAAATATAAAAAAAATTCACCAGCAGATTTTACAAGTCATAGAAAATCCAGTGTTATTTTTAAAAAAAGAAAATTGCACTAACCTTTACCCCACGAGTCTTTATTATTATTATTTACTCCTTTAGAGTTTTTCACATCAGTGTTATTATTATTCTACACAGTGAATATTTTTTCGCTCCAGCGTTATCTGATGGCTTACCTATGGAGTCTAAGTAACAGCACATCACCTCAAATGTCCAGGACTCTTCATAGTATTCTGGCCGATCTCAACAATGCTGTAGTTTTGGTGGTCTCCACTCATTCTCTTATTTTGTTGTCCTCTCGTCTCTTTACCGATCTTTTATTGACTGTGCCGAGCGCGCCAGTTACTATTTGTGTTACATTCATGTTCCATGTTTTTTTTTTTTTCACTTCTCTAGCAAGGTCTTGGTAAGTATCACTCAATTTGCTTTATTTCAGTTTTATCCTGTTGCCAGCCAGAACGTCAAAATTCACGATTCAACAATTTCTCTTTTTTTTTCTTTTTACTTTTTGACTTTTGACTTTTCTTTTTTTTTTTTTGACTACCACAAGATCCGCTCCACCATGACTTTTAAAATATCCTTCCAACATACATCTAAAACACCTTTACGAAATATTACTTACCAAATATCAGACAAAATTGCGAAAAAAAAACTAGTTATAACAGAAAATAACATTTATACAATACTTAAGCGTATCACTATATATATATATGTGTGTGTGTGTGTGTGTGTGTGTGTCCAACAAAATATCACACATCTAAATTTGAGTTGTTTGATTAATCCTACTTTCCACATATTTCTATCGTCAGATCCACTACAAATCCATCTTTTCAACATATATACATATATATATATATATATATATATAGAGAGAGAGAGAGAGAGAGAGAGAAAGAGCGAGAGAAATATATACATGTATGTCCGTCCATATTAGATTAATGTGATGAAGAGACAACTAAAATTAAATAAAGGAAGGATAACCTTGTCAAAATTGTTAATAATTATGTGCAAAGTCTTTGTAAGGCGTCAAAATTCTCCGTTGATCCTTTGGATACATATCAGCTCTCTTCATCCTCCTTGGAAGCGAATACAATATTTGGCGATTAAAAGATTGATCAGATCCAAGGAATTGGTAAGAAAGAATTCTTTGATTTCCACTCGTCAAAAAGAAGATCATTTTCTCATGGAAATCTCCATTTTGCTTTTATCCGAAATTTTCATTTTGGATCGGACCACTATTTTACTCCTTTCGCATTTTTTGATTCAATCTTGTTTTCATTTTATCGATCATACCAACAGTTAAATCATTTTTTCGGTGTCAACAAACAGCCAAAAATTGTACTTGTCTAAAATTCTATGATGTAGCTTGATAATTATTATTTCTTAGAATATTCAAACTATTGACCTCATCATTATTGTTATATTCACAAGGTTTCTGCTGATATATCCTTCGACCTTCTTCAGTTATTCCATGTTGAACTCAGGATTTAACACAGAATCTCGAAATGAAGTCTACTGGGGTACACTATTCAAATTCTATTCACTATGACAGGGGCAGAAGTGTTTAGTTATAGCAAGTATTTTTGTTATTCTTACCTGTTTTTGGGATTGAACCTACAACCTCCAGATGATTTTACTCAGAAGCACTTTCCAACCAAACACCTTAACTACTGCGCCCTGTGTCCTTGCCGAAGAATTTGGAACTTATAAACCTAATATCTTCATCTCCACGATAATATTCTATGATTTTGAACCATAGATCATATCGGAATGTTTGGTTTGGTTTGGTTGTTTAATGGCATACTAACCTTTCTAGGTTATTTAATGCCAAACCACTTTTCTAGAAAAACGGTTGTGGTACTATTTGGCCCATAGCTGGGAGGATAAAGGTGTTCATACCTTTCCCAAAGGTATTTGTCCGAAAGAGAACGTACATATCAGAAAGATAATAGTTTAAGCATAGACATATTATTTTTGCTGTTTAGTGGAACGAGTTTTTTCGTTCTTTTAGCAATAAAGGGCTGACTAATTGTAAAAAAAGAAAAAAGTCGCTAAGATTTCGTTATTGTGCGAAAGAAGGCGCAGAGAACTGATGCATCATTCAATTCTATACTTTTTATGGAAAATATTCTACATTATATATATATATATATATATAAGCAGTTGAATAATCCAGATAAACCTTCAAAAGTTGTACTCTAGTTTATATAAGTCACTGCCTCAATATTAGTGAATATTTTGGAACGGAATAGTTGCAAGCTCGTATTGACTGCCCTCGGAAAAAAATATTTATATTGAATTGAATACTCGTTCATCCTAATAAATACATTGTTGATATAAATACAAATATTATTTATATTGGATTCAATACTCGTTCATCCAAATAAATATATTGTTGATATAAATACAAATATCATTTATATTGAATTCAATACTCGTTCATCCAAATGAATATATTGTTCATATAAATACGAATATCATTTATATTGAATTCAATCCTCGTTCGTCCTAATAAATATATTGTTGATATAAATACAAATATCATTTATATTGAATTCAATCCTCGTTCATCCTAATAAATATATTGTCGATATAAATACAAATATTATTCATACTGAATTCAATACTCGTTCATCCTAATAAATATATTGTATATAATCATGTAGATTATAAATCTATATCCATTCTTGTTGTTGCGTAGCCATATACACGAATATGGCCATGTGCAAAATAGACATGTAATGTTCATAACAATAGAATATATAAAGAACAGGAATCTCAAAAACACGTAACTACTTCTTGTTCAGGTACGAAACCTTTTTTATTAACTTTGATTTAAAGGTTTCGACGTAAGGAGGAGACACACAATCTTCTATGGTGTCTTATTCATTTGACCCCCAACTCGAGCGGCCCCCATCGGGCACACGTTCGACTCGCGCCTGCGAGCTCCAAAATTGACCCTTCTCGTTTTGCGTCTAAAACCCGACTCTTATTTTCTTCAAATTCTCACACAAACTTCCGGGTGCTTCCGGTGCGTGACGTCACCCGCACCTTGTCATCCAGTATTGTCTCGGACTGTTATGACATCTGAGTGACACCCTCATCCGCCCGCGCCCACCCGCGTTAACACCTGCTTCAATCTTACACCCAACCAACCCATGTGCTGAGCCGAAAGGTTCTCAGCCTAACTAAACTCAAAGGCATGAACCGAAATCCCTCGGCTATTTCATAACATTGTTACTCAAAAGAAAGAAATAGCAATTTTAAGTAAAAGAAGTGCTTTCTTTAAACCAGATAAAATCATTTTTGCATACATTCTTCTAATTTTTCAGCTCAATATTTTGGTTTATGAATTCAAGCAGTCTGTAAAATAATTAAGGACGCCTGAATGAAAATAGAAAATTATCAGCGGTGAACTGACAACAAGTTCTGATTGGCTGAAAGAGACTCAAACGAGGGAGCCGTTAAGAGTGGGCGAGGGATGTAAAACAGAAAATAGAATTTAGTTCACGGCCGGACGCGACGAGGTAAAGACAATCATTTGAAGAAAACCTCCGACGATGTAAAAACAGCAGAAATTTGTAACCCCAATTATTGGGTTGAGCTCCGAAAAGGGGTCTCTCACAGTGACGCGAACCTGTGAGGATGGGCCTCACGAGGAGGAACGTGTTAGAGCTACAAAAGAAAATGTAGAAGATAAATCAAGGTATGTGCCTGTTCTTTTTCTTTTCATGACATGTTGTTTCTCTTTGTCTATCTAACGCGGTCGACTCAGTTTTTTTACTCTGTTCTGCTCTTCCCAACGACTACTTAAAAAGTGTAGTAACGAATAAGCTTTGACATTGACGAACCAAGAGAGGTTTTTGTGTGTTTATCACTTTTTCCAACGGCTAGGATATCACGCAGTCGCCTGATTCTTAAGACGTAGAAGTTATACCCACGTCTATTGAAACCGTATTAGCACAAACTTCCATTTAAACATTATAGCTCTGCAAACTTATATTTGTGCTGTATAATTCTACAACTGTCTATTTAGTGAGTTAAGCTAAAGACATCTCATAGACTTCGGCTTTTGCATTCAATCTGCAAGTAAATAAATGCAGGAGGAAAATTATTAAGGCATCCTGTTCGATTGTTTGGGGATACGCTATTGGGTTATCAGCCGGCTACAAATTGCTAGCAAATAGTTATTGACTTGCTCATCAGAAGCAGCATTAGATGGGCCAATCAGCGATGGCTATAGCATATATGAAGCAATGACAAGTACCATTACCTATTCCGGCCTTGTTACTTCGAAAACGTACTTTTTATATCACACAACAGAAAACAAAATGGCTACGCAAATTCAAACAGGTCATTGGCCCAGGGCTGCAAAACTCTTTTTGATGGCGATGTATCCAAGTATGGGATCTGGGAAGTGATGATCCTTGGATATCTTAGAATTCAATATTCATCCCAAATTATACTGTCACTAACAGATCAAAGTGATGATGTTGACTTCGTAGAAAAGAATCCTACCGTCTTTGCCGTGCTCATTCAGGATTTGGATGATAAAAGTCTGTCATTAGAGATAAGAGATGCACAAGACAATCGAAGAAAACCCTTAATATTATTAAGTGAATATTATTTGTCAAAAGGAAAGCTGAAGGTTATTTCCCTCTATACAGAGCTAACATCTTTGAGAAGATTGGAGTCAGAGTCTATTACAGACTATATAATAAGGGCAGAGAATATTTCAAATGCTCTGAAGGAAGCTTGGGAAGTTATAAGCGATGGGCTTATGATTTATATGATTCTTAAAGGATTACCTCCGAATTTTAAACATTTTACAACATATATATCCAAGAAGAAGACCTTGACTTTTTCTGAATTTAAAGTCTGTTTAAGATGTTATGTAGAAACAAGGCGTGTGTGTTACCCTCCAGAATATTCTAACGATATATTACAAATAAAGACCACATTTAAAAAGATTAATGCAAGGAATAAACTTTGGGTAAGTACCCATTATCGCTATGATTATAGATCGATAAATTTTGATTATAACATTTACTAGAAACCTCAGCATAGTTGAGAGGACTATAACCGCCCCTCCAGGGAATATAAATATAATTTGCTACATTTGTGGTAAGAGATGCCACAAAGCATTTGAATGTAGAAACCGAAAGCAAAATGATCATTGTCAGAATATACGAATCCATTCTAACGGTCAAATCTATTTCTTTTCTTTAGGACATAATATTGTTTCAGACAAGACTAATTTATTTGTCGATTGCGAGGCTTCCGAGCATATAATAACTGATGAATAAAGTTTATTGATTTTTACCAAAATTTTGAACCAGGGAATCATTTTTTTTTAATTAGCTGACGGGAGCCTAGCGAATAATGTAGTGTTGGAAAGCGGTAACGCCAGCTTTTATCTACGCAATAGTAAAAGGTATGTGAGTAGATGTATCTTAAAACATGCTTTATATATACCAACTTTTAAACAAAATATATTTTTACAAGAAGCGGCAAAAAATGGTGTCCACAGAGGTTTTGAGCGTGACAACATCATCATCATGTAGTGCCGCCACTTCTCACCACTTCTCCCTATTGATCATCGCCTCAGGCAGGTCTTCAGGGCTACATCCCGTATCTTCACAGAGCTGCTGTATGTATGTTAGGGCTGGTTGTCCTGCTTTTGCTCGGCCATATGTGGGGGTCCATAGGAGTACATCACTTATGAGCTCGTCCCTGCTTCTCCAGCAGTGTCCTGTGTGTCTGATTCGTCTAACTTGGATAGTTTTCCAGATGGTAGGTAGGTGGCCGTATAGTTGGTGCTTTGTTGGGTGTTGCCTCCAGGACTTGCTCAATATTGCTCACAGCATTCTGCCAATTAATTAACCCTAAAGGAGCAGAGAGGACGTTTGTATTATCTGAAAAATATTGTTTCAGCCAGAAATGCCTCTTACAATTATATAAAATCTTAGGCAACTGTAACGAATCTGATATTAAAAGGTTATCCAACTTAGAAAAAGAATAAAGATAAAACCGACATCAAATTATGCTTTTAACTGTGATATACGTATTCAAGGGAAGATGTCTTTGGATTGAAAGGCAACAACAATCTTTACACTTTTTCACAGTGAATTAGCTGGCCCCATTCAACCCTTAGTAAAAGAGGGTTAAGAATAACTGGCCCCATTCAACCCTTAGTAAAAGAGGGTTAAGAATAACTTAATGTTATTGATGAATACGCTGGTCTTACAATGTTATATTTCTTAAAACGCATATCATACATTTTGCTCATTACAACGAAATATCTGGCTGACATCGGCCCTTACAGCTATGTAAAATGTTTACGGACAGACAACAGAACATTTAGGGAGAAGGACTAGAGACAGATGGAGAGAACAGTTAGGGAGAAGGACTAGAGACAGATGGAGAGAACAGTTAGGGAGAAGGACTAGAGACAGATGGAGAGAACAGTTAGGGAGAAGGACTAGAGACAGATGGAGAGAACAGTTAGGGAGAAGGACTAGAGACAGATGGAGGGACCAACAAATAGGTTGAGAATTTTTTTTTTCAGTTAAGCGATTTCGATGCGAAGGGTCATACTTTTTCTCTCTAAAAACCCTTATTCAATCTTTTGTGTTTTAGTCTTGCTTCTTTCTTTTTGGAGTCTCCCCGAACATCCATTTCAACCCAACTTGCTGAGAAAGCCAACTAAATCAAGGGGTCAGACGATCGTTCCGGAAATTCATGAACAGGACGATTATGCATTCCAACACACGGCTTTCATTGGATAGTTTCAGTCAGGTGATCAAAACATTTCGACAGTTAGAAAAAAAGTTAATCAGTGAGAAACACTCGACCTGAACCTCCATCTTACTCGCACTGACTCCCCGCGAAAGCTTCTGTGGGTAAAAATTGATCTCCTCAAGAAAAAAAAAATGTGCGCATGAATTTCTGGTCACGCTGTCATTGCTAATCCCAACTGTGAGGGAATTGGAACCTCGGGATATGAAAAAAGGATGGCAATATCAGATCAACATTTGGTGACTGACCGGAAAAGAAGCGAAAAGAAGAAATGGACACAGTTTCATGAGAGGAAAAAAAGACCCCTAAAGAGCTACACAACATCGTTATCATAATTTGACCGAAGAGAAAAAAACACTTAAATATTATATAGTATGTCTTGGAATACTGAACTGAAAAACAAAAACGAGAGAGGAATAAAATTAGAAGGATATGGCAGTTTTGTAAATTTGTATAACCCTTAGCACGATTATTGATTTAAATTAGAATTAAATGGCATGTCTACCGCCAGTTAAAAAAACTAAAATTGTTATAAAAGAAGAAGGAACTAAAAAAAGATTAATTTATACAGAATGTAGGCCAAATGGAAAATATATAAAGTAATAAAGATCACTTATCTAACTACTTATTCTTTCAAGACACAGATTGTCAGGGAGATAAGTAATTTATCTATATTTACCCAACCCCTCCGCTCGGTCAATTTTTAAGCGGAGTTTATCAGGTTTGAATTCAGAGTTTTCCTTCTCCTAGACTAGTTGCCTCACCAAGGCTGAAGACCCTAGTCTGCCCTACTATTTACCCATAGCTTGAGGGAGAATAACTGGACTCATACCTTTGCCAAGGGTATTAGTACTATGTGAAATGCAATTAGCCCGGTGCAGGTTTTGAACTCGTGTCGCCGTGCCCATTTCCTATTTTATATTACTTTTCAAAAATATCTTTTCCTTCTCTCTCTTTTTCTATCTATCTATCTATATATCTATACAGATATATATATAATGTTGAACAAAAATGATAAGACAGATGGGAATATTTCTTTGTGTAATATAATAGCCAAGGGATTTCGGTTCATGCCTTTGGGTTTAGTTAAGCTGAGAAACTTTCGGCGCAGCACATGGGTTAGTTAGGTGCAAACATTGATGCAGGTGTTAACGCGGGCGCGCACGGGCGGACGAAGGTGTCACTCAGAGATGTCACAATAGTCCGAGACGAAACGGGTGACGGAGTGCGAGTGATGTCACGCACTGGGAGCGCGCAGAGGTTTGTGTTGAATTGAAAGAAAGTTAGAGAGTTGAAAAATAGACGCCAAACGAGGAGGTTCGACTTTTGGGGTTCGCTGAGGCGAGACGAATTTGCGCGCCGTGGGTGCCGTACGAGATAGAGGCCAGATGAAGAAGCCAACATAACAAGATTGTGTCTCTCTCCTTGTGTCGAAACCTTTAACTCAAAGTTAATAAAAAGGTTTCGTACCTGAAGAAGAAGTCGTTACGTGTTTTCGAATTTCGAGATTCCTATGTTTTTTATGTGTTCTGCGGTATGTATATATGTAATAAACGTCCCTTGTACATTTCGCAAATACCCGTATTTACCTATAGTACATTTGTTGTTATTCATTCTCTGGTTGATCTCAACAAGTTTTCATGTATAGTCAAGTTCAGGAAGAATGTTTTTATGGGAAAAATATTTTTTGAAAATTTTTTTTAAAACGCTTTTTAAAAGACTTTATTCGCTATAAATGAAGCGATGAAAAATGAACTAGTCGAGTAGCATATTCAATCAGTGAAAATGTTTTTCAATTGTCTTCAACCAATCATTGTCAGATCTCTCCGTACACTTTCAGAATTAATGATGAGCTAGATGACCGTTGAGCAGGGTATCTAGCCACTGTCCTCCCTCACTAGAAAAATGGGGTTACCGGCTTAGTCATGATCACCCGACTATGAACCATGTAGTACCAGTAGTACACTGAGCTTGACTATTTATTAACGGCATATGAAGAAGCTAAACCACTTCCTCACGACCGGTCTGAAGATTCTTGGCACCACATGATAAAAACACATCCCCGACACCGAAGTTTTAACTCGGATTACACTTTCCAGCATCTATACCATCTTGATGCAATCACAGGTTCGTTGGGCCGGTCATGTTGCCCGCATGAAAGATCATCAACTCCCGAAGAAACTGCTCTATAGTGAACTGTCTCAGGGCAAGCACTCCAATGGAGACCAGAATAAGAACACTGAAGGTCTCCATGAAATCTTTCGGTGTCATCCTAAATATTCTAGAATATCTGGTGCAGGGCAGAGACAAGTAACGTGAAGTTGTCAAACATGGAGCAAAAGCCTGTGAAGCAAGAAGGAATGCAGCAACGGAACAGTGCTGGAAACTCTGAAAGGGCACTGCCACATCAACCTATGCATTCACTAAACTTTATTCTCACTGTCCAAGACATGTCCGCGGACATATTGGTCTCATTTGCGATTTGTGCACTCACGGATCCTATCCTCAACCACTGGCTTATCAGATGGTCCTCATCGATTACCATGGATAAAGATGATGATATGATCTCTGCCACTGTAGACAACTAACACTGAGCTCTCCCCTTCGAAAATAATTGAATGCTAAATATTGGTAGATTGGGTTTCGAATGAGCTGTAATCTAATAAGGCATTTGGGGTGTCCTCGTGGTGTAATGGTTAAAGCGATGAACTGTGGAATCGTAGTACGCGAGTTCGTACTCCAGTCGCGCTATTACGTTCACTTTCGGGCAAATACCCTTGGGAAAGGTATGAACCCCCTTATTCTCCCTCCAGCTATGGGTAAATAGTAGGACGGACTTGGTTCTTCAGCCTTGGTGAGGCAACTAGTCTAGGAGAAGAAAAACTCTGAATTCAAACCTGTTAAACTCCGCTTAAAAATTGACCTTGTGTCATATCCTGCCCGAGCGGAGGGGTTGGTAAATAGTATCTGATAAGGCATTTGTTTTTTTTTGGGGGGGGCATGTTTACGTAACAATCCTTAATTGCCCTATCTTATTTCAAAGCAGTGTTTACAAATTTCATGTTAAAGAAAATCGTTGTCCGTATTTGTAAAAATTTTTTCCTTTCATCTTTGTGTGACTCGTAGGTTTCTTTGTTTAATGGCATATCAACCTTTTGGGGTCATTTAATGTCAAAGCTAACATTCTAGAAGAACAGCAGTGATGCTATTTAACTCATAGCTGGGAGGGGGAGGGGGTTCATACATTCTCCAGTGTATTTGTTCAAAAGAAAACGTAATAGCGCTACTGGAGTTCGAACTCGTTTACTAAGACGCCGTAGTCTATCGGTTTAACCATTACACAACAAGGGTACCCCCGTGTGGCCCCTACAGAACTCTACATTTCGCTATTGGTTTTGTTGGTAAGCATTCTGCTCCATGTATGTGGATAGCAACAAAATTATCATTTTCGCCATTCGGGGCATGTGATTCTAACATCTGAAGAGTATCAGATTTGTTTCTTACAGTTACCATATATTTAACACGAATATATCAGTTGTTTTACGAGAGGATTAGTTGTAACGGGTCGTTTCGTCTGTTTATAACTTATTTCCGCGTAGACTCAGTTGTGTTTTTGTTGTGACGATTCTGAGATCTGTAGAGACTCTTTCAAATGTAGAGTATATCTCAGAGTTCAGAGTACTCTATGTCCACTTCTTGTTTATGAGTATATAATCTACCTTGCTTCAGCATTATTTGAACGTGGGAGTGTCCTCGAGGAGTAATGGTTAAAACGATGGACTACGTAATCGTAGTACGCGAGTTCGAACTCCAGTCGCGCTATTACGTTCACTTTCGGGCAAATACCCTTGGGAAAGGTATGAACCTCCTTATCCTCCCAGCTATGGGTTAAATAGTACCACTACTGTTCTTCTAGGAGAATGGCTTTGGCATTAAATAACCTAAAAAGAGTTGATATGCCATTAAACAAAGAAACCAAACCATTATTTGAACATGTGTTGGTCCATAGTTTTCCCTCCCTTTTTTGAAATTTAGTACTAGGGTATACTCGCCCGTTTTAGGGGTGAAAACTCTATTAGATATTGCCCATTTTAGTTTGACAAGTTGTGTAAGCAGAATTTGTTATTTTCGTCTTTTCTTATTTGAGCAGTTTTGTCTCCATCGATAACTAGAAAGTTGTGTTTGGTAATGTGACGGAAAAAGGGAAGATAGCTCGTTCAAGAAGGGGATGATGTTCGTTTCATCTCTGGTATTGGCGGGACTGTATTGTGAAGGGTAGCCATTAAATGAAGCACACATTATTCTCGGTTAGATTTTCTCTATACTTAACGAAATTGTTTGAAATATAATTATTCGACTAAACTGAATAGCTAGAAATAGAAATGATTTTGACAGTTAAACTGTGTACTTACATTTAAACTGCGTACTTATGCTGAACTGAATTGCTTGAAATCGAACTGTTTTGACATTTATCTGTATATAAACTGAACTGCATATATACTAAACTGAATTGTTTGAATTGGAAATCTTTGACTAAACTGAATAGCTTGAAGTAGAAATATTTTTGACAATTAAACTGTGTACTTATACTAAACTGAATTGTATGAAATAGAACTGTTTATTTATATAAAAGCAGTCATGTTAAACTGCGTAGCCATGTTAAACTGAAGTTTTTGAAATAGAGCTGTTTTTACATGACAGTAAGTGTACTTATGCTAAACTGTGCAGTTTGAAAAAACTGTTTATATCTCTAGAGATTGATTTGGCATAAAATAACTTAAAATGGTTGATATGCCATAAAACCAAACCAAGCCAAATCATATATATCTAATATATACATATATAAAGAGGATTTGGTATTAAATAACCTTCAATTTTTTATATGCCATAAAACCAACCCAACCAAATCATGTATATTTAATATATTTGTATAAAGAAGATTCGGCATTAAATAACCAACAATAGTTGGTAAGCTATAAAACCCAATCCAACCAAATCGTATATATTTAATATAAATGTATTAAGAAGATTTGGCATTAAATAACCTAAAATAGTTGATATGCCATAAAACCAAACCATACCAAACCAACTATCCACCGTTTTATTTTTTTTTAAATTTATTTTAATTTGTTACTTAAACTAAGTACCACTTTGCCCTTCATCCATATCTTATAATGCTGAGTGTTAAGCTAGGAGGCATCAAGTACATTTTTTGTGTCTTTGGTATGACTCTACCCGGGATTGAACCCCGGTCTCCCGGGCCTTTGGCAAACACTGTAACCGCAGGGCCAATGGACCGGTGTAATAGTTGAAAAACATTATTTTTACTTTTCAAGTTTGCAACTGTTTCTTGTAACTTACCAAAATAAATTTGTATTCCCTTTTCTTTGAGAGTTTTTCTGGCCACGTTACTCTTCCATTTCTTCTGCTACTGCCATCCATGTCGACCCACAGCGGTTTCTCTGCATTACCAAAACGAGATGCAATGAAAATAGCATCCTTACTAAAAAAACAGAAACCCAACAAATGCCAATGCGCAAAATTTTTTAAAAAGGCCCAAAAGAACTAGCAAATACATACTAAAAAGAACAATACGAATACAGTACAAGGTCTGAACAATAAAATGAGAAACTCGGAAGAAAATAAACAATCACGAATAGCATGGCAGACAGTAAACGAAGTGAGCAAAAAGAAAAGCACACCGAGAGAAAAACGAAAAGCTGCCAGCTTAGAAGAACGAATGCAGATATGACAGAACATTTCAAGACTCTCATTGGAAATTCTACAAAAGTCACTGATAAACCTATTATAATAATTATTAAAAGCCATCAAGACATCAAACTTGGACAGTTTACAAGAAATGAACTGAAACTGAAAAAATTAAAGCAGAAAAGACGAAATGTCCCCAGAAGTATTCAAGACAAGGAAATTTGATTCCCTTCTTCGATTTTTCAACGCCATATATATACAAATTACAGTATAGAGATGGACAAAGGATGGCATTCGCCCCTTCCCACTTAAGCCACTATAGAAGTAAGAGTTATGCCTCTGTAGTTCTTGATTATTATTCTCAATTTCAGGTTTGAAATGGTTGAGAAGCGACCGTGGTAGTTGTAGTCGAGGGGACTCGAAAGCTCCCTTTTCAATAGCTACTACACCGCTGTGTAGGGAAGGGCGCTATTCCTCCCCCTGGATTGCTCCACTTTGCCCTTCATCCATATCTTATAATGCTGAGTGTTAAGCAAGGAGGCATCAAGTACATTTTTTGAGATTGAACCCCGGTCTCCCGGGCCTTTGGCAAACACTGTAACCGCAAGGCCAATGGACAGGTGTAATAGTTGAAAAACAGAGCATTATAAACTTAATGATATTCTATTGAAACACAAAAGTGAAGGTTCGGTCACATGATGGAGAGACAGACTTTTTTGATATTTTTATCATTAAGGGTTTTCGGATAATTGTTTATTGTAAATGCTATTTCCCCAACGTTTCGGCCGAGTGAATTTTGGGGACTTATAAACTTAATGTTCTTATTTGACTAGAATTAATACTATTATGTATGATTTTTTTACCTGTGCTCATATTCAGATTTTTTTCTAAATTTTCAAGCAGGACACATGGCGTAACGGTTATAGGCGTTGGTTCCCTAAGCTTCTAAGGAGACAACCATCTGGCGGCTGCAGGTTCAATCCCGACTGCAGACGAGTAACAATACAGGAATAGTTAACACTTTTATCTTGTTATGGCTACCAGAATCAGAAAAGGCGACCCCCGTGGATTCAATAAAGGATGTAGTTCGAAGTTCCGTAAAGGTCCCCGAGTTAGAAAAACACCTGAAGAAGGCCGGAGGACATATCGGCTGAAACGTTGTGGGAAGAAAGATGAAGACAATAGTCCGAAAACACTTAATGATAAAACTCACCAAGCTTCGTCCCAGAAACTGTTGATTTCTCTAAGGCATTTGATTCCTTACACAGAAGAAAGATGAAGAAATACTTTTGTCATATGGTCTCCCCAAATAAGCAGTTACAGGCATAATGATGCTCTATTGAAACACAAAATCAAGGTTCGGTCACATGATGGGGAGACAGACTTTTTTCGACATTGCTGCTGGAGCTGGAAAGGAGATATATTAGCATCATATTTGTTCATAATCTACCGAGACTACGTACTTCAAACATCGATAGAGCAAATTAAAGAAAAAGGCTTTACGCTAAAAAAAGGAACGAAGTATACGATATCCTGCAAAAACGATAACAGACACAGAACAGACACTTCTTGCAAATAAACATACTCAACCCGAGGCACCTTAGTGGGTGTAATGGTTAGCAAGCTAGTCTCGCAAACCTTCACGAGTGAGTTCTATTCTCATTGCGTGCCCCATTCATACTGCCTTGTGCCACATATAAGCTAAAAAGCATAGTAAATTACTACACCTACTCAAGCCGAATCCCTCCTGAACAACTCGGAGCAGGCAGAAAGAGACATTGGCCTCAACGTGAATGCAAGTATAGCAGGATACTTGTGATTTAACCAAAAAGGAGCCATCTACACTTCAGTAGAAAAGTTCACATGCCTCGACAGCAGTTTCTCATCTACTGAAATTGATGCATGAACTGCTATCGATTGGTTATTAATCATATGCAGGTCTGATCTATCCGATGAAATTAATTAGGATTTTTTCCAACCAGTAGCTGTATCAATACTATTGTATAGATGCTCCTCAGGGTAACTAACAAAACGCATCGAGAAAAAAGCTAGATGGGAACTACACAAGAATTCCACGAGCTATATTGACCAAATCCTGGAGGAAACACCTCATAAAAATGCATATGTACGGCCACTTACCACCCATCTCGAAAACTATCGAAGTAAGACGAACAAGACATGTGAGACACTGCTGGAAAAGCAAGGTCGGTCACATGTGACGTTTTATGATGGATCCCCATGGTAGTGGTGGACCAGCAAGAATTTATTTACATCAGCACTGTGAGGACACTGGATGTCGTCTGGAAGACCTGCCGGGGGCAATAAATGATTGAAACGGGGAGAGAGAGAGATTTTCTGGGAAATTAATGTTGTTTGAAAATTTTGTGGAAGATGATGATCTTCGTGTATTTCTGTTAACACTTCCAAAGTGTTTTTATTGTGTAGCTGAGATGATTGAACGAATGACCTTTTCTTTTTATAAAAATATGTACCTCTTTATTATTCAGGAAAGGGGTCAAAGCTTCAGTGCCGTGAGATAGACGGAAGGAGACGAAGACAGCCTACCATACTGACCCATTACTTCTATTCAGTCGATCGATGTTATCTTGCGTCTTCTCTTCCGACTAGACGTGCACAACCGGTCCTCGCCAGGCGGCCACTTGGCTCCTCTCTGCGGCAACAATTTTCTATCTGCCAACTCGACCGACCGCTGCAAGCTGAGACTGACTCAAGACTGAGACTGTCCCTATCTCACGGGGGCATATGCATATATCATTTCATCACACCCACGCTTTTCTGTTCAACCACGTCAATGCTTCCATTTATTTTCACAGGTACCTCCCGTGCAAAGAAACCTCTGATTGACGGCTCGGTCAAGGGTCAATAAGCAGCATTTTTTTCAATTTCTTTTTTCTGCTGGTTAACTTTGCCTATCTAAAGAGATACAAGTATTTGTTTGTTGTTATCCATAGATTTTATTCTCTAGCAATAGTTATTTAGTTTAAAGAAAATGGTTATTCTATTTTTACAGTATATCATATTTGGCGAGGTGTGTAATCCAGTAATTTAGTTTTGAGTAAATTATATATATATATATATATATATATATGTTTGTATTATTTTTATTTCTATAACTATTTCTGCAACTCTGGTAGTGTTAAGAAAAATGAAGATGCAATTTATAAAAAAGAATAAATATTTTACTAACTAATATCTTTTTAAAAATATTGATGAAAGAAGAAAAGACTAAAAACATTCGCACTGCTTGGAAATAATCGACCAATAGGTCTACTATAATAGTATGGAATACCTTTATACATAGGTTTGTCTTTTGTTTATATATATATATATATATATATATATATATATATATATATATATACATATATATACGAGGTGCCGCTAGCACGGATATCCCTGACCGTCTCTCTCCACTTCTCCCTATCGTTCATCGACTCTAGCAGGTCTTCAGGGCTACATCCCGTATCCTCACAGAGCTGTTGTATGCATGTTCGGGCTGGTCGCCCTGCATTTGCTCGGCTATATGTGGGGGTCCATAGGAGTACATCCCTTATGAGCTCGTCCCTGCTTCTCTCGCAGTGTCCTGCACGTCTGGTTCGTCTAACTTGGATAGTTTTCATGATGGAAGGTAGGTGGCCGTATAGTTGGTGCCTTGTTGGGTGTTCCCTCCAGGACTTGTTCAATATTCCTCGCAACATTATTGTGTAATCGCCGTCTAGCTTTTTCTCCAGCCGTTTTGTTAGCATCCAAGTAGTGCATCCATACAGCTGTATCAACACGACAGCTGCCTGGAAGAAACTGCGTTTCATTTTATCGGTCTGGTCTGACTTCCGTATGATCGATAGCTTATTGATAGCTGTCCATGCCTTCGTTAGCCGTGTGTCAATGTCTTTTTCGTTTGATGAGACACTGCTTCCTAGGTAGGTGAATTTGTCAACCAGTTTCAGAAAGGTTTTGTCTTGTGTGGAAGCTATCTATAATCGAGAAGAAAATAAAATAAGGGACACGAATTCTAATTATGGATTAAGTTATTTTCTCTTTCCTTGGTGCTAATGCTTTTTGCAAAGGCCTGAATTCATATGCTCTTGGTAAAATGTAGGGAAGACTGGGTTCTTTAGCCTTGGATTAGCAACCCGTCTAGAAGAAGGAAAAGACTGAATTCAAACCAGCATCGCTCCGTTTAAAATTGACCTTGAGTCACATCCTGTTCGTAGCGGAAGAATCTGTTAAATATATTTTCACAACCGCCCAAAACGGCACATAACACCGTCATTGTCAGAGTAATACATTGAAAATAGCAATTTGAAATTGAATGATAACTTGAGGGGTCCGCATCCGCGCTGAACATCATTTATAAATCCTTTAACTCTTTAGAGTAAATTAAAATACTTTATTCCTTTTTAATAAGAAGCGCTAATATTGTTTTAGACCAGGAACTGAACAGCTTCATTGATTGTCGAAATTGTATTCCTTATTTTCTTTTTATTTACATTATATAAACAATGTTCAACTATTTGAATGTGTTCCGGTATCGGAATCATTGTAATTTCACCTCCCAAGATTTTGATATCAACTCGCTACTTTTTTTCCTGTAATTTGTTTTCAGTATTTTTTTTTTTTTTTTGCTTGCATAATTATTGTCTCCAGACAAAATCTGCAGCTGCATAAAAAGTGCTTGACGCTGTAATAGCCGACAAAATCTAGAATTTAAAAAAATATCATAGTTATGAATACTTCGAATCGATTTCTTAAATATTGATGTAGGGTACACAATAATCAGACAGATATTTTAGAAAAGTAGCGTATCAGTTTTATCATACGGCCCTCAAAAGTTACTTGTTAAGATGGAAGTGCACGTGACACTCTTACATGGAAAAAAAATGTAACGATAGGGCTTTCCGAATTGAGAAGGAGAAATATAGAATCCGTGATTATTGACACCAAAAAGATTTAATTCCTCGAAATATTTTTGTTAAGCGTGATCCACCATTTTAGGCAACAGACTCTCATGTTTGGTTGAAATAGGACATTATGAAGAAATTTCAATAGCAAAAAAAAGGGCAGGAAGAAAAACTTAAAGTTTAATTGCATATCGACCTTCGTGGACTATTTAAAGCCAAAATCTAGTGATGCTATTTTACCTAATGATTTCATTCTCTTCTCAAAGGTATTTGAAAATGAAAGTAAAAGTTAAACTAGATTTTGAACATGCTACTACAATGTTACTGGCCAGCACGTAAGCCAATATATCACGAGGGCTCATCTCTAATCAGTTAAAAATTAAAACAGCTAACATTCGAAGGATGTAGAGCAACTCCTTCACAATAGCTATCAAAAGGACATCTGTTGATCATGACACATATATCTGACATTATGTTTAGACATTGTTTTGAATTTAAATTGGTCATATTTCATGGATAAGATATTCTTGCTATTCCAGAACCACTAGTTTATTACGATCTATAGTCTTGTCATGTATGTGACCGGGTATTCTTCCCAGGAAGAAGACTTTTCACATGGCAATATATATATATATATATATATATATATATATGTGTATATATATATAATCATGGAATTGCTATTAACAGTGTTTAGTCGTCTAAATAAAAGACCTTTTTTTCATTTCTCGTTATAAAAAAAACAGAATTTTTTTAAGGGAGGGAAAACTTAAATATCTCAATCAATATAATCCTAATTTATGGACATCTTTTGACTTAAGCAAAGGTCTTGTTATCGAAGCCAATATGTTTTTAAGTGTGCTAATTCAATATTTTTAGGGTAGTATATTGGTCTAATGGGCAAGGTGTTCGCCAATGGCCCGGTAGACCGGGTTAAATCCTAGGTCAAGTCATACCAAAGACTCAAAAAAAGTTACTTGATTCTGCCTTGCTTAACACAGCATTATAAAGTAGGGATCCAGGGTAAAATGGGGCAATCCAGGGAATGGAGTAGCGTCCTCCCTTACACCTTAGTTTGGTTGCTATTAAAAAGGGAGCCATCGGGTCACGTTCAACTAAGGTCGCTAATTTTACTTACTATATATATATATATATATAGTAGCAGTAGAAAGATTAATCTAAAAGAGAACGGAATAGCTGGACTGGAGTTCGGATTCACTTCCTACGATGTCGCAGTCCAGTACGTAAGCCAATACATTACGGAAACTCCCCTCAGAACAGTTTAAAATGAATGATTACATTTATTTTCCATGTGATATTTAGAAATCATACAACGCTTTGATCAACTCTCAATACCGACATTAATTATAAAATGAATTATGATTTTAATGCTTAAAATACAAATATTTAATTCATTATTCTTTTTGGGTAATGGTGAAAACTATGAATTATCAGAAGACATCAAAAATTCTATTCTCATCAACTTAAAGATTTGTAAGTGAGGAAAAGGGACCTCGTATATCTTGGTATCAATGTATCATTTGCGTGCATTGTTTTGCTTTAGTATTAAACTGTCAATAACTTCCCCTGTCGTATATATATATATATATATATATATATATATATATATATATATATATATATATAATCGATAAATACATATATATTAGATTTATATATCTAATGCCATGGAATGTAGTCTGCAACCCCTGCGTTTCATGAAGTTTTTACAAAACAACAATCACCTGGCAGTTAACAAAATGAAATGAATCGAAAATCGAAAAATTTAGTCAAAAGCCGTTGGGATTTTGCAGGAATCTTTACGTGTGATTGTAAGTGTATGTATGTGTATGAATGTGTGTGTGTGTGCGTATGCGTATGTGTATGTGTGGGTGTGGGTTAGTGTGGGTTTCAGTTGCATGTGTGTGTGTGTGTGTGTCTGTTTGTGTGGGTTGTCGTTGCGTATTATTACCCACAAAGTGATTTAGTTACAACCAATACTGTTATAGTATTATAATATATATATATATACATATACATATATATATATATATATATATATTCTGAGAGAGAGAGAGAGAGAGAGAGCGAGAGAGAGAGGAGAAATCTCTAAAAAAAAGACGTCTTCAAAGGTTGGTGTGAGCTGTGAAAGGATATCGCATAAAATATCAAAAGAACATTAGGCAGACCTAAAGGAATTTGTTGTCGTTGCTTCAGCACATATCTTACTCAATACTTAGAAAGGATTTTATGGCCAAAAGCTGAAAAGAACACTACTGTTTTCTGTTGTATTTTTAAGTACTTGAGAAAGGAATAATTGATCTCTGCCAAAGCCTAATAGGACAAAGTATAATTCTCTGGGCAAACATTCTGTTGAGCGAAAACAGAAAATAATGGGCCGATTCACCTGAGTGATTCGTTTATACTCGATAAATTGAAACATACTAAGGTGGGTGTCCTCGTGGTGTAATGGTTAAATCGATGGACTGCGGAATCGTAGTAAGCGAGTTCGTGCTCTAGTTGCGCTATTACGATCACGTTCGGGCAAATACCCTGCGAGCAATGGGTTAAGTACTACCATTTCCGTTCTTCTCTGAGAGTAGCTTTGGTATTAAATAACCTACAAAGGTTTATATGCCATTAAACAAAGAAAGAAAGCGAAACATACCAAGACATTTTTTTTGAGAGAGCTGCTTTTGTTCTTTTGGTATAGGACGATTTGACACTCTCAGGGATATAAAAAAAATACCAGATCTCAGAACTAAGTATGCTATCTAGGTTTTTGTCGGAGATCATAGGCTTCACAGGAGTATAGAGAAGAGTAGCAGACATCAAAAAAAATTTTGTATTTTGACCCTCGACCGAGCCGTCAATCAAGAGATGCACCTGTGTAAATAAGCGAAAGAACAGCGGAAGCAGGTGGAGGACGTGAGATAATAATATAACCAGGGTACAGACGGTTCGAGTTAGATGGAGTCAGTTGGAGATAGGATGCTAGCGTAAGAATCAGCTTGCAGACAGAAGGCTTGAGGCCCTCAGTGAAACAACGGTTGATCAACCCTAAACCAAGATCAGAAAGAAATGCAGCTATGGTCAGAAGATCTTTGGGTCAATATTACAGTCAGTCCCCGTCTCCAGCTCATCTGCCACACACAACCAACATCACCCTTTCAAGAATAAAGTGTGAGAGATTATATTTTTATGAAAAAGTGTGTTCGTTCGTTCATAGAAGTTCGTCATTATTGTTGACTATGTTTCCGCTTATATTTGTATTATGTATATGTATGTGGCTATACAACAAAAGGATATGAGATAATAGGGTGTTCTAAAAAAGTATATAATGAAATTATGATCTCAGAACCTCTGAATATATTTAGAAAACAGATATGCCATTTCAAATAGTACGTTGCAAGAAATTTAATCATAGTCCTGCTGTACACTCAAAACTAACCAATATTTGTAAATATGCTGCAATTTTTTAATATTACTAGCGCATAAACTCTGCGCAAAAACATACACATACACACTTGGAGAGAGAGAGAGAGAGAGAGAGAGAGAGAGAGAGAAAGAGAAAGAGAGAGAGAAATAAATCCGACTGTATTTAAAGATACAAAAAGTATGAAAAAAAAAGAAAATATTCTGAAGATGTATTTTTTAAGGTATGCTAATACACCAACGGTTCATTTTTTTGTTAAAACATCTTCAGGGTGATGTTATAAGGAGAGGTGAACAATATTTTCCTAGAAAAATATGCTTGTTTCCTTTTTCTTTCATTTGAAAGAATATTTTTAAATGGCTTTTTAACATCGACTAAATATGGTTGTACAAAGAACCGAAACTATATATAATACTAGAGCTTGGTCCGGTTACTGGTACCAAAGAATATGTTTAATATGTTTGCATGGCACCCAGTGTAATACTATGGTTTGCACCGACATCAATTACAACACCATTGTTTGGTCAGGTACCAAATGGAGCACTATATTCTGGGGTCGGTTACAATTTGTGTTTCTGTCGCTTGGTCCGGCACCAAATGTAATACTATGCTTAGGAACTTTCTTACTATAACAATATCTTGGCACGGTAACACTGTAACAATATTGTGGTCTGAGATACAAAACGCCTGTACCAGCACCAAATGTGGTAACACATGTAATTATAATCATTGGTAACGGCACCAAATGAGTTATCAGATAGTTTGTTGATCAAACCATCTTTGTGCCCACGCTGTGTTTGAAAGATCAACAGAGAAGGCATGACACAATTGATCCAGAACTTTTTCCATCGGTCGAGCTGATTCATTGGAATAAAGTTACCCGGGTATTGGCAACTCAAAAAATAAAACAAAAAAAAAACAGGAAAAATATCCATAAACAATTAACTATTATTTATCAGAACGTATTGGTGTAACAGTAATCTGTCCAATATTTTTACAGAAAATTATCGCTTTATTATCTAGATATACTGTAAGGTGTCCAGACTGCATACAGTAGCACGAGAGAGACAGAGAGAGACAGAGAGAGAGAATCTGTAAGGGCCTATTGAGAGAGACACATACAGACACTCCCAGCGCAACTGACATCTCACCCTAACTGCTTCCAACTGACAACTGACAACTTCTTCAAAATTAACAAATATTGTTGTATAGCCATGATCAACTATACAAACACATATGCATGCAGAATCATAACGACGACACAATAAAGTTCTTTAGAAAAATATACCTCTCACTTTATTTGAAAGGATTCGAAAGGGTTACTAATGGTTTTACTGTGAGAGGGAGTTGAAGACGGAACAGAACTGCAACATATTGACCCCCCACTCTTATGGCCATAATAGCGTTTCTTTCCTGTTCTCATGTGCTGCTCAACCGAGGGCCTGGGGGTCCAGCCTCTCTGGGACATGTTCCTCATTTCAGCATCTTCTCTCCAACTGCTCAAACGGGGGCCTGAGGGCCCACTCTGCTAGGTGCTGGCTTTCTCTACCGCAACTTGTCTCCAACTCGTATGAACTTCAACTGCTCAATCGGGGGCCTGGAGGCCCACTCTGCTGGGTGCTGGTTTTCTCAAACGCATCTTATCTCCAACTGATTGAACTTCCTGTGCACCGAGTTATATAATAGTGCGACACCCACCTTTTTCTTGTGGGCGTCACAAATCGCGCTCATTCAACCCGTTCACGGTCAAGATTATATCCTGATATTCCTCGATCAGATGCACCTGTTATTTACCCAGGTGCATTTCCTATTTTGACACCCTGCCGGGTCGGAGGTCAATATACAACAATATTTATATATCTGAGTTATTGCGTTATCTTACACGTGTTCCCAAACTCACTGTTTCCATTTCCTCAATCAAACCTGTGAAAAGACATGAATCCATTTTGTTTACATTTGGTCTTCCTGTGTTAGTCAAAGGGGTAATTTCTTGAACTTTCCAATTGGACTTATATTTCCACTTAAAAATTTTAGCTAAGTAAATAGCTAACTGAAAAACTCATGGCCTAACCAAACCAGAGAATAAACTAATTAATACAATCAACCATCACGGCAACTGGGTTATAAATAGCAGTTTTGGAGGTGCTAGTGATATAATGGTTATCGTCCTAGAAAATGGACACTGCGACACGAGTTCAAATCCTGTACGAGACTGCATTTCAAATAGCACTAATACCCTTGGGAAAGGTATAAATCCAATTATTCTCCCTCCAGTTATGTGTAAAGAGTCGGGCGGACTGGTTCTTCCACCTTGGTTAGGCAACTAGTCTAGGAGAAGGACAACTCTGAATTCGAACCTGATAAACTTCGCTTAAAGATTGACCTTTTGTCATATCCTACCCGAGCGGAGGAGTTGGTAAAGATGTATACCCTTGGGAAAGGTATGAATCCAATTATTCTCCCTCCAGTATGGGTAAATTCTAGGGAAGACTAGGTTCTTCAGCCCTGGTTAAGCATCTAGTCCAGAAGGAAAACTCTGAATTCAAACCTGTTAAACTCCGTTTAAACATTGACCTTGTGTCATATCCTGCCCGAGCGGAGGTTTTGGGTAAATATGTATAAATAACAGTTTCGTAAGTGTAAAAAATACACCCTCTAAATAATAAGTATTTTGTGCTTTCCTAATTATATTTGCATATACATATAAGTTAGGCTTGTATAGACACTAAGTCAGCGGCACTAGGTGTCTATAAGTTTCATCTCTGTGCCTTTAACAGGCCATATATTTTCCCTGAGGTGGGTATCTCTGTACAGACTCTTGTGAGGAGCATGATCGGAAGGGTGATCTAGTTTCTTGGGCATTCTGAAATGGGTGGCCTAGTTTATCTTGTGAGGTTTTTCAAGTAGTTATATAATACTAATATTGCGATTTGTCAATTTATTTTCTCCGTTATTTTTCGTCTGCTTATTTTCTAGTGTTTTTATTTATGATGGTAAGAAAATCAACTATAGGGATATTTCAAGCGACAAACGAGTGAAATCTCGCACGAGATATTTTCCACATGATTAGGAAATAGAAAACCTTAAGCGGGAACCGAATCTCTTCTATTAGCATCATAAAATAACGCCATAAGGACAAGCTATTTTAAAGCAAACATAGATAAGAAGCAACCAAATAGTAAATGAAGGTTATGTAGTGATAGAGATAAAACGTAAACGAATATAGCAAATTAACACAAAAAGAACATAAGGCTAGACACGAATGCGTGAGGAAGGTGATCCACGTGGAATTGTGCAAGAAGTTGACATGTGACCGGACGAACAACTGGTATATGCACAACCTAGAATCAGCCCGGCAGAATAAGACGCACAAACTTCTTTGGAATTTTGAGAAAAAACAGATCACCCAATTTCAACTAGACGACCAAACCTATTGATAGTCAATAAAAAAAGACAAGTGGCCGAATAGCGGACATTGCTGTCTCGGTGCAGAAGAGAGAAAAATTGAAAGAAAAGGAAAAGAGAGATAAGTACAAAGACCTTGCCAGAGAACTTAAAAGCTACTGAAAATGAAAGTGATGGGGATGGCAATTGTAATTGGTGCTATCGATAGAGTCACCAAAGACTGGTATAAAGATTAGAGGGTTTGGAAATAAGAAGACAAATGGAGACCATCCTGACTACAGCTTTATTAAAATTGGCCTGAATACTGAGAAGAGTCCTGGAGACTTGAGGATACTCACTCTTATCCAAATTCCAGGAGAACACCATCAGTGTTAAATACTCTCATAATTCTTTATCTATTATTATTCACTCATTAGAGTTTTTCACATCAGCGTTAGCTGATGGTTTTTCACTGGAGTCTGAGTGACAGCAAGTCACCTCAAGTCTCCAGGACTCTTCTTAGTATTCTGGCCGTTCTCAACAATGCTGTTGTTTGGATGGTCTCCACTCGTCCGCCAACTTGCAAGTCCTCTTGTCCCTTTAGCAAATTCTTTAGTTACTGTGCCAAACGCACCAATTATTATTGGCATTATTGTCACCTGCATGTTCCATAGTTTTTTCAATTCCTTAGCAAGGTCGAGGTACTTATCCCTCTTTTCACATTCTTTCAATTAGATTCTGTGGTCAGCCGGGACAGCAATGTCAACTATTTTGCAGGTTCTCTTATTTTTTTGTTGATTATTATTAAATCTGGTCTTCTGGCTGGGATTAGGTGATCCGTTTGTATGTTAAAGTCCCATAGGAGTTTATGCGTGGCATTTTTTAGGACAGATGTTGGGTTGTGCATATACCATTTGTTAGTATGGTCGAATTTAAGTTTCTTACACATTTCCCAATGAATCACCTTACCGACCTAGTCGTGTCTCGCCTTATACTCCCGCAGTGCTAATTTGCTGCATTCGCTTATTATATGATTGATGGTTTCATCTCTGTCACCACATAGCCTGCATTTGCTATTTTGTTGAGTCTTATCTATTCTCGCTTTGATATGATTGGTTCTAATGGCGCTGTCTTGTGCTGCTATTAGGAGAGATTCTGTTTCTCTCTTAAAGTTTCCTTTTCTTAGCCATGTCTAAGTTTTGACGTGTGAGATATTGTTTATTAATCGTTTAAAGTGCCCATAAATTTGTTTTCCTAACCATTTTTTGTTTCCTAGTTATTGTCATTGTATTGTTCATCGTGTTCTCAGTTTCGTTTCTGGTTGCTGTAATGGGTCCTCCTTCGTGTTTTTGTATATAGTCTTTGAGTCGTTGTATCGATGCGTCAACGCTGTCTTCCATGCTGGCAGGTCCTCTTCCTCCCTCTTTTCCTGAAACATATAGTCTGTCAACGTCGTCTTATGCATTGTTATTAGTTTTCTTGTTCTTTGGTCCATTTGTTTAAGTTTGTCTCTGGTCCTCTTGAGAAAGGGTTCGGAATATCTAACGAGAGGTACAGCCCAGGTATTTATTCTTTAGATAAGATTTCTGCAATTGATTTTTCTCTCGAGAAGTTTTCTAGTTCTCCTGAAACATTCTTTCTGATTTTCTTCTTTCATTTCCGCTTGTTTGATGGAGTCAGCCTCCAAGATGCCCAAGTATTTGTAGGTTTCGGTTTCTGCGAGCGTTTTTATCTTATCGTTGTTTGGTAGTTCCATTCCGTCAGTTAGCTGCCGTTTGCCACTTTCCATTACAAGCATTGCACACTTTTCTATACCATTGATCTCTCACTGGAGTTTGAGTGACAACAAGTCTCCAGGACTCTTCTCGGTATTCTGGCCATTCTCAATAACGCTGTAGTTTGGATGGTCTCCACTCGACTGCCAACTTCCAAGTCCTCCAGTCACTTTATTCATCCTTTAGTGATTGTACCAAAAACACCAATCACAATTGGTATAATTGTCACCTTCAGGTTATCTATTCTATTTATTTATTTACAGAAGAAGATAATAAATTTATTGAATTATTTACACTAGAAAATATTATTATAACAAAAATTTGTAAAATACGCCGTAATGTCTCTAATTACTAGATAAATTATTATCATTATTATTATTTACTATATTATCAGTTACTATTTACTACTACTACTTCTACTACTACACTACTACTACTACCCACACATTGCCCAGTCGGCTGGGGCTGTAGAATACACCGACTGCACCTCTGCAGAGTGGTAACCCCTCCAACGAGTGTCCTGGTAATGACACTAAACAATCTGATGGTCAGGTCGTAGTAATGCTAGGGCTTTGGGGAATACGAAGAACACCACTTCATTGCCATTGCACCCAGGTCCACTATGTCCCGGTGTGGTAGCACCTGATAGGGCCTTATCTATGGGTTAAATAGAACTAACGGCATACTTACGCTAAACTGAAACCGTACTTACATTTAAACTGCGTGCTGATGCTAAACTGAACTATTTGAAATAGAATCGTATTTTGACAATGATACTGTTTTTGCACTAAACAGAGTTGTTATATATAGAACTGTTTTCACATTTAACTGTGCATAAACAAAATCCGTACTCATACTACACTGATTTAGAACTGGTTAACTAAATGAATAGGTTGAAATAGAAATGTTTTTGACAATTAAACTTTGTACTCATGCTAAACTGAATTGTTTGAAATAGAACTGATTATTTACATAAAAATGGATTTGGCGTTAAATAACCTACAAAGGTTGGTATGCCATAAAACCAAACCAACTACTACAGACACACACCCACACACACACACACACACATATATATATATATATAAAGACTATTATTTACCTCAATTTATTCATATCAACTTATCTATCTATCTATCTATCTAATGTTTTATTAATATTCAAAAGAAAAACAATAAATTCAGTTATCAACAGTCTTTTTTTTTTCAGTATTTGAATCTATTTTGGTGAGAAATCGCTGTGGTGTTGTGGCTAACATATTGAATTGCAGCATCATAATAAGCGATTTCGAATTCCAGTCGAACTAGTAATTCACTTTTAGAATAGGGCCCTGAAGAAAACTGTCAACCCTCTTATACCCACATATTTGGATGAAATAATACCTCTACTGTCCTTCTACAAGAATGGTTTTGCCATTAAATGACCCGTGAAGTTTGATAAGCCATTAAAACGAAGAAATATAGGTGAACCTAAAACATAAAAAATAAGCGCATATATATATATATATATACATTCTCATCCACAGACAGAGTGTTTCGTTCTATCAGAACTCTTCAGTGTGGCTAGACACGTAGGACGCTCGAAACAAGGACATATATATATATATATATATATATATATATATATATATATATATATATACTCCCCTACCCCCGTAGAGTTGAGTTCTCTGGCGAAGAAGTAATCGTGTTGCCATTAGCGTTCATTGCAAGCCTCTTCGTATATGAATTGAGGTCTCGGCAGCCGTTGAACGTATGTATGTAAACAATAGTAATTGTGATTCATAACCGTTTAAAATTTACTTCGCAGCTAATGGCTCCTCGTGGCTGAATGGTTAGAAACTTTGGCTTGGTGTTTGAGTCAACCAGGGTTTCGATCCCAGCAACGGGAAGCTACTGTCTAGCCACACTGATGAGTTCTGATAGAACGAAACAGATCTGTCTGTGGATGACTATAGAAATATATACTCCCCTACCCCCGTAGGGTTGAGTTCTCTGTCGAAAAAGTAATCGTGTTGCCATTAGCATTCATTGAAAGCCTCTTCGTATATGAATTGAGGTCTCGGCAGCCGTTGAACGGATGTATGTTATAGAGGTGTTGAGGGAATAAATTATTTTCCCTAACACTATATATTTTAGGCACTAGAAATGAATTACGAGACTTTTCTTTAACAACAGCGAAAGTTTTGAGGAGGTTTGTTCTTGGTGCTGCAAGACTCGTGGTGTTTAGGCTTGCTGGATGTTTGAGACGAAATGGCTTAGCGGGATGCTGGAAATGGCAGCGTGTCGTTGGACGTGTGAGGGAAGTATTCAAAGTCACAGTGTAGTTTTGTGTCGAGAGCGGAGTGGCGCTCGGATCGACATAGTAAATTTTTGTGGTGCTTGTGGAAGGCATGCTGAACGTATCTAATTCATATTCAACTGGGATTCCTTGGTCTAAAATATTAGACGCAAAGAATCCATAAAGTAGAAGGTTCCCTCGCAGAGTGTCTATGTTGCTGCTGCTAGGGTTAAAGCCACGGTGATATGTCCACACAGGGTGGCTTGTTTAGCTATAAGGCATCGCTAAGCAGGGGCGACCAGAGACACGTCCGTTCTGGTCGCCGTCTCAAGCCGAAGAGAGTGGTTTTTGCCGCTCACCCGTTTTGCTAGCCGGAAGTGAAGGTCCGGGCTGAATGGGATATGTCATCCTGATTGGGTGAAATTCAGTGTTGAATTAAATAGCGCGCCAAAACAAAATACGAGATTTTCCTCTTCTCTACAATGTAAACAATAGTAATTGTGATTCATAACCGTTTGTCTGTGGATGACTATATATATATATATATATATATATCCAAGAGGTTTATGGATCATACTAGCCCACTTGATGAGTTAAGGGAGGATTAAATGTTGCAGTATGGTTAAATAGTGATCAATATCATCTTTCGTCTCACCCCCTTTTATCATCCAGTATATACACAAACATAGGTACATAGGCACGCATGATCAACAGCACATACACCAACAAACTAGCATTCAATCGCACACAAAGTTAGGCACACATACACACAAATAAACTGCCTCTTTTCAAGCAAAAATAACCAGATTAATTGTTTCTTTTTTTTTTTTTTTGAAAACCTTCACTGATGAATGCGGATAACATGAAACCCAGTGTCATAGACTCTGCCACGTAACATATATATACATATATATATTTATATATATATAAGTTGGCTGACCGTAGTTCAATGTGACATGAAGGCAACTATCTTGAGGTGTAGGGGAGGACGCTGCGCCTTCCCCATAATTGCTCCATTTCCCTTGATCCTTACTTTATAATGCAGATATCAACTACCGCTGTTTCAGTCTTTTGTATGTCGCGACCTGATATTGAACCCTGGTCTCCCAGACCAATGGCAACATTATCCATTATGCAATAGGCCGGTATATATATATATATATATATATATATATATATATATATATATTAACTATCGATCACAGTTTTTTTTATCTATCTATATATCTAAAATAACAAAACATAACAGAATTTAAAATAAAGAAGATAAACCAACCTAAAACAAAAAATATTTAGTTAAGTATATATATATATCATTAACTATCAATCTCAGCTTCTTTATATCTATCAATATATCTAAGTGTGCATATATATACATATATATATATATATATATATATATATGAGTGTGGTAGGGAGTGCCATTGTGATCAAAATAACATTACGATTGGCTGCTGGAGGGCATGATATCAGGACCCAAGAAATTAGATCCACGGACGCGTGTTATTATACATTTGTGTACTCTGGTGTGAATCGATTTTTTCTACACGAAATAACAGGAGCTTAAAAATGAAAGTGGGGAAGCAGGGGGTTGTTTACACACATTGTGGGAAAGAGTGAGACAGAGGAAATGGTCTCTGTTTTCTCGTGCGTAGAAATCGTTAGACATTCGCTTGGCTGAGATGCAACTATAAACGACACACGAACATACAAAGGTGAATATATATATATATATATATATATATATATATATATATAATTTACTAGTATTCATATAACTGATGTTTAAATGGAAAATTTTCGAGGATAGTTTGGAGGGCTCTGCATTTCTCTAAGTGTATTTGTATTTCTCTCTGTATATCACAATAATCAGGATAATCTCTTTCCACAAATCTTTTGACTTACTGTACTTTATCCACCAACTTATAACCTAAGAAATTAATTCTACCAATTCCGACGAAAATTGTCAACGACAAAAAAAGAAAAAGAAAATATTTAAAAAATGGGGAAAATTGGCCAGAGAGAAAAAAAATCCCTAACTCACATTTTGAATTTGAATGAAGAATCCATTTTTGATTTTCTTTTGTTTTATAATCAAACTTTTTTTTTTGTTTTTCTCATTGGATGAAATTTTGATTAATGCTCAGCAGACATAAATAATCTGAAGTTTTTCGTTTTCTTTTAGGATCGTTGGAAGAAAATATTGTTATATTTTCATTATTTATAAAATAAATTTGTTTCGAAAACTATCGACTTTTTCTGATTTCTAAGATATTTATGAAATCTTTAGTAAACACAGTATAATTTACTTTTTTTTAATACAATACGGTTAACTACTTAGATTTTTTGTTGAAGATTGGAATACTGGAAACCAAAGAACTTAGTGTACAATAATTGTGAATACTTAAGAATATATCCCTGAGTAAACATTGTTTGTACGCGATAAAATACTTAAAACGATATAGCTTTTCAAATTAATTGTATTTAAAGAGAATACATGAAAACATAAAATTGTGTACACCTTATTTAAATTAGATAGACAAACATGAAACTATATAAATGTTCTCATTAACTGTATAAGATAGGGATACGTAAAAGCATGTAAGAGTGTACACCTTATTTGAATTAGACAAACATGAATCTTAAAAATGTTCTCATTAACAGTATAAGATAAGGATAACTACAAGCATATAACAATGTGCACCTTATTTTGATTAAATAGACATACATGAATCTATATAAATGTTCTCATTAACATTATAAAATAGGGATACTTAAAAGCATGTAACAGTGTAGACTTTATGTGAATTAGAAAATCATGAAACTATATAAATGTTCTCATTAACTGTATAAGATAGGGATAATTAAAAGCATATAACAATGTGCACCTTATTCTTATTAGATAGACATATATGAATCTATATAAATGTTCTCATTAACTGTATAAGATAGGGATACTTAAAAGCATGTAACAGTGTACACCTTATTTGAATTAGACAAAAATAAAACTATATAAATGTTCTCATTAACTGTATAAGATAGGTATACTTAAAAGCATATAACAGAGTGCATTTTATTTGAATTAGAAAAACATGAATCTATATAAATGTTCTCATTAACTGTATAAGATAGGGATAATTACAAGCATATAACAATGTGCACCTTATTTTGATTAGATAGACATACATGAATCTATATAAATGTTCTCATTAACTGTATAAGATACGGATACTTAAAAGCATGTAACAGTGTGCACTTTATTTGAATTAGAAAATCAAGAAACTATATAAATGTTCTCAGTAACTGTATAAGATAGAGATAACTACTAGCATATAACAATGTGCACCTTATTTTGATTAGATAGACATTCATGAATCTATATAAATGTTTTCATTAACTGTATAAGATAGGGATACTTAAAAGCATATAACTGTGCACTTTTTGAGGTTCCCGTGGTGTAATGGTTATCGTCGCAGGATATGGACACGGCGACACGAGTTCAAATCCTGGACCGGACTGTTTGCATAACACTAATACCCTTAGGAAATGTATAAATCCAAATATTCTCCCTCCAGCTATGGGTAAATAGTAGGGCAGACTAGGTTCTTCAGCCTTGGTGAGGCAACTAGTCTAGGAGAAGGAAAACTAAGAATTAAAACCTGTTAAACTCCGCTTAATAAAAATTGACCTAGTGTCATATCCTGCCTGAGCGGAGGGGTTGGTAAATACGATAACAGTGTGCGCTTTATTTGATTTAGAAAATCATGAAACTATATAAATGTTCTCATTAACTGTATAAGATAGGGATAACTACAAGCATATAACAATGTGCACTTCATTTTAATTAGATAGACATACATGAATCTATATAAATGTTCTCATTAACTGTATAAGATAGGGATAACTACAAGCATATAACAATGTGCACCTCATTTTAATTAGATAGACATACATGAATCTATATAAATGTTCTCATTAACTGTATAAGATAGGATGCTTAAAAGCATATAACAGTGTGTACTTTATTTGAATTAGATTGACAAATATTAAACTATATAAATGTTCTCATTAACTGTATAAGAGAGGGATACTTAAAGGCATATAACAGTGTACATCTTATTTGAATTTGACAGTTATTAAACTATATAACTTTACCTGTTAAATGTATATGATAGGGTACATAGAATAATGTAACTGTGTACACATTATTTATGTATGACGAATATACTTGAAACAAAAAAAAACGCATGTACGTTAATTCTATTATATAAGAAATTAAAAAAACAACACTGTGTATATTGTTGGTCGGTTGGTTGTTTGGTTGGTTAGGTTTTATGGCATATCAACCTTTGTTGGTCATTTAACGCCAAATTCATTTTTATGCAAATAGTTATATTTCAAAGAATTCAGTTTAGCATGTGTACACAGTTTATATGTTAAAAATGATTGAAAATTAGACAGAATCAGCTGCATTTAATTCAAGTTAAAAACTTATTCAATAAGCTATATCTCTTTTAAAGAAAAGCTGGCTTTCTGACGGTTAGATAATTAAGTCGTGAAGTAAATGGTCAAGAAGAACACCCTCTACGAATTGACAAATGAAATATTGAAAACCAAATCAACACAGAACCAAGCACCGCAACATCAATGTTAACACACGACAAAAAATATAAGCTTAATAAAGAAAATCATATCTTAAAAGAAGACTTCATTACAATGAAGACTAGAAATAAATCAAGGTAAAAAAAACGTTGGTTGGTTGGGTTTTTATGCATATCAACCTTTGTTGGTTATTTAATGCCAAATCCATTTTTATACAAATAAACAGTTCTATTTCAAACACTTCAGTTTACCATTAGTACACAGTTTAATTGTCAAAAACATTTCCATTTCAAGCTATTCAGTTTAGTCAAACAGTTCTAATTTAGTTAATTCGGTTTTGTATAAGTATAGATTTTGTTTACACGCAGTTAAATTTCAAAACAGTTCTATATTAAACAATTCAGTTTAGTATAAGTACAGTTTCAATGTTAAAAGCAGTACTACTTCAAGCAGTTCAGTTTAGCATAAGTACACTGTTTAACTGTCGAAAGTATTTTTATTCCAAACTATTCATTTTAGTAAAATAGTTCTACTTCAAACAATTCAGTTTAGCAAAAGTATGCAGTTTTATACTATTTAACCCATATATAGGGCCCTATTCTGGGCAAGAGTGGACCAGGCAATAATAAAGGGGCACTCCGCATTCTCCAAAGCCCCAGAATTACTGGAACCTCACCATCAGATTGTTTAGTGTCATAATTCCTGGACACTAATACGGGCAGTCTAACCCCTCTGCAGATATGCAGTCGGTGTATTCTCCAGCCCAAGCCGACCAGGGCAATATATAGAATTAATATCAAAATAGTTTTATTTCAGATAATTTAGTTTAGCATAAGTAACACTCTTTAGATGTCAAAACAGTTCTATTTCGAGTAATTCAGTTTGGCATAATATGTAGTTTAGTTGTCAAAACTGTTCTATTTTAAACAATCTATTTTTGCATGAATATGCTGTTTAAATGCGAAAAACAGTAAAATTAAGAAATCACGTTTTAGTTCTAATTAACCCATTGAAAGGACCCTTACAAGGTGCTACCACACCGGGCCATAGTGGACCTGGGGGCGATGGCAATGAAGGGGTATTCCACATTCCCCAAGGCTCCAGCATTACTAGAACGTCGCCATCAGATTGTTTAGAGTCATATCCAAGACTCTCGTTGCAGGGTCTTGCTCCTCTGCAAAGAAGCAGTCGGTGTATTTTACAGCTCCAGCCGTCTGGGCAAAAATTGAAACGTTTAATAAATTATCAAAAAAAGGATCCCAACGGACAAGATCACAGAACTAAAACTAGTCAGTGATTAAATTGGTATTGTTCAAAAGAATCTGAACAGAAATAGAAATCCTGGTTGGGAAATTAGGCTAGAAAAGCAAGTAAAGAAACTATTACAAGGGAAAATTCTAAAGAGAAAAATATAAGCAAGTTTACATTGGAATGAAAAGACAGAAAAAAAATCTGGAGGTAAGTCTGACAAAATAACAACAAACATTAAAACAGAATATAACGGGACTGGATCAAATAATTATAAGTAAACAAATACATTTCGAAATAATGAAAGATAACTCATCAAATAAGTCGTTGGAAAATGCACAATGATAAACCTAAAACAATTTACGGTTAAAATGTGGGAACAGGAAAAAAATGACAGAAAGATTTAGGGTGGAGGGGTGTCCTCGTGGTGTAATGGTTAAAGCGATGGATGCCCTGTCGGCTAGAGCAGTAGAATAGCCCGAATGCATCGTTGTTGAGGAGTAAGAACCACCACACACCCAGCGAGTGTCCTGTATATGAAACTTAACAATATAATGGTGAGGTTCCAGTAATGCTGGAACTTTGGAGAAAGCGAAGTATCCCTTCATTGTCATCGCTCTCAGGTCCACTCTGGCCCGGAGTAGTAGCGCCTGATAGGGTCCTAAACTGCGTATTAATGCTAACTTGAATAATTTGAAATAGAACTGTTTTGATATTTAAACTGTGTATTGAATTGTTTGAAACAGAACTGTTTTTGACATTGAAACTGTACTTACGCAAAATTGAATTGTTTGTATTAGAACTGTTTGACTAAACTGAATAACTTAAAATAGAAATGTTTTTGACAACTAAACTGAGCACTCATGCTAAACTGAATTGTTTGAAATAGAACTGATTCTTTGTATAAAAAAATATTTACCGTTAAATAACCTACAAAGGTTGATAAGCAATAAAACCTAAACAATCAAACAACCAAAACCCTGTAGTTGACATAACCTAGACTCACTTAGAGCACCATTGAAGAATGTACCAAATTGGAAAACACCAGGCTATGATGTCATTCATGTATTCTCGTTTTTAAAAAAATCACGTCCATCCAATCAGATTGGCTCAATAAATGAGAAGATGCCTCGAAGAAGTAAGAAAACCTGAATGGATGACAAAAGAGAAAACGAAACTGATCCAGAAAGACGCCCAACAATGAGCCATCACCATCAACTATAGACCGATAAAATGTTTACCTATGATGTGGAAAATCCTGACAGCACAATTTAAAGAAGAAATGAATTCCTCGCTTGAAAGCCGTTAAATATCTTGAAGGAGAGAAAAGGCACTGCAAGATAGCAAAAGGAAAAGATGATCGACTATGAATATTTTAGTATTCCTCCAAGTGGCCAAAAACAAAGTGTAGCTATGGCATGGATTGATCACAAATAGATCTAAGATTTTCGCTCGCAAGTTTGGACACCAGAATTCAAATAATGTACAAAATATTCGACAAAATCATAAACTTTATAACGAACACCATGGAAAATTACCGGAAATTTTAATTAAAGGTGACAGAAAAAAATCAAACCGAAGTGAAAATAGAAAGAGGTATCTTCCGCGGACATTCACTCTCATCACTTCTGTTTGTTATACTTATAGTTTGAATAAACTGAATAGAATAACTGTATATTTATGCTAGACTGATTTATTTGAAACAGGACTGACTATTTGTATAAAATGGATTTGATGCTAAATAACATACAAAGGTTGGTATGCCATAAAACCCAACCAACCAACCAAGCAATTACTCTATCAATGACACCGATGTGTTCGAGCTCAGTTTTATATTCCTCCTAGCAGAAAAAAAAATATAATCGATTCTTTCTCAATTCGAATTACTTTCTGTCGATTTGTTTAAACGCAAATATGAGTTGTTTTGAAATTGAACCCTGTGGATAGTCATATTCATATTTTTCTCATAAATAAGGACTCTCTCTCTCTCTCTCTCTCTCTCTCTCTCTCTCTCTCTCGCCGTTTTTTGGTTTCCCTCGTAAACCAGCAGAAGTAGATTAGAAGTCTGAAGAGTTGAATTCCAGTCAAGGGCGCGTACTGATCGACGGACGGTCAACTTTCCCTAATATAGGTGTATGAAATGGCAAGCAGCCCCTAACAAGAAGCTACCAATTCGAAGGCTGAATGCCGATTGGCCAAGAAGCCCACCTGATACGAGGCAGCCGGAAGATCGAATCTGCAAAAAGGAAAAATAAGACAAGTCATTTGGCCAAGAGATCCCGTAACGGACAGACCTGTCTGAGATACTATGAGTAAACTGTCTTCCCTAATATAGGTTTATCCTATTTACCAACCCCTCCGCTCGGACAGGATATGACACAAGGTACTATTTACCAACCCCTCCGCTCGGGCAGGATATGACACAAGGTCAGTTTTTAAGCGGAGTTTAACAGGTTTGAATTCAGAGTTTTCCTTCTCCTAGACTAGTTGCCTCACCAAGGCTGAAGAACCTAGTCCGTCCTACTATTTACCCATAGCTGGAGGGAGAATAAGGGGGTTCATACCTTTCCCAAGGGTATTTGCCCTAAAGTGAACGTAATAGCGCGACTGGAGTACGAACTCGCGTACTACGATTCCGCAGTTCATCGCTTTAACCATTACACCACGAGGATAAAAAAAAAATTGACCTTGTGTCAGGATATGACACAAGGTCAATTTTTAAGCGGAGTCTAACAGGTTTTAATTCAGAGTTTTCCTTCTCCTAGACTAGTTGCCTGACCAAGGCTGAAGAACCTAGCCTGTCCTACTATTTACCCATAATTGGAGGGAGAATAATTGGATTCATACTTTTCCCAAGGGTATTAGTGCTATGTGAAATGCAATCAGTCTCGTCCAGGATTTGAACTCGTGTCGCCGTGTTCATTTCCTATGACGATAACAATTACACCATGGGCACCTCCACAAAACCTAATATAGGTTTATGAACTGGCAAGCAGCCCCTATCAAGAAGCTACCTATTCGAAGGCTGAATGCCGATTGGCCAAGAAGCCCGCCTGATACGAGGCAGCCGGACGGTCGAATCTGCATTGAGGAAAAATAAGACAAGTCATTTGGCCAAGAGATCCCGTAATGGACAGTCGTGTCTGTGATACTATGAGTAAGCTGTCTTCCCTAGGCCAGCTCATATTAGAAGATTAAAAAGCCTCCCGTAAAAAAGGATAAGAACCATGTGACTATTTAGTGCGTCGACTGACTACGAGAAAAACCAGAGAATTAGATACGTTTTGAAGATGTACAAAGAAAGAAAGAAAGAAAGAAAGGTTAACGATCGATGAAACGCGATACCAGAATTAAAAAAAAGGAGAGACATATATATAAAAGAAAAGGGAGAGAGAAGAAATAATAGCTTTCATTTAAATGTTCTTTCATCTTTTTTCTTACCCCGTTCTTACCGCACACAAAACACATAGAAATACATTTTTTGCACACATCATCACAAGGATAATTCTTGGTGAATTGTCCCCAAACTGTTAAAATATAAACATTTTTATCTTTGTAGCCTGGACTATTTTATTTCGCATACATGCTTTCATTTTTGGGGGTTGATAATAAAATAATTTGTATTCTAAATCGTGCATTTCGTTTTGTCTTCATTTTCGGCTTGTCATAGTTTTCCCCGTTCGCTTGTGGTTGAATGACATCCCGAAATAAGATATTATCCGACCAAATACCAGCAATACGCCTGGCGTTGTGTGAATGATAGGCGTATGTAGAAGTGTCGAGACTAAAAGTTTGTCACCTTCAACGACAGCAAACCAGTCGAAGTTTCGTGACAGTGTCCACGAAAGCACTTGCAGCCTTTAAGATCTGATTGGCTTATCTTACCCACTTGTATTGAGGTTCAAACATTGATAAATCAGATTTTTACTTGCATAGTGAACATTTCAATGCAGGTTAATCCTTGCGTAACAACGATACTATAGTTATATGGAAATAGGAAAAACCTGCGAGAATTTTAATATTCAACAAGCATGATTGAATACTGAAATGGTGGACATTCACAACGATACCTCCAAATTTACAATCTTGGAAGCCTCGATGATTTTGGCAAGACTACCGCACAAGAACAGTGTATACAATGTGAATTGCTTGGATTTTCTAAAAAATACCTAATTCCCAAAAGCATTTACGAGGAAATAAGTTCGTCTGGATCTCGGAGACCACGGCTGTATGGACGCCCTAAAATCAATGAAAACAATGTCACTGTAAGACCTTTTTTTTCTATGGTCAGTTTTGCCCAGCACCACCTTGCCACACGACTGGAAAGCATACTTGAACCTGTTTTACAACTTTCCTCAAAATAATGCATTAGTGACTTGTTCACCTTTTCTGGGGTAATTCAGAATGCATCTGTAAATATCAGTTCCCTTTTCTGCTCCTTTGAAATCGCGGGCCTATACACTAATTCTCCATTAGATTAAACTATCGCCATCAGCACTGACGCCCTATATTGCAGTAACTTGGATCTCCTCCTATTCTCGAGCCGTTCTTACTCAAATTAATGCATATTGCCTCTAAATGTGTTCAGTTAATGTTTAGCAATAACACGTACCAGCAAAAGGACGTGATCGATATGAGGACCCCCTGGGAGCTGCATACGCTATTTTTTTGTAGTAAACCTCTTTTTTACAATACTTTCCTGGTGTTCTCCAGATTTAAAAGCAGACGGTTTTTCTATGTAGTCGACCAACTACATCCAGCGTTGACAATTACATGTGGATTTAAGGACAAGAGCAATCTCTTTCTTTATGTCTTTGTTAAGCGCACTAACTCAGGCATACAGACCTCTGTTTACCGTAAACCAACATTTACTGCTTTATACACACGGTGGGAATATTTTGCTCCCTAAGATGCAAAATTAATTTGATAAAAAAAAGCAAACTCTAGTCTATCGTGCCATAATGATCTGCTCCAAGACAAGGCTTACTGACGAGCTCAACTTTATTAACACCACTTGGATGAGGAGTGGATATCCAGAAGACATAATTATTACTTCCGTGTAAGCAGTTCCCTACCAATCCTAAATCAAGACCAGAGAAGTGCCCTGTATATCTTAAACTACCATGGATATAAACCACCTCTATGCAACTAATTGAACAAATTAAATGATGTGTCAGTCGGGGTTTTAATTCTGACAAGTTACGATTCATCTCACATCTAATGTGCTTTTTCTTCCTAATCTCAATGACAGTGTACATCTGAAGACTTTTTCATTCATCGATCGCTTTTTAAACGATTGTTGATTCTTGTCCATTTATAATATATATATATATATATAGAGAGAGAGAGAGAGAGAGAGAGAGAGTAAAGTAAGTTGGCCGACCGTAGTCGAGGGTGAACCTAATACTCCCTTTTCAATAGGTAACAAAACGAATAGAAGGGGAGAGCGCTACTTCTTTCCCCGAATATTTTACTTAGCCATCATTCCTACCTTATATTACTGAGTATTCAGGAAAAAGGTATCAAGTACAATTTGAATGTCTTTGATATGATTCAAGTTGTGATTGAACCCCGGTCCTCTGGACCATTGGCGAACACTTTAACCATTATGTCAATGGGCGCGAGAGAGATATAGACAGAAAGTAAATGTGAGAGAGAGGATGTCCAATGAAAGCAAGGAAAAGAATAAATCTTTTAGTATTGTTTTTTTTTTTTTTTTTACTGAATTCTGTTTTGGAGAATTCTTGAAATATTAGAACCGCTACCCTGTGTTTGTTAAACTTCAGGTCAAATGTCTTGCACGATTCTGGCCAATCTCATTTTGGTTGGGCTAGAACTTTTCAGTATGGCCTTTTAGTAAGCATCTGAAAATATTCTATATTATTCTTTAGATTGACCATACTGGTTTCTGCAACAAAACTGCGAAAAATTATTGATTCACGTTCGTAATATTGACTGTCCAATTATTCTTCCCCTTATATATATATATATATATATATATATATGTATATATATATATATATATATATATATATATATGTGTGTGTGTGTGTGTGTGTGTGTGTTTCTCTCTCTCTCTCTCTGTGTTTTCAAAATTGCACTGATATTAATAATAGAACCGATTGCTGCACACTTCAACTTAAAACGAAATTACTGCAAACATGCAAATTATGAATTGAACTGCAGAATTTCAAATAGTAAAACGCAATATATCATTTAGTGTCACAGCGGGCAAACTCAGTCCTGTAATTATAAAACGTTTGATCTTTAATATTTGCTTGACATGTGTCTTCCATGTATTTTTAATAATCTTAGAGAATATCACAGACTTTCAAGGCAAACAGTACCTACTATCATAAAAAAAAACAAAAAAAAAACAACAACAACAACAAAATAAAACCCAATCAACTCACCTCCGTTTTGCGAGTGTTACTAATTCGACTAAACTTAGACAATTTCAACCTACATCCGCTTAAAAGATACTCTTTATCCTTTTTTAGCATTTACATTTTATTCTTAATCCATATTTCAACAGCCTATATTATCATCTTGATTATTATCAAAACTAGCCGACAACACGAATTCCTCTCTCTCTCTCTCTGTCAGTCTCAACCAGTCGCAGTCAGCTATCGCTCTTAGCATGTCATCTAGATGCCAACAAGTGTCTGCATAGAGAAATTTTTGCTGCTCGGGCAACATTGGTGGGTCCGTGTGTAGAGATATATGGGGGACATCACGTAAAAATTTGTCCTTACCTCTCCATCAGTTCCGAACAAATCTTGCTCGTCTCACATGAATAGTTTAACAGTTGGAAGGAAAGTTTTCCTATTTGCTGCTGTTTTGTTGAGTTCTGATATCAGGATTTGTTCAAAGCTGTATATTGTGTCTTCTGCAGTTCCAATCTAATTTGTTATCTCGAAACGTTTTCCCCAAATCTAAGTGACCATGCATTATTGCAAACACATCTTCAGTTTTGAAAAAATCCTTTTTCAGTTAATCAGAGAGATCAGTTGCAGCCCAGGCTTTACCTATGAGTATAGACATCATTTTTAGTTGATGAGACATTACTACCAAAACATATGAACTGGTATAATGTTTTCAAATAGAGAGTGAGAGAGAGAGAGAAAGAAGGATTTCAATATGGTCATTAACCTATCAATAACATTAAATATGGTTTTAATTTTTCTCTGGCCACTTTGATTAATCCTATCCACTGTAGAAAACCTCGCCATCTTTTAGAATCTGCCATCATTTCACACCATTAAACAATGCCATATTTTTTCTCAGATTTGACCCTGCCTGGTAAATATTATTTTACAGGAGAATAATAAGGAAAATGTCAATTGATAATAGTGATTTTCATTTAAAAACAACAAGCTAAAACATTTATCTCCTTACCACACTCCCATAAATCCGGTAAGGGGGTTCATTTTGATATGTTATTCTTGTATTTGCGATTTTGGGAAAGTGGTATACTTGTTGCTAGTTGTGCCTTTCCTCCTTTTTTGCTTACCAACTGCCCAGATGTTCATAATGTATCAATAATGTATAGTTGGCGGCCGTAATCGAGGGCGACCCGAAGACTCTGTTTTCAATAGCTACTACACCGAGGTGAAGGGGAGTGTTCTACTCCATTCCCTGGATTGTCCCAATTTACCCTTGATCCTTACCTTATAATGCTGAGTGTTAAGCAAGGCGGCATCAAATACCAATTTTGAGTCTCTGGTATGACTGAACCTGGGATCAAACCCCGGTGTCCCGAGCCATTTGCGAACACTCTACTCATTAGGCTAACGGCCCGGTTAACTAGACGTAATAGTAAGATTTAATGCTTGAAATTTATATACAATTTTATCATGTATTGTAAGACAAAACTTTATCATCATCATCATCATGTCGTGCCACCAGAACGGATAACCCTGACCCTCTCTCGCCACTCCTCCCTATCGTTCATCGCCTCTGATAGGTCTTCAGGGCTAAATCCCGTATCCTCACAGAGCTGCTGTATGCATGTTCGAGCTCGTCGTACTGCTTTTGCTCGGCCATATGTGGAGGTCCATAGGAGTACATCACTTATGAGCTCGTCCCTGCTTCTCCAACAGTGTCCTGCATGCCTGGTTCGTCTAACTTGGATAGTTTTCGTGATGGGAGGTAGGTGGCCGTATAGTTGGTGCTTTGTGGGGTGTCGCCTCCAGGACTTGTTCAATATTGCTCGCAGCATTCTTGTGTAATTGCCGTCTAGCTTTTTCTCCAGCCGTTTTGTTAGCGTCCAAGTAGTGCATCCATATAGCAGTATCGATACGACTGCTGCTTGGAAGAAACTGCATTTCATTTTATCGGTCAAGTCTGACTTCCATATGATCGATAGCTTATCGATAGCTGTCCATGCCTTCGTTAGCCGTGTATCGATGTCTTTTTTAGTTGATGAGACACTGCTTCCTACGTAGGTGAACTTGTCTACCAGTTTCAGAGACCTTCCGTCTAGTGTAGAAATGTTGCCTGTTTGATTAAAGCACATGTATTCAGTTAGTTTCATGTAAATGTTCCTTTTTTTTAAAGATTATAATCACTTATTCGCAAGCACTTATATAATTGAAAATCTTCCTATATAATATTAAGAATTTGAAAGTTATATTATTTTAAGAATTCTAATCTAATGTCAATGATCTTTTCAAAAATTTATTTTAGACCCATTGACGGGATTCGAATAGAAATTGCCACATTGGGTGAAAGGGTGACCGGATGTAGGTATATACCCAACCCCTTTGTCTTAGAAAGAATGGGACAGACTCAATTTTAAGTGAAGCGAAGCCGGTTTGAATGAAGACTAGTTACCTCGTCAAAGCTAATGAACCTAGTCTGACCTACTAGTTACTTATAATTAAACGGGCGTCGAACAGACCCGTAGATGCATTTCTCAACGGTTTTAGCGTGAAGGGAAACACAAATAGCTGTGTCTAGCGTTTATACTTGGGTCGACAATTCGATTTCTTATAGAGAAAACCTTACGCTAAGCAAGTCTTGGAGTAATGGAAACTAAGGACAACTCCACTGACCTCCAGAAGAAAATTCTCACCACCAGAAGTAATTTTGTATCACACCTTCGATACTTCTGTTGCATGTGAAATGGGGGATCTTACATCTCTCCAGAGAATGTATATTTAGCCAGCAACTCTAAAAGAGCAAAATGCGACACAAATTTAACAGGTTTGAATTCAGAGTTTTCCTTCTACTAGCCTGGTTGCCTTACAATGGATAAAGAACACATTCCTCCTTACTATTTAGCAATAGCTAGAGGGAGAATAATTGGATTCATATCTTTCCCATGAGTACTAGTTCAATGTGAAATGCAATCAGCCTCGGACAAGATTTGAACTCGTATATCCGTGTCTATTTTCTTCGACGATAACCATTAAACCACAGACACTTCCAATGTATGGTAATAGACGCAAATTTTGTTTTATCAGTAGAATAAAAGAACAAGTAAAATTTGTAAATGCCTACACCTTACATTTCAAGCATTTCTCATACTTGATAGCTCATGGTTAGACTGGTTACCGTGGTGTAATGGTTATCGTCGTAGGAATTGGACACAACGATACGAGTTCAAATCCTGGACGAGACTGATTGCATTTCACATAGCACTAATACCCTTGGGAAAGGTATGAATCCAATTATTCTCCCTCCAGCTATGGGTAAATAGTAGGACAGACTAGGTTCTTCAGCCTTGGTCAGGCAACTAGTCTAGGAGAAGGAAAACTCTGAATTCAAACCTGTTAAACTCCGCTTAAAAATTGACCTTGTGTCATATCCTGCCCGAGCGGAGGGGTTGGTAAATATGTTAGACTGGTTGCCATGCCATGCCCGATCAGTTTTCGTGTTTACTTATAGCTGGATCTTTAGTGTCATATCGAGTACACTCATTATGGGGAGCGGGGTCCCCACAATGAGTGTACTCGATATGACACTAAACAATTTGATGTAGAGGTTCAAGTAATGCTAGAGTTTGGGGAATGCGGAGTACCCTTTTATTGACATCGCTCCCAGGCCCCCTGAGCCCGGAGTAGTAGCACCTGATAGTGTCCTATCTATGGATCGAATTGAACTAAATTATGTAATTATGTTAAACTAAAGTGTTTGAAATTAACATTTTACATCAACTCTGTGTAGACAAAAATGTATGCGTATATTAAATGGAATTGTTTGAAACAGAACTGTTTTAACATTTAAACTACGCACTTATGTAAAATTAAATTGTTTGAAATGTACTTTTTTTACATTGAAAATATGTACTTTAAACTAAATTGTTTGAAATAGAACTTTTTTTTAACATTGAAACTGTGTACTTATGCTATACTGAATCGTTTGAAATAGAACTGCTTTTAACGTTTAAACTGCGCAGTTATGCTAAACTGAATGGTTTGAAATTGATTTTTTTTTACATTGAAACTGTGTACTTATGCTAAACTGAATTGTTTGAAATAGAATTGTTTATATATGTAACAATGGATTTGTCATTAATAACCTACAATGGTTGATATACCATAAAACTAAACCAACCAAAGCAAACCAAACCTACAGCTGGAAGGAAAATAGTTTGATGCGGAAAATGCTACCTATGTATTAAGATTACCGTTGACAAGCTTGCCAAACCAAACCAAACCAAACCTAACCAAACATACAGCTGGAAGGAAAATAGTTTGATGCGGAAAATGTTACCAATGTATAAAGACTAGCGTTGACATTCTTGCTAACGACTGCACTACAACGAGATATACGTTCGTAGCGTTTTTTTATAGGAATATCTTGTCAGATAAACTTCACCTACAAAAACCAAGGTTATTCTGCATTATCAAACTCGATGATTCTGTGTGAGCTTACTTTTGCATGTACTGAATAATCTTTCTCATCTATTTGCTCGGCATATCTGAGATCTTCGTTTTATATCCTTTTTCTTGAATATTTGCCTTAATGCAATCACAATTTTATGTCTTTTCCGAAATCTGATAACATGAAAGATGACGAACGCAAATGCCCACTAACATTTTATTGATTGCGGCTCAGAAACTCAATCGTTTCTCAATACGCAATTTTAATTGGTGCGTAAAGTGTTTGGACGAGGAGAAACATAACGTAGGAAGCTATATGTTTTTTAGTCATTTTTGGATGACTTCATGATACGAAGTATGTCCTGAAAATAAGATACAGACATTAATAAATTCAGAATATTTATCACTATTCATTAAAATGGAGAAATATTCCACGTATGTTACCAGTACTACTAGGCAACAAATATATGTCAAGACTGATCCATCGACTATGTAAGAACAAGTGTCACAACCATATGGCAAGGTTTGCGTTGTTTATAATCGGAATCACATCACCTGAAATCGGCATTATTTGTTTACCATCCCACCATCCTTGTTTTTTTTTTAAGCAGGAACCAGGCGCAAAGCCGATACCCAAACTACTCTAAAAATATCTTTTGCTCTGTCAGCATTCGCTAAAAAGTGGCACCTCAGGCGTCAGGTGATAAACCGACCCTGGCCGAAGCTGATGAGAGTCTGAGAAAACGATTCCCTAAGACCTAAAGAGAGCCGGTCTTAGCACTCTTGGTATGAATGCCGATTTTCCGGTACCCATGTCAGGAGTTCTCAACTGCCAGCCACCAAAACCAAAACACACCCGACCAAATACCCACATGCCCAGCCAAAGTGCGTCCCAGTTGATCAGCTGAAAAGCACACATGGCCAATACGGGGAAAGGAACCGAATGAGCAGATATAGTGCAATGTCTAACTACACTCTGAAACCTTGGCCCAGTGAAGGCAGCTGCTTGAACCCAACGGTCCATGAAATACGTTACAAGATGCTGAGATAAAATATCGACTCAAGTACAATTGACTTGATGCTGCGCTCATCAAGGAAGGTATATATGCACGTGTATCACTGAAATAGTTGTACAAAACTACGTAGTGACTACTCGTAAATGTAATTTAGTAGTACCGGAAACGGATGGTCATTTTTCATTTGTATAGTAAAAAAACAAGTTTAGTTTGTAAATGCTTTCGTCTAAAATTTTGAGCATTAATCAGTGGTTAACAAGAAATAGTCTACAAGACGTGAAGATTAGCTCAAGTACAATTCGACTTGATGCAACGCTCTTCGTGGAGGGTATTTAAACGCTCGTGAAACATAGGGACAATCACACCATTCTTCGGTTTGGTTTCTTTCTTTAATGGCATATGAACCTTTCTAGGTTATTTTAATGCCAAAGCCATTCTCCTTGAAGAACAGTAGTGGTACTATTTAGCCCATATCTGGGAGGATAAGGGGGTTCATGCCTTTTCCAAGGGTATTTGCCTGAAAGTGAATGTAATGACGTGAATAGAATTCAAACTCGTTTACTAAGATTCTACAGTCCATCGTTTTAACCATTACACCTCGAGGACACCCACGACAATCTTATCAATCTTCACGTTAACTACATGTAACATAGTAGTGCCGGTAATGTGCTGATTTGACAACCAGTCCACACGAGCAGGATGTGGTTCAAGATCAATTTTTAAGTGGAGTTTAACAGGTTTGAATGGGAAGTTTTTCTGCTAGAGTGGTTGTCCAATCAAGGCTAAAGAAATCAGTTAGCCAATGTTTAAAAGAAAAATAATTGGATTCATACTTTTTCCAAGAAATAGGAAATAGGAAATGCAATCAATAGGCTTGTAAAACTTTATCTCTTACTTTCCAAGCATTTCTCGTATTTGTTGGTCAATGGCACGAAAAGGCAACTGAATTGATTTTTTAAGGGCCATTTCTCAAGATATAGTGTTTGTCCAAAGCAACTTCAATCGGATTTCATGGATTTGTAGGGGGACATGTTATTTGGTAGTTATGCTTAGTCCCCTAACATTTTATGCTCTGATTTATATAATGTTTATATAATGTTTATATAATATTTAGTTTATATTTAGAAAAAGGTAGTATAAGCACATGGAGACAAATGCAGTAAAAGAAACAAATGAATGAAGATGTGAAACAAATGAGTAAAGGATATGAAACGGCGCGGACAAAAGGAACATTCAAAACAAGGCGACTAACAAAACAAATTTACACTCACAGAATTAAATTTTATTTATTGCGGACTTTTTGTCCTCATCTTGGTATTTTTTTTTGTCTTTTGCTTTTTTGCTTCTTCTTTCACTACGTTTCGGCCAAATTTTACCTCTGGCCTTCTTCCGGTGATTCATCCGCCTCTATCCGCTTCGGGGCCCGTGGCGCAGCGGATAGAGGCGTTAAGTCTCTACGGTTCCAGGTGAGCATTGTCAGAAGATAGCGGTTTCAAATCCTACCCAAGCCGGCCAGAGGTTTACTTGGTCAAAAACGTGGTGTGATAAACAACAAGTATGGGAGGCAGTAATTACTGGGGATACGGTTACAAGACTCAGCATTCCTATCCGAGGTCACGGTAAAATCACCTGAAGAAGGCCAGAGGTGAAATTTGGCCGAAACGTAGTGAAAGAAGAAGCAACACAAAAAAAACAAAAAAAACTACAAAGATGAAGACAAAAAGTCCGCAATAAATAAAAATTAATTCTCAGATTAAGAAGCCTCATCTCAAAATGATTCCAATTGAAGACAAATTTATACTCATAACAAAATATGCATTGATACAAAAATATTGCTAATTCTACATTGTTAGTAAAATAGTCGTGTGTGTGTGTGTGTGTGTGTGTGTGTGTGTGTGTGTGTGTGAATAACACAACTAAACTACAGAAAAGGTTAATAAGGAAAGCGTCCTATATAGGTTGATTACATATTTAAAATGTCTATTTCTTCTTGTGGTTCGAAACAGTCGGTTTTTCCGAGGCGGGAAAAAGTCTCCTAGTCAAAGTGAATTGAAGAAATGAATGTCTGCGAGGCTTATCCATTTTTTTGCTTTTTACTTCTGTTGGTGAATAAGAGTGTCACACTGAAGAAAGTGTGTCAGCGCTGCAATGGAAATGGGGGAAAAGAGAAAGAGTGTTTGAAAACGACGTATTTATAGAAAATACGTGTCTTGGAATCGGCTCCAAAAACGCAGGACGAAATTTACGCGGACGTAGTTTTACGCAGGTCACGTGGTTCTCCTGGCCAATGGTTTCCCGAGACTGAATATTTGTGTGCATCCGCCATCTTTGTTGTGGGAACAAGTGGCATACAGCCCAAATTAAATTATAGGATTGTAAAGTCCTATAGATTCTAAAGTTGATACTGAAGATTGAAATATAATTAAAATAAAATGATTTAGGAAAGGGATTTTGAGCTATCATTTGAAATATGCTATTAGCTTCTTTTGCCTTTATGTTGCATTGCCGGGAGATTGGAATGTGACAAATGGATCGTTTTTGTTAAAAGGACAGACGCCTTTGTGGCTAAAAGCTTTATTGATAAAGATGACAGAGGCTTGCAGAAATAGGAAATAAGTGACAAGTTGATATGTCAATTAGCCAAGTGGTCGTGACATATTGAAATGAGAAAGGGATGACCCAGATATAAGACAACGGAAATAGTGGATAAAAGCCCGGAAGAAAAAGTACTGGTGTCACCAGCCAGAAGGAAAAATCTTTGGTGTCCTGACCGGATGTGAGTTGTCAAACTCGAGTAGATGTGTTTATAAAAGCAGCCATGTCCAGATTTTAGGGCAGATCCCGGCGAACGGTCAAAGTGAAGAGATCTCCCGTCAATTCCCTGTCTGTAGTCATAATCTCTCCTATTCTTTCTCTTAAACTACACATTCTTAGCAAGCCAGAGAAATTAAGAGAATAACTTTTATTTTTCTTATATACAAGTGTTTTTAATTTTTAGTGAACAAGTGCAGCTGTAGTGGGCAACCCGGTTGAAGCAGCATACTACATTAAGAGATTTTAGAAAAAATGTCTTTTGAGGACATTGCATCTGTTGAGAAACTGAAATCACAGTAAAAATTGTTGACGTAAAAACTGAATAATAATACATACGCTGTTGCATATTTAAATATAATGTTTCAATGCAAATGAAAAATAAATGGCCTGGAAATAAATTCTTTGAATTTTTTTTTAAACATAAAACTTTGCTTAGACTGGCATGTAAGTACCTGTTGCATTTAATGATTAAGTTTATTAGAGATTTATTGCCATGTCTAATTAGACTCAGAGTTGTTGTACATGTAAGGGGTCAATATAGGAGTCAAATAGATTTATTTAAAATTACCTGTATTAAACCAGAATACTTGAAACTAAATGAGTGCAATTTGGTTTATTAGATAGGAATGATTGATATCATAAAACTCTAGAAAAATTCTAAAAAAAAAAAAAACTTCATGAAAATGTAATGTGACCATCCATACAAAGTACGCGATTTTCTGACCTGTTGCTATAAAGCATATCAAACTGGATTGATACGCAGTTAAAAATCAGTCAATATTAGATATGAACAAGCTTCTTGGTAATAAAATTCGGCGATTTAACAGAAAATGGATGTTTTCAGTTTGACTGGTCATTATTTCTTATCTGAATTTTGGTTTGGTTTGGTTTGATTTCTTTACTTTACGGCATACGAAGGCATGAACAGCTATCCATAAGCTATCGATCATATGGAATTCAGACCTGACCGATAAAATGAAACGCAGTTTCTTCCAAGCGGCTGTCGTATCGATACTGCTATATGGATGCACTACATGGACGCTAACAAAACGGCTGGAAAAGAAGCTAGACGGAAATTACACAAGAATGCTGTAATATTGAACAAGTCATGGAAGCAACACCCCACAAGGCACCAACTATACGGTCACCAACCTCCCATCACGAAAACTATCCAAGTTAGACGAACCAGACATACAGGACCCAGCTGGAGAAGCAGGGACGAGCTCATAAGTGATGAACTCCGATGGACCCACACATATGACCAACCAAAAGCAGGACGACCAGCTCGAACATACATACAGCAGCTCTGTGAGGATACGGGATGTAGCCCTGAAGACCCGCCAGAGGCGATGAATGATAGGGAGATGTGGCGAGAGAGGGTCAGGGATATCCGTTCTGGCGGCACGACATGATGATGATGAAGATGATGACGGCATATGAACTTTAATACCAACGTCATCCTAGTAGAGGAATAGCTAATATACTCTTTAACACGTAGCTGGTGTGGTAAGCTGGTTCATGCCTTACCCAAGGGTGATTGTTTTAAAGTAAAGCCCAGTTATAAAGGGTATGGAAAATGAAATAATGCTTTAGAGTTGATTTCCTTTAAAAATGAGCAACGGTTCTTCCTATTATCAACTTCTTAGACAAAACCCCCTTTATTTTCGAGTGTCTCTTTGATATATTAAAAACAAACAAGCAAAAAAAAAATAATGACGTGATATCAATTAATAAGGAGAATCATTCTGAAAAAAGCTAAATATTTTTTCCTTTCGACATTTTTTTCCATAAATGTAAAATCTGCATTGTTTGGAATTGGTTCGTTGCAAAAATTATTTCAATCACCTCCAAAATATTTGCTTTGTAGTTATTCCAAACGGCTGCAATTCAAACAGAATGCTCAAGGCCCGAACAGAGGTCTGTCATCAAATTTTTGTTGGCTGAAATGTGCAAACCATGTGAAATTTACAGATGTTTACAGAAAAACATATTTTAGTCAAAATGTTTACAAATGCGTTTAACCTGGGTTTGCCACTACGAACATGATTGGAAAACACTGTCCATGGAGTTAAAAGGCACAAACTATCTGGCAAATAAAAAGTTCTTGGCGCAGCAGTCAGTACAACAGACTATTCTGACGATTTACTTGGATATGAATGAACCCACCTCAATTGATTTCCTTGAAAAAGCGTTTAACGCTGAAAAATGCTTTATATACCCGACTCTTTACGCACCTTATTTATTGAATGACAGCGGATAAATTAGTTGGAGATAAATCGTTGTTATTTTCAATTTTTATTTTTACATTTAAGGATTTGTTGGGTATCACCCACGTTTTTCCACCCAATGAACTAGTCCATCTGCCATATATAGCAGTTGCTACTAATACCAGGGCAGACTAGAAGGTGAAGAGCAGCTTCTTATAGGAATAGCATTTGTGGAAAAAGAAATGGGTTAGAGTGTTACTTACATCTTGCGGGCTCCGTTTCGGGGGATATATTGGCAGACATGAATGTCTATCAGCTTTATGGGGGTGCCCGTGGTGTAATGGTTATCGTCACAGGATATGGACATGGCGATACGAGTTCAATTCCTGGACAAGACTGATTGCATTTCATATAGCACTAATACCCTTGGGAAAGGTATGAATCCAGTTATTCTCCCTCCAGCTATGGGTAAATAGTAGGGCAGACTAGGTTGTTCAGCCTTGGTGAGGCAACTAGTTTAGGAGAAGGAAAACTCTGAATTCAACCTGCTAAACTCCGCTTAGAAAATTGACCTTGTGTCATATCCTGCCCGAGCTGAGGGGTTGGGTAAATAGGATCAGCTTCTGATATTTATGGTCAGAGTTGAGAGTAGGAGGGGTGAGAGTGAGAGGTGAACACAACCTATATATTCAGGTTCAGTCACCTCTTCCTCGTCATTCTAAATCGTGTTACCAAGTAGACCAGACCGTTATTTTTCTACTCCAGAAATTGGGATAGTCCTGTTACCAGACCTTGTTGGGCGGGTCGCTTAAAGAGCAATTCTTTTTTGCAACCCCGATTGCTGCCTGCACTTTAAGTATCACCCTGCTACCATTTTTTTTTCCGACACATTAGAGCGTTGGAGACTGGAGATCGCACTAGATCACCTTACTTGCTACCGTAATAACGGAAGCCAATACTATCGTTGGACTATATCTTTATTCTGTATTCTCTAATCCTATGTTCTTGTCTACTAACAGTCTCTCTATTGTTTATACTTTTTCCTGGGAATATATCACTATATCCTCTCATATCGTGGTTTGTCCTTTATTTAATATTACAAGCGTTCACTAATCCTATGTTCTTGTCAGCTAATAGTCTCTCTATTGTATATACATTTTCCTGAGAATATATCTCTATTTCCTCTCATATCGTGGTTTGTCCTCTGTTTAATATTACAAGCGTTCACTAATCCTATGTTCTTGTCTACTAATAGTCTCTCTATTGTATATACATTTTCCTGAGAATATATCTCTATTTCCTCTCATATCGTGGTTTGTCCTTTATTTAATATTACAAGCGTTCACTAAACAGAACGCAACAAGATTTAACGATCAAAACAAAAATAAACTAAAACAGAATATAAACTAAAAAAATTGTACCTATCAAACTATCTAATGTGGCGTAGCGAGTCTATATTTTTTCAATTTACATTGTATTTATAGCAAGCCAGCTTGTGCATAGCTTACCTTTGCGATTAAGTTCTAAGTGATTACATCTATTTTATTGTATAAAAGATTTTCAAAGAATCATATTAAATAAAACGGAGAGATTTTATGCAATTTCATTTTAATATTACTTTATATATATATATATATATATATATAAGAGAAAAGGGAATCAATAAAAATCCGATGAACAAATTTCAAATTTTCATTTCTTTAAATTAAGGGAAACGTTTCCTTAAAAACAAGAGTAATAAATATTTTCTTGTAAGGAATAATAATTTTAGTCTGAGCGTAGATATTTTTAATAGGTATAATTAGGATTCCTTCAATGAAGTTTAACAGTAATTGTTAGCTTAAAATAAATTGTGTATGAAAAGAGTGTCATCATATAGAGGGAGAAATGTTGGTTGTTTAGGCTTTATGGCGTATCAATCTTTGTAGGTTATTTAATGCAAAACATATTTTTATATAAATAATCAGTTCTATTTCAAACAATTCAATTTAGCACGAGTACACAGTTTCATCATCATCATCATGTCGCGCCATCAGCACAGATAACCCTGACCCTCTCTTGCCATCCGTCCCTATCATCCATCACTTCCGGCAGGTCCTCAGGGCTGCATCCCATATCTACACAGAACTGCTTTATGTATGTTCGAGCTGGTCACCCTGCCTTTGCTCGGCCATGTGAAGGGGCCACAAGAGTAACTCATTTATGAGCTCGTCCCTACTTCTCCAGCAGTGTCCAGCATGTCTTGTTCGTCTAATATTGATAGATTTGGTGATGGGTGGTGGGTAGCCATACAGTTGCTGCTTTGTGGGGTGTTGCCTCCAGGACTTGTTAATATTGCTCGCAGAATTCTTGTGTAGTTTCCGTCAAGCTTTTTCTCCATCCGTTTTGTTAGCGTCCATGTAGTGCATCCATATAGCAGTATCGATACGACCGCTACTTGGAAGAAACTGCATTTCATTTTATCGGTCAGGTCTGACTTCCATATGATCGATAGCCTCTCGATAGCTGCCCATGCCTTTGCGAGTTGTGTATTGATGTCTGTCTCGGTTGATGAGACACTGCTTCCTAGGTTGGTGAACTTGTCTACTCGTTCCAGAGGGCTACCCTTTTTGTGTAGATGTCACCTGTTTGATTAAAGCACATATATTCCGTTTTGTGTGCATTGACCATGAGGCCAATGCCTGCAGCGGCTCGTTCCAGACTATGTAGCTGGGTTTCGGCTTGGTTGGATGTATTTGCCAGAAGCGCTATGTCATCGGCGAAGTCGGCGTCGGTAATTGCTTCTGCAAGGTACCTTCTGAGTCTTCTCTGCTCCGTGGGCTAGTGGTTAAAGTGTTCGCCAATGGTCCAGGAGACCTGGGTTCAATCCTAGGTCACGTCGTACCAAAGACTTTAAAAATGGTACTTGATACCTCCTTGCTTAACACTCAACAATATAAGGTACATATCAAGGGTAAAGTGGAGTAAACAAGGGAAAGGAATAGTCCCTTCCCTACACCTCGGTGTAATAGCTATTGAAAAGGGAGCCTTCTGGTCACCCTCGACTACAGTGGCCAACTTTATTTGATAAAATCAAAGAAAACATACACAGTTTAATCGTCAAAAACATTTATATTTTAAGCTATTCCGTTAAGTTAAACAGCTCTAATTCAACCAATTCAGTTTGATATAAGTATAGATTTTGTTTACACACGGTTAAATGTTAAAACTCTTCTATTTCAAACAATTCAGTTTAGCATAAGTACACATTTTATTTCTATTTGACTCATAGATAAGACCCTATCAGGTGCAATGACTCCAGGCTAGAGTGGACCTGGGAACGATGGCAATGAAGGTGTGCTCCACATACCCCAAAGCTCCAGCAATCCTGGAACCTCACCATCATATTGTTTAGTGTCATATCCACCAGGATTGGGCAAGGGAGAAAAGTATTTATTCCTTAAACGCCTATGCATGTAAGCTACTATTAGCTACAGCCGAAGAAAATCAACAGTGGCGAAATGAATGTGCTTAATGCAATTATATACGTAAACAAACATTTGTTTATTTTTTTAAAGCTAAACGACATGAAATGAATTGCATTCTTGTACGAAAAGAGCGTAGATTTTCGCTCAAAAGAAATATACCAAAGGTAAGTAAAATATACCGAAGGTAATTAAAAAATCATTACTTCTTGTTTGTTAAGTGAGTATAGATAATTCCATACTCACAGAAGAAACAATTATTTCTTCGGTTATTAATACTATTTTTGAAGATTCGAAATTAAATATTAAAAAAAGTTAATGATGAATCTAATTGGTTACGAAATTGTTTTTCAAACTTTTTGGAAGAAAAATATTTCTCAAATAATTTTGAGTTTTGATCCTTCAAAATTTTTGCAGCTAGTGAAGTGTTGTCATCTGTGAAGTCAGTCGTAATTAAAAAAAAAAAAAAAAAAAAAAAAAAAAGAAAACTAGATCGAATGCCTTAGATGGCGAATAAATGCAAAAATACCGACACAAAAATTACAGATTCTTCACCCTAAATTTAACACAAAATATAATACTCTTTTGTATGGAAATCTGATGACTTCCGTATTTCTCTCTCTCTCTCTCTCTCACACACACACACTCTCTCTCTCTTTCTCTCTCTCTCTCTGTCAATATATATATATGTATATATGTATATTATGATCATGTGAAATCAAGAAAGTTGCTACGGACTGGCAGTCAACGACTACCGTAAGAGCAGTGGTACAGGAACCTCAACAGTGAACAACGCAGACATAAAAGTTCCCTGAATGGAAAAATAGTAAATTCTATTTCGTAAAGTAAATATTTCGGTTTTGTAAGTATATATATATATATATATATATATATATATATATATTAGGTTAGGTTGATATTTCACTTTTCTTAAAATTAAAAAAATCTCACTAACCGAAAGTTGTGTATGGACCTAGTGAGTACTCATACAGAAAATTAGATCAAATAGTTCAACGATTTTTTGAGCGTTTGGTATCAAAAATCGCAGATAAAAATATAATGAAAATTTCTCGTTTTTGCAAAATTAGTGTGAAAACCAAATAATGTTAGTATTTAAATCAGGAAATATCCTTTTATTTTATAAAAATGATAATAATTAAACAAATGAAGATTAATCTTTAAATCGAAAATCTGCCCCAACCCATTTTCAGTATCTGCCTCTTTAAACTGCCTTTTAGCGTTATGAATTAAGCAGTAATATTTGAATACCTTAAAACTTAACTTTTTTTGTTATAAGTGAAAATATAACAAACAAAGAATAAGAAAAAATAAACACTGTTTTAATAGAGCTTAATATAGAGAGTCAAATTGCTCCATATAAGAGCCCTTCGACAAAAATGCTGTTCTCAATTTCTGATATAAAACTTTGGCTGTTATGTGTGCCTTGCTTCAAAACCATGTACAGTTTGTGAAGCTTCCGTTGTTAACTTGACTGCCCGTTCCATGGCCTGAGAATGTGAGGGCAAATCTGCCAAGTCAAGCTTGATTCCATTTAACAATGATTTTCGAAGTTCAGATTCAGAAACATCTTCCGTTATTGCTGGTTCAAAAATGCCACATAATGTTAAATCTATTAATTGTGTCCAATGTGTGGCATTAAAATTAATAGTTGGTATTCTTTTTAACCTTTTCAGGTTGACTCCCCACTCCTGAAACAATATAAATATTAATTAATTGAATTGTTAAAAAATTCCAATCTTTACTGCTTTAATAATTATGGTGAAATTAGATAAAATCTTTAAAAAGGATTCTATAAATTGGAATAACTGAGTCAGTGATATATGAATATATATTTAATTACCTAATGGCCAAAATTCTTGTTAAAGGTTCTTCTCTTACTTCAACTTTCTCAGATTTGACCATGGAATATAGAAGGTTTTCTGGCAGTAAACAAAATGTATTACCTTGTATATTTCTTAATGCTATCTGCTGGATTCCATGAGGCTGCTCCTTAATTCTCTGTATCATATTAAAAATGTGCAGTTGCTGATTGTGGAATTTATTCTTTTCTTTTAATTTCAAACCAACAAGTGGCATACACATTTACGATAAAATTTATTTAATTGGAGTTTTGCTGTGAGCCTTCGTGGTTATGCACCACGAGTCCATAAACACATGAGCCTGATAGCCAAAGTTAACCATCTTGCCTGGTTAAAGGATCGATTTTCCAGGAGGCGCATCGAGAGTCAACCTTACCTCTAGAAATACCAACTGCGTATTCATACAGGAGTCTTTGGTCACAACTGAGATCATGTATTTAATCAATTTTCAAAATTGAATCCAGAGGACTGCTAATAGTGGAAAATGATATTTGGGGTAAATCATGGCAATCCTTTGAGCATAATTTCAATGCTGTGGGGCCTTTTGCGCAACCATCAATATTTTTAAAAAGGGCTCTGAAATTTAGTTCTTAATGATGCAGAGAGGAACCAATTGTGTGAAGATTTTTTTAAAAATTCCACCTTCACAACCTGTGTTGGCATTAGTGTTGTCAACAAGGATAGCCTTGATAATGTTCTCTCTGTTGAATTCATGCAAAACATCCACCTCTTTCTCTGCATAACAACACCTGTTGCACAAATATTAGGAAGAAGTCAGTGTTAGATATTTACTTTCATATGATGTCTCCTTTGTAAAAGTAAAATAGCGTTCTGGTCCCTTAGTTTTTTCATAGTTTTTGTCCATTTTCCTACACAATTTCCTTAAACAATAATGTGTCCTTATTCATTCTCCCATCAACTGCTATCAATACTAATCAAATTTTCCATACTTTTATCATGTTTTTGTTAGGCATTTTTTTTTTACTTTAATCTTTGCCCTGTCACCATTTATCGATAATAATATCGTTCATATTAATATTGGGTATAAGAAGGCCCATAGCCTTCAAATTCAAGAGCAAGGAATTTGGCTGGACTGGCTTCAAGATTAGAAGATATATCTCCCATAATTAACTCGAGATATATCTTGGAAATTTGAAAAAGCTATTAGGCCCTTTTGGATGGCTCTTTGTCTGCAAATATTCTTCTTCTGGTTCTTCACTTGGAGAAGATGAGTAGGAGGGGGAAGAAACATTAGCCTGGAGGTTTGATGTTGAAGCTGTTGGTGTTAAGTGTAAATTTTTTCTTGACCCCTCTCTTTCCTTTTTACTTTTTTTAAAGCACTGCTATCCACCGTATCTTGCTAGTAAACAGTTTTTTTAATGAATAAACACTAACTTTAAAAATTTAAACAAATCAGAATAATTATATAAGTTGTATTTTTTAATAGTAAAGTCTATTTTAATGAAAAATACAAGAGATATTAGGGATGATTAAAATCGTAACCAGTAAAGAAAAAAAAATCGTTTTGGCGGAGGTAATGTCAACATGTGAATACAATAAAAATATACAATAAAACGGCATATGTAAATATTTATTCGTATATTAAATTAAATATTCTAGTGTTTTTATTCCTTTTTAATTTTCATATTTTCTTTTAATTTCTTAAGAAAAGGAATATTAAACTTAAAGATATTTATTATTAAGTGTATTGTATTATGTTATTTTTGTTAAAACTCGGGTTTTATTCAACCGACGCGTGTTGCCGGTGACACCTATACCGTGATAAAAATCCCAATTTATTTAGTCTTTAAGTTTGATTCCTCAAATAAATAAAAATTTTTGAAGAAAGATATTTCTTGTGGTAACTTTTTACATTAATTTGCTACTTTCTTTGAATGCCATTTTTTCCAGTTCCAAAATCGACCTACCATAATATATATATATATATATATATATATATATATATATATATCATAGTAAAAATTGGCTAGTATTTTAGGTGGTTGATTTGTTTTACAAGAAGGGTAATATTTCTTCTTCACATAAAGGTCAAGATTGATGACATCATTATCTTAACGAAGAATGTCAAGGCTGCTGACAACACTATCTCAACTGAGAAACTCCATCAAGATGACAATGATTCATTAAGAAAAATAAAACAGCTTATCAAAAGATAAGATTGCATGTTTGGTTTCTTCGTTTAATCCTATTTACCCAACCCCTCCGCTAAGACAGGATATAACACAAGGTCAATTTTTAAGCGGAGTTTAACAGGTTTGAATTCAGAGTTTTCCTTCTCCTAGACTAGTTGCCTCCCCAAGGCTGAAGAACCCAGTCTGTCCTACTATTTATCCATAGCTGGAGGGAGAATAATTGGATTCATACCTTTCCCAAGGGTATTAGTTCTATGTGAAATGCAATCAGAGTCGTCCAAGATTTGAACTCGAGTCGCCGTGTCCATTTCCTACGACAATAACCATGACACCACGGGCACCACGGGTTTCTTCGTTTAATGGCATGCCAAACTTTGTGGGTTATTTAATGCCAAACTCATACTTTTGGAAGAGCAGTTGTGGCAGTATTTGATCCAAAGCTGGAGGATAAGAGGTTTCATGCCTTTCCTAAAGGTATTAGTCAGAAAGTGAACATACTAGCGTGACTAGAATTCGATCTCGTTGTCAAGTATGTTAGAAATTACGCAACGGGAACACAATATTATTGAAAACAATGTAAGTTTTATTATATCATATAATTTATATATTTTTAATAACACAGTTAAAGTATTTTGCGAAATGATTTTAAAACAAAATGTACAAATTAGATAATTCCATTGAGAAAAAAATTCTCCATTTGTGAAGTTATTTAGCAGGCGTCCAAGAAATTCCCTTGTGATTGCAGACTTTGGTTCCAGTCTGGCCAAGCTCTGAAGAGTTTGGTTTCATTTACTGCCTCTTCTCTAAGTGTTACATCCCCATCTGTTCTTCTTCCTCCTCCTCCTTCTCTTCTTCTTCTTCTTCTTCTTCTTCTTGAAAAACATTTTCTTATTTTTCGTCATTTGAATCTTCATTCCACCTTCCCTTCTCATTCTCTTCATAATTCTTTATCCTTTTCCTTCGTCCACTCTTTCTTCTTATTATTATTATTCTTTCTTAATCTTAAACTACCCCCTTCTTTTCTGCTATTGTTTCCACCACCATCGCCACCACAATCACAACCATCGCCATCACCACCACCACAACCATCTCCACAATCACCATTACTACCATCACAACTATCGCCATTGCCACCACTACCACCATAACAACCATCACCACCACCACCATAACAACTATCGTCTCCACCACCACCACCGGTACCACTACAACCATGACAGCCATTGCTATTACCAACATCACCACAACCATCACCACTACCACCATCACAACGATCGCATCCATCACTACCATTACAATCATCTTTACCACCACAACCACCACAACCATCGCTACCACCACACCACCATAACCATCGTTACCATTG
>OY757926.1:17651050-17773550 GCA_963585895.1 Sepioteuthis lessoniana
ATAATAAGACAAACCACGATATGTGAGGAAAATAGTTATATTTACCGGAAAGAGTATTTACAAGAGAGAGACTGTTAGTAATAAGAACATAGGATTAGTGATAGAGTAATGATATACTTCAACAATAGGAACGGCTCTTCTGGTCTGACTTGTAGACTTATTCTCTGACTGATCTCCGTTACTGCCATATATAGCAGATGGAACAGTTCATTATGCTGAAAAGTTAGGTGATACCCAACAATAACATATATACATAGAACATAGGAATTCCGAAACACGAAAAACACTTACGACTTCTTAGTTCAGGTACGAAACTTTTTATTACCCTTGAGTTAAAAGGTTTTTCGACATAAAAAGAGACGCACAATCTTGCTATGCTGACTTTTCCATCTGCCCCCGCCCCATCACGTGGGCACCCGCCACAAGGCCACTGCGAGCTAGCGAAAGACACCCTTCTTCTTCGGACCGCAAGACTCAACAAACTGACTTTTTCAAAATCCCCCAAACCCCCCACGTGCACATCCGGTGCATGATGTCATTCACATCCACTGGTCAACCTTCTATTTGGGATTTTCATTTTGACATCTGTGAACGACACATCCTCCTCGCACGCGCGTCAACACCTGCACCCATATTTGCACCTAACTAACCTATGCATTGAGCCGAAAGGTTCCCAACCAAACTAAACCCAAAGACAAGATATATGAAACGAAATCCCTTGGTCATTTTATTACATGTGGTTTAATGGTTATCGCCGTAGGAAATGGACACGGCGACACGAGTTCAAATCCTGGACCAGGCTAATTGCATTTCACATAGCACTAATACCCTTGGGAAAGGTATGAATCTAATTATTCTCTCTCCAGATATCGGTAAATAGTAGAGCAGACTGGGTTCTTCAGCCTTGGTGAGGCAACTAGTCTGGGAGAAGTAAAATTCTGAATTCAAACCTCTTAAACACCGCTTAAAAATTGACCTTCTGTCATATCGTGGCCGAGCGGAGTGGTTGGTAAATATGAATATCAAAACCATCCATGAAGAAGAATATAAGTTATATTATTTATCCCACAATTGCTGAGATAAGAAGGTTCATGTCTTTCCCGAGGGTATTAATCCGAAAATGATCACAGTAGGACGACTAGAGTTTGAACTTTCGTACTTCGAAGCTGAAGTCCTGAACTTTAGCCATCACGCCTCTGTAACAGCCCTCTCTTCCCAGAACCATTAGCATGAGTGCTATTCAAATAATGATCCTTTTAAAGTAGTAGTTTGGTTCGATTATAGGGCATACCAACCATTGTAGGTTATTTAATGCCAAATCCGGTTCATACTTTATATATTAGATTTCTATGATTTATCGTAGTATTGCTATGTATCTCTAACAATTTGATTAATCATCAATTATTTGTTTACACAAAGTTAAATGATAAAACTGTTCTATTTCTAACAATTTAATTCAGCGTGTCAAAAAAGTTAAATAGTTTAAAAAATTAATATGTTTCGCTAACAATTTAATTAAACATCATTCCTTTCTTTACACACAGTTAAATTATCAAACAGTTCTATTTCTAACAATTCAATTTAGCGTGTCAAAAAAGTTAAATAGTTTTAAGTATTAATATGTTTCGCTAACAATTCAATTAAGTATCAGTTATTTGTTTACACACAGTTAAATCATCAAACAGTTCTATTTCTAACAACTCAATTTAGCATGACAAAAAAGTTAAATAGTTTCAAGTATTAATGTTTCGCTAACAATTCAATTAAGTATCAGTTGTTTGTTTACACACAGTTAAATCATCAAACAGTTCTAATTCTAACAATTCAATTTAGCTTAAGACTAAAAGGTTAAATGGTTCCAAGTATTGTTATGAATCACTAACAATTCAAATAAACATCAGTCGTTTATTTACAGAGAGTAAAATGACCAATCAATTCTATTTCAAACAATTCATTTCAGCATATCATTTGTTTGTGATTTGTTTTAAAATATTAAACAGTTCTATATGACCCATAGATGGGACCCTTTCAGGAGTCCCCATCCCGGACCAGAGTAGACCTGGGATGAATAGCAATGTAAGGGTCCTCGCCATTCCCCAAAGCTCCAGCATTACTGAAACCTCACCCTCAGATTGCGTAGTATAAAATCCAGGTCACGTTGGGGTGGTCTTACCGTTCTACAGAGATGCCGTCAGATAGATCAGAGATACATCCCCAGCCACGTGGGCTTTTTAAATGAAAGTATTTATCGTATTAATAACATTCCAAGCAATAGAATCTTTATCTGATTGGTTTGTTTTCTTTGTTTAATGGCATATCAGTCGTTGTAGGTTATTTAATGCCAAAGCCAATCTCCAAGAAGAACAGGAGTGGTACTATTTAACCCATAGCTGGGAGGATAAGGGGATTCATACCTTTCCCAAGGGTACTTGCCAAAGCCATTCTCCTAGAAGAATAGTAGTGGTACTATTTAACCCATAGCTGGGAGGATAAGGGGTTCATACCTTATCTTTATCTGAGATACAGAAGATTGTGCAAATGAACTCTGATTTTAGTGAAAAGTTTTCCTTGTTGAATGTACCCAATATTTTTCCAAGAAAAGTCTTGGCGTCAACACCCCACAAGGCACCAACTATACGGCCACCAACCTCCCATCACGAAAACTATCTAAGCTAGACGAACCAGACATGCTGGAGAAGCAGGGACGAGCTCATAAGTGATGTACTCCTATGGACACCCACATATGGCCGAGCAAAAGCAGGACGACCTGCTCGAACATACATACAGCAGCTATGTGAGGATATGGGATATAGCCCTGAAGACCTGCCGAAGGCGATGAACGATAGGGAGAAGTGGTGAGAGAGGGTCAGGGATATCCGTGCTAGCGACACGACATGATGATGATGAAGATGATGATCGTTGCAAACGAAGATTATCTTTTACACTTTCAAACAACCCCCTTAGTATGATTACACTGTTTAGTAATATTTGACACATATGTAGGACCCGATCAGGTGTTACCACTCCGGGCCAGAGTGGACCTGGGAGCGATGGTAATGAAGGGGTACTCCACATTCCCCAAAGCTCAAGAATCATTGGCACCTCACCTCTTCTACATTTGGAGAAAACACAACATAAAATGTCACCAAATGCAATAATAAACGATGTAAAATACGTAATATAATTAAAGACGGGAAATGCTATAACTTTAGAAACCCGGAAACCAAATTCAAAATAGAGACTTAAGCTGCAACTCAAACAACGCAGTCAACGTAAATGAATGTTGCGAATGCAAAGAAATATACACAGGGTCAACACAGGCACTTAATACAACGGCTTCACTTCACAGAAGCAATATCAAAATAACAGAAAACAGAAACACCGATGACAATGTAGTCGAGTTGATTTTAAAATAATGCCAATATATCGAACGAATGACTACACGCTATTTCAAATTAAAAAAAAGAAATTTATTGATAAATTTAAACAAAAATTGAATAAAACATGAATCATACACACACACATGGAAACAAATATACATACATATGAATATTATATGCACACAAAAAAATCTCTAGACATACAGTCACAAATATGCAGAGAAAAAATAACTGTAACTGAAATCCGAAACCACTTAAACACACACACACACGCACACACAACGTACCAAATATTGAAAACAAATGTGGGGTAATGTAGCCTAAGGGAAACACCCTAAAAAAGAGAGGAACGACTTTCATAAAAAAAAACAGTACTATCTGAAAACCATTCAAACTGCAAACACGAGTGAGTTGAAGTCACATTGAATACCCATCAGCAAGGCCTTGTGCCATACATGTTCTCTAACGAACGTATCAACCTGGAAATATACACGTATACCAGAAAATAAATAGGTAAATCCTAATATATATATATATATATATTGGCATAATGGTTTGAGTTTTCGGGAGACTGTGGCTCAATTCAAGATCGAGTCATACCAAAGTCTAAAAAAATGGTCCTTGATGTCTCCTTGCTTAACACTCGGTATTATAAGCTATGGATTAAGGTCAAGTGCAGCAATGCAGGGAAAGGAGTAGAGTCCTCCTCTACACCTGATTGTTGCCACCTATTAAAAAGGGAGCCTTCAGGTCGGCCTCGACACCGGTCGGCTAACTTAGATAGATAGAAACCCTTTCAAAATTATAGAATTTGTACACATAAGGCCATTGATGACTTTTTAGTTGGAAATAATCAAACAACAGATAAGATGTAAAACACTTTATTCAATAGATGTAATAGATGAACCTTCTGACGTCGTAAAATCTATGATTGGTTTTTCATTTGTTTTACAAATAATGTTCTGCATCTTCTGGAATAGTGCCTTGATTTTTTTAAAATCTTGGTACTTTGATCTCTTTCAACTGTCTCCCAAAACTGTTTCCCATTTAAAGCACCCCATTTCTTTTATATTTGTGTCAAACTCTTGACCCAACGGACAGGGAATAACCAATGTCATTCGTCTCACTCTATGTTTCCTTAACTTTCCAAGGAGAGTAAAGTTGCTTTGAACTCAAAAATTTTCTTCCAGACTTATTGCCTAAATAAAGCAAAATAACGCAAACAACCTAACTATTTATCCTTTGCAGGGAAGCAAGAAAAGAGAGATTTTCCTATGGGTATTAGGGCCAAGGGAAACGCAAAAAAATTCTACCCAGGTTTAAAGTTACTTTTTGTTCGTTTGTTTGGGTTTGGCATATCGTTTGTTTGGGTTTGGCATATCAACCATTGTAGGTTATTTAATGCCACATCCTGTTTACACTTATATATTAAATATATATGTTTTTATTGGGTTGGATTCTGTGGAATATTAACCATTGTAGGTTATTTAATGCCAACTCCTCTTTATGCATTTATATTAGATATATATGATTTGGTTGGGTTGGGTTTTATTGCATATCAACTATTGCAGGTTATTTAAAGCCAAATCCTCTTTATACATATATATCAAATATATAAAATTTGGTTTGGTTGGGTCTTATGGCATATTAACTATTGTAGGTTATTTAATACTAAATCATCTTTATACTGTGATGTGGTATGCCACTGAGAGGGGAGCGGTAAGATCATTTTCCCTACCACTCCGTGTTTGAATTAACAGGCCCCAAAGATTGGCCGTTAAGAGAGGAATAGGAATGTACGTCAACTCCTCGGCCTACCCGTTGAACGAAGTAACGAATCCAGGTCAGAATGAAAGCCAAGAGCTGCCTAGACTCTGTCACGGGTGAACAGAGATGGGGATATAGAGGTCAGTATAGTAGCCCGAATGAATAACATGACAGGTGGAGGTGTAGGAAGAAGAAAGAGGCCAAACGATTGGCCAAAGCCTTAGCGCCGGAAGTAGTACCCTTTTCGTCAGAGGTACTAGGGAAAAAGAATTTCAGTTTTTAGGACGGAGGTCACTGTGAAAGGACGCGCTGATCTGATGCCAAAACCCCGGGCGAAGAAGCGAAATAGAGTTCTTGGACTGGAGATAACAGATGCCTTTAAGCCGAGTTCTACAGAATCACGCTAGCCCGTAAAAGAAAAGAAATCTCAGTAGAAATCCGTCGAAAAAGCTAGGTAAACCTTAAAACCGTTTTCTCCCTCCACCCTTCCTAAGTATCGCAGTTATATGCCCCCTCTCTCAGTTTAAAGAAAGAAGCATATAAAGAATTATATGCATTAAGAAAAAAAGAGAAACAGAATGAAAAGATTCATTTCACAAACTGTAAATGTAGGAGTGGATTTTGCTACCTTTTCAAGGTTCAAGAGTAAAGACAGAAAAGTACAAAGAAAAGAAGAAAGACATTTATGTTGGAGACTGTTTGCCGGGGAAATATAGCCGGCTCCCATAAATATTTGCTTGAACCTTGACTATTAAAATTTTCGTTATATTTTAAATGTCCCCTCGTTGAAATTTATTTCTCGTGTTATTTGCCCAGCGAGTTGCCTTCTTTTGCATGTATATCTTTTTCAGCTTCATTTCGCTTCATTTTATTTTCGGTAAATGTCCTATTCGCCTTTCCAAACATTACACGGGAAATTGAAATTGTCGACTACTGTAAATAATAATACTTGATCTTAACCTAGATGTCCATGTCTTCCGTTATACTGGGGCAGGAAGACGAAGTGGCCTGGCGGGTGTGTGTAACATGAAATTTGGAAACCCCCTTGCGAGCGGCGGTCAGTCTAGCCCCAAATAAACCTCCACATTATCTGCCAGTCCCCATGTGCCTGAAAAAGGAATCTTAACTAGGACTTATTTTGCGAGGGATCAAGTGCCAGACTGCTCCGACGTCACACGTGCGTAAAATAAACTCTCGTTATGAGATAAATATTTTAGGCACCGTCACAAAACTTATATATCAAATATATGGGATTTGGTTTGGTTGGGTTTACGGCATATCAAGCTTTGTAGGTTATTTAATGCCAAATCTTCTTTATACATAAAAGATTATATAGGTATGATTTGGTTTGGTTGGGGTTAATGGCGTATCAACGGTTGGAGGTCAGTTAATGCCAAATCCTCTTTATACATACATATTAAAAATATATGATTTGTTGTGGTTGGGTTTATGGCATACCAACCATTGTAGGTTATTTAATGCCAAATCCTCTTTATACATACATATTAAAAATATATGATTTGGTTTGGTTGGGTTTTATGGCATACCAATCATTGTAGGTTATTTAATGCCAAATCCTCTTTATACATACATATTAAAAATATATGATTTGGTTTGGTTGGGTTTTATGGCATACCAACCATTGTAGGTTATTTAATGCCAAATCCTCTTTATACATATATATCAAATATATATGATTCGTCAACACATTTTGTTGATAACATTCTTAAATGAGCCTCAGATCATTTTTTATTCACTGTTAAATGGTTTCAAGGACTTCTATCCTACACAAATTATTTTTTTGTTCTCTTACTCATTTGTTTGCTCACAGTTAAATTATTTGGAAGGGAATTGTTGGTAGGTAATTTCATTTTAAAATGCGTTTGAATAAATTTGTTTCCATACAAGTCTTGCCATTGTTTTTACAGAGTTAACTGGTTTTAATTATTTCAACCTAACATGAATGATTCTGTTTTGTGTTACTTATTTGTTTGCACACAATAAAGTGTTTACAAGTATTGCTTTTTAACATTAATTATTCTATTCGTGCATTTGTACCCAGTCGACTGGTTCCATGTTTTCCTATGTATCACTAACAGTCCAAATAAACATCATTCATTTTTTTACACACAGTTGAATGATAAAACAGTTCTATTTCTAACAATTCAATTTCGCATTAGTCATTTGTATGCACTCAGTTTAAATGACAACGAGTTTTATTCAATCAAGGTGCTCACACACCAGGTCAGAGAGGACCTGGAAGCAATGATAATGAAATTGTACTCCATACACCTCAACGCTCAAAGGCTGGAGCAGCGCAATCCCTATTGTCTCTCTTTCTTTGATCCTGTTTATATAGCTATATAAACAGGATCAAAGAAAGAGAGACAGTCAGACGGATTGAGAGAGACAAGAAAAAGGGAGAATGATAGAGACAGAGAGAGAGAGAAAGAAAATATTTGTAATTGTGTGAGAGAGAGAAATAGTCAAAGACCAAAAGTATGTGTGTGTGTGTATGTGTGTGTGATAGAGAGAGAGGGAAACATAAAGAAAGACTGAGACCAAGAGAGTGTGTGTATGAAAGAGAGAGACAGAGAGAGAGAGAGATAGAGAGAAAGAAAGAGAGAGATAGACAGAGAGAGAAAGAGTGTGTGTGTGTGTGTGTGTGCGAGAGAGAGAGAGAGAGAGAGAGAAATAGAAACCGAAAGAGAGAGAGAGAGAGAGAAAGAGAAATAGAAACCGAAAGAGAGAGAGAGAGTGTGTGTGTTTGTGTGTGTGTGTGTGTGTGTGTGTGTTTGAGAGAGAAAGAGAGCGTTGGTTTGTTGTTTTGTTTTACGTCGTTATCAACCCATTTCATTTCATTTAACACCGAATTAAATCATTCTGATAAAAGTTTCAAACAATTCAGTTTTGTATAAGCATGCAGTTTAGTTCTGTTTGATCAATAGATTGAACCTTACCAGGTCCTATCACTCTTGTCTACAGTGGACCTGGGAGCGATGGCGATAAAAGTGGTACCCCGCAATCCTCAAACCTCTTGCAAAGCTGAAACCTCACCATCCGATTTAGTATCATATCCAGGACACTCGTTTGAGTAGTCCTACCCCACTGCAGAGATGCTGTCGCTGTATTCTACGGTCTCAGTCCAAAGAGAGAGAGAGAGAGAAAGAAAGAAAGAAAGAGAGAGGAGAGAAACCCTGAGAGTTAGAGAGAGAGACAGACAGAGACAGAGAAACAGAAACAGAGAGAAGAGACCGAGAAAAAGATAGTGTGCGTGTATGAAAGAGAGAGAGGGAGACACGTACACACACACATACACAAAACGAGAGAGAGAGTGTATGTATGTATGTGAGAGAGAAATAGGTAGAGAATGAGGGAGACAGATAAAAAGAGGGTGAGAGAGCGAGAGAGAATGTGTGTGTGTGTGTGAGAGAGATATAGAGACAGAGTGAGAGTCAGAGACAAAGAGACCGAGAGAGAAAAAGAGCGTGTTCGTGTGTGCAGGTGTGTGAGAGAGAGAGAGCGAAAGAGAGAGAGAGAGAGAGAAAGAGAGGGGAGAAACCCAGAGAGTTAAAGAGAGAGACAGACAGTGACAGAGACAGAGAAACAGAGAGAAGAGACCTAGAAAAAGATAGTGTGCGTGTATGAAAGAGAGTGAGGGAGACACGTACACACACACACACACACACACAGAACGAGAGAGAGCGAGAGAGTGTGTATGTATGTGTGTGAGAGAGAGATAGGTAGAGAATGAGAGAGAGAGATAAAAAGAGAGTGAGAGTGTGTGTGTGTGTGTGTGTGTTTGTGTGTGTGAGATAGAGAGGTGTATAAGTGCACATATGACAAAAGCTGGAATGACAAAATACCGAGGAGGTCTTGGTTGTTGTTCTCGACTGCAAGTTTTAACACAAGTTGCGCCATTATGTTCATTCGGACCATTCTCTCAGAAAAGGCTTGAACACTCTTAAATCCCTCCAGCAATGGATTAAAGAGTACCCCTATTTCTTTATTTTACAAAGGATGACTACGGCATTAAATTATCCCCGACCATGGATATTTCATTAAAAAAGTTATTTGGCTTCTAATACTCTACGTGTGTTTTATATTGACCTTCGACCCGGCCAAACATGCCATTTCAAAGTGATGCACCGGAAGGAAGTAACACATTCCAATGGCCAGTAATCGAAAGAAATCGCGAGGCAGATTTGGCTGACGAAATGGGACATGGTAATAGCCCATGATACACTCATACACTGATGCACCGGAAGAGAGTGACCTCTGAATTGCGTGACAGTTATTTTCGCTTGATGACGATCAAACATGCCATTCCAAATATTGAGTGGGTGATTGAGTGGGCGAATAAAACTATTATATAACTTGGTGGAGACAGGAAGTCAGGGAGTTAGAGATCAGATTAGTTAGAGACAAGATAGGTAGAGAAAGCCAGCAGAAAGCTGAGCCCCCGAGCCTCTTGTTGAGCATGAGGAGAACGAGGACGACACACGGCTATGTCCGGAGGGGATGATGAGGTCAATATGTTGCAGTCTTTGTTCAGTCTCCAACTCCCTCTCACACGCGAAAGGTTACAAATAAAGCGAGAGATATATGTTTTAAAGAAGCCTTTGTTCGTCCTTTATTATCGTGTCGTTATGATTCTTTCTGCATGAAACTGCATATGAGTATATAACACGTGTAGTAATTTACGAAGTTTTTTTGCTCACAGGTGACCCAAGGCCGTATAAATGGAGCACCAAACAAAACTCGAACTCACTCGTAATAGCTTATTAGTTAAACTAAACATTACTCCATCCTATGGGTGATTGGTTGATTGGTTGGGTTTTAAAGCATATCAACCTTTGTAGGTTATCTAACGCCAAATGCATTTTTATGCAAATAGTTCTATTTCAAACAATTCAATTTTGCATTAGTACCCAGTTTAAGTATCAAAAACATTTCTATTTCAAGCTATTCAATTTATTCAAACAGTTCTCTTCAATTAATTCAGTAAGGTATAAGTGCAGATTTGTTTACACACAGTTAAATACCCAAAAGGTAGATTTCCACGTCAAAAAAAGTTCCATTTCAAACAATTCAGTTTAGCATAAGCACGCTGTTTGAATTTAAGTACACAGTTTGATAGTCAAAACATTTCTATTTCAAGCTATTCAGTTTAGTCAAACAGTTCTAATTCAAACAATTCAGTTTTGCATTAGTATGCCGTTAGTTCTATTTAACACATAGATAGGGCCATAGCAGGTGCTACTATTTCGGGCCAGAGTAGACCTAGGAGCAATGGCAATGAAGATGTGTTCCACATTCCCCAATGCTCCAGCATCACTGGAACCTTGTTTAGTGTCATATCCAGGACAGTCTTTGGTGGGGATTACCCCTCTGCAGAGGTTCAGTCGGTGTATTCTACAGTCCCAGCTGAGGTACCCTAAATCTTCTACCGGGAGCACATTGCCCTGTCGGTTATGGCTGTAGAATACACTGACTGCATCTCCTTAGTGGGGTAAGATCCCACCGAACGAGTGTCCTTGATATGACACAAAACAATCTGATGGTTTGACTTCAGTAATGCTGGAGCATTGGGAAATGCTGGGTCCTCCTTCATTGTCATCGCTCCCTGCTCCACACTGGCCCGGAGAGGTAAAAGCTGATAGGGTCCTATGTATGGGTCAAATAGAACTTAACTGCGTACTTATAAATTGAATTGCTTTAAATACAACTGTTTTGGCATGTAAACAGTGTAATCGTGCTAATTTGAATTGTTTGAAATTGAACTGTTTTCACATTGAAACGTTTCTATGCTAAACAGATCTGTCGGAAGTAGAACTGTTTTGATATTTAGCTATGTGTAAACAAAAAGTATACTTATACCAAACTAAATTGTTTGAATAAGAAATGTTTGACTAATCTCAATAACTTGAAATAGAAATGTTTTTGACAATAAAACTGTGAATTTATGCTAAACTTTATTGTTTGAAATATAACAGTTTATTTGTATAAAAGTCTAATTGTCATTAGATAACTTACAAACGTTGATATGCCATAAAGCCCAAATTAACAAACAAACTTGCAACAAAGTATCGTAACTATATATTGTGATTTAAGAACAAAGATTAAGTGGGTTCGAGCCTTCTCTGAGAGAATGGTCCGAATGAACATAATAGCACAACTTGTGTTAGAACTCTCAGTCTAGTACAATTTGATCTTTAAAGCCGCATATTCAAATAAATATGCAGCTTTAAAGATCAAATTTAATTAAAAACAGTTTTGTTATTTTCTTCTTGTCCTTTTTTATTTTTAAAAAGCTCTTGTCTTGGAAATATCTTTCGTAGTTGTTTACTTATTTATAGATAGCCTTGTCTGTCCTGAAACTGGTTAAGGCCTTCAATTTTTAGATCACTGCTTGTGTCTTATAAACAGGAGTAGGTACACTTTAGATTTTATACAAATCATCTAAAAATATCTCAAATAGACAATTACTTTTTGATACGGTTATTTAAAAATATTATTCATAAAAACAATTATCTGAGTTTCTTGATTTGTTTAATTTAAAAATACATTAATCAATTTATTTTTAATTATTGAGTTTTTAAGAAAAAAAAAGAAGAAAAATTAAAGTTTTAAACAAATGAGAATAATTTTTTTTTTTAATAATGAAAAGAATCAAATGGAAAAATTGAATTTTCTGTTTGATTTTAATATTTGTGTTTCAATTGTTTTATTGTTGTATTTTTTAGATTCTTAATGAATTAAACAAACAAAAAAAAAAAAAAAAAATATTTGTTTCCAAAATTCTTAGTTATTGATGCAATTTCGCTTTAATATATTTTAGTACTGCGGCCATCTTATAAATCATGATTTATCAGTGTATAAAATAAACGCTGAAGAAAAAAAACAACGTCTCGACAATACTAAGTATAGTTTTGTAACGGGACAAATCTATTACGCAGAGAGAAAAAAGCTAGGCAGGAATTCCACAAGAATTCTACAAGTTCTATTGAACAGATCCTGGAAGCAACACCTCACGAAACAGCAGGTGTATGGCTACTAACATCCCATCTCAAAACCATTCGAGTACGACGAATAAGACACGCCGAACATTGCTGGAGAAGCAAATACGAACTCATAAGTGACTTTCTCTTATGGACCCCTACACATGGACGAGCCAGTTTTGGCCGACCAGCAAGAACTTACCTACATTAGCTCTGTGCGAACATGGGATGTAGTTTGGAAGATAGATAGATAGATAGATAGATAGAGAGAGAGAGAGAGAGAGAGATGATGATGATGATGATGATGAAGAAGAATTGGTAGTTTATGATTATTTAAAAATCTTTGCAGCATTCTGGCATATTAAAATTAATTAAAGTTGAGGATATTATTTCCTTGAATTTGTTTACATGTCTAATTTCTCTTCCAGTTTGTAGGATATTCAAACCATGTGCACGTATATATGCAGGGTGCGGAAGCAAAATTTAGAATAGTCTTGTATAATTGTAAATGACTATCATAAAACAAGATTATTTCTAATCTAAAAAAATAAACAACAAATAAAAAGATAGACATAAAACAGTAAACTTACTCAATATGTCCACCATTTTTTCCATTTTTATATCAACACACCTTCGAAACGATGTGAATGCCTTGAAAATAAATTCTTCAGAAATCTAATTCCATTCCTCTTCAATAACAGTCTTAAGCGAACCAATATTTGGATGGGAAGTGTCATTTTATTTTATTTTTTCTAAATAGCGTAATAAATGGGTTAAAATCTGGGCTTTAATCTTGTTTAATCGCTGTCCGCACAGTTTTCTCGTAAACTTTCAATTTATTCGCGCGCTATCTTATAAAGTTTGTGGGGTCCTTCTTAATCACCGAAGCCAGACCAGTTAAGAAGCCTTCTTTTCGTTTTTTGTTCAGTCCTCCACGTCCACTTTTCCTTAAAGACCACCTTTTCTGTAAAACATTTCCTTTGTGTTGTATACAATAGAAACTTTGGATTGGTTTCGGCGTAAAGCAAATCATAGATTCTTCGTCGTTTCTTTTCTTGCTCACTCGTATTAAGTTGAATTTTAGTTTTTAAAAAGTGCTTGAATTATAGAGCTAATCGTGAAAATTTAGATCTATTGCGTTTGTTTTCAAAAATTGGATTAATCTGACCAAAAAGAAAAAAAAAAAATTAAAACTATTTCATATTTTGCTTCCGCACACTGTCCATATATATATATATATATATATATATAATTTATATTATCATGGTTTGAATTACATTCGATGAGGTCAACTTGGATAGCTTATACGACTTAATTATCATTACTCCCAGGTCTACTCTGACCGGGAGTAGAACTACCTTTTAAACTCCTCAACAAAATATGTTTAAAAAATATTCGATTTCTTTTGCTTTCATTCTGTGGTTCGTTGGCAGTGCAAAATCCCCTTAATGAAAAGTTATTTGAATAATTACGTCTTCAACATCGCATTATGTAGTCACGCTCATAGCACGTCTTCCCTTGACTATCTTTCTTTCTCTCCATCAGTCCCTAGCGCCCATCGCTTCTGGTCGGTCCTCTAAACAGTTTCCGCATAGAACTCATTAAATCTTTGCTGGTCAAGTAACACTAGTGAGTCCATGCATTTGGAGTCCACAGGAGAACGCCGACCACGAGTTGGTCCTTAAAACTCCAGAAGCGCCCAGCATGTCTCGTTCATAATACTTTGATTGTTTGTGAAATGAGAGACGGACGGTTGGCTGTTTGTTAAAAATAGCACGTATCATTTTTGTGTCGTTCCCATTAAGCTTTTTCGTAAAGAGTTTTGCAAGAGTCCAGATGATGCAAACGTACAGTCGTATTGACACAGCCATGTTTGCCAATAACAAGACGTGAGATTTGATTTCGTATCTTATAGCAGACTACGAATGAAATTTATTTAAATCTTTTGAAACGTTTACAGTTTTCAGATCATAAGAAAACAAAAAAAAAATGCAAAATTGAACTATTTAGATCATAAAAAAGCATATTGTCATCAAACTTTCTGAAAAGAATCAACCTCCTGTCAAGGAAGTTGGTTCATGTGTGATCAATACTTGCAAACGCTTTCCTACTTACAATCAAATTACTAATACCTAAAAGAACTACTAGTACTTGGTAGTAATATTTGGAACTATTTAACTGTGTGCTAACAAATCAGCTTGTAAAAATGCCATCTACCAATAAGCGATTATGAATTATAGATATTAGATATATATCTATGAACAGGATTTGGCATTAAGTAACCAAGAAGGGTTGATATGCTATAAACTCAAAATACCAAACCAGGACAGAATACTGTGCTTGAAATTATTATATGCTAAAATCTTAATTAAAGTTTTTTTTTAATTGAAACTTATCTGTCCTAATCTGGACATTTTAAAGATATTATTTATTTGGCTTCATCGAGATTCGGTAAACTTGTTTATTATGCTTATTCGAGACATATTTATTATTTATTAGGCTTATTCGAGTCTTATTATTTATTAGGCTTATTCCAGTCTTATTATTTATTTGGCTTATTCAAGATCTATAAAACTTATTATTTATTGGGCTTATTCGATACTTTGTAGACTCATTCTTTGTTAAGCTTATTCGATATTTATTCGATGTTTATTTTTTATAAGGCTTATTTAAGAATTATTGGACTTCTTATTTATTAGGCTTATTCGAAAATTATTAGACATATTATTTATTAGGCTTATTCAAGACTTATTATATTTATTAATTATTAGACTTATTCGCGACTTATTATTCATTAGGATTATTTGAGATTTGGTAGATATCTTATTTACCAGGCTTATTAGACGAGTTGATGCCAAAATTGATGCCACCCATTAATATGGTATATGATTTCTTTTTGAGACAAGCGCATTAGTGGCCATTTAAAACACGTCTAGTAAAAAATGCATCCTTTGAGCTAGAGAAATAAAATCAATATTTTTTAAAATTGGTATTATAGCGACTACCAGGACATGTAATTTTTTTTTGATTTCTCTATCTCAATAATAAATCATTATCCTATTAATAGGTTGCATTTATTTTGAGACAGTTTTGAAAGATTTTTGTCTCCAAATAAGTAGTGGCACAAAATATTTTTCCTCTTTCATCCAAGGTATCCTGATCAAGGATTAATAGTTGTTATAGAATCCTATTTTCAAACCTGAAACAAAAATGATGACAACATTATTATTAGTAGACTTATCAGCAGTCACAGGGGTCCTATCAATTATGAGACACCCCATCTTTTAATACTGATGTCTCAAGAAATTTTTATTTTTAATCGTTTGAATGTTTTATGGCATATCAATCCTTGTGGGTTATTTAATGCCAAATACTGATATATACATACATATATATATATATATATATATATATATACTTGGTAAAAAATAAAGAATCATTTTGTCTATTTGGTTTTATTAAAATCCTTTTAAGTCTCCTGATAAATGTCTCGAGAAAAACAGAATATTAAAAAAAAACTATCATAAAAACACTTATTTCCAGAACTAAACTATTACCTCCCTCTTGAACTATCTTCCTTAATGAACTCAAAAATATATAACAAACATTGTTAACAATGGGTTTTCCAACGACATTGTCGATACAGAAATAAAAAAAAAATCATTAATAAAATTGAACAACATAACATGGACATTACCTTAAACAATAAACAATCAATAAACCTTTACTACAAAAAACAATTTCATTAGAATTATCAGATAGATTGACATATATTACAAAAACCTTATCGCAAAAATGTTCTCCTTACTGCCCCTACCAAAAAGCTTCGACATATCATTTACTATAACTAATTTAGAACTACTAAACTAATTATTTCCAATAAGTCTTCCCTCTCCACTGAACTTCTTGATAAGACAAACATCGTATACACGTACAAATATCCTTTGGGAGACTGTATGTCCACCGAAAATAATACGTACGTTGGTCTTACCACAACGACTCTTTCAAGACATCTTAATATGCACCTTAATGATTCTAGCTCAATAGCTTGACATCTTAAAACGAACTGAATTCCCTAATCCAAATTTCGGAAAATTCTAGTTGAAAACACCACTGTAATAGCACGGAAAATTAATAAGCTACGACTACAAATCCGAGATACCACATATATATATATATATATATATATATATATATATATATATATATATATATATATATATATATATATATATATATAAAATAGAATTAATAGAATTAACTTTGAAATGCTTTAGTCCTTTTTAGAATTTAATTTAATTTTTTACTTTTTAATATTCTATTTTTCTTGAGGCTCTTCTCAGAAAACTTGGAAGGATTCACAAAATTGAATTGACAATTTGTGCCTTTATTATTTCATCAAACAGGCTTAAATAAAAGACCGTTGCCCAACTACACACAAGGACACAGACATATATATATATATATATATATATATATATATATATATGTGTGTGTGTGTGTAGAGAGAGAGGGAGAGAGAGAGAGAGAGGGAGGAGAAAAAGTCAACGATGGATGCTTAAAAAAAAGACATCCATCGTTGACTTAACATCGCTAATATCACCCCTCATGGACCTGATGATGGTTCAGTAGAACTGAAACGCTATAGTGTCAACTTCTTAATAAATCTTTCCTTTCACTTGGATTGCCTTGTTATGAATTTTTCTCTACATATCGTCGGATTACAATCCTTTATTTACTTCCATATATATATATATATATATATATATGATTGTAAGCAAATAGTTTGTAGGTAGGATTTTTAAACAAGCAAAAACTCATTTGGTTGCACAAAGGTAAAAGGTTTCCGCTGTTGCTACCTAAAACAAACATTTCTATTTTTTCGAGTCTTGTACAAAATAGTTTTCTTTCATCATACAACGTGTGAAAGCACACGCGATAACATGCCCTCATCATCTGCCAACCAGGGGTAAAAACACAGTTTTGGTAGCTCAAGGCAGTAGTGCCAATCCTGGCGCTACCAAGCAGCTTTTGTCACAAGACTGGGTATTTAAAAGAATATATGTATATATATATATATATATATCAATTAAAAGCAGGAATTACATTGGGCGTCCCTCTTCATTTTTAGCGTACTCTTTGTGATTTTTTTAAAAAAACGCGTTTACTTTCGGCCATTGATGTTATTACGTGATTGCAGTAACCGTTTCTTCATGCTACGTAATCACACAGAAAAGGTAGTTCCGCATGCATTTCATTCACTCTGAAAACTTCTCGACCAAATCCAACGTGATGCATATTACGCCGTGATCTGAAGACGATTTGTGGAAACTTTCAAACTTCCGCTCGTGGGCTTCCTCCCGGTTTTCTTGTACTGAATAATATGTATAATATATATTTGTTTAGTCGTTATGTCTAACCACTATTCTATCATGAATATGGAAATATATTAATGGTAAATAAAACCAACAATTCTATTCAATACTTAACGTTTGTTTGTACACAGGTTACCCTTTCAAGCATTATCTCATCACAATTGGCCATCAGCTACACAAATAGTTTTATCTGCTGACAGTTAAAAAGTTTCAAGTATTGCTATCTAATAATTCAGTTTGATATTAACTATTTGATTGTACACAATAGAGAAAAAAAAACTATATGAGAACTACACCAGAATGCTTCAAGCTATTTCGAAATAATCCTGGAAGGAACACCCCACGAAACAATAGTTGTACGGCCACTTACCTCCCTTCAAAAAAACATTCAAGTAAACGAACAAGACATGTGGGACACTACTGAAGAAGCTAGGACGAACTCATTAATGTCGTTCTCCTGTGGACCCGTACACATGGACGTGCCAGTCTTGGCCAACTAGCAAGAATTCATTTACATCAGCTCTGTTCGGATACTGGATGTAGTTTGGAGGACCTGCCGGGAACGATGAATGATCGGGACCTTTCAGAGAGAGAGAGAGAGAGAGAGAGAGAGAGAGAGAGAGAGAGAGAGAGCGAGAGTGAGAGTTAGAGAGAGAGAGAAGTCAAAGAAATCCGTGCCGTTAATGCAACTTGATGATGGTGATGAAGTTTATTGAATGATTAAATAGTTCTATTTGACCTATAGAAGATACCCCATTAGATACTATTGTTGTATAGCCATTATGATAATAGATACAGATACGAAAACAGGCGGACTCTCTCATTTCAGGTAAGAACGGTTTATTAATTTCTGACTTCGGTTCTTCGACACGAGGAGAGAGACACAATTCTTAGTATGCTAACTATCCCCAATGCGCGGCGCATCTTGTGATGTTTAAGATCTCTGTCTGTAGAGATCCGAAAAACCTAACTACATCTTCAACGGACCAACTCTAAGTCTATGCCTCCATGGTAGAAACTCAACTGTCTGCCTCCATGGTTCAATCTCTACTTCTCAACTGACTCTTTTTCAAAATCCGCAAATTCTCAGGGCCATCTTTTCCAGGCATGAGGTCATCCACACTCCAGCCGCATTTCCTGTCTGGGGGTTTGATATGACAATGGTGATTGGCATACCCTTTGCGCGTGAGCGTAAAACGGCACCAAATGACTATGCACCAGAACTTAAGAGACCCGAATAGTTCGAAGCCTAATCAAACTGAATGATAAGATATAATTAACGAAAGATGATTGACATAAAAACAATCATTCCTTGATTATTTAATACTATCAGTTCATTTCAAAATGGACCTTGGTGTTACGACAATGAAGAAAAACTTGGCATTCCCGAGAGGTCCAGGTAGAATTACTCTGAAAGGATATGGTCGATATACGAGGTGCATTCGATAAGTTTCCAAACTTTTTCGTATGGACATTTAAAATAGTCGTATACTCTTGAAATTCAGTATATCATTCCTATACATCTTATGAGATGACTGACCAGTTTTTATGATTTTCAAGTTCAAATGAACAGCTACAAGAGCAACTGGAATACTGCTTACTAAAGCCTGATTGTCACAGCTGGTGAATTTCAAATATGCAATCTGACACTTCAGAAGAACGATATGCAATAAAATTCTGTTTTAAACTTGGAAAAGATGCCACAGAAACGTATGGAATGCTTCAGTGTGTTTTGGAGCATCTTGCATAAATCGAGAATCAGATTTTGAGTGGAATAAGAGATTCAAGGAATGCAGGGAGTCCGTGAGGGTTGATGAGAGGTGTGAGAGGAGTAAGGAAGTCAATACACCAGAGTTGACTGGCTAAAGGGCTAGGGTTAGGGTTACTATGTTGAGATTTTAAGGGAGTTCAGGAAGAGATTCCGTCGGAAGAGGCCGGCACTCTTCAAATCGGATCAGTGGCATTACCACCAGGACAATGCACCAGTCCACAACTCCATCCTTGTCACAAATTATTTGACCAAGATGGGCATCAAAACAGTTCAAGAGTCTTCCTATAGTCCAGACCTTGCTCCCTGCGACTTTTGGTTATTCCCTAAGATCAGATGTTGTCGTTATGAGAGAATTGAGATGAAAGAGGCTGCAACGAAGGTCATTGACACGCTCTCACAAGAGGACTTCCATGGGGCCTTCTAGAAGGTGTTGGAACGGTACAACAAGTGCATTGCAGCCAGAGGAGATTACCTTGAAGGGGACTAGAGTTTCATTTTTGGACTATCAATAAAAGTGCCCATACGAAAAAAGTCTGGAAACTTATCGTATGCGCCTTGTATTTTGTAGCTAAAGCCGAATCGGCTATTTGAAATTAGGAGACGTAGAACTGTCATACGCTGATGTTACGTAAGATTCTGTCATATTCATTTTTCTTCTTTTTAACTTTCTATTCCGTCTAATGACTAAAGATATGAAAAAGCGAATTAGTAGGCGAATTGAGGTATAAGCGATGTAGTAAAATAAATATAACAATTACAAAAACTCCGAGTGAAATTTTTTTCAAACAAATCTATATTTAATTGATGAGTAATTAAGCGTCTTTCATCGGCGAATGTCTTCGACTTTTCTTTCTTTTGTGCTTGTAAGAAATTCTGATTGTGTTATTGAGAAAATAAAGACCGTTAAATCTAAAGTCGTTTTAATTGCAGCGGGGTTTTGCAATTAAGAATTTCTTTAATTGGTAGCGGCATTTCATTGCTAATTGTCAATAACTAGTTGATTGTAGAATTGATTGAGTCGACGATTTTTATTGATTGGACAGTTTGCCTGACATGCAAGATCGCAGGAAATTCAGTAGAAATCAGCATACTATTCGTTGTTTTAAGGGAAGTGTTTGATGATATATCAAATCTAGTAGCCTATTTAATTCTAAGTCCTATATATATATATATATATATATATATATATATATATGTGTGTGTGTGTGTGTGTGTGTGTGTGTGTGTGTGTGTGTGTTTGTGTGTGTGTGTGTGTCCCCAAGGAAATAAAACGGGAATCGTTCCATGCTATCGCTGTGTTAATACTACTGTATGGATGCACCACAGGGACGCTAACAAAATGGATGGAGAAAAGGCTGGATGGGAACAACACAAGAATGCTACGAACTATCTTGAACAATTAATAGTAGTAACTCCCACGAAATAGTAGCTGTAAGGCCATTTACTTCCCATCTCAAAACCATCGAATAAGATGAATAAGACATACAGGACACTTAAGGAAAAGCAAGGACGAACTCATAAGTAAGGTTCTTCTATGGACGCCTCCACGTGGACGTGCTACTGTTGGCCGGCCAGCAAAAACCTATTTACATCTAATCTGTGTCGACACAGGATATAGTCTGGGGAACTTACCGGGAACGGTGGAGGATGAAAATGGATGGAGAGCGAGAGAGAGAGTGAGGAAAATCCGTGACGTCAGCGCAATTTGATGATGATGATACATGCGTGTGTATATTGATACTCCTCTTCTCTGGTGTCCAGGCGATATTCTCGAGGTGCCTGTGGTGTAATGGTAATCGTCGTAGGAAATGGACACGGCGACACGCGTTCAAATCCTGGACGAGACTGATTGCATTTGACATAGTACAAATACTCTTGGGAAAGTTATGAATCCAATTATCCTCCCTCCAGCCATGGGTAAATAGTAGGGCAGACTAATTTCTTCCGCCTTGGTGAGGCAACTAGTCTAGGAGAAGGAAAACTCTGAATTCAAACCTCTTAAACACCGCTTAAAATTTGACCTGGTGTCGTATCCTATCCGAGCGGAGGGGTTGGTAAACATGGACATTCTCGATATTTTGATAATCCTGCTTGTCCTGGACACGTCAGGGGGGAAGTACGTAAACGAACACACATTTATAAAGCGGAGGGGTTGGTTAATATGGTATGCTGTTGAAATAAGTAAACAAAATCTATCTATCTATCTATCTATCTATCTATCTATTCTTTATGATAAAAGAAGACATATTGATATCTATCTATCTATCTATCTATCTATCTATTATTTATAATAAAAGAAGACATGTTGATATCTATCTATCTATTCTTTATGATAAAAGAAGACATATTGATATCTATCTATCTATTATTTGTGATAAAAGAAGACATATTGATATCTATCTATCTATCTATCTATTCTTTATGATAAAAGAAGACATATTGATATCTATCTATCTATTTCCTTTTTATCTATTACCAATGCATAATGGTCATTCGTAACTATCTATCCATATCTTTATGTTTATCTAATTGCCTATTCATCACATTCTACTACCATTCAGCAATTTATCAAATCTTTTCTTATCTCTCTCTCTCTCTCTCTCTCTCCCTCTCTCTCTCTCTCTCTCTCTCTCAATTCCAATCTAACAAAAATATTTAGTACAAAGCGGTATTTTTTCAAATACGACCTCACAAATATTAACCATCCGTAGAATCCTTGAAGGTGAACGGGCAAAAAACCTACAAGCGACATTAATATTTGTCGACTTTACCAAGGCCTTCGATTCCATTCACAGAGGAAAGATGGAACAAATCCTACTAGCGTACGGCATACCTAAAGAAACCGTAGCAGCAATAACGATTCTCTATAGAAACACCAAAGTAAAAGTACGATCACCAGATGGAGACACAGAATACTTCGACATTGTAGCAGGAGTACTACAAGGGGACACGCTGGCCCCGTACCTCTTTATCATTTGTCTAGACTATGTACTTAGAACGTCGATTGACAAAATCAGAGAGAATGGCTTCGAGCTGACGAAGAAAAGGAGCAGAAGGTACCCCGCAAAAACAATTACCGACGCCGACTACGCTGATGACATAGCGATACTGACAAATACACCCGACCAAGCCGAAACACTACTGCATAGTTTGGAACGAGCAGCCGCAGGCATAGGCCTCTATGTTAATGCACACAAAACGGAATATATGTGCTATTATCAAACGGGGGACATCTCCACTCTAGACGGAACCCCTCTTAAACTAGTAGACAAATTCACTTACCTAGGAAGCAGCGTCGAATCAACCGAAAAGGACATCGACACGAGGTTAACGAAAGCATGGACAGCTATCAATAGGCTATCGATTATGTGGAAATCAGACCTAACCGATAAAATGAAACGCAGTTTCTTCCAGGCAGCGATCACATCGATACTGCTATATGGCTGCACTACATGGACGCTAACAAAACGGCTGGAGAAGAAGCTAGACGGCAATTACACAAGAATGCTACGTGCAATCTTGAATAAGTCCTGGCGGCAACACCCCACAAGACACCAACTGTACGACCACCTGCCTCCTATCACAAAAACTATTCAAGTTAGACGAACCAGATATGCAGGACACTGCTGGAGAAGCAGGGACGAACTCATAAGAGATGTACTCTTATGGACCCCCACACATGGCCGTGCAAAAGCAGGACGACCAGCATAAACACACATTCAGCAGTGATGTGACGATACGGGATGTTGTCCTGAAGACTTGCCTAGGGCAAAGAACGATAGGGAGGTGTGGCGAGAGAGGGTCAGGGATAGCCGTGCAACCAGCGCGACATAATAATGATGATGATAATCCAGATTGGAAATCGTGGTGCAACGGACAATAACATGGGCTGATTTTTGGCGTCCAGATATGAACAACATCACGTTTTATTGATTATGCAGTATATGATACCCTGCCTAGTTCTTTAAATTTCTACATTAGGGGAAAAAGTGAGACGCCATCTTGTCCATTATGCGAAGGAAGGGAAACCCTCCAATAAGTTCGGAGCAATTTCCCAAAGGCCCTGAGAGTGGGGCGTTTCCGATGGAGACGTGACCTGTTAGTTGGAGTAATTTTTGAGATTAATAACACAGCCATTAGGAGTAGTCTTTTATCATGATATGAGACTAATGAGTTTCGTAAGAGCTGGACTTAAAGCTCTCCCCACCTCATAAAAAACACCAGACAAACAAACTTTCCGCTGGACGAGATTGGCAGCTTTTAGTGGAGGTGCCCGTGGTGTAATGGTTATCGTCGTTGGACATGGACACGGCGACACGAGTTCAAATCCTGGACGAGACTGATTGCATTTCACATAGCACTAATACCCTTAGGAAAGGTATGAATCCAGTTATTCTCCCTCCAGCTATGGGTAAATAGTAGGACAAACTGGGTTCTTCAGCCTTGGTGAGGCAACAAGTGTAGGAGAAGGAAAACTCTGAAATCAAACCTGTTAGACTCCGCTTAAGAAAATTGACCTTGTGTCATATCCTGCCCGAGCGGAGGGGTTGGGTAAATAGGATTCGCAGCATTTCGTGGACATAGGGAAGCAGCTGAGATTCCCGGACAGCATTTCAATGACAAACCTCCGCATGGATATTGTCATTTCCTCAAACCACGGAAAGACGGTAATGTTGGTGGAATTAACAATTTCCTGAGAAGAAAACGCAGAGAAAGAAAAATGGAAACGTACCAAGAACTAGAGGGAGAATGACGAAAACGAGGTTGGCAGGCAACATGCAAACCGGTGCCAGGGGTTTAATTGGAAGATCCTAGTGGACAACTTTAAGTAAACTGGGTTGAGTTGCTTTGAGAAAGAGACTGGAGATCCATGATAAAGAAAAGAGCGTAAGATGCCACCCAATGGACAAAAAGAAATGAGCCATGACAGAAGAAGATGTAAATAAGCATAAAAGGGTACAACTTATAAAATGATCGAATAGTTCTATTTGACCCATAGATGAGACCCTAACTGATGCTAAGAGTCTGGCTCAGAGAGGACCTGAGTTTGATGACAATGAAGGGGTACTCCCCATTTCACAGATCTCCCGGAGCAGTATCTTACCATTAGATGCAGTTTCGTGTTTTACCCAGGACACCAGCGGCAGTGGGGTTACCTCTCCAGGAATGCAGTCAGTGTATTCTAAAGTTCCTACTGTTAGTTATGTGAAAACAAAATCATTATACAACAAGCGTATGAAAAGTTTGGAAATATAAGAGAAACAATTACATAAACCACGATTTTTCCTAAAGCTAGGAGATCAAAGATAGAGACCGAAGGTAACAGTCAGCTGTAAATACCCCCATATCGCAACGAATATGAAGCCTGAGTCATACCTTCTGACACAAAAAAAAAAGCGAGAATCACGAGTTAGTAAAAGAAACCTGATGAAACAGAAACTTAGCCGAATGGGAAACTACTAAAAACTTAGCTTTTTGAAAAACCGTGCCTGCTGCTTCAACTTAACTGCCCGCTGAGATAAAAGGGGCCAGATCTCTGAATTGCATTACTTCGCTCATTGCGGGAGGGATTTACATGATCGGACGTATTCATTTTCAAACGGAGAACTTTGTTTGTTATTTTTTAAAACGAATTTTGTTATTTTGTTTGTTAAAAGTTTTTTTTTTAATTATTGAACGACCCGTGTTGTTTTATCTCTGGCCTTTGACTTCATTTTATTTTTCTTGAATGATCAACCCTGTCTGATTTAGGTGGCGATCGGTGAGTGAAGATTTCTGTTAGTTGGATCTAAAACACAACGTGGATGGATGGCTGAACAAGCCTAGTTTCAATCCTTCATTGGGGCAGTAAACCGTCGGTGGTCTTGGCGGTTGGGTATCTATCTATATATCTATCATAGTCTCTTAATATCTATTTAACTATCAGGAGTGTCCTATTTCAATTTTGTCACTTTAGTTTTTAGTATTTAGTTCTTTATATTTATCTATTGATCAAACTACCAATTTATCACATTTTACTTATAGCATGAATTTATCAAATCATATTTATCTCGACCTCAGAGTATGTTTTTGTCTGTTTCTTTCTTTTGTTCATTCTGTCTTATCCTATCTATCAATCTATCTATCTATCTCGACCTAAGGCTGTCCCTTTGTTTCTTTGTTTCTTTTGTTCTTTTTCAACCTTTCCTATCTATCTATCTATCTATCTATCTATCTCAAACTAATTCTATGATTTTTTTTTTTTTTGGTTTCTTTCGTCCGTTCTCTCGTCTCTTATCTATCTATCTTTCTATCTATCAATCTATCTATCTATCTATCTCAAACTAAGGCCATGATTTTGTTTTTGTTTATTTCCTTCGTTCTGTCTTCTCCTATCTATCTTTCTATCTATCTCGACCTAAGGCTGTGCCTTTGTTTCTTTGTTTCTTTTGTTCTTTTTCAACCTTTCCTATCTATCTATCTGTCTATCTATCTATCGCAAACTAATGCTATGATTTTGTTTTCTTTTTTGTGTCTTTCGTCCGTTCTCTTGTCTCTTATGTATCTATGTATCTCAAAGTAAGGCTATAACTTGGTTATTTTTTGTTATTTCTGAAAGCGAAATAAATTCAGAAACTATAATAAATGTTGCAATGAATGAAGACAAACAAACACACCTAACTTCTTTCCGACTCCTTTTTGGTTCTTCTCCTTAGAAGACAAAAACATGTTCAGCTCGAATCAAAGCGTTACTTTCAATTAAAACTGACAGTTTCATACGGTGGTCTCTGCGCAAGAAATGTCCAGCTTTAAAACCCAATTCCTCGGTGCCTGTCACTCAAGAGAAAAACCACTTCCCCCCGACCAGTTTGCCGGCTGCTTATTGCCCCGCACTTAACCAACATTTCGACTTCCTTTTGCATTTGAAGAATTTTCGCCAAACTTCATCTAAGACTTTTGACATGAAAGAAAACATTGGACATGTCTTATTTCAAAGTTGCTTCTGACAGATTCAGTATTGGGTGGAGAAAGTACAGGAAACTAGTAATAATGAGATTCTCATAAAGGTTTGAATAAACATTAATTAATTTTAGGGCTAATTTTAAGTTTTAACTTGTCTTTTGGCAAGTATTGGGCACTTTCCTGATTTATCATATAACGTTTTAGTATTATCTGCCTATGTCAATATATACAGTGTGCGAAAGCAAAATTTGTTATGATTTTTTAAACTTAATTTTTTAGTCTGATTAGTCTGAATTTTTTGAAAAAAAACACGATAAATCTAAATTTTCATGAATAGCTCTATTATTCAAGCATTTTTCATTAAAATTCAGCCCAATATGAGTCTGCAAGAAAAGAAACAACAAAGAATCTATGATTTATTTATCAGTAAAATCAAGCGAAAATATTTCCAAAATACTTGGTGTTTCTTTATGGCCTCCATCAAGCTCAGACTATAAGCCTCTTGATTACGCTATATGGGGCATTTTAGAAAGCAAAATTAATACAATTTCCCATCCAAATATTGGTTCGTTTTAGAGTGCTATTAAGGAGAAATGGAATAAAATGTCTGAAGAATTTATTTTTAAGGCATGCAATAATAGAAATAAAGGGGCCATACTGAATAAACTTACTGTTTTGAGTATATCTTCTTATTTTGGTTATTTTTTTAGAATTGAAATTATTCTTGTTTTATGACAGAGTCACCAATCATTACACTAAAATATTCCGATTTTTACTCCCATCCCCTGAATATATATATATATATATATATATATATTTGTATATATCTTCAGATATATATATATATATATATATATATATATATCTGAGGATATATGCATATATTGGAATATATATATATATATATATATATATATATATATATATATATATATATATATATTCCAATATATGTATATATCCTCATATATATATATATATATATATTTTCCATTATGAAAATGTATATACATTCCAATATATATATATATATATATATATATATGGTTAGAAGCTTTAGATGGAATTTGAGTCAACCGGGTTTGGATCATAGCTACGGGAAGAGACTGTCTAGCCACACTGATGAGTTCTGATATAACGAAACAGATCTGTCTGTGGATGACTATATATATATATATATATATATATATATATTCCAATGTACATATATTCCAATTTACATATATTTCAATATACATAAGTAGCTGAAACAGCCACAAAGTGGCTGTGGTACAAATGAAACAGCGTATAGAAATAAAATCAAATACATTCTAATATGGTGCTAAGAATAATTTATCTCGGAACATCGTCGATATTAGAATAAAGTATTCAGCCATGCAATTGAGACCGAAACTAATACACTAACGGACAACATATTTACAGGAGAATTACCCGCTTGGAAGACCAGAAATAATTACTCATTGGTCAAATAACATCCCGACCATTAATATAAAGTATGAATCCTGAAACTATTTGTTAGTTGAAGAGGAGCACATGAAGTGTTGATGAACAATTATTTTGAATGGATGCAGGCTGAGACGAGATCTTTTGAAGCCGGGTCACTTTAGCAAGGGCGTAGGATATTGAAAATACCTGAAATGAACTAAAAAAAAATCCCTGATGATGCATCAAACCGCATCTTAGAAATGTATTGTGCTAAACACCATATATATATATATATATATATATATATATATATATATATATATATATTATACGAATACGTGCAGATTCAGGACAAAGGTTTCACTTAACCAGATCATGGGGTAATTTTGGCCAAATAAGGGTTAGGCCAATCTCCGTTTTGGACTTTTTCACTCGCCATTGCGATATTGTTTGATTATTTTCAAACAGAACGAATGTTTTTCGTCATTTTTCTTTTCTTTTCTTTTTTTTTTTTTTTTTGGTGAATTTTTTTACTTCAGACATTAGTTTGTGTATTATCTTTTTAATTTCTTAATGGTTTCATCTTTTTTTTCACGCTGTCAGAATTATAGAATAGGTAAAATAAAATGAATATATATATATATATATATATACATATATATATAATCCAAGGAAATTAGTCGAAGGATTACAGCATTAAGAAAAATCCTAGGAGAATAGGAATATCCAGTTGAGTGCTCAATATCAACGGCTATTGTATGTAAGATTAATTTCAGATTAAAAATACATCAAAAGTCATGAGCAAAGAAAAAATATTTTTATGAAATTAAACGAAAAAAAAAAGTTTTGTAGTTCTATTATAAAAGTATTTCAGCCATATAAAATGACCTCATTCATATGGACGAAATGCATATATAACTGTACTTCGTCTATCTAAAACAGTTTCTTTTATATGATTTAATTTTTCATCGTTTAATATATATATATATATATATATATATATATATATATATATATATATATATCACACGTTTCTCCAAACCACATATAAGACAATCTTAAAGACCCTTCATGTTTTTAAACAACCACTACAGATATAGATTTAAAATACCGAATTATTTCCGTAGCATTTCTATATTATAGACCAAAGCAAGGGTAAATGAACGAAAGATTTGAAAATGAAAAATGTCAAAAATTGATAAGTTCTTGTAACCGATAAAGGTTAGTTTGTCTTTTGGGTTTTATGGAATATCAATCTTTCTAGGTTATTTAATGCCAAATCCATTTTTGTACAAATAATATCAAACAATTCAGTTAAGCATAAGTACACAGTTCAACTGTTAAAAACATTTCTATTTCAGACTATTCAGTTTAGTCAAACAGTTTAATTTAGTATAAGTATAGCTTCTGTTTACACACAGTTAAAGGTCAAAACAGTCCTATTTCAAACAATTCAGTTTAGCGTAAATACAGTATCATCATCATCGTCATCATTTCGTGCCGCCAGGACGGATATCGCTGACCCTCTCTCGTCACTTCTCCCTTTCGTTCATCGCCTCTGGCCGGTATTCAGGGCTACATCCCGTATCCTCACATAGCTTATGAATGGATGTTCAAGCTGGTCGTCCTTATTTTGCCCGGCCATATGTGGGGGTCCTTAGAAGTACATCCCTTATGAGCTCATCCCTGCTTCTCCAGCAGTGTCTGGTTCGTCAAACTTGGATAGTTTTCGTGATGGGAGGTCAAAAACTTTTATATTTCAAACAATTCAGTTTAGCATAAGTACGCAGTTTTCATGTCAAAACATTTGTATGTAAATAATTCAGTTTAGCATAAGCAAATAGTTTAGTTCTGTCCGACCTAAAGATAGGATCCTCTCAGGTGCTAGCATTCCGGACTAGAGTTGACCAGAGAACAATAACAATGAAGGGGTGCTCCGCATTCCCCAAATCTCTGGCATTACTGGGACCTCACTATTAGATTGTTCAGTGGCATATTCTGGCGACTCGTTGCGGGGGTACCCCTCTGCAGAAGTGCAGTCTGTGTATTCTATTGCCCCAGCCGACTGGACAATACTCAGAGTTAAATGTCAAAATAGTTTTATTTCAGATGATTCAGTTTAGCATAATTACGCAGTTTGAATGTCAAAACAGTTCAATTTCGAGCAATTCAGTTTAGCATAAGTATAAAGTTGAATGTCAAAACAGATCTATTTTAAGCAATCCAGTTTAGCATAAGTAAGGAGGTACGTTATATTTCACCCATAGATAGGACCTTAGGTGCTACCACTCCGTGCCAAAGTTGACCCAGGAGCGATGGAATTGAAGGGGTGCTCCGCATTCCCCAAAGCTCCAGCATCACTGGAACCTCATCAACAGATTGTTTAGTATCATAAACAGGACACTCGTTTGGGTGTCTTACATTCTGCAGAGATGCATTCGGTGTATTCTACGGCTCCAGCTCAGTGGGCCACCGTTAAATCTTTCATATATATATATATATATATATATATATATATATATATATATATACTTGAGCTAATCCATTTTAAATTGCTACAATATATTCCATCTTTAGTTTATATATTCCACATATATTATAATCTATGCTTTCTTTTTGTTTTTGTCTTTCCTTTGTCTTCCTTTTGATTCGAAATCTTTCTCGATAAACAAACGTAACATAAATTCTATAAAATATTCCTAATACGTCAAATGACGTAATTTAAAACAACAAACGCTGAGTCACCAATTAAACGGCCCTAGGTTTTTGTATTTTGCATTTTTAAACATCCATCGTTGATTTACATCACTAATATCACTACTCATAGCCCTGATAATGGTTCACTAGAACTGAAACGCTATTGTGTCGACTTCACTTCTCAATAAATCTCTCCTTCTTCTTGGATTACCTTGTTCTCAATTTTTCTTTATATATATATATATATATATATATATATATATATATATATATATATGCAAATTTCATTAAACATAATAGACATTTTATGTCTACATATTTTCTTTTGGATCCGTTCGAATTCCCGTATTACTTTTATTGTATTCTGGGGAATTGATTTATGTATTGTCCATAGTTGCATGTATCCCTAGTACTTTCTGCCCGACTTTGGGCCATCATCAGGGGAGGATCTACTACAAAAGTGATGTAACTTTTGTTTTAGCATATTACAACTGTGTAAGGGCGTCTTTGCCGTTGAAGGTTTTGGCGTTTGTTTTTGAATGTGATTCTATATTTAGTGCCAGTAGCTAAAGACATTTAAGTACATTAGCACTGGTTTGAAAATTAATTCTATTAAGTGTTGGCTGCAGGTTTCTGATATGTAATGCTTCGAGAATCTGAAGTTTTTGTTTATTATTTTGATGTTCTAATATTGTTGTGTTGTCGGTGAGAATTTTCCGTAGCTGTGCCGTTGGGCATGAATGTTTTTTTAAATGCTGAGCTATTGAACTTGTTTCTGAAAGGTGCATTGTCAGTCTCCTCGACAGGGTAGTTGAGGTTAAACCAACATATATATTATTATTATCAGAGATACAATCTCCTAAAGGACATTTAAAGAAAATATGTAGACATAAAATGTCTATTATGTTTAATGAAATTTGCATTAACGAAGAAATGCTGCCTAAATATATATATATATATATATATATATATATATATATATATATATATATATATTAGTATTATCCGGTCCAGTTAAACCAGAGTTGGGAGTAATTCCATCAGGACAAGAAAACCATTCAAAAATTAACATTTAAATTTTCCTGGAAAAAGAGCTCAATGAAACTGATATTACAGAGCAATAATTTCTTTAAGCAAAAACAAAACCGGTCACATTAGGATTATAAATTTATTTCCATCCTGTTATTTGTTTTTGATATAAACCAAAAACACGAAGAAAATTTAACAGGACTTCTTCAGATCTTATGGATAAAATAAATCAGAATAGACACTGGAGGGGAAGGGTTAGAAAAGGGCTGAAGAGTTATCTACTCGTTTTAGCTCACTTCCGTTTTTCTATTTTATTTATTTATTTATTCTATTGTATTTCATTTCATTTCCGATTGGAATTATACTAATTTATATTTTTGTACATATATAATTTCGATAAAGCCTTGGTTGACGTGAGAACACTTTAGAAGAACGATATGCAATAAAATTTTGTTTTAAACTTGGAAAAGATGCCACAGAAACGTATGGATTGCTCCAGACTGCTTTTCGACCATCTTGCATGAATCAAGCATCAGTTTTTGAGTGGCATAAGATATTCAAGGAAGGCAGGGATTGTGAGGAATGATGAGAGCTGTGGGAGGATTAAGGAAGTAAATAGACCAGAGTTGATTGGTCAAAGGGTTAGGGTTAGGGTTACTATGTTGAGGTTTTACGGGGGTTGAGGCAGAGATTCCGTCGGAATAGGCCAACACTCTTCAAATTGCGTCAGTGGCATTTTCAGTAGGACAATGTACCAGTCCACAACTCCATCCTTGTCACAGACTATTTGACCAAGATGAGCATCAAGACAGCTCCTCACCCTCCCTATAGTCCAGACCTAAGCTCACTGGCTGTCATTAAGAGACATTTGAGGAGATGAAAGTGGCTGTGTCAAAGGTCATTGACACGCTCACACAAGAGGACTTCCCTGGGGCCTTCGAGAAGTTGGTGGAACAGTACAAGTGCATTGCAGCCGGAGGATATTTCTTTGAAGGGGACTAGAGTTTCATGTGTGTACTATCAATAAAAGTTCCCATACCAAAAAAGTGTGGAATCTTATTTAATGATCCTCGTACGCCATAAAACAAAGCAAAAAAAAAAAAACGACAGCAATTTGTAAGTCATTCATTTTTTAATAGATTTTATATTTTCAATTTTTAATCACTCTCAGTCGTAATTTCTCAAACCATTGTACCCTGACCATTTATGGTACATTATCAAATTTTCTCTCAATTAAATAAAGCATTTGTAACAATTAGCAGTTTTCATTTCCATTCATTTCATTTTAATCTTAATTGCTTTCTATTACAAATGACGATTCCCAATAGCGTTGAGACAAAATTGCTTGGCTGCGCAATTATAAGAAGCTGGTTCGATATGCCATAAAACCAAACTTTTGTTACTAAATAACAAACGAAGGTTAATATGTCATGAAAGAAATATACATACATGAGAGAGAAATCCAAAGGTTGAAGGACTTGAAACTAAAGAGAAAACTTTATTCATTTCTCATCGAACTTCCGACACTTGGCGGTTATTTTGATATTTTCCTTGCATACACTTGTCTTTTGTGTGATAACCTATTTTTGAGTTTTATTAATAATTAAAGTATTAATCTTCTGTTTTCAGCTGTCAGGATGAGACAGAATTCCTCTGGAAATATTGATGCTTGTTGTAAGATCGCTAAAACTTGTGGAAGTTTTAACTCAGGGTTGTATTTTGAAAGAAATATTTTAAAAAATGAGGTTTTAAATCTGTCTACATTGAAAAAAGAGGACAATTTTTTGTTTCTTTTCAGATAATGTTTAATATTGATATTGTTGATTACAAACATACAAACTAACACACACACACACATATATATATATATATATATAAATATATGTGTGTGTGTGTGTGTGTGTGTGTGTGTGTAGTTAGGTAGTAGTCGTTCATTTAAGTATATTTGATAAGATAATAAGGACACATTTTGTCTGTATAATTTATTTAAGATCCTATCGAGTTTCCTGATGTGCGTCTTGGTTTCAGATTGGAATTAGTGGATGAATTTACCAAAATTGTCCGGAGCACTTTCGAACCCTTTGTAGTGAAGGGAAGATTTCGTATTTTGGTTTAGCGCGCAATTTAATTCGACACTTAATTTCACCCAATCAGGATGACTTATCCTATTCAGGCCGGACCTTCATTTCCGGCCACCAAATCGGGTGAGCTGGCAAACACACCCTCTTTGGCTGGAGAACGCTGACCAGTGCAGACGTCACACTGGCCGTTCTTCAATAGCGATGCTTTTCAGCTGGACAATGCCGCTCAGTGCGGACGTCTCACTGCGGCTCTAGAATAGCAGCAACAGCAACATGGACACACGAGGGGACCCATCCAATTTATGGATTCCTTACAAGGAATCCCAGTTGAATATAAATTAGATACATTCAACATGCCTCGCACAGGCACAACTTTATGTCACCCCAAAATTGGCTATGTCCTTCCGACGCGTAATTCCGCTCTCGACACGCTAGCTCTCAATTCACCTCTGGGCGACTTTAATGGAGACCAACGCACGCCTCTCCACCAGACGGACAGAAACCATGGTGACTCTAAAACATAATCTCTCACACGTCCGGCGACACACGCTGCCATCTCAACCTTCTCAACATCTCATAACTCAATTTCGTCTCAATACTTACAACCCTTCACGAGTCTTGCAGCACCAGAAAGCAAACCAATATTCCATGCTGCAAATAAAAACCTATCCATAAAAATATATTTCGACTATCGCCATCTTACTACATCATCATCCTCCACATATTTCTCACAAATTAGCGAGGGGACTTACAACACTAAGCGAGGAAACACACATATGTAACAACCTATCCTCGCTAACAACAAACTTTCCTTTGCTACTAACAAACCAACTTCTCCGGCCAAAATATCCGGCTAAAATCATCCTACAAAAAATCTGGCTACACCTTCATAGGCCATCAGAAGGTGTTGCCCGTGGTGTAGTCGTTATCGTCGTAGGAAATGAACACGGCGACACGAGTTCAAATCCTGGACGAGACTGATTGCATTTCACATAGCACTAATACCCTTGGGGAAGGTATGAATCCAATTATTTTCACTCCAGCTATGGGTAAATAGTAGGACAGACTAGGTTCTTCAGCCTTGGTTAGGAAACTAGTCTAGGAGAAGGAAAACTCTGAATTCAAACCTGTTAAACTCCGCTTAAAAATTGACCTTGTGTCATATCCTGCCCGAGCGGAGGGGTTGGGTAAATAGTATCAGAAGGTGTTGCTCGCATGTTTAAAAATGAGTTTTGAAAATTTTTTGATTTTTATAACATAACAAAACTATGCAAACGCAAGGTGGGATAAAAGTGAGCTCCTGGCGAGTGCCCCGGGGCCTGTTCTGGACTTCGGTCCGGAGCGTGGCCCTGGAAAAGGAACAATGGCAGACTTGGGGCCTTTAATTAGGCACCTCGTTTCGACTAGGCTACCTTCGGGTGGGCGAGCTGCATTTTTGTCTCCTTTGTCCCCCATGCACGGCACTAGACCATGCGTCTAGTTTAAGCCGTTAACTGGCATACGTGCCCGGACCCACATTTCGGTTCGTGAAACTGCTTGCCTCATCAGGCTCACATTGCACTAAGTGAGCCGATGAGCAGCACAGACAAGCAGGGTTCGAGTCTCGGCTCGTTCCCGACCTTCCCCTCCCCTTTATCCCCACTTTAATCGGCCTTCGGGCTTTTGACCTTGTGTCAAGTCGTGTCTGGTGTGAGGCAGCGACAAATATCGGTGGGATAAAAGTGAGTTGCTGATGAATTAAAAAAAAACATAAGGCTATCACCTAAAATAGAATACCATCAAGAAGTACAGAATATTAATATATATATATATATATATATATATATATATATATATACACCCCATATATATATATATATATATATATATATATATATCATTTTCATGACGTGCAACTAAGTCGGATTTCCCTGACCTCTCTCAGCATTCGTCTCCATCGTCCATTACTCCCAACAAGTCTTCCAGACTACATCCTGTATCCGTACAGAGCTGTTGTAGATAGGTTCTAGCTGATCGTCCAACCTTTGCTCGTCAGTGTGAAGGGGTCCACAGGAGTACATCACTTATGAGTTCGTCCTTACTTCCCCAGCAGTCTCCAGCATGTCTTGTTCATCTAATTTGAATAGTTTTCGAGATTGGCGGTATGTGGCCGTACTGCTGTTGTTTGTTGAGATGTTGTCTCAAGGATTTGTTCAATGCAGCTCATAGCATTCTTGTGCAATTGCTGTCAAACCTTTTCTCCATACGCTTATTAAGCATTTATGTGGTGCATCCATATATTAGTACTGACACAACCATTGCATGTTATCAGATTCGTCAGACTTCCATATGACGGATCGAATCTGTGCTCCATAGTCAGGAACGGGCAACTGGTAACATAGGCCTCCATGTGAACACAGGCAAAACAGAATACATGTGGTTTTATCAAACAGGTGACATTTCCAAACCAAACGGTCGACTCTGAAATTCGTGGACAATTTAACCTATCTGGGAAACAGCATCGCATCTACCGAAAATGACATCTGTACGTGACTAACGAATGCATGAACAACTATATATACATATCATCATATCGCACTGGTGGCACGGGTATCCCTGACCCTCTCTCGCCACTCCTCCCTATCGATCATCACCCTCGGCAGGTCTTCAGGACAACATCCCGTATCCTCACATAGCTGCTGAATGTATGTTCGTGTTGGTCGTCCTGCTTTTGCACGGCCATGTGTGGGGGTCTATAAGAGTACATCTCTTATGAGCTCGCCCCTGCTTCTCCAGCAGTGTCCTGCGTGTCTGGCTCGTCTAACTTGAATAGTTTTCGTGATAGGAGGCAGGCGGCCGTACAGTTGGTGTCTTGTGGGGTGTTGCCGCCAGGACTTGTTCAAGATTGCACGCAACATTCTTGTGTAATTGCCGTCTAGCTTCTTCTCCAGCCGTTTTGTTAGCGTCCATGTAGTGCACCCGTATAGCAGTATCGATGTGACCGATACCTGGTAGAAAATATACATATAAATACTTTTCATACGCAGTGTCAGTTAGAGCTGTGGAATAAGTTGACTGCCTCTTTGCATAGCATATCACACTAAACCATCTGATAGCGAGGCTCCTAGCCAAGTGCTTTGGAGAATGTAAATACCTATACATTTCCATTACTCCCGGGACCACTCGGAGTCGAATTGGCAGTGCCTGTTCAACACCTTACAATGGGTCAAATAGAAATATTTAAACAATTTATAAACCCCAAACCATTTAACTCCATTCAAACATATGATCGATAAACTGAATTAGAATTACGAATGAATAGCTTAAGAAAAACGAAGGATTAATGTTATACAGAATTCATCATCATCATCATCATTTCGTGCCGCCAGCACGGATATCCCTGACCCTCTCTCGCCACTTTTCCCTATCGTTCATTGCCTCTGGCAGGTCTTCAGGGCTACATCCCGTATACTTACCGAGCTGCTGTATGTATGTTCGAGCTGGTTGTCCTGCTTTTGCTCGGTCATATGTGGGGGTCTATAGGAGTACATCACTTATGAGCTCGTCCCTGCTTCTCCAGCAGTGTCCTGCAAGTCTGTTTCGTCTAACTTGGATAGTTTTCGTGATGGGAGGTCGGTGGCCGTATAGTTGGGGCTTTGTGGGGTGTTGCCTCCAGGACTAATTTAATATTGCTCGCAGCATTCTTGTGTAATTGCCGTCTAGCTTTTTCTCCAGAATTACTAGTGGTAAATAGCAATACTAGAAACCTGCATTCAAACAAATGGTTTATAAATTGAATTATTAGAATTACAAATGAAAACTTTGAGCTATTTAACTGTGTGAAAACGAATGAATAAAGTTATATAGAATTACTAGTGGTAAATAGAAATACTAGAAACCATTTAACTGTGTGCAAATAAAACTATTAGTGTTCGATAGCAATGTCTGAAACCTGTGTGCAAATAGATGAACTCTAGCTCGTTTAAGATTATTAGCTAGAGAGTGTTCGCCAATGGTCCGGGAGACCAGGGTTCAATCCCAGATCGCGTCATACCTAAGACTATAAAAATGGTACTTGCTACCTCCTTACTTAACCCTCAGCAATATAAGGTACGTATCAAGGGCAAAGTGGAGCCATCCAGGGAAAGGAGTAGCGCCCTCCCCTACACCTCGGTGTAGTAGCTATTCAAAAGGGAGCCTTCTGGTCACCCTCGACTACGGTCGCCAACTTTACTTACTTTATTCTTTAAGAAATCATACATATTTCATATATATGTATAAAAAGGATTCAGCATTAAATAACCCACAAGGATTAATATGCCGTAAAAAACAACCAACCTACCAATCAAAATGTGTTGTAGCAGTTCATATTAATTTTGTATATATGTGTGTATGTGTTTGTCCACAACTTTGAGAGTTCTTCCGTTTAGTGTGAAAAGCAGCGTCTCATCTTTCGAAAATGCCATCCACACGCGACTAACAAATGCATGGATAGTCATCGATAGACTATCGGTTACATGGGAGTTAGACCAATAAGATAAAATAAAGTGCATTTTTTTCTAAGCGGCAGTTGTGTGAATACTGTTGTATGGATGCATCACATGGATGCTGACTAAGCGGTTGGAGAGAAAGATTGACGGCAGTTACCCAAGAATGTTGCCAGCTGTATTAAACAAGTCCTGGAGGCAGCATCCCACAAAGCTGCAGCTGTACGGACACCTATTATCCATCTCGAAAAACACACAAAATAGATGAGCAAGACGTACGGGATTCTGCTGGAGAAGTAAATACGAACACATAAGCGGTGTACGCCTGTGGACCCCCTCACACGGACGAGCAAGGTTTGGGCGACCAGCTAGAACCTATCTACAACTGCTCTGCACTGATTCTGGATGTAGCATGGAAGACCTGCCGAAAGCAATGGACGATATGAGGGAAAAGATCAGGAAGATCCATGCTAGTGGCATGTCATGATGATACTATTTACCAAACCCTCCGCTCGGGCAGGATATGACACAAGGTCAATTTTTAAACGGAGTTTAACAGGTTTGAATTCAGAGTTTTCCTTCTCCTAGACTAGTTGCCTCACCAAGGCTGAAGAACCTAGTCTGTCCTACTATTTACCCATAGCTGGAGGGAGAATACTTGGATTCATACCTTCCCCAAGGGTATTAGTGCTATGTGAAATGCAATCAGTATCGTCCAGGATGCCATGATGATGACGATAATGATGTATATGTTTGAATAGTGCTGTCATGGCTATCATTGTCGGAAATTGGTTCGACGAGCCAAGTTGTATTTCACATTGGTTTGGTTTCTTTGTTTAATGGCATATCAACCTTTGTAGGTTATTTTATGCCAATGCTATTCTCTTAGAAGAACAGTAGTGGTACTATTTAATCCATCGCTGGGAGGATAAGAGGGTTCATACCTTTCCCAAGGGTATTTGCCCGAAAGTGAACGTAACAGCGCGACTGGAGTACGAACTCGCTTACTATGATTCCACAGTCCATCGTTTTAACCATTACAACCACGAGGACCCCCCCTATTTCACATTGGGCATATACTCTTGGAAAATATTGGTGTAATTCTGTGTGTAGTGATCAGTCAAAATTCTAAATGTTTTAACCTGTCCTTAAAAAAAAACTAATACTTTTTTTTATAGACTGATTGATCGATAAACAAATAGATTTTAAACAAAGCTCATTTCAGTAAACCAATGTAGGTATCTGAATCTAATTCAGTTGCAGTTATGTGCTTCCATATTCAAGTCAATAATCTCTCCTCAGAAAAATTTTTAAAAGATTCATGTCTATTTTATCAACCATATATTTTGTTCTTTTTAATAGCTACCAAGGTGGTCTGTGCATTTCTCTAAAAAGATTTAATACCAACCTAATTTGATTTGCTCCATATTACGCTTGTTCCGGCAATTAAACGATATACTTTCTTCTTTACAGATTAACAGAAGAGAGCTGAACATGCCTTTGGCGATGTTTGCTTCATATTGAATTTTAGATTTGATAAAATGGAAAAGCTAAAGAAATGTTGCTTCTTGCCATATCTAAAGGCGAGGAACATTTAACCTGCTTGGTGTTTAGCAAAGATTACGGAAAATATGTCAAAGTTTGTTCGAAATAGATTTCGTGATAATACTGTTTCTCAATTACTCTCTCTCTCTCTCTCTCTCTCTTTTTCTCTCTTTCTCTCTCTCTTTCTCTCTTTCTCTCAAATTTTTCTATCTACCTATCTCTCAAACAATTTAACCAACAAACTTGACACCATTATCGCTATAGGCATTGTTTTCTTTCAAATGCCTCAACCAATATTATTCGAAGGATTCCCAGCGGTGGAGTGGCTAACATGCTGAATTGAGAAATCGTGCTTTGTAAGTTCAAACTCCAGTCAGTCAATTAAAAGAAAATAAAAGAACTCAACAATCAAGTTTCTTTTTTGCCGTTCCAACTAATGATAAAGTGAATAGAACAATAAAACAAAAAGAGAGACATATACCTGGATATTGCTCGAGGGCAAAAATAGTTGTTGTTAAACATGTATCAGTCCCTAAATACCAGGAAAACAGGCACAGGGAACTAGATATCCGTGAAAGAATAAAAAGCATCCAGACCACAGCACTTTTTAAATTGGTTAAGAAACTTAGAAAATTCCTGGAGACCTGTGAAAACTCATTGTCAATAAGACTTCAGAGAAATTTAAAATTATTGTAAAAATCTCGCAATAATAATTATAATAATAATCGAAGGCAACAAATTTGCACAAAAAGAGTATAAGACTAGACACGACTGGGTGAGAAAAGTAATTAACTGGGAATTGTGAAAGAAATTGAAATCTGACCTTACGAACTTGTGATATATGCACAAGCTGGAAACACATCATAGAAAATGAGACGCACAAAATTTTCTGGGATTTTGAAATACAAACGGTTCCTCTTATCCCAGCCAGACGGTCAGACGACCAGACCTTGGATAATTTACAAAAAAAGAAAAAGAGGGAGAGAAAACCTGCTGTATAAGGGACTTTGTGGCGGCAGAGGATCACAGAAGGAAAATAAAAGAAACCCGAAAAAATAGGTAAGTACCTGGACCTTCCGAGAGAGGTAAAAAATCTATGGAACATAGAGGTGAAGGTGATAAAAATTGTAATTGGTGTTCTTGGAGCAGGACCTAAAGGCTTGGTGAAGGGAGTGAAAGACATAGAAGTCAGATGACAAGTGGTGACCATCAAGAATATAGCATTATTAAGATCGACCAGAATACTGAGAAGAGTCCTGGAGACGAGGAGGTATGCGGTCACTCGAACTCCAGTGAGAAACCATCAGCTAACAGCTAACGTTGGTGGTAAAAATGACCATACATAGAGTATTACGTTGACAGACTATATGTATCAAGAAAAGAAGGAGGAAGAGAACTTGCCGGTATTGAAGACAGCGTTGACACCTCAATAAAATGACTTGAAGGCTACATAGAAAAGCGCGGAGAGAGAGACTGATTACAACCACCAGAAACTATACTGACAGCACCAGCACTAACAAAAGGACAATAACTAAAAAACAAAAATAGTTAGAAAAGCAACTCTAAAGACGTTTTATGCGACTGATAAGCAACATTTCTCACGAAAAAACCTGGGCATGGCTAAGAAAGAGAAGCCTTAAAAGAGAAGCAAACTCTCTTCGTACAGCAGCACAACACAACGCTATAAGATCAATACATATCAAAGCAAGAATAGATAAGACGCAAGAAAAAAGCAGATGTAGGTTATGTGGTGATTGAGAAGAAACGATCAATCACTTAAGAGAGTGCAGCAAATTAGCGCAGAAAGAGTTTAAGACTAGACACGACTGGTTGGGCAAGGTACTATTTACCCAACCCCTCCGCTCAGGCAGGATATGACACAAGGTCAATTTTTAAGCGGAGTTTAACAGGTTTTAATTCAGAGTTTTCCTTCTCCTAGACTAATTGCCTGCCCAAGGCTGAAGAACCTAGTCTGTCCTACTATTTACCCATAGCTGGAGGGAAAATAATTGGATTCATACCTTTCCCAAGGGTATTAGTGCTATGTGAAATGCAATCAGTCTCGTCCAGGATTTGAACTCGTGTCGCCGTGTTCATTTCCCTACGACGATAACGACTACACCACGGGCACCTCCTACGACTGGTTGGGCAAGGTAATCCACTGAGTATTGTGAAAGAAATTGGAATTTGACCATAAGAACAATTGATATACGAGGCGCATAGGATAAGTTTCCAGACATTTTTCGTATGAGCACTTTTATTGATATTATACACATGGAACTCAAGGCCCCTTAGAAGGAATCTCCCCCGGCTCAATGCACTTGTACCATTCAAACGACTCCTGAAAGGCCCCATGGAAACCCTTTTGTGTGAGCGTGTCAATGACCTTCATCACAGCCTCTTTCATCTCCTCAATTCTCTCATAACGACAGCCTCTGAGCTTAGGGAATAACCAAAAGTCATGGGGGGCAAGGTTTGGACTATAGGGAGGCTGAGGAGCTGTCTTGATGCCCATCTTGGTCAAATAGTTTTTGACAAGGATGGAGTTGTAGACTGGTGCATTGTCCTGCTGGAAATGCCACTGACCCGATTTGAAGAGTGCTGGCCTCTTCCGATGGAATCTCTTCCTCAACTCCCTTAAAACCTCAACATGTTAACCCTAACCCTAGCCCTTTGGCCAATCAACTCTAGTATATTGACTTATTTACTCCTCCCACACCTCTCATCATCCCAAAAGCAGTCTGAAACATTCCTTATGTTTCTGTGGCATTTTTCCAAGTTTAAAACACAATTTTATTGCATATCGTTCTTCTAAAGTGTCAGATTGCATATTTGAAATTCACCAGCTGTGACAATCAGGATTTAGTAGGGTGTATTCCAATTGCTGCTGTAGCTGTTCATTTCAACGTGAAATCATAAAAATTGGTCAGTCATCTCATAAGGTGTATAGCAATAACATATTGTATTTTCAAGAGTCTATGACAATTTTAAATGCCTATAAGAAAAAAGTCTGGAAACTTATAGTATGCACGACGAATGCACATCCCAGAATCTGTCCTGGAGCATGAAACACACTAACTCCCATGGGATTTTGATATACAAACGGATCACCTAATATCAGCCAGATTACGAGAACTTATAATAATCAACAAAAAAAGATAACTAGCAGAATTGCGGATTTCGCTGTCCCGGCTGACCACTGAGTAAAATTGAAAGAAAGCAAAAAGAAGGATAAATACCTCGATCTTGCAAGGGATTTGAAAAAAAAGCAACTTTGGAACATGAAAGTGATGTTTATACCAATTGTAAATGGTGCTCTTGCTACAGTCACCGAAGGGTTATTAAAGGGACTGAAGGACGTAGAAATAAGAGAACGAATGGAGACTATCCAAACTACTTCATTATTGAGATCGGCCAGAATACTGAGAACAGTCCTGGAGACTTGAGGAGATTTGCAATGAGTCAAACTTCAGTGAAAGACCATGAACTAACGCCCATGTAAAATAATAATTATAATAATAATAATAGTATCTAAAGGATTATTAAAGTGTCTGGAAGTGGTAGACCAGTGGAGACCATCCAAACAAGAGCATTATTGAAAACGGCCAGAATACTGAGAAGAGTCCTGGAGACTTGAGGAGACTTGCTGTCACTCAATCTCCAGTGAAGGACCATCAGCTAACGCTTATGTAAAAAACTCATAAAGCAAAAAGATTGAAAAATGATCCGACCTTGACTGAGAACTAAATAAACAAAAATTGTGGAACAGGAAAATGTCAGATGTCAGTGATACAGATAACAGTTTGTGTACTTGGAACTGTACACAAAGACTTGAAAAAAATCCGGAGGAATTGGAAATCGGGGGAATAATCGAGAACATCCAGATCACAGCATTAATGAGATCGACCAAAATATTTGGTAAAGTCCTGGAAACTCGAGGAGACTTCCTATTACTCAGACTCCAAGGAAAGGCCCCTAGCTAACGCTGGAGGGAAAAACTCGCGAATAATAATTATAAAAAACAATAACAGGCAGCAGAATTACAATGGCATATCAACCCTCTTGGGTTATTTAAAGCCAAATCCATCCTTCTAGAAGAACAGTTGTGGTACTCTCTAACCGATAACTAGCAAGATAAGGGGAGTTCCTACCGTTCCCAAAGGTATTTTTCTAAAAGTGAACAGAGTAGCGCTACTGGAGTTCAAATTCTCTTATTACGACTCAGCAGCACAACCATTACACCACGACGATACCCCACTCCTGTAGATTATGTAGATATAAAGATTAAATGGTTTATTACATAATAAGCGAATGCAACGAAAAACACCGCAAAATAATACAAGATGAAGTTCATCTAGGTGGGAAAGCTGATCGACTCGGAATGTTTGCAATAAATTAAAATTGAACTGTGCAAAAGAAAAAAATGCCGCATGCGCAAACCAGAATCTGTCCCAGAAAATGAGATCCATAAAATTCTCTGGGATTTTGAGATACAAACGGATCCCTCAGTTTCAACCAGGAGGTCAACCCAAGAATGTACTTACCAAAAATGAATTCTAGTGAATTTTTCCAACTGACTACAAAGGGATGATGAAAGAGAGCAAAAAGATACAGAAATTCCTTGGATCTTAATAGAGAGTTAAAAATCTATGAAACATTTACGTGAGGGTTGTAGCAGTTATAGTTTGCATGGTACGACCGGCCCCCAATGGCTTGGTAAAGAGAATTGAGGAAGTGAAAATTAAAAGAAGAATTGTTGAGATCGGCTAGGATAACGAGAGGTGTCCTGGAGATCTGAAGAGACTTGCTGATACCCGGGCTTTAGTGAAAGACCATTAGCTAACGTTGGAGTGAAAAAACTTGCAAGGACTGATCAAATAATAATAATAATAATAATAATAATAATAATACGAACAAGTAGTTTACGTATAAATCTGGATCCATCCTGGAGAATGAGACGCACAGAATTCTCTAGAATTTTGAAATACAAGGGGATCGCCTAATTGAGAATACTTGTTATCACTCAAAGTCCAGCTGACTCTTGGGTGAAAACCCCCCAAAAGAGTTAAATAATACCTTGTTATAATAAATAAATAAAAATGAAAACCTTCCCAATAGTGGATTTGGAGGTTTTGTTCGGACCAGTGAGTGAAAATTATAGAAAATGAAAAGTAAAATTTGTTCTAAGATCTTGCCTGAGAACTAAAAAAAATATGGAATATGCAAGTGACAGTGATACCAGTTATATTTAATGCTCTCTTATGGAGGTGCCTGTGGTTTAAGGGTTACCGTCGTAGGACACAGTGACACGAGTTCAAATCTTGGAAGAGACTGATGGCATTTCACATAGCACTGATACCTTTAGGAAAGGTATGAATCGAATTATTCTCCCTCTAGCTTTGGGTAAATATTAGGATAGACTGGTTTCTTCAGCCTTGATGAGGCAACTAGTCTAGGAGAAGGAAAAATCTGAATTCATACCTGTTAAACTCCGCTTAAAAAATGACCTTGTGTATCCTGCCCGATCGGAGGGGTTGGTAAATATATATGTTTAATGTTCTCGGAACCTACCCGAGTGAATCCAAGTCTCAGTGGGGGCCCCATTCATATAGCCTTATGTCACATCTATGCAAAAAGGCTTAGTAAAATACCTTAAAGGCTTGATCAGGGGGTGTTCGAAGAGTTGGACATCGAGGGACCAATGGAAACCATCCAAATTACAACTGAAATCGGCTAGAATACCGAAAAGAATCGTGTTCCTCAAAAATTGAGGAGACTTGTTGTCACTCAGCTCCATGAGAAAGACCATCAGCCAACTCTGATGTGAAAAACTTGCAAGGCGTAATACACACACACACACACACACACACACATATATATATATATATATATATATATATTGTATTATTCGGTCCAGTTAAACCAGAGTTGGGAGTAATTCCTTCAGGACAAGAAAATCATTCAAGAGCTGAACATTTAAATTTTCCTGGTAGAGAGCTCAATGTAATTAATTTTACAGAGCAATACTTTCTTTAAAGAAAAAACCAAAGGCCGGTTTACATCAGAAACGCAAAACAGGATAGAAATAAATTTATAATCCTAAAATAACCGGTCTTTGTTTTTTTCTTTAAAGAAAGTAAATATATATATATATATATATATATATATATATATATATATATATATATATATATATAATGTATGTGTATATCATGAATTACCGATATTCATATTATTTTTTCCATAACGTATGATTATAATCATAATTATATAGAATGAAATATATCACGTGATCCTTCATAAAATATATTTAATAACAGCAAATATCTCTTAAATATCCGTAGTATATTCAATTGAAATATTCATCTTCAGCCTCGGTACATCCAATCAATTTCATTCGTTAATTCCTTTGATAGGGAATTCTTTACTCAAAGAACGTAAGAGATAATTTAAAACGGATTTTAATCTTGATTGATCAAGTATTTACCCTTGAGACTTGAGACTTTGATGTGTAATAAATAAAAATTCTAAGGAAGCGGGATTTTAAATAATTAGGGCGAATATATCCGCCATATTTAACTACGCATTTGTATTTACGTGTTTGTCAATTTTTGAGGGATGAAAATATTTATGTTTTTTGAAAAGAGTGTGTTTTTTAGTTCATGTTCTGACTAAATTGAATATCTAAAAATGAAGGATTTTGCAAAGTTTTAAAACATATCATTTCTATTTGTGTAGCACTAAGACCCTTATTTTTCATTAGGGGGAAACCCGTAGTGCAGTAGATCAAATCGTTTTGAGTTCGATCTCTAGTTGTACAAATAAGTTCAATTCAAGACTAATACCCTTGTTGGTCACTCTTGAAAATAGAATTTGGGAATAGTTTTCTACTATAATTTAAACGTTTTTTTTTTCTGATCAGAGGTATGGCGGATGTTTCACTAGTAGCCTAAAGCTAAATCTTCGACTGAAAAATATTTTTTTTTTAAATCTTCAAACCTGGAAATTTATATTCCTAGCAGGAATTCAGTTTTAAAATGGTCTAAATTGAACTCATTTAAAATGCGTAAATGACGTGGTGTAAGCATTGGAAAAGAAAAACGTTCGCCTGCCGACAACAACATTAAAATGAAAGTTTGATGGAATAACCAATGAATAATGTATTACTTATAACTACAATCTTAATTATAAACAGACACACAACCCCCCCATATGTATATGTGGGAGAGAGAGAGAGAGAGAGAGAGAGATTGACAGACATCGTACATACTTATACAGAACACGAAGTTTAGAGAATATACATGTAGAGAAATTTGATATCGACGTATTTCTTGTAAGTTTGCAATTTGAAAAATAATATGAAGGACTAGAAACGATCTTTGACTTTAAAATTAACTTCATAAATCAATGACTGTAAGCACAAATCAATACTTGACTTGAACAGGTTTGATTTCTTTTCGTTTTATGGCACATCAACCTTTGTAGATTTTTTAATGCCCAATAACATTATACATATCATCATCTTGTCGTGCCTCCAGCACGGATATCCCTGACCCTCCTCCCCAACCCCTCCCTATCGTTCATCGCTTCCAGAAGGTCCTCAGGGCTACACCCCCTATCCACACAGAGCTGATGTATGTAGGTTCGAGCTGGTCGGCCTGCTTTTGCTCGGGTTGTAAAAGGGTCCATAGGAGTACATCACTAATGAACTCGTCCCTGCTTCTCCAGCAGTGTTCTGCATGTCTGGTTCATTTAACTTTGATAGTTTTCGTGATGGGAGGCAGGTGGTTGTATAGCTGCTATTTTGTAGAGTGTTGCCACAGGAACTTGTTTAATATTGCTTGCAGTATTCTTGCGTAGTTGCCATCATGCTTTTTCACCATCCATTTAGTTAGCGTCCATGTAGTGCATCCATATAGCAGTATCGACATAACCGCTACTTGGAAGAAACTGCGATTCATTTTATCGGGCAGGTACACAGTTCTCTATCAAGCAATTCTGTTTTGAATAAGAACAGTTTGTGATTATTCAAAGTTAAATCACAAAACAGTTCCTATTTCAAACAATTCAGTTTCGCATAAGTACACTGTTTAAAAGTAAAAACAGTTCTATTTCAAACAATTTGGCTACGGAATTATAAGGTATTATGTAGCAACAGCTGCAGCAGTGTTCGTGCGTTTACATTTTATACCTTGCCGGATACCAGAGTGCTTAATTCGTTCGAAGAGCTTTTGTATTATAGTATTCTAGTGTACATGGGAATATGTAAAATCATTGTAGCAAATTCTGTTCTTGTTTACATCATGTTTGTTCTTGTTGCTCTTTTGCGCCGTTTGCCTAAAATGTTGCTACGTGTTTTTTGCTTTGGAGCATTTGATCCAATTACAAATTCTTGCTGGATTTTTCTCTTTTCTGTTGAAGATTTAGCGGTAGAAGAAAGACAGTTTTTTCTTCACTTGGGCCATAAAAAGCCCCGGCTATTACGGTACGAAAATGAAATGTGTTTCTGTTCTGGCAACCGCTTTCGAGTGTTTCACATGAAAAGCAACGAATTCAGCTGTGGGAGAGAAAGTCGTTTTAGACAGTGTTCTCTTTTTTTTTTTCGTTTATTTATCTATTAATTTTTGCATTAAATTTATTTCCCTTTTCTTTCTTGCCGACATTTATACATTTCTTTCTTTCTTCATTTTTAACTTATTTATTCATTTTTATATTTCATTCCCTTTCTTTCTTTATTTCTTTCTTTATTTCTTCGAATTTACATTTCTTTCTTTCTTTTTTTTTCTTTCTTTCTTTCTTTCTTTTTTTCTTATAATATTGAATCTATTACTTATTATATTTCATTCATTCAACTTTTCCTTCTTTATTTATCTTACTTATTTATAGTTTCAATTTTCTGTTTTTTTCTCTTTTTCTTTCATTCTTTTTGTGGACATTTTGTTTTCTTTCTTGTAAAAATTTTGGTTTCTTTCTTTATTTCTTTCTTTCCTTCCTTCTTTCTTTCTTTCTTTCTTTTATATGTATTTGTTTTTGTGTTTCTTGATTTGTTTGTTTGTTTGTTTGTTTCTTTCTTTCTTTCTTTTACATATTCTTTCTTTCTCTTTTTCTTTCTTTCTTTCTTTCTTTCTTTCTTTCTTTCTTTCTTGTATATGTATTTGTTTTTGTGTTTCTTTCTTTCTTTTACATATTCTTTCTTTCTTTTACATATTCTTTCTTTCGTTCTTTCTTTCTTTCTTTCTTTCTTTTACATATTCTTTCTTTCTTTTACATATTCTTTCTTTCTTTCTTTCTTTCTTTTACATATTCTTTCTTTCTTTCTTTCTTTCTTTCTTTCTAAACTGAAATATTATTCATTCACCCTTTTATTACTTTCACCCTTTTGTATTTTATTTATCAATTCATCAATTTCTTTCATTTCATGGATTTTTGCTTCCATATCAAATTGCTTTTCTCATTTCTTTCTTTCTTTCTTTCTTTTATAAGTTCTTCTTTCTTCTTCATCCCCTCTGCCTATCATTATGATGTGTCCTCTATTAATATAACCCTTCTTTCTTTTCGTTTGCCTTTCTTTCTTTCTTTCTTTCTTTCTTTCTTTCTTTCTTATAAAAGTTCTTCTTTCTTTTACTTTCACTCTGTCCATCATCATTATTTTTCCTCTGTTCCTCTAATCCGTCTTTCTTTCTTTCTTTCTTTCTTCTAAACCATTCTTTCATTTTTTTTTCTTCAATTTAAGTTAATTTTACATTTTTTTTCGTTTATTCGTGTATTTATTTCCATATTTATTTCAGTTTCCTCATTTTCATCTAGGACAGCTTGAATTGCTTCGTTCACGTGATATACGCGCTGCAAACAAACCGGGACACAAATATTAGAAAAAAATTTACTCGCTGTTGTAATAAAAAAAATGGTGGCAAGCTTAGCTAAACTGTTATTGTTTTAAAAATTGAATTGATGCCCGAGTTCAAATCCCGCATAAGGCTGTTGGCGTTTCATTTGAGGATTGAATATTGATTATGTACGCAGGAAAATTACGGTCGTCTGTTTAAAATGATTTAAAATTTATTTCCAATATGTTTAAATTTGAATCAAATTTGCATAAAGATATGCAAGAAACAATTACTGATTTAAATTGATGGATAAATAAATAAATAAATAAATAAATAATAACAATAATATGTAAAAAACAGTTGTATATTAACAAAACAGAATCAATCATGGAGAATGAAACTTTAAAGAGAGAAACTGGATCTCTTCTCATAGTAGCACAAAACGCCATAAGGACAAACTTTATGAAAGCAAAAATTGATAAGACAGAACAAAATAGCAAATTTAGGTTATGTTGTGTTAGAGACAAAACGATTAACTACATTAAAGCAAATGCATCAAACTAGCATAAAAGGAGGACAAGACTAGACTTGACTGGGTTGGCAAGGTGTTCTACTGGGAATTGTCCAAGAAAATGAAATTTGACCATACTACGAAATGGTATATGCACATGCCAGAATCTATTCAAGAGAATGAAACATAGAACATTTTGTGGGATTTTACGATAAAACCCGCTCATTTTATTCTAACCAGAAGACCAGATCAAATGATCGATAACAAAACAAAAAGAAAAAGAAACCGGCCGAACATGAACTTTGCTGTCGCCGATGACCACGTGAGAAAAATAAAAGAAAACGAAAAGAGAGAATCGAACTTAGATCTTGTTAGAGAACTAAAAAATATTTATGAGACATATGAGAAAGTGGTAGTGATACCAATTATAACTGGTGCACTTGGAACGATCCCCAAAGTCTTGATAGAGCGACTAGAAGTGCTAAAAACCGAAGGTCCTGCAGAGACCATCCAAATTACAGCATTACAAAGATCGGCCAGAATATTAAGAAGAGTCCTGGTGACTAGAGGAGATTTGCTGTCACTCAGACTCCTGTGAATACCATCAGCTAACGCTGGTGAGAAAGTGATGCAAGCAATACTATTAATAATAATAATAATTCATGAAAAACAAGGAAGTGGATTTAACAGCTGGAGGACACACTTTAGCAGAGGTGAAATTCCAAAGAGGCTATTTTCGAGAGAGATTCACCGCTAATTCTTAGAGCAATGACACCACTGAATTACAGATTCAGGAAATGCACCGCAGGCTACAAATTTACAAAGTCACAAGAAAAGATTAATCGTCCTATGTATATGGATTACAACAACCTATTTAAAAAAAATGAAAAAGTTAAAACTTTGATACTCTCAATAAAACATCTTGGCAGATAAGATGAATGGAATTTGGGAGAGAAAGATGTAGGAAGATAGAAATAACAAAAGGAATAGAACTGCTAAATCAGGGAGGAGTTTGTTTGTTTGTTTGGGTTTTATGACATGTCAACATTTGCAGGTTATGTATTCTAACACCATTTTTATACAAATGATAAATTCTACTTCAAGCAATTCAGTTAGCATGAATACACAGTTTAATTGTCAAAAATATTTTATTTCAAGCTATTCAATTAATTCAAACAGATTTATTTCAAACAATTCAGTTTAGTATATGTATATTTTTTGTTTACACACAGTTAAATGCCATTTCATTTTAGCGTAAGTACAGTTTCAATGTCAAAACAGTTCTATTTGAAACCATTCCGTTTAGCATAAGTATGCAGTTTAAATGAAGTACGCAGTTGAAATGTCAAAATACTTCTCTTTCAAGCAATTCAGCTTAGCATAAGTGCACAGTTTATTTCTATTTGACCCATAGATAGGACTTTATCAGGTGGACCTGGGAGTAATGGCAATAAAGAGGTACTCCAAATTCCCCAAAGCTCCACCTTTAATGGAACCTTACCGTCAGCTTGTTTAGTATCACATCTAGGACAGTCGTTGGGTGGGTTATTGTTGGTCTTACCCCTCTGTAGAGATGCAGTCAGCGTATTCTCCAGTCCCAGCCGACAGAGCAAAAATCAGGTCGGAATAAGATCGCTCAAAGAGCTAAAAAAAACTGCTCGTAGTTGAGAATACTGGAGGCGGACATCATCTAGCAAGCAGAGATGAAAGAAAAAGTATAAAAGTGTATTTCAGAAGATTAAGAAATCTACTCGAAAACAAGCCCTTCGGCTGATATCTTGATGAAAAGGCTTAAGACATGAAATTTCATTAAACTTTTTTTGTCTGTGGAATAATTGGCTAAATGCTTTGAAGAATTAATTCAAGGGAGATCATCATCATCATCATCATCATATCGCGCTGGTAGCACGGATATCTCTGACCCATTCTCGCCACTCCTCCCTATCGTTCATCGACCTAGGTAGGTCTTCAGGACAACATTCCGTATCCTCACATAGCTGCTGAATGTATGTTCGTGCTGGTCGTCCTGCTTTTGCACGGCCATGTGTGGGGGTCCATAAGAGTACATCTCTTATGAGTTCGTCCCTGCTTCTCCAGCAGTGTCCTGCATGTCTGGTTCGTCTAACATGGATAGTTTTCGTGATAGGAGGCAGGTGGCCGTACAGTTGGTGTCTTGTGGGGTGTTGCCGCCAGGACTTGTTCAAGATTGCACGTAGCATTCTTGTGTAATTGCCGTCTAGCTTCTTCTCCAGCCGTTTTGTTAGCGACCATGTAATGCAGCCATATAGCAGTATCGATGTGACCGCTGCCTGGAAGAAACTGTGTTTCATTTTATCGGTTAGGTCTGATTTCCATGTAATCGATAACCTATTGATAGCTGTCCATGCTTTCGCTAACCTCGTGTCGATGTCCTTTTCAGTTGATGCGACGCTGCTTCCTAGGTAAGTGAATTTGTCTCCTAGTTTAAGAGGCGTTCCGTCTAGAGTGGAGATGTCCCCCTGTTGATTATAGCACATATATTCCGTTTTGTGTGCATTAACATAGAGGCCTATGCTTGTGGATGCTCGTTCCAAACAATGCAGTAGTGTTTCGTCTTGGTCGGGTGTATTTGCCAGTATCGCTATGTCATCGGCGTAGTCGGCGTCGGTAATTGTTGTTGCGGGGTACCTTCTGCTTCTTTTCTTCATCAGTTCGAAGCCATTCTCTCTGATTTTGTCAATCGATGTTCTAAGTACGTAGTCTAGACAAATGATAAAGAGGTACGGAGCCAGCGTGTCCCCTTGTATTACTCCTGCTACAATGTCGAAGTATTTTGTGTCTCCATCTGGTGATCGTACTTTTACTTTGGTGTTTCTACAGAGAATCGTTATTGCTGCTACGGTTTTTTTAGGTATGCCGTACGCTAGTAGGATTTGTTCCATCTTTCCTCTGTGAATTGAATCGAAAGCCTTGGTAAAGTCAACAAATATTAATGTCGCTTGTAGGTTTTTTGCCCGTACACCTTCAAGGATTCTACGGATGGTTAATATTTGTGAGGTCGTGGATCTATTTCTTCGGAAGCCATTTTGGTTTTTCCGAAGTATGTTATCGATTTTGGGTTCTATGCAGTTTCGTAGTAGGGCATTGTAGATTTTGGCTGCTATGGATGTAAGTGTTATGCCTCGGTAGTTTTTGGCTAATCCGAGGTCCCCTTTTTAGGGAAGGGGAGTATGCATCCCTTCATCCATCTATCTATCGGATTTTGATTGTATACTGCGTTGCAGTGTCGGAGCAGTATGTCGTCGAATTGTCTGGCCTTCCATACTCCTGGGGGAATTTCGTCCAGCCCTGCAGCTTTCCTATTTTTAATTTTTCTGAGAACCGAGTCGAGTTCTTCTTGTGTAAACGGTTCTAGTTTAATGTCTAATCGTTTGCTAATTATTCTGATGATTGGTTCATGTTATTTTCGGTGGGTTTCCTAGTAGGTTTTCGAAGTGCTGTTTCCACAGTTTTATTCTTTCTTGTTAGTTTGCTGCTTTCAGTTTTGCTTTGGCTGTGTTCTTTCTTCTACTCACTTCGTTTATTGTTTGCCAGACTATCCTAGATTGCTTATCTTCCACCGAGTCTCTAATCTTATCTATCTGATTTTTAATGTATTCTGTCTGTTCCTTTATATATATGCCTGCTAATTGATATTGTGCCGTTTTTAGTTTTAAGGCATTTGTGTTTGTTGGGTTTTTTCGATTGTTTTTGGAGGATGTTTTCACTAGTGCACGTTTTTCTCTCACCGCTAAAGTTTCCCATGGGACTCTATATTTAGTTTTGAGTTTTAAAAAAATTAAAGGGAGACAATTTGGTTTAAAAATAAAAAAACCTTAATAAAGTCTCTTATTAAAAATTGTATTCCGACTTCGGCACAACAATTGAGTCATGAAAGTAGGAGTCGAAGATTGAGATTCCAAGGAATACAAAGAAAATTGACTCAAGTAATACACGTTACATGGCGAGATTAAAGAAATAAGGATTAACTGCTTTACTATAAAGAAGAATAAAAGATAATCCAATTAAAACTTTGAAAATGATTAATGGAATTTGAAACCAATTCATTTTTTGCCATGAAGGAGCCTTCTCCCCACTAAGTGTTGACATCTTGAAATTAATTGATAATTTCCCCTACCAACTGAAAGTGATGTTTATCTATGCCTACTGAAGGTGTCGACTGCTAACGATAGTTTATCGATAATAGGAGTGTCTGATCTTTACGATAAAATAAAACGGGATCTCTTCCAAAGTACGGCGGTGTCAGTACTACTGAATGGATCCATCTCATAGACACTGACAAAATGCATTACAAAAGAATGCAAACGAGCTATTCCGAAAAAAATCCTGGAAGAAACACCTAACAAAACAACAGCTGTACGGCCACTTACCTCCAATCTCAAAACCATCCAAGGCAGACGAACAAAACATGCAGGATAAAGTTGGAGAGGTTCTTCTTTGAATCCCTACACATGGATTTTCTAGCATCGGCTGATCAGCAGGAACTTATCTACATCAGCTCTTGGTGGACATAGGATGTAGTCTGGAAGACCTACCGAAAGTGATGGATGATAGGGACGACTTAAGAGAAAGAGAGAGTCAGGGAAATCCTTGACATGGTATATGTCAGACCTTTCTGCTAACAGGGTGACATATGTTTTAAACAAATTGCATAATCAGAAAATAAAACAGCAATAAAATAAAAAGAAATATCAAATTGGATTATTTCAAAAATACTAGTGAGAAAAATAATTTAGGAGGGATTTTTTAAAAACTATTGAATATATATATATATATATATATATATATATATATATATATATAATAGAGTGAATGATCTATGGAAAGATTCTCTTTTTTAAGGTAGTTGTGAGAAGATAATAAGAAAGGGAGATGCCCACACAAACAAACATATAATCGTACGAGTAATTAACTCTATTCTACTTGAAGAGGCATAGAAAATTAAAAAAAAAAAATTAAGTAAGCTAATCCTTTAAAGGTAGCACATGGTCGCGGGTTGGATAATCAGAAAATTAATCTAAAATACTGGCAGGCTTGCATATCTATACAGAAAAGAATACATAGACCTTTTTTTCGACTGAAACCCAAATTTATGGAGCCTAGTCGGCTGACGCTTAAGAATAGTCCGACAACATCAATGCAGAGCAAAAAAACTCCCCCAACGATTGTTTTGAATTTTACACAAAAGAAATTCTGATCGTGAGGCTCCAGTAATACTCGAGCATTAGGGAATGAGGAGTACCCGTTCATTACTATCACTCCCAGGTCCACTCTTGCTCGGAGTGGTAAAAGCTGATAGAGTCCTATCTATGGGTCAAATAAAACTGCTTGACATTTTAAACTGTGGACTTATAGTAAATTTAATTTTTAGAAATAGATCTGTTTGATCATTTAACTGTGTGTGAATAAATGACTGATGTTTAATTGATTTTTAAGTGATACATAGCAATACCTGAAACATTTGATCAGTGGGCAAAGAAATGTTTGATATAGAATAGAATTATAAGTGTGAGATAGCAATAATATAAACCATTTAACTGAATAAAAACAACACCAATATAAGCGTGTGTAGAAATTCGTTCTAAGTCATTTAAAAATGAAATTACCGACAAACTAATCTCTTACGTGAAATTCATATCAATTTAAATGTGCGTAAATAAATGATATCTATTAAATTGTTACAGTTACATAGGAATACTTGAAACCATTTAACTGTGTGCAAGGAAATGATTCGTAGTGAATAGAATTATTCATGTTAGATAGGAATACTTAAAAGGATTTAACTGTGTGCAGAAAACAAAAATGAGCTCAGCCTTGTTTAAAAATTCAAGAAAATGAGTATAAAAATCATATACATTAAATCTATATATAATGAAGATTTAGCATTAAATAACCTACAATGGTTGATATAATTGTCTTAAATTGGATCATTTTGCTGCTGTAGCAGTTCATTTGAACCTGAAATCCGTGGCGTAGCAGATAGAGGCGGTGAGTCTCTACGGTTCCAGGTGAGCATTGTCAAAAGATAGCGGTTTCAAATCCTACCCAAGCCGGCCAGAGGTTTACTTGGTCAAAAACGTGGTGCGATAGACAACAACTATGGAAGGCAGTAATTACTGGGAATACGGCTACAAGACACATTATTCCTATCCGAAGTCACTGTAAAATCATCTGAAGAAGGCCAGAGGTGAAATTTGGCCGAAACGTAGTGAAAGGAGAAACAACACAAAAAAAAACTACCAAGATGAGGACTAAAAGTCCGCAATAAATAAAAATTAATTCTCACAATGGTTGATATGTCATGATAACAAACCAACCCAAATCATATATTTTTAATATATATGTATAAAGAGAATTTGGCATTAAATAATCTACAATGGTTGATATGCCATAAAAACAAACCACGCCAAATTATATATGTTTAATATATATGTATAAAGAGGATTTGCCATTTAATAACCTACAAAGGTTGATATGCCAAAAAATCCAATCAAACCAAATCATATACATTTAATATATATGTGTAAAGAGAATTTGGCATTAAAAAACTTACAATGGTTGATATGTCATGAAACCAAAGCAAACCAAACCAAACCAAACCAGACCAAATCATATTTTTAATATATATGTATAAAGGGAATTTGCCATTAAATAATCTACAACCTTTGATATGCCATAAAACCCAACTAAACCAAATCATATATATTTAATATATATGTATAAAGAGGATTTGGCGTTACTAAACTTACAATGGTTGATATACCATGAAACCAAACAAAACCCAACCAAACCACACCAAATGAAATTTGTGAGAACTGATATACGCATTGTTTCGTTTAACGATAAATATCTTATTTAATATTGTCCTCAACTTGGTTGTTACATTCTGAACATTACGGATATTGAAACATTTGGTCATATTCATTTGTAATAAATAACCAGAAGGAAATTTAGAACTGACCAATTTATTCAATCACCGTGGGTAGAAGGGTAAAATTATATATACATATATATATATATATATATATATATATATATATATATATATATATATATAACACTCTATTTCTAGTTATCTATCTTCGTATCTCATTCTATTCATCAATTTATCTGTGGTAATCTTAAACCCTATTTGTTTTTAATCTACCAAGATCATATATTTCATACATCAATAAATCTCATATAAGAAAATAGCTTTTCGCAAAAAAAGCTAGAAGCTAATGATATCCTGCAAAAACTATAACATTCGCAAACTATGGAGATGATCAAACGCTTCTTGAAAATACACCAGCTATATCCGAATCCCTATTGCATAGACTGGAACAAGCAGTAGGAAGCATTGGTCTCCTAATGAACGCAAATAATGTAGAGTACATTAATCTTAAACAAAAACGAACCCTCTACACTCTGACTTGCAGGCCTCTAGAAATTTTAGAACTGTTCGCATTTCACAGCAGCAATATCTCATCAACTGGAAGTTATTTGAACATACGCCACACGAAAACCTGTAATGCTCCCGATAGGTTATCGATCATCGGGAAGTCTGATGTACCTGATAAAATAAAACTGGATTTTTCCAAGCTGTGGTTTTGTCAGTAATAATGTATGGATGCACCTTATGGACGATAACAAAACGCACGAACGAAAGAAATATTGAATCAACTACCCACTTCCTAAATACTAGTGACTCCTTTGGAACTCTACATATGGGTCTTGGTTTGGTTGGTAAGCATTTTGCTGCTGTTTCCATTTGTAAAGAAGTTTTCATATTCGTCTTTCGGAGTAAGTGTTTCAGATATTTCCTGAAGAATATCAAATTTATTTCTTAGAGTTACCGTAAGAAACAACACTCCACGAAACTGCGGCTGTACGGCCACTTACCTCCCATCACAGAAAAACAACCAAGACGAACAGGACATGTATGACACTGTTGGAGTAGCAAGTGACGTTCTTCAATTGAAACCTACACATGGACGAACCAGTATTGGCCGATCAGCTCTGTGCGGACACTGGGGGAAGTTTGGAAGACCTACCGGGAGCGATGGGGATGGATACAGAGAAAGAGAGTGAGAGAGAGAGAGAGAGAGAGAGAGAGAGAGAGAGAGAGAAATTCAGTTAAATCTGTTCTCTCAGTGTGACTTAATGATGATCTATATATCTATCTATCTATCTATCTATCTATCTCAATTCTGGGGGTGTCATCGTGGTGTAATTGTTAAAGCCATAGTCTGCGTAATTGTAGTGAGCGAGTTCGTACTCCAGTCGTGCTATTACGTTAATTTTCGGGCTAAATACATTTGGGAAAGGTGGGAATTCCTTATCCTCCATGATATTGGTTAAATAGTACCACTACTGTTCATCTGGGAGAATGGCTTTGGCATTAAATAACCTACAAGGGTTGATATGCCATTAAACAAAGAAACCAAACCAAACCAAACCCTTTCTCAACTCTCTGGCTTATATCGTTGCGGTAATATTTCCGAATAATATATTAAAACCAAAGCAAATAAATCCACACATTCATTCCCATTCTTTCTACAGTGCATCAACGCTGACGTATTTATTGCAGTAATCTTACAAATTAATAAAAATTCATGACAATGATATGTCTGTCTTGCGTATTTGATGTTGATATTTGCTGAATAAAATCTTAACATACCCATACAGATGTATAGATTTGCGTATATTTCATGCTTTATATAGTTACGTATATAAACAAATAATCAGTATATTCTCGAATAAATTCTTGAAGGCAAAATAATGCGTTCACACACACACACACACACACACACACACACACACACACACACACACACACACACACACACACATATATATATATATATATATATATATATATATATATATATATATCATCACTGAAGAGTTCTGATACAATGAAACAGTCTGTCAGTGGATGACCATATATATGCTCCCCAATCTCAGTGCGGTTGAGCTCTTCAGCGAGGGAAGTAATGGTTACAACTAGCGTAAAGCGAGGCTCTTCAAATGTGTTGAGCTCTCGGTAGCCGTTAAGCGGATGTATGTGAACGAAATAATTGTGACACATAAGCGTTTAAATTTCCTTTGCTTGCGCTGGTTTCCTCGTGGCTGAGTGGTAGAATCTTGGTTTGGCGTTTGAGTCATCAGGGTTTCGATCCCAGCTTTCGGGAATCTAGCCTGTTTAGCCACACTGAAGAGTTCTGATAGAACGAAACAGTCTGCCTGTGGATGACAATATATGTATATATAATACCGTAAATTGCGTATAAATGTTGTCTTTTTAAGCCTGTAAAAACCTTTTTACAAAATTAAAGTTTGAATTATACGACAGGGCTCAAATCCAATCCTTTAACACTGCGTGGTCACCTATTGAAACAGTACTTTTGACAATCGAAGTACCCAGTTTACCCTAAGTCCAGCAGACTACCACAAAAATCTTAAACTTGTGTTTAGTACACATATGTAGCAAATTAATAAGGAGACTGTTATAAAAAAAGAAAAGTGCAATAAAAACCTTAACAGCCGGTTTCCAACATCTGATGCCCAGATTGAAAACGGTAACTGGGACGTTACAGCTCCCAGGCAGCCAGTCAGAAAACTACGCTATGTTGTTTTTTGAACAATTTCATCACAGCGCAACAGATTGTGAATGCATAGATATATCAACTACGATATTTAAGATTTACGGGTTTCGTATTAGTTTCATATGAGACTGATTTTAGAGAAAAATTAAATGCACCATATACTACTGGCATTGTGACCGTTTTAGATAGCGTAATGGTAACTTCTTGAAAAAAGTCATTTGGGCATTATTTTGAACTTATATGGTACAAATATGCTCATAGTTACCAGTAACCATCGGCATGATTGGGGTTTAATGATACGTCTGGTATATATCGAACCAAGAATTTCTACTAAATATGTTGAGAACGACTAACATGCCTGATCGACTTTTACACCGCAATTTACGGTATGTATATATATGTGTGTAGCGCATATATATACATACCGTAAATTGTACAGGCATTTAATATTGTCGTAGACTCTTGAAAATTCACTATGTTATTGCTATACATCTTATGAGATGATTGACAAATTTTTATGATTTCAGGTTCAAATGAACAGCTACAGTAGCAATTGTAATGCACCCTACTAAAGCCTGATTGTCACAGCTGGTGAATGTTTAAAATGCAATCTGGACGTGAGGACACTTTAGAAGAACGATATGCAATAAAATTCTGTTTTAAACTTAGAAAATATGCCACAAAAACATATGGAATGCTTCAGACTGCTTTTCGACTATCTTGCATGAATCGAGCATCAGTTTTTGAGTGGCATAAGAGATTCAACGAAGGCAAGGGGTCTGTGACGGATGATGAGAGGTATGCGAGGAGTAAGGAAGTCAATACACCAGAGTTGATTGGCCAAAGGGTTAGGGTTAGGGTTACTATGTTGAGGTTTTAAGGGAGTTCAGGAAGAGATTCCGTCGGAAGAGGCCAGCACTTAAATCAGGCCAGTGGCATTTCCAGCATGACAATGCACCAGTCCAGAACTCCATACTATTTACAGACTATTTGAGCAAGATGGGCATCAAGACAGTTCCTCAGCCTCCCTACAGTCCAGACCTTGCTCCCTGTGACTTTTGGTTATTCCCAAAGCTCAGAGGCTTTGGTTATGAGACAATTGAGGAGATGAAAGAAGCTGTGACGGAGGTCCTTGACACGTTCACACAATAGGACTTCCATGGGACCTTGTAGAAGTTGTTGGAATGGTACAACAAATGCATTGCAGCTGGAGGAGATTACTTCGAAGGGGACTAGAGTTTCATGTGTGTACTATCAATAAAACTGCCCATACGAAAAAAGTTTGGAAACTTATTTAATGATCCTCGTGTATATATATATATATATATATATATATATATATATATATGTATCTATGTATGTATTATTTTACTCCTTTGAGTGTTTTTCACACCAGCATTTGCTGATGGATTTTCACTGGAGTTTGAGTGACATCAAGTCCCCTCAAGTTTCCCGGACTCTTCTCAGTATCCTAAAAGATCTTTGTAATGCTGTAGTCTTGATGGTCTCTAATTGTTCTCTGATTTCTTAATCCTCCAGTTCTTTTACAAATCCATTGCGTACCATTCCAAGTGCACTAACTACAACTGGAATCACCGTCACCTTCATATTCTATAACTTTTTCAGTTCTCTTACAAGTTCTAGATATTTATCTTTCTTTTCACCTTTTAATTTTATTCTCTGGTTTGCAGGTTCGGCAAAATCCCATATTGGGCAGGTTCTCGTTTTTTTTTTCTTTTTGGTGACTATCACTAGATCAGGTCGTCTAGCCGAGATTATGGAATCTGTTTGCATCTCAAAATCCCAGAGAACTTTATGTGTCGCATTCTCTTGGACAGATTTTGATTTGTGCGTATACCACTTGTTCCTATGGCCAAATTTCAATTCCTTTCACAATTTCTAGTGGATCACCATCCCTACCAGTCATGTCTACTCTTATATTTTATGGCGCTAATTAGCTACATTCGCTTATCATTGGAGTGATCGTGTCATCTCTATCACTACATAACTTAGACTTACTATTTTGTCACACCTTGTCTATTTTTGCTTTAACATAGCTTGTCCTTATGGCGTTGTTTTGTGCTGCTATTAGAAGAGCTTTTGCTTCTTTGTCGAATGAAATATCCATACATTGCTTTACTTGCCATTATTGTCTTCCAGTAATTGTTGTTCTATGATTGATCTTTGCCTAGTTTTAATTGTTTCTGATCGCTGTGTCAGTTTTTCTTTGCTCTTTTTATGTTGTCTTCGATCCCACTTAGAGATGTTTTGACGTCATCTTCAAATCTTCCTTCTTCTTTTCTGGACACATGCAGCCTCTCTAAGTCATCTCTGGAATGTTAGGCCATATGATTGCTTGTTAGTTTGTTTGGGTTTTATGGCATATTTACGTTTGTGGGTTATTTAATGCCAAATCCATTTTAATACAAAGAAACTGTTCTATTTCAATCAATTCCGAATAGCATAAGCACACAGTTTAGTTCTATTCGACTCATAGATAAGACCAGAGGAAACCTGGGAGTGATGGCAATGAATGGGTACTCTGCATTCCTCAGCATCATTGGAATATAACCATCCTATTGTTTAGTGTCATATCTGGGACACTCGTAGGTGGGGGAGGTCTTACCCTTCAACAGAGATGCAGTCGGTGTATTCTACTGTCTCAACCAAATGGCCAAGGCCATATGCACCGTCATGAGTTTTCTAGTTCTCTTGTCCACTTATTAAAGTTCCTTCCTCTGATATTTATTATTATTATCATTATTATAGTTTTTTCACATCAGCATTAGCTGATGGTCTTCCATAGGAGTTTGAGTGACAACAAGTCTCCTGAAGTCTCCGGGACTCTTCTCAGTATTCTGGCCGTTTTCAATAATGGTGTCGTTTGGATGGTCTCCACTCGTCCTCCAACTTCCAAGTCCTCCGTTTACTTTAGTAATCCTTTAGTTACTGTACCAAAAGCACCAACTACAATTGGTTTAATTGTCACCCGCATGTTTCACATTTTTTTCAATTCCCTATAAGGTCGTGGTACTTATCTTTCTTTTCACATTTGTTCAGTTTTATTTTGTGGTCAGCCGGGACAGTAATTTTTCAAGTTCTCTTTTTTTTTGTTGATTATTATTAGGTCTGGTCTTCTGGCCGAGATTCGGTGATATCGTCTGTATGTCAAAGTCCCATAGGAGTTTAAGTGTTTTATTTTCTAGGACAGGTGCTGGGTTGTGCTTATACCATTTGTTGATATGGTCAAATTTAAATTTCTTGTGCCACACTCGTACGCTGGTGACGCTTATGACAAATAACAGCACACTCTAGTTGGGTGATTATCCAGTGTTTGGTTCACATCACCATTATTATTATTATTATTATTATAAAAATTAACAAAATTAACGAAATGAAATCTTAATTTTCCACAATTTTGATAATTATATTGAGATATTCTTGAAATTTATCAGATTTCAAGAAATTGGGAGTTGGCAAATTTATTTGGTTTGGTTTCCTGGCTTTATGGTTTATCAACCTTACTGGGTTATTTCATGCCAAAGCCATCCAGGTTGAAGAACAGAGCAATTCAACCCATAGTCGAGAGGGCAAAAGAAAGCTCATGCCTTTCACAAACTGACCGTAGTAGCACGAATTGATTTCGAACTCATTTCCAAGGATTTCCTAATCCAATACGATAACTACTTCGATACGGGAATCCCTACCCCTTTTTCTTAACTTATTTATTCGTCTTTTTTAGACACAGTTCTTTTTGGGTTTTTTTTTCGTTTTTTTTTTTTGTGTAGTCAACAGTATTTTTGTATTCAATACTATTTATTTATGTCAGTGCAAATGGCGTGCTTAGTTTTCCAACAAGCGGTTTATATATATATATATATATATATATATATATATATACTTTCATTTTTTTGGTCCAATTTTATTACAATCTCATTTATTGTCCTATCATATATATATATATATATATATATATATATATATTATATTCTCATAATCATAACAACGAAATAATAAATAGACGCTCGCAGGAAGACTTCTTTAGAAAAATATTGTACCTCTCCCTTTATTGTAAGGGTTCGAAAAGGTTATTCAAGGTTTTTACTGTGGGAGGGAGTTGGAGACCAACAGAAACTGCCATATTTGGACCCCACTCTTATGGCCGTCAGCGTTTTGTCGTTCTCGTTCTCCTGATGCTCAACCGGATGCCCAGAGGCCCACTCTGCTGGGTGATGGCTGTCTTTACTGCAACTTATCAGCAACTTCTCTGGACCCCAACTCATCGGGCTTCTCGAGGGCCCCTTCGGCCGGGTGTGGCTTTCCTTACCACATCTCGTCTATAACTCCGTCCGAACTCTAACTGGAACTCATCAGGGGCCCCAAAGACCCCTTCGGCTTGATGTGGCTTTACCTACCACACCTCGTTTGTCTCCGTTTCCAACTCTACTGCAACTGTCTTGACTTCTATCTTGACTGAGTTATATAATAGTTCAACGGCCACTCAGTCGCCTACTCGATCTTTGAAATCAAATGTTTGATCGTCATCAAGCTGAAATAACTGTCATGCAGTTCACAGGTCACTCTCTTCCGGTGCATCAGTCTATGAGTGTACCATGGGAATTTTTTTACCTCGTCCCATTTCATCAGCCAATTTCCGCCCACGCGATTTCCTCTCACAACTGCCATTAGAATGTGTCACCTCCTTCCGGTGCATCACCTTGGAATGGCATTTTGGCCGGGTCAAAGGCCAAAATACAACATATATATATATATATATATATATATATATATATATATATAAACCGTTTGTTTGAAAATTTATAGTATCGAATTAATTTAGAGGGCTACTGTAATGCTAAATAATAATCATTAGACTCTAATTAATTTCAAAGTAAAACTTCATCGTCAGAGCCTTTTTTTATTTTTTTATTTTTATAACAAAAAAGTCTCTGACGATGAAATTTTACTTGGTAATTAATTAGACTCAAATAATTATTATTTCGTATTGCAATAGCCCTCTAAAATAATTCAAGACTATAACATAAAACAATTTGTGGAATGCTTCTAGCATATTACAAAATACTTATATATATATATATATATATGTGTGTGTGTGTGTGTGTGTGTAAGGGGGTGTTTTATTGTTATTGCTTTCACTTCTAGACTAAAACTTTTAGGAGTAGTATAAACCATTTTAATCCATTTAGCAATGAGTTAGATAGTACCAACACTCTTCTATAAGTATAGCAGTGGAATTAAATACCTCACGGAGGTTGATATAGCATTAAACGAAGGAACCAAAACTATGCACACACAGACACTCAGACGTATATATATATATATATATAATTTGGATTTGCCTAATTTATCAGTAAATTAAGGTGTAATCAAATATTTTATTTTTTATATATGCGTATACGAATATAAGCTATATACAGGTGAAGTTTCAAGTTTCTTGCAATAATAGAAATTATTATTTTCTTTAATATTAATACATACATATGTATATATAATTCAATGAGATAATAATGAAGGAGACTCAATGTTTCACCTCAACGATCCACAACATGTTGAATATTTTTTTATGCGTGTAACTTCTGAGCCGTGAGTTTTGTCCAATTTTATTACACTCTCATTTTTTGTCCTAACTTATTACACTCTCATTTTTGTCCTAACTTATTACACTATCATTTTTGTCTTATCTTATTACCCTTTCATTTTTGTCCAATTTTATTACACTCTCATTTTTTGTCCTAACTTATTACACTATCATTTTTGTCTTATCTTATTACCCTTTCATTTTTGTCCAATTGGAGTACTACAAGGAGACACACTAGCCCCGTACCTCTTTATCATCTGTCTAGACTATGTGCTTAGGACTTCGATAGACAAAATCAGAGAAAATGGCTTTGAGCTGACTAAGAGAAGAAGCAAAAGGTACCCCGCAAAAACAATCACGGACGCCGACTACGCTGATGACTTGGCGTTACTAGCGAATACGCCTAATCAAGCAGAGACACTACTACATAGTCTGGAACGAGCTGCAGCTGGCATTGGCCTACATGTCAATGCAAACAAAACCGAATATATGTGTTACAACCAAACAGGCAACATTGCCACACTAGACGGAGCCTCTCTGAAACTAGTCGACAAATTCACCTACCTAGGAAGCAGCGTCTCATCAACCGAGAAGGACATCGACACACGACTGACGAAGGCATGGACAGCTATCGATAGGCTCTCGATCATATGGAAGTCGGACCTAACAGATAAAATGAAACGCAGTTTCTTCCAGGCCGCGGTTGTGTCGATACTGCTATATGGATGCACCACATGGACGCTTACGAAACGGCTGGAGAGGAGGCTGGACGGAAATTACACAAGAATGTTGAGAGCAGTATTAAACAAGTCCTGGCGACAACACCCCACGAGACTCCAACTATACGGACACTTGCCCCCCATCACAAAAACTATACAAGTTCGACGAACCAGACACGCAGGACACTGCTGGAGAAGCAAGGACGAGCTCATAAGCGATGTACTCCTGTGGACCCCCACTCATGGATGTGCAAGAGTGGGACGACCAACACGAACTTACATACAGCAGCTATGTGAGGACACGGGTTGTAATCCTGAAGACCTGCCGGAGGCGATGAATGATAGGGAGAAATGGCGAGAGACGGTCAGGGATATCCGCGCAGGCGGCGCGACATGATGATGATGATGATGATTATTACACTCTCATTTTTTGTCCTAACTTATTACACTATCATTTTTGTCTTATCTTATTACCCTTTCATTTTTGTCCAATTTTATTACACTCTCATTTTTTGTCCTAACTTATTACACTCTCATTTTTGTCTTATCTTAATACACTGTCATTTTTTGTCCAATTTTATTACAATGTTATTTTTGTCCTATCTTATTACGCTTACATTTTTACCTCATCTTATTATAATCTCATTTTTGTCCTATCTAATTAAACTCCAACTTTTATTCAATTTTATTACAATCTCATTTATTGACCAATCTTTTTATATTCTCATTTTACTAGTTGAACACCAAATTGGCGAATTTATAAAACTCTCGTCTAAACCCAAAACAAAACAAATTTATTGATTATTCAGAATTGCTTTTGATTTCAACTTCAATTTCACGCCACTTACACGGGCATTTTAGGCTTGTTCAAACAAATCTTTGTTCATATTTGCCAGGGACAATTTCTGGAGATTTTAAGAATCTTTGCTTTATTCATTCTATTCTTTCTCTGGCCTGTCGGTTGGAACAGAAAAGTACGCCAATTGCATCTCTATAGAATAGTACACCAAACGAACGTCCAGGGCATAACATTAAGTTGAATCTGACGGCGAGGATCCTGACCTCAAGATTTGGGAATTATGGAATAAACCTTCATTGCTATTAATCCCAGTTCCACTCTGATCCTGATTGGTAGAATATGTTAGGGTGTTATCTATCAGTAAAATTAAAATGTTAAGTCCTTTTCCTAGGATTATAATGAGTAGACATTTGAAACCACACTGCTGCGTACAAATTATTTATATTACATTGGAATAGTCTATAAATAATATAACTAATGTTAAATTGCAATCATTATCATCATCAACATTTTGTGCCGCTAGCACGGATATCCCTGACCCTCTCCCGCCACTTCTCCTTATCGTTCATCGCCCCCGGCAGGTCTTCAGGGTTACAACCTGTATCCTCACATAGCTGCAGTATGTATGTTCGAGCTGGTCGTCCTCCTTTTGCTCGGCCATATGTGGGGGTTCATAGAAGTACATCTCTTATGAGCTCGTCTCTGCTTCTCCAGCAGCATCCTGCATGCCTGGTTCGTCTAACTAGGATAGTTTTCGTGAGGGGAGGTAGGTGGCCGTATAGTCGGTCCTTGTGGGGTGCTGCCGCCAGGACTTGTTCAGTATTGCTCGCAACATCCTTGTGTAATTGCCGTCCAGCTTCTTCTCCCGCCATTTAGACAAATTCACCTACCAGTGTCTCATCAACCGAAAAAGACATCGACACGCGGCTAACGAAGGCATGGACAGCCCAAGATAGGCCATCGATCATATGGAAATCAGACCTGACCGATAAAGTGAAACGCAGTTTCTTCCCGGCAGCAGTCGTGTCGATACTGCTGTATGGATGCACTACATGGATGCAATACTTGAAACTAATTAACTTCATTCAATCAATGATTAAATCATTCAATTGATTTATTTTTGTTCGATAGAAATAGTGTAAAACCATTTAACTGCATGCAAATGTAATTAGTTCGTTTTAAAAGAAAATTACAAACAACTATTCACTTACAAATCTCACACACACACACACACACACATATATATACATATATATATCGTGATATATATATATATATATATATATATATATATATATGTGTGTGTGTGTGTGTGTGTGTGTGTGTGTATATATATATCGTGATATATATATATTTATTGCTTAGAGGGTAGAGTGTTCACCAATGGCCCGGGTGACCGGGGTTTATTCCCAGGTTGAGTCATACCAAAGACTAAAAAAATGGTACTTGATAACTCTTAGATTATCACTCAGCATTTTAAGCTACATATCAACGGTAAAGTGGTGCAATCCAGGTGAAAGAGTATAAAGAATTAATTTTAAAAATTAAAATTTTAAAATTATCTCTTTTCTTTATTAGTACGAAAGTCGAAATTGTTGCTTGAGAGAGAGAGAGGTGAGGGGGGGAAACAGGGAACCTCTACTATTTATACTATTTTGAGATACGTCTACAGTATTAATCAGGATCTGCTCAGATATACACCATATCTTCAGATTTACACCAAGTGGCGAGAGATATATTCAGAAAGCTTTGTTTCTTTTGATACAGAGCTGTTTTACAACCAAGCAGCTGCCGACTGTTCAGGCTAGCGCCTCAAGCACCATGATGCTATTAACTGCTTACTGACTGTCCCTCTCAGCCGACAGATCACACACTCCTTGGTAGTGAAAACTTTCGTTGTTATATAACTTTCGGACTACCACGTGGCATCCCCATTGTCTCTTGTTTGCCTAAAACGCAGCTGCACATCCTGTTTTTTAAATCCAAAGCAACCGGTCGGTCAATGGTCAATATATAACATGTATTACCGGGGTAGACACAGAATACTTCGACATTGTAGCAGGAGTACTACAAGGGGACACGCTGGCTCCGTATCTCTTTATCATTTGTCTAGACTACGTACTTAGAACATCGATTGACAAAATCAAAGAGAATGGCTTCGAACTGACGAAGAAAAGAAGCAGAAGATATCCCGCAACAACAATTACCGACGCCGACTACGCCGATGACATAGCGATACTGGCAAATACACCTGACCAAGCCGAAACACTTCTGCATAGCCTGGAACGAGCAGCAGCAAGCATAGGCCTCCATGTTAATGCACACAAAACGGAATATATGTGCTATAACCAAACGGGGGACATCTCCACTCTAGAAGGAACCCCTCTTAAACTAGTAGACAAATTCACGTACCTAGGAAGCAGCGTCGAATCAACCGAAAAGGACATCGAAACGAGGTTAACGAAAGCATGGACAGCTATCAATAGGCTTTCGACTATATGGAAATCAGACCTAACCGATAAAATGAAACGCAGTTTCTTCCAGGCAGCGGTCACATCGATACTGCTATATGGATGCACTACATGGACGCTAACAAAACGGCTCGAGAAGAAACTAGATGGCAATTACACAAGAATGCTGCGTGCAATCCTCAACAAGTCCTGGCAGCGGCACCCCACGAGACACCAACTGTACGGCCACCTGCCCCCTATCACGAAAACTATTCAAGTTAGGCGAACCAGACATGCTGGACATTGCTGGAGAAGCAGAGATGAACTCATAAGAGATGTACTCTTATGGATCCCCACACACGGCCGCGCAAAAGCAGGACGACCAGCACGAACGTACATTCAGCAGCTGTGTCAGGATACAGGATGTTGTCCTGAAGACCTGCCTAGGGCGATGAACGATAGGGAGGAGTGGCGAGAGAGGGTCAGGGATATCCGTGCTGCCAGCACGATATGATGATGATGATTAATCCGACGTCAAGTCATACCAAAAACTAAAAAAAAATGCTACTTCATGCTACTTTGCTTAACACTCGGCATTATAAGGGACGGATCAAGGGTAAAGCCAAACAATCCGGAGAAAGGAGTAGTGCCCACCCCTACTCCTTGCTGTAGTAACTATTGAAAAGATAGCTTTCGGGTCGCCCTCGACTACCGTCGCCAATATATATATATATATATGTGTGTGTGTGTGAGAGAGAGAGAGACAGGATTCGGCATTAAATAACCCGCCAGCATTGATATGACTTAAAGCAACAATTAACCTCTTTCTGGATATCAGACACATGAAAATAGCTTTAATTTACTGAAAGTAATTGTTAGATATCCAAAAATCGGCCAAGCTTGATTCCTGCAGGGAACAAAGCATTCTAAAAAAAGTCTTAAAGACAGAAAGAGAAACGTGTCTTACACTATAGATCTGTCATATGTGGTATTGGTAAAGTTTTTGAAAAAAATAAACGAACGATTAATGCATAATCCAAAAGGTTTAAAAAAGAATTGTATCATATTATTAACGTCATTGTGTTTATGTTTGTATATTCAATAAACTATCATTAGGATAATGAAACTACCATTACTCCCATAGTACACGGGGTACATAGAGCGTTCACCAATGATCAGGTCATATCAAACCAAAGCCTTTAAAAATGGTACTTGATACCTCCTAGCTTAACATAAATACAGCAGCTATGTGAGGATACGGGATGTAGCCATGAAGACCTGCCAGAGGCGATGAATGATAGGGAGAAGTGGCGATAGAGGGTCTGGGATATCCGTGCTGGCGGCACGACATGATAATATATATAACCGGGTCAGAGTGTTCGCCAATGGTCTGGGAGACCTGGGTTCAATTCCAGGTCGTGTCATACCAAAGATTTTTAAAATGGTACTTGATACCTCCTTGCTTAATACTCAGCGATATAAGGTACGTATCTAGGGTAAAGTAGAGCAATCCAAGGAAAGGAGTAGTTCCCTCCCCTACGCCTCGGTATAGTAGCTATTGAAAAGGGATCCTTCTGGTCGCCCTCGACTACGGTCGTCATCTTCACTTTTTACGTTATTTTTCCCTTAAATCAGAATTACATCAGCCATATATGAAACAGGCCAATCTTACTTAACAAGGCATTCCAAGTAGAAGGAGATATTTATTGAAAACTAAAGTCGACACTATAGCGTTTCGGTTCTTCTGAACCATCATCAGGGCCATGAAGGATGATATTAGCGATGTTAAGTCAACACTGGATGTTTAAAAATGGAAAATACAAAAACTTAGGGGAAAATTTGTATTGAAAGAAAAAGTTGTTTCTTGTTATACAAATTTTCCATGGTCCCGAGGATGGTACAGTAGAATCGAAACGCTATAGTGTCGTTTTTACTTCTCAATAAATCTCTCCTTCTACTTGGATTGCCTTGTTATCAATTTTTCTCTATGTATTGTCTATTATTTACTTCCATATGATTACTTATATCCAGGTGAATTCATCATCTAACGTGCTATCATTAAATTGCGCAGAAAAACAAAATACAAAACCTTACTGACTGGCCTTCTGTGTTATGTGACGTTCCAGTCAGTGGTAAGTTAGTGTATCGATTGTTAGAAACGGTGTGATATTGCCTTTATATAAAACTTAATATATATATATATATATATATATATATATATATATATATATATATATATACATATGAAATATTGGTACATACAAATTTAAAAAGACAAATACTGAGGGACATATATACAAATAATGTAAATCTAATTGATTAAAAGGTGGGTAAAATTATAATGATAGCAAGACCAAGAGGAAAAAAATTAAAAACCGCCGTGAGTCAAGGCAACAATTGCCTCCCAGTAAATTTAGGGAGTGCTTAGGGTTTTGCTTGTACAGAGTTGGCCTATAAAATAGAATGTAAAGGGCCTCTTGAACAACTAAATGCTGTTTTGCCCCGGCTCTGTGCAAGACACCAAACAACCCATTGTTGTAATTAACCACACAACTAATTAGAGCTTTCAAATACTCACAGAGGGCAGAACGAGCAATTTTGAATACCCAGATTTTTTGCGGTCACGAATATCTCAAGGAACATGCCGTTTGACTCTAACCTCAGGACGCTGGGAAGTGGGCCCGATATATGCGGCATTACAGCAACATTAAAATATATATATATATATATATATACAAGGATCATTAAATAAGTTTCCAGACTTTTTTAGTATGGGCACTTTTATTGATAGTACACATATGGAACACTAGTCCTCTTCGAAGTAATGTCCTCCGGCTGCAATGCAATTGTTGTACCCTTCCAACAACTTCTACAAGGCCCCATGGAAGTCCTCTAGTGTGAGCGTGTCAATGACCTTCGTTATAGCCTCTTTCATCTCCTCAATTGTCGCATAATGACAGCCTCTGAGCTTAGGGAATAAGCAAAAGTCACAGGGAGCAAGGTCTGAACTGTAGGGAGGCTGAGGAACTGTCTTGATGCCCATCTTGGTCTAATAGTCTGTGACAAGGATGGACTTGTGGACTGGTGCATTGCCCTGCTGGAAATGCCACTGACCTGATTTGAAGAGTGCTAGCCTCTTCCGACGGAATCTCTTCCGGAACTCTCTTAAAACCTCAACATAGTAACCCTAACCCTAACCGTTTGGCCAATCAACTCTAGTGTATTGACTTCCTTACTCCTCCCACACATTTTTTGTAACAAAATGTGTATGCAAACAATAAAAACATATGGGTAATTTTGTTCATGTCCAACAGTTCTCATACATCTGAGCCTTATCGTTTGTGTCATAGGGATAACCAAACTTGTTTTGATATATAATCTAATTGTATCTATACAATATTTATTAGAGTATCATCTATAAATTAGTACAAAATTCATTTTTTTAATTTCTTCAAAACCAAATCGTTATTCTATATATAATAATATATATTATATAAAGAATAACTTATGATCTACAATTTTTTATAAAAAGTTCATTTTTTTCAAAACCATGGATACAGGATTTTATTATTTCAACTGGAATATTATACATCCAAAAAGAATAATAATTGGTACCATTTATTACCAAACTCTAGAGCAGAGAAAGTCAATAACCAAAAATATGAATATATAGCAGTCCAAAAATAAGTACACTCCTTATATATATTTAGTCAATTTTTCCTTTGGTTACTGAGGTAACAAAACAGTTATAATTAGGTACTATTCATTGCCATATTCCACAGCACTGAAAAACTATCACCTGTTTTGTAATAAATAAGAAGTGCTGTCAACTATAAACTGAAAGTCAGAGTTACTTTTCTACTACTCATTAATTAACTAATGTTCTTATCTTTATCACATTTTTGGCTAATCTGATCTTTAGTCTTGAGTGTTGAATCGAATAATCCATTATATGTTTTCATAATCCCACAACCGCTCCAAAAAAAAATCTTTACATAGACCAAAGCACATTAACAAGACTAATATCCTTGTTTTTACTACTCTTTATGTTCTTTGGCCTTCAGTGTGTTTAACATCTTTAAACACAATTCAGAATAGATTTTATTAACAAGCATTAAAACATCACTCTCAGTCACTGGTCCAATAACTCTTCATCCCTCACAGATTCCTTGCCTTCCTTGAATCTCTTATGCCACTCAAAAACTGATGCTCGTTTCATGCAAGATGGTCGAAAAGCAGTCTGAAGCATTCCATATGTTTCTGTGACATATTTTCCAAGGTTAAAACAAAAATTTATTGCATATCGTTCTTCTAAAGTGTCTTACGTCCAGATTGCATTTTAGAAATTCACCATCTGTGACAATCAGACTTTAGTAGGGTGTATTTCAATTGCTTGTGTAGCTGTTCATTTGAACTTGAAATCATCAAAATTAAAGATAGACAGAGAGAGAGAGAGAGAGAGAGAGAGAGAGAGAGAGAGAGAGAAAGAGAGAGGTTAGTTTTACTAGGGTATTTCATTTGAAGATTTTATTCTTTTTGAAATACATACGAAGGTAAGAAAACAACACTTTTATAATTCGTTTTCAACCTGCTTTAATCAGTTTCAAGTATTCTTATGAAATTCTAATAATTGTATTTGTTTTAAGATCCCACACTTTCAAATAATAATCATTTAAGTTCACAATGTTACTTAGTTTTAACTATTCCTATCGATTACTATTAATTCTTTGAATTATATGGCTTCACGTATTCTTATATAATACCAATAATTTTCAAGAAGATAGGACTTTAACTAATACTACCAAACAAAGTTTGCGTGAACCTGAGAGTAACGGCATAAAAGACGAACACCAGAATACCCAGAGTTCCAGAACTGGTATGTCAGCATAAATACTGTACGCCGAACCAAAATATGGAATAATTTTTAAAACGTTTTTTTTAGTCTGATTATTCCAATTAAAAAAAAACGATAAATCTAAAGTTTCATGATTAGGTCTATTACTCAAGAACACTTTTTTAAATTTGAAATTCAACCCAATATGAGTGAGCAAGAAGAGAAACGACAAAGAAATTATGATTTGCTTAACGCCAAAACAAAGCCTAAGTTTTTTTTTGTCAACCGTATACAAAGCAAAGCAATTTTTTTTTTACAGAAAAAAAGATCTTTGAAGGAAAAGGAGGAGTAGAGGATTGAACAGAAAATGAAAAGAATGCTTTTTAAATGGTCTCACAACGGTGATTATGAAGGACCCCGTAACGTTCATAAGAAAGCACGGTAATGAATTGAAAGTCCACGAGAAAACGGTGAGGACACTAATTAAACAAAATTTAGGCCGATACCTTAAACCCCTTGACTACGCTATGTAGGGATTTTTAGAAAACAAAACAAAGGCAACTTCTCATCGAATTATTGGTTCGCTTAAGATAGCTATTAAGGAGGAATGGAATAAAATGTCAGAAGAATTTATTTTTAAGGCATAGAAATTGTTTGAATTGAAATAAATGGAAAGTCCACAAGAAAAGTGTGGGGACAGCAATTAAATAAGATTTAAGTCCAGACCTTAACCCTTTTGATCACGCTATATGGGGCGTTTTAGAAAAAAAAGTAGGCCATATTGAGTAAATTTACTGTTTTGTGTCTATATTCTTATTTTGTTTTTTATTTCTTTAAATTGAAACTAATCTTATTTTGTAAAAGAGTCGTTTATCATTATACTAGAATATTCCTAATTTTGATACCGCACCCTTAAGTTTAGTGTTATAATGTAACTGCTTATTTTTCAGGTGTGTATAGGATTGTATATCTCCTCGCCCTCTCAGTAGAAATACAATTGATATATCTAAGCCTCATCAACAGAGCAGATTGGTTTGGTTTCTTTGTTTAATGGCATATCTATCTTCATGCATTAGTAAATGAGAAAGCGACCCTTGTCGAATAATATTAGATGTGTAATTTTATCCATAGCTGAAAAGGATAAGGTGTTTAATACCTTTCCCAAAGTTATCAGTTCAAAAGTGGAATTAATAGCATACCAGTAGTTTGAACACACTTACTACAGTTGAATACTGGTTGACTTTCAAGTGGTCTGACACACAAGAAGACTGGTTTTATTTCCATTTCATACAAATGAAAGGCACAAGGCCTTGGAGTTTTGTCTAGGAAGGGGGGAGGGAAAGGTGGCGGTCAGGCAGTTCTATATATTCTAAGGGAACCTAGCTAGCCTCATTCGCCACCCATTCGACAGTACAATATATAAAAATTAATCCATCGCCATGCGGGCTGCAACCACCAAAATACCACATCTGTGAAAAGGCCTACTTAAAACCCCGAGCGCAATGTGTGATTTTATTTACAATTGATAATTTATTTACAAAAATGTTATATATGATGGGAATGGGAGAAAAAAAGCAGAAATACAAAAGAGAAAACGAAAATCAAGGAAAAAATTCCCTGTTTGCTTAACCTCCCATACCCCCGTCTACAAAATGGAGGCCGGCTGTTTTCCACTGTCCGGAAACACCGAAAAAAAGCCGGACCTACCCTAAGCGGGAGAGGGATCCTAATCTAATGTGGCAAAAATACAGAGTTGGGCGCGGTAAGGACAGTTTAAAGCAGATAATATGATTTTTATACACGTGAAATTCCAAGATCTTCAAATAAACCGGACTGGAGTAAGGGCTGAGATTCAAAAATAACGGGGATGGGGAAGATCTTGGAGACTAACAAGTAGATGACGGGGACGATGATTCACAACATAGTGCTCACTAGGCTTCAAGGGGGAAAAATTACCTACTTACCCGGGATGGGGTCCCGAAGGACCCGTACCGTAGACGCCATGGGCAGGAAGAGGAGGTAAAGATGACTTCAACGTTGCCCCCTTTCTTACGAGCAGGCTCGCTGCATTCACCCACCTTTTGTCGAATGTTATGCGATCCAAGCGTTTTCTATCACATTTGATTTTGACACTAAGCTGATGCCTAAAATACAAAACCAGATCACTATGAGAAAAGTTTGCATCATCATACAATCCCTTCTTTCGTGTCATCCAAATCACCATTCGAGCTACAGGTAAGATCACGAGAAGCACCACACACTTCTCACCTTGAAACGGAGGTAGAACTATGTCCACGACGTAACCAACGTCGAGCAGTACGACCTGCTTGGGTTCGATGTGAGCCGTCCATTCCCCGAAGTGATCCAAGAACGGGCGAACTCGCTCGCAGTAGTAGAAAGCATGCTCAGCCGTTTCTTCTTAACCATTGCCACAGCGAGCACAATCGGGCCCGCTCTGAAGTTCAAGCCGAGAAAGGGCAACGCATTCCGTGTAAGTAGCCAAGTGAGCGAGAACTTAAAGTTGTTGAAGAAGCTCGATCCTGGCACCCAATTCCAGTTGGAGTTGATCTACGGCGTTCAGCCGTGGCGCTCGCTAATAGGGTCCAAAGCGGAACCCACTACTAGCTCCCGATAAAGCTCTTTCCGAGATCGTGATAGGTCACTGGACTCAGGAAGGTTACGAAGGGCCACTCGGCACTTACGGACAAACAGTGTTTCGCCTTTCGGCTTACGTCGATCTTCAGCCTTTGGATCTGACTGGAGACAAGGAAAAGTCCGACTCGCCTTTCGTCTCGACACTGTGTCCCCCGTCAAGGTTCGGCCCAACAATGCAAGTCTTTTAGCAAGCCAGTGGCTCTCCTGATCAAGCTTACCCAGACCCCCGTTGTGCGTACGTTGGATGCAGACCTGTCTACGGACCATCAGCCTTCAGCCTCCCCAGGAGGGATCGTTGTAGCGCCAGCCGACGTGCCTTAAGCAGTGAAATTGCAGCTAATCGGTAAAGGATCCCCGCCCTTAAAGACGACCTTCTTGAAAGCCAGATTCCCACCTAAGCATCCGCCTTAGCTTGTACTTCCGACCAATTTCGCTTGAGTTGGAGGTCAGGTACGAACCACACCCCAAGGATGCAGACGGGTCCGTTAGTCTCGCGGAAGGGCGCTGGAAGGATATCACTACCCCTCCAAGCACCGAGCTGCAAACCTTCGCTTAGGTTAAAATTGACCTTGGCTCCAGCTATCCACTCGTACTCGCCAACCGCCTTCTTCACTGCTCTTAAATCCAGGCAGCGGTATATAAAAACTTTGATATCATCGGCGAACGCGGAAACCCTTGTCATAAGAGGACCAGCAAAAGAGACACCGTGCATAGCCGGATTTGCCCCTTCATCCATAAGATTACGGAGCAGTGGTTCCAAAGCGAGGACATAGAGAAGAGGAGACAGTGGGCAGCCCAGCCGAACCGAAGGTTCGATCGCGAAATCCCCCGAACGCCTTCTGCTCACCTGCACCACTGCCTGAGGGTTGTGGTACATCGTGCTAATCCATCTGCGGAACTCCGGATGGAATCCGACAGTCTCCAAAAAAGACACCAAAAACCGATGGTCAATCCTATCAAAGGCTTTGGACTGATCTAAACTGATCAGCTCGGCTTTCGTACCGTCTTCTATCCCCTGTAGGACATTGCGAATCAAGTGCAGATTGTCCTGGATCGATATTCCCTCACAGCGTAGGTGTGCTCGAGGCCGATCAGATAGCTAATGAAAAGCTGTAAACGATTTGCTAAGACCCGGACCAAAACCTTTAACTCTGTGTTAAGCAAAGTTATGGGCCAGTAATCATCTACACTCTCCCAAACATGCTTGCCCCCTTTCTTCAGCGATGTGATCACTTCGTAGGGTAAACTATCTCTTCCTGGCGACTTGTTGAGACCGATCTGCCTCAACGCATCACGGACTTCGCATTCAGTTATCACACCCTCGCAACCAGCTGCAAGTCGGCAAGATAGCTTCAAAACACCTGAATCGGGAGATCAGGACAGCGGGCAAAGCGATCACGAAAGTGCGCCCGAAAGACATCACATATCTGTCGATTCGATCGCAGCACACGCCCATCCTGGGACTTGAGGGAATCGATATACCGACTGGAAAACCTTCACAGTTCTTCCTCACACACAATTGCACTTGATTTCACTGCTTCGTTGAGAAGTCTTTTTGACTTAGATCTAACTACGAACGCCTTATAGCGCTCGCTAGTCTCACGCTCAAGGTCCCCTCTAGCTAGCTCTACGGTTAAGGATTTCCCCCAGCCACCGCGCGGGAAAACCTATCTTCTATAGATTTCGCTTTCCTGGTCCTATCTAGGTTAAGCTGATGACCGTACTTGGTGGCGAAATCTCTAATCCTATGTTTGAGAGAATCCCAACACCTATCCCCGATACCCCCCACTGACACCCGCTAAATTAGGAATTCCAGCCGGTCCTAGGGGTTCCGTATCTCCTGTAAGGAAGTATTGAACTTCCTGTTGCCCGCCAGACTAGGTCTATTAGCTAACCGCAGACTGACCCAAACAAGTTTATGGACAGTCCACGCAATCAAGTGGAACGTGGGACAGCTAACGAAATCGCTATTAGCCCTTCTCACTAACACTCTGTCCAAGTAGGAACCTTCTTTGGCAGAGGGTGAGCTATGTAGCAACGTCCACATCTCCTTACCGGGGTGATCCAAGCGAAAACTGTCGACTAAGTCGTGGCGAACCACAAGGTTGCTTTCACACCTTCCCAACCCACTAGCTTCCCATCGGACCTTATCTATCTTGGGATCAAGGATCACATTCCAATCACCCATTAAGACTAGCCGCTTCGAATCGTTCAGGAACTCGGTCAACCGATGAAAAAAGAAACCCTCTCCACAGAGATATTGGGTGCATAAACCGCAACCAGTCGGAACTTAAAACTTTTAACGGCAAGATCGGCCACAGCCAACCGGCCTCCGTCACTTGCAAAAACAACATCAATATCAATATCAAGGCTGCATCCAATTAGCAAGGACACCCCAGCGCTACTGCGGATGTCGTATGCTGAGAAAACGTTAAAATTGCCCTCCAGCACCCGACAGTCCACAGCGCAAATGAAATGGGTCTCCTGCACTGCAGCTACATATACACTAAGGTTTTTGAGTTAACCAAGCAAGCCCACACACTTGCTTGAATCCCTCAATCCCCTAACAAGGCAAGGTTTTAAGTCATCAGACCCACTTACCTAACTCATTGTCGACTACGAGCCGGAAATCCTCCGGGTAAGGATACCGACAGCCTGAAGCAGGGAGCCGAAATCGAGTTCATTGGTAACTCAGCCGTTTCTGGAAATTCCTCCGACATCCATGGGGAACCTCAATTTTAGGGACCTATCGAAACTGGGGTGAACATAAATCAGGACCCTGCACGTACATATTGAAAGCATGACATTGAGGGAGGGGTGCTCCAACTCCGCCAACATTATGTCCGTCCGACTGACTTCCTTGAGGAAACGCCACAGCTCCCTTGTACGGTTGCCAGCCGAACGAACAAAGGTGATCACCCTAGGGGCACCCCTACACTGACGTCTTTGTGATTGCCTATTGTCTTTAATGAAGAGAGAGGTTTTAATGATTCTTTTAAAAGATGGTCGATGTAGGGTGATTCCAGGATGTCTTGGCAGAAATAAAATCGTTTAGGGCGCGTCGGACCTCATTAGAGGCCGACTTTGCTCGATGTTTTGTCGTTACTGGCGGTGATGCTGGCATTATAGAATCTCTAGCCACTGAATTGGACCGTGAAACAAGCTTGGGAGTGAGATAGGTGAGATAGAAGAGATAGAAGGCAAGGAGAGAGGGGTTTTCCTGTTGGTTGGGTTGTTGTATTTTTTAGTAGTGGGGGTGGAATGAGTTGCGCAGGGCGTTGGATTATTGCTTGAGGTTGTAGTTGAGGTTCTGTTTGTGACTGAGTTTAGTTATTTTTACTTTTTCTCCCACTCCCCAGAAATGTCATTGCTGTCTCTCCTTCTTTTTAAATTTGTTGTGGTACATGTTCTTCTTGTTCTTGCTTTTTCTTTTACTTTTTATTTGATGAAACCATTAATTTTATTTTTTCTTCGGTGATTGGCGCTGGTGATTGTGTTGTTGATTCTGAGGCTTCCGTTGTTTTGACTGTGTTTACTGTAGTTGTTTTAACTGTTGGTTTATTTGGGGAATTTTTGGAGGAATTCTCCCCCCACACACACACTTTTCCGGTTACTCGTATCTACCCCACCTCATCTTTTTTGTTAGAGTGGTCCTCAATTTCTTTTATCGTTAGAGCTATGTTTTTTTTTAAGTCACTGTCGTAGTGGTGGTAGTAGTAGTAGTAGTAGTAGTAGTCATTGTTGTGGTGATCGTCATTTTTTGAGGGCAGGTTCTGGAAAAATGTCCAAGTTGCTTACAGAACCAACATAATGTTCTCCTGCTCTCGACGACCACCATCATTGATTGGTCTAGATATTTTATAATGTGGTGAATATTATTGAACCCTCCCCTATCGAGGTATATGATAAAAACGTAGTCACCATATGCCATTCTGCGATTGGATGTTATCTGGGTGACTTGTTCCATGCTGCCATAAGTAAGCAACGAGGACGTCAGCACTTAGTTACATCGAGACATTGCATACGGTGACCTTGATCCTGCGTTTGCCTCGATATTCCGGTTGCAGCCGGAAGAAACGATTGGTGATATTACCACCAACCAGTTTTTATTGACTCCTTCCTCCGACGGAAGCAAGACATCCCAGGAAGCAAAGCACCTGCGGCAAAAATATTTACCTGTGATGTTTTCAGATTTAAAAATGTCTTCAAAAGTTTCTTTTTTCAAACCAGCAAGTCTCTTGGTCCGTAGATCTATGACTATGAACGACAGGATCTGTGGTTCGACTGCTTCGAACGATTCGGGTACGGGTAGGATTTCTCCATCCTTGAAATAGCCAGCATATTTTTCGACCCTGTTCAAGGAAGGCAGGGATGAAGAGAGTTGTGGGGGGAGTAAGGAAGTCAGAACACTAGATCTGATTGGCCAAATAAAGAAATTTATGGATAAGGACTGTCATGTGTCTATAGAGACAATAAGTGCACAGTTTGATGTCAGTGTGGGAACTGTACACACAATTATTACACTTTTGCCATTACGCTGCTGAGATTTCCTCCTAAGAGAGATTACATCCAAGTTGTAAGATGGTCGTCATTCAAAATAAAATATTTGACTTAAAGTATATTTCATTTCCTTTTTTCGTTTCCTTACTGTCGTTAGGTTTCTTTCTTTAATGTCATATCAAACTTGCAAGGTTATTTAATACCTAAGTCATCGTTTTAGGACAGCAGTGGTACTTTTTAACGCGTAACTCGAGGAAGTTAAAGGATATCCTTCCTTTATCAAGGTTATTAGACCAGAAGTGCCCGTGGTGTAATGGTTATCGTCGTAGGAAATGGACATGGCGACACGAGTTCAAATCCTGGACGAGACTGATTGCATTTCACATAGCACTAATACACTTGGGAAAGGTATGAATCCAATTATTCTCCCGCCAACAATGGGTAAATAGTAGGACAGACTAGGTTCTTCAGTCTTGGTGAGAGAACTAAGCTAGGAGAAGGAAAACTCTGAATTCAAACCTGTTAAACTCAGCTTAAAAATTGACCTTGTGTCATATCCTGCCCGAGTGGAGGCGTTGGTAAATAGGATTAGTCTGGAAGTGAATGTTTTACTAAGACTTGAGTTCGAACTCACTTATCACTGTATCGCATTTCAACTCGTTATTCGCTACATCATATGCACTCCCCTTCACTTTACTTTACTGACTAGTTTGAACGAAACGTGGTATACGAAATATTCGGATGCGTTCGGGAATGCCAGATACTCTTGATAAGCAATAAAAATTAATAAATACCTGCAATATTAATATTAATATTGATCAAATATTAATAATATTAGCAATAATATTGAAAATTAATAAATATTTTGAAAATGTGTTAGATATTTGATGTTCAACTGTTGCCCTAGATCAATGAAAATGAGAGACGAGCAAAAGCTATTATATATATATATATATATATATATATATATATATATATATATATCATAAATGATTCAAATTTTTTCGTGGAAATACGCATTTGTATATATGTATATATATATATATCAATGTCTACAGAGTCAGAAATAAACCCTACCTTTTTTTCCCCTAGCTGGCAGATCAGGTCGATTCTGACTCGAGAATATATATATATATATATATATATATATATATCCAGGCGTAGTAGATATTGTAGTAGATATTGGTGTAGTAGATATTGAAAAGGGAGCCTTCGGGTCACCCTCGACTACAGCCGTCAACTTTACTTACTTACACACACACACACACACACACACACACACATATATATATATATATATATACATAAAGAAAAATTCGACAAATATTATGCCATAATATGACATAATATCTGTTGAGTTTTTTCTTCATACTTCTGATATATTTGATCTGTATGTGAGTTTTTATATTTATATATATATATATAGAGCCATAAATTGAACACTCTAAATTATATGAAAATTCTCATATAGTCTTTATATGAATCATTCCTACTTAGTCAAATATTGGTCTCAATTTATATGAATGTTTGTTTGTGTTGTGTTCTGGTTAGTGAACCCAAGTAGTTGTAATAATAAGACAAACCACGATATGTGAGGAAAATAGTTATATTTACAGGAAATAGTCTTTACAAGGGAGAGACTGTTAGTAATAAGAACATAGGATTAGTGATAGACTACTGATATACTTCAACAATAGGAACGGCTCTTGTGGTTTGACTTGTAGACTTATTCTTCCCTGACTAATCACCGCGACTGCCATATATGGCAGATGGAACAGCTCATTATGCCGAAAGGGTAGGTGATACCCAACAGTTTGTTTGGATTTTATGGCGTATAACCTTTGTAGGTTATTTAACGGCAAATTCTGTCTATATGTATTTACATTCAATCAAGGATTTCAGAATGAATACTTAGTAGGTAAATTTTTCTATGAGCAAGATTTCATTTGTTTGCACATGATTAACTAGTTTTAATTTTTTCGTGCAACGCTGTTTCTCGCAAGAAGGACAGATTGTACGAATTATATATATATATATATATATATTGTCATCCGCAGACAGATCTGTTTCGTTCTATCAGAACTTATTAGTGTGGTTAGACGGGCTAGATTCCTAAGACTGGGATCGAAACCCGTATGACTCAAACGCCGATGCAAGATTCTACCACTCAGCCACGAGGAAGCCAGCGACAGCGAAGTAAATTTAAACGGTTATGAATCACAATTGTTATTGTTTACATATATCCGTTTAACGGCTACCGATAGCTCGATTCATACGAAGAGCCTTGCATATACGCTAATGGCAACACAATTGCTTCATTCGCTGGAGAGCTCAACCAGACAGGGGTAGGGTAGCATATATATATATATATATATATATATATATATAATTAACCTAAATCGCGAGTCGAAAATCTTCTACTAAAGTTTCACCTTATCGGATCATCAGGAAACCTAACTTCGACTCGAAGTTAGGCTTCCTGATGATCCGATAAGGTGAAACGCTAGTAGAAGATTTTCGACTCGCGATTTAGGTTAATTTTATTATTGGCTCCAATTCTGTTGAGCACTTTAGTAATTGTAGCATTGCAGCATTTGCGGAGGTTTTTTTTTTTTCTTTTGACCACTGACTGCGTATCCCTTGATTTTTTTCAAGGGGTCGGACGAGGTTGGCCTTTTCTTTCTTTTTGACCCATAATTTTTTTTCTTTTTCCCCTAGGCGGTGATTCGAGATACTTTTATCTCTTGTTCCTGGCAGGGTTTTTTTTTTTTTTTTTTTCTGGTACCGTGAATGCTGGTAGATATTAGATTAGTAAATATATATATATATATATATATATATATATATATCACTTTTGCTATTGCATGACGTATATATATATATATATATATATATATAGATCATGCAATAGCAAAAGTGATTTTTGCCAAAGGTGTTTACAAAAAGAAGCATTGTCTATGGATTCACTTTATCAATAAAATCAATTGTAATGATTTTTTTACGTCCCAGAAGATCGTAAGCACGGTCTCCTTTACTAAGTGCAGCGCCGGGATCATTTTCTTTACCGGAGAGACAGTTTTTTTTTCACTCTTGTTGCCGTCTTTTCCTCTCGGCTTCCTCGTGGCAAACCCATGTTTAGTCTATTTGAAAACTTTTTATGACTAAAATATGCTTCTTCATTCAGATCACACATTTTCCGGTAAATTTCACATTGTTTGTACTTCTCTGACACCTGAAATATGAAGAAAGAGCTCTTATTAGGTCTGATACACTCCTTTTTAATTGTTTCACATAAATATTTTTTGAGAAATGAAAATAACTTTTACCATAAACCAATTCCAAACAATGGAGAGTTTCTATTAATGGAAAAAATATTAGAAGATAATTTATTTTACTTTTTAAAGAATTCTCCATATTTTATGATTTATCCATGAATACACACACACACACACAAAGATATATATATATATATATATATATATATATATATATATTGTTTCAACCTTCTTGTTGTAAAAGTCACGCGAATCAACAATTTTTAAAATGAACATGATAGATAGGTTAATAAATCTTGGGCAGACAATTTTATCCTCGCAAGTTCTTCATAGAGAGATTGATAATACCACGTGCCTTAATGTTATCACTCAATACTAAGATTGATAAATTTGGACACGATCCAGTGCGAGTTTTGTAAATCTTATTCATAAATAGCTCGTGAAATGAAATCTCAGTATGATCAATTTTTTTTTATATTTCTTACCTATTCTCAAGGTTGACATTGGTGGTTGCAGCCTTTACTGCTACTTACTCGACATAGAAGACAGTATATGAGAATGCAGGAGAAAATGATTCGTGCCTTTTTGTTTCACTGTTAAATAAATGTTGCAAGTAGACAAGTTACCGAAAATGCCGTCTGATAAGTTGATAGAATTCAATATCTCTTCTCGTTCACCAGGTGTAAAAGATTTACTTATTCAAGCACCCTGGAGCCGGTAACCAGTGATGATTTTCTTAGTCCTGACGGAAGCTGACCGGAATATGTCTCCCACGGGCCTAAGTAATGGTGGGTGTTCTGTGAACCACAACATATATATATATATATATATATATATATGTGTGTGTGTGTGTGTGTGTGTGTGTGTGTGTGTGTGTGTGTGTGTAATATTACAAAATGAATACGTCATTAAACAACAAAGCGATTTGCATTATTTTAAGAATTACTGAGTTTGTTCTTACTTACATTTATGTTTCATCAGAGAATATATGTGGCACAAAGAACTCAGTCAAGTAGGTTTGTTTGAACATTCCACAAAAAAAACCTACACGAGTGTGTTTGAGTTATTGGGTACCACATTCACATAGCCTTGTGCCACATATGTTCTCTGATCATAGCAACAAGCTGGAAACATACAGGTATGTAAGAACAAAATAAATAATTCTGAAAAATACAAATCTTTTTGTGGACGTATTCATTTTGAAATATTTATTTTTTCATTCTTGGGACCTACGTCAAAAACTTTTTATACACACACACACACATAAGTTGTCCGCATAAGTGGCCAGCCAGTAGTCTTGTAAAGTAATCAAACATAATCAACGATAATGAACGAACGAAACACACTTGTTTATCAAAATATATCTTTTATTTTATTCTTGAAAGGGGTCCAGTGTTATAAGTTGAGAGATAGATGGAGAGACATATACTCAGAGAGGGGACTTCTTCTTGCCCCATATCTTCTTCCGTGCAAGCCGTATCGTCAAACATGACCTAACCCTTTAATCGCCTGCGTGTCCCTCGCTCGACTTTTGATTCACTGTTCTGTCTAAATCTGACTACGTGGTTCTAGTCACGTGGTCTCCTTCCGGTTACACACCTGTTTGACTCGACTGCCCTGACTCGCTGCCCTGTTTACTAATCACAACGTGACAGCTTGTCAAAGCACACGTGGTCACTAGGAACGAACCAAAAATCCATGTATATATAACAGTAGCTCTGAGCTGTGAACCTTTCTCTAGCATTGGTTAAAGGGGCAAGTCTACTCTATCAAACCAACTACTTTGAAAGAACTTCAATACAAGTTAAGTTTTCCATACTACAAAATTTCCTGGTGAAATTAGTTAATAAAATTCTCAGGTGACTTAAAAAGCTATTGGTAAATACTAGTGTATATATTAAGTTTGGAATAAAACACCAGGTTTTACACTTTCTTCAGATATTTAAATCTGAGAGCAGCTATTATATATACTCATATACAACTGGAATTCTGAAGACTAAATTTCGGGAACAAATTGGCGTCAACTTATACATCATTTTAAATTGTGTAAGGTCGATTATTGAACGCAAACTAAGATTGACACTCGACTTAAAAGCATCGATTACATGACTATAATAATGGGAAAAATCTTTTCGCATTGCCTTTTTAAATGCTGTAGCAAAAAATTGGATTTAAAATCCTATTCTTCTCCCAAAGATATGTTTTATGGAAATTGAAGAATATTAAGTGTACAAACTCTTTGAACATTCTTAAGAAGTCTTACTCTTTTATCACTTTCTATTAACAAATGAAAACTTAGCCTATATATATATATATATATATATATATATATATATATGTGAAGAAAAATTGACAACAAGTAATCCAAATAGAAAGGGGGGATTTATAGAGAAACAAAGTCGACACTATAGCGTTTCGGTCCTGCTGAATCATCATCAGGGCTTTGAGGGGTTACATTAGTGATGTTAAGTATAGATGGATGTATAAAAAGTGTAAAAATATATTAAAATTTGGAAAAGTTGTACAACAAGAAAAGTTGGCTGTTTATGACAAGAAAAATTGGCCGTTTGATCAATGAATCAGCGTTCGTTTCTTTAAAATACATCACCTGATATTAGAAACATTGTGCAGAATCCACGTCCCGTTAGTTCATCCAGAGATTTCGAATCATTCCTCGTTTTGGACGAAATTCAAATAATATAAATCCGTATTTTTTTAAATATATATTAATGTATATGCTTAGGAAAATCCTAAAATATGAATATAAGCTTTAAGGCACAGACTTATATAATCCAAGAAAATATTGAGATGAATGAAAAACGCTGGACATTTAGGTAGGTGTGATTTTTCTTGTGTAAAGGTTTATATGGTCAATTTTTCTTCACAAATTGTCGGATTACTATCTATTATTTTCTTATATATATATATATATATATATATATATATATATATATATATATCGATCCTATTTTTCTTTCTCAATTTCATAGTTTTCCTTCGTGCTATGTTTTATAGATTTTATTGGCTGTCGCGATAAATCTATCTTTTCAAATGAAGACCTGCATGTTTTAGCACATATACCCAATATATAGCTATTTTGTTTGCCCGGAGTAGGAGCACTTGATACGGCCCTTTATATGGGTCTGATAGAACTGATTGATATTCAAACTGAATGCAAACAAATAACTTTTGTTAAATGAAATTGTTTGAAATACAACTGGTTGATCAATTAATTGTGTGTAAACAAATGACTGTGAAATTGAATTGTTAATGATAGATAGCAATTCCGGGGATCATTTAAATTTGTTTACAAATCATATATATCTAATATATATGAATAACCGGATTCGGCATTAAATAACCTAGAATGATTGACGTGCCATAAAACGAAACCAAACATAACATCTATATTACTCAGAGCTCCAGGACTGAAACCTTACTATCAAATGTGTTAGTGTCATATCCAGGATACCTGTTAGTGTTAACCTCTTCAGAGATTCAGTCAGTATATTGAGGAGCATGGGTAGGCTCATTTGATGGTTTAGTTTCATAGGATACCCGTCGGTGAGGAATCTTACCCCTCTCTAGAAATGCAGTCAGTGTGTTGGGGAGCCTGGGTAGATTAATCAGATGGTTTAGTGTCATTTCCTGGGTAATAGTTGAGATTAGTGGTCTAACCTCTCTTCATAGATCTAGTCGGCGTATTATACAGTCGCAGCCAACTTGGTTATATTGGAGATTTTGAACATTTTTAAGCATTCTACCATATAAGATTACAGGACCATGACTCATGTTTTCCTCTAAAGTACTCATATCATAGCTAGATTTAATCTCCGTGTTTCTACCGTGTTAATTTGTGTTGATCGATTTGCAGTAAGATTTTCATGTCTCGAGTCTCTTTATGGCATCATTTGTGTTCTTCAGGAAGACGCCTACGGCTTTCAAGCGAGTAATAGATTTCTTCTCTTCCTTGTGTTGTCAGGATTTTCTATATAATTAGATGTTTGGTTCTCAACATGTGGTTGCTGAGGGGCGGAAATGTCTTGATCAGGTTATTTTTTTTTCTCCGCGTTCATTCAAAAATTTGTTGCCTCTTGTTGATATTTTCTGGTTTGTTAAGCTGAGTTTTTACTGACAGTAAGTTTTTCGGAACATTTCTTATTTTTCTATTGTCTGGATAATCACAATACTTTGTTAGATATATAATTTACCTAGTTTAAAATTTTATTGTTAATTAAAATTCTGGTTGGGGTTAGGGAGATCTGTTTGTATCTCAAAATTCCAATAAATTCTTTTAGATCTTGTTCTGCAGAAAAAGATTCTGGCTGGCGCATATACCATTTTGTCTGTATGTTCAAACTTTAATTGCAAACACAATTCTAGTGGATGCCCTTCCCCATTCAGTAAAATATTTCTTGTCACTTAGAATCGCCTAATCAGCAATTAAATTTATACATAATATTGATCTTATTTAAGACGACTTTTTAGTTTCCGAATTATGACGTTTTGAATTTTTGAAAATACTTAATAAAAAAGTTCGTTAATATTAATAATACAATGAAAGAAAAATGCCGTCAGGGTGTCTGTAGCGAGGAGGGAGAATATATCACCCATCTTACTTGCTCATACGGTAACGATCTGGATATGTACCCGGCTACAACGTGTGATTGCGGCAGAAAATTCAACAGCTTGCGAGGATCACGAATCCACAAGGCGCGCTAGTGCGAAGAACGTAATTTTCCTGCCGGAGAATGTAAATCGAATGATGGGCCTATGAATCAGGTTTACCCCCACAGTATTCACGAGCCCATTGCTGACCATCAGCGTCCTGGAGACATTTTTTGCAAGCCAAGAATTTAGAGGCCCAAGGGTAATCAGATAGCTACCTGGAAAAACTTAGACCAGGAGCTTTCATTTTTACTCACCACCCATCTTGAGGGCCCATTGATCAACAAATAAAATTTTTTAGCGGAATTATATATGACGTTTGTCTCGAGTGCTTTTGGGCAGTAACGCATAAATGAAAGAAAACCAACCGAATAGATAACGGATATAGAAAGGATTTTAACACGAATGTTATTCACGCGGAACCACCTTTCTCGTGTAATTATGCAAAATCAAGAAACGGTTGCTATGACATCTAACGGTCGTAAGTAAACGCATTTTTAAATCACAAACTGCACCAAAAGGAAGATGAACGAACGTCCAATGTAATGTCTGCTTTTAGTTGATCTTGTGTATACATAGATATATATTTCTTTTAAATACCCTATCCGGTGGCAAAAGCAGCTCGGTAGCGCCAGGGGTGGCAGTACCGCCTTGAGCTACCGAAACTGTGTTATCACCCTGGTTGGCGGCCGATGAGCCTAGGGTATCGCACGTGCTTTCACACGTATGATGAAAATTTAGTAATTTTACTTATGTACGATATTATTCATAGATTATTGCTTTTAGCTTTTCCTTTGAGGTCTGAATTTCACTATAAATTTATCATGTTACATAATGAATTATATAAGTGTTTGATTCAAAAAATAGCAATTCAAAACTTAATGTTCCAAGAAGAATCATTGAAATAACCAGTGATAAAATAGACAAGACTTGACCTCAGGCTGACCTTTTTTGGCAATCCTCTGATTTGATGTTTCAGTCGTGAGTACGGGTCAGTTAGTTAGAATTAATGAGAGTTGTCCAGGGCACCGTAATGAACGGATGCTTAAAATGGCTATTTCTCCTGAACATACAGTTGACGTGTGGATTTGGGTGAATAAAGACATCGAAAATGTAACAAATCCTTTGTGTCAATTAATAAGAACAGAAGTAAATACGGACACCAAGATAAATCCAAGACCACCCGAAGAAGTTCCATATTGAAGACCAGAGAATTCGGCCAGATAGATTTGAGTAAAAAAAAAAAAAAAGAATAAGGTATATCATATTTACCAACCCCTCGCTCGGGCAGGATATGACACAAGGTCAATTTTTAAGCAGAGTTTAACAGGTTTTAATACAGAGTTTTCCTTCTCCTAGACTAGTTGCCTGACCAAGGCTGAAGAACACAGTCTACCCTACTATTTACCCATAGCTGGAGGGAGAATATTTGGATTCATACCTTTCCCGAGGGTATTAGTGCTATGTATTCAATCTCGTCCAGGATTTGAACTCGTGTCGCCGTGTCCATTTCCTACGACGATAACCATTACACCATGGGCATAAGGTATATACAACAATTTCTCCGGTCAAGAACGCCAGATATTAATTCAACCAAAAAATATCTTTATGATTTTACCAGTTGATAGATAGGCTAATTTTTATAAGAATAGTGTGTCTCTGCGTAAATGTCTCCCTGCCGGGATATATGCATTAAAAATCCTGAATTGTTACCTTAGTTCGAATATTGAACCGTATAGCCTGTGGTATTTTAACCCTTTATAACCTAATGTGCTACTTTGAAGAGATTTAAAATAAATATGAACATCTCATTAAATTCTTACATTTTGGTAGATTAAATGAATACTTTGCATAAAAAATATATATATACTTATATTTACAGGAATGAAAGGTTAATGTTTCTGCGTGTTTACAATGAATTTTTTAGGTTTTCTTAAAATAATTTCACGATAAATCGAAAAAATAAAGAAGATATTGGTTATAATAGGTTAAAAAGAAAAAATATTTCACACATAGAAAGTAGAATGTAAGTGTAGAGATCGATCGATAAACACATTATTTAAAAGAAACAAAAAACTGAAACACTTGAAAAGAAAGTAAAATGTGTCCCGAGGGATGGTAGAATCGACAGAATCGACACTTGTGATTGTCCCTGGACGGAAGAAGAGAAAATTAGAAAAAAATAATCAATCAAAAATACACTCCGCTAAAAAATCCTAAGAAATACACTGAATATAGATTAAAATCAACACGTCCTCAAAGCCTACTTTGTCCTGGATCTTTGCAGAGGGATAATCACCGACCCCAACAAATGTATGTGGTGTGTATGAAAATAACCCCATGAGATGGTAAAGCTCCATTCGGTGAGATTTAAAGAATGTGAAGTATCTATTCATTGTCGTTATTCCCAGTTCCACTGTGACCCCGTGTGATTGTATTGGGGCCCTTTGTACGGGTCAAATAGTAAAGTTCAATCATTTTTTAAGGATTATAATAATTAATTATCTGAAACTATACAGCTGTGTGTAGAAATGTCGCCTGTTTGATTAAAGCACATGTATTCCGTTTTGTGTGCATTGATATTGAAAGTTCACCTACCTAGGAAGCAGTGACTCATCAACCGAGACTGACATCGACACGCGCCTAACAAATGCATGGACAGTTATCGATAGCTTATCGGTCATATGGAAGCCAGGCCTGACCGATAAAATGAAACGCAGTTTCTTCCAAGTAGCGGTTGTGTCGATACTGCTATATGGATGCACTACATGGACGTTAACTAAACGGATGGAGAAAAAGCTTGACGGCAGCTACAGAAGAATGCTGCGAACAATATTGAACAAGTCCTGGAGGCAATACCCCACAAAGCAGCAGCTATACGGCCTCCTACCACCCATCACGAAAACTGTCTAAGTTAGACATGCATGATACTGCTAGAGAAGCATGGACGAGCTCATAAGTGATGTTCTCCAATGGACCCCAATACATGGCCGAGCAAAAGCAGGGCGACTAGCTCGAACCTACATACAGCAGCTCTGTGAGGATACGGGATGTGGCCCTGAGGACCTGCCGGAAGCGATGAACGATAGGGTGGAGTAGCGAGAGTGCGTCAGAGATATCTGTGCTGATGGCACGTCAAGATGATGATGATGATGATACAGCGATGTGCAAAGGAGTTCGATTGCCTAGGACTACTAGATTAATAGAGTCATTAGCGTTAGATGGGATTATTTGAGACCATTTAAGTGAGGGCAAACAAATGAGCTCTAACAACACGTTTAAAAAGAATGTTACCTATAAACTATTCTTTAACAATTCATGCACAAACACACACACACACACACACACACACACACACACACATATATATATATATATATATATATATATATATATATACTTTCTTTAAGAAAAAAACATCGAGCTCTCTACCAGGAAAATTTAAATGTTCAGTTTTTGAAGTATTTTCTTCTCCTGAAGGAATTACTCCCAACTCTGGTTTAACTGGACCGAATAATACCTATATATATATATATATATATATATATATATATATATATATATATATAAGCGATATATCCCTGGGGGAATATATTCAGTATAAATAAGACTCCACACGAAGTGTAAGTATAACAAGCTTATCTTTCGAAAGAACAACGTAACAAATAATATATGGACACTCAATTGTATCTTGAATGGCAGAATACTCTCGCTTCACACTTGGTTTCCGCTTACTCGCATCTCTTATAGACCGAGTTATCCATTCAGAGTGGAGTTCAGAATCTTCCACTATATCAATTAGTAAAGTTGGCAACCATAGTGGACGGTGACTTGAAAGCTCTTTTTTTCAATAGCTGCAATATCGAGGTGTAGCGGAAGGCGTAGTCCTTTCCCTGGGTTGCTTCATTTAACGCTTGATGCGTACCTTATAATGCTGAGTGTTAAGCAAGGAGGCATCAAGTACCATTTTTGAGTCTTTTGTATGACACGATGTGAAATTGAACCTTGGTCTTCCGGGCTATTGGCGAACACTCCACCCACTAGGCTGGGATTAAATAACCCCGAAATAATTGAAAATTCATAAAACATGAAAGGACCAACCGTTAAAGCCCCGAAGCCAAAACAAAATAATTTCATCGTCAAGTCACGGTATTAAACATCACCCGTTGAAGGTACCATATGTTTTAGATTTTAATGTATCACATTTATATTTTTCGACTCTTGAAATAAACAATACATTCGAGATTTAAGCCCGAGATAAATTGTCGGTAAAAAAAATATGTCCATTATGACAACTGTCATTGCCCGGTTGAACTCCTCACTTCCGGGTCAAGTTTTCATACCTTCCAAATTAGATGTCTGACCTTTTCAAAGTAATTGATTGGAAAAGAGAGATTCTAAATAACTTTGAACTAAACGAGATTGTTGCTCAGATAAAAGTTTAACATTTTCTTTCTTATCAAACGTTTAAGAGTAATTCATTTTAAGTTCCCTCATTTAGGTTGGTTGGTTGGTCGGTTGGTTGGTTTTTATGGCTAATCAACCTTTGTAGGTTATTTAACGCCAAATCCATTTTTATTCAAATAGTCAGTTCTATTTCAAATAATTCAGTTTAACATGAGTGCTCAGTTTAATTGTCAAAAAATATTTCTATTTCAAGCATGTCAATTTATTCAAACAGTTCTAATTCAGCTAATTAAGTTTAGTATAAATACAGAAGTTCTATATTAAAAAATTGAAGTATAATTTCAATGTCAAAAACAGTTCCATTTCAAACAATTTAGTTTAGCACAAGCACGCAGTTTAAATGTAAGTACAGTTTAATTGTCCAAAAGATTTCTATTTCAAGTAATTCAGTTTTGTATAAGTAGAGATTTTCTTTACACAAAACAGTTCTACATTAAACAATTTGGTTTTACGTATGTAGAGTTTCAATTTCAAAAACAGTTCCATTTCAAACAATTCTGTTTAGCATAAGAAACCAGTTTAAATATAAGTACACAGTTTTATTGTATAAAACATTTCTGTTTCAAGCTATTCAGTTTAGTCAAACAGTTCTAATTCAAACAATTCAGTTTAGCATAAGTTAGTTCTATTTAACCCATAGATAGGGCCCTATCAAGAACTATCATATCCGAGCCAGAATGGGTTGGTTGGTTGGTTTTCTTCATTTATTTGTATTTCTCTTATCAATGGTTGCGTTTGGAGGCGATCGTTACTTTTCTTTAGTTTTCGACCCGAACTTTGGATATGGTGAATAGTGATGATAGACTGTTGATTGAATACAGTCACAAATGGAATTACACTTTAGAAAATGTATATCCTTTTTTATTTGTTTTTTGTCCAGTTTTTAGATGAAGGTTTTTCATGCTGTACACTAAAAAAAAGCTTAGATTCTGAAATCTTTGATCAGTTCCCAATGGACATATCATAGATGTTCTGTCATTTTTTATGCCATTTTTCAATCACATTCTTTCCAACCTGTCAATGAATACTTACGGTTCAGTTTGGTTTTTAAGTGTGGCATATCAACGCTCTTGGGTTATCTAATGCAACAGCTATCCTTTTGGAAGAACAATAGTGTTTCTATCGATCTTAATATTTGAGATGAGGCTTTGATGGGCAATATTTTCTATGTGACTATCGTCCTCATCTTTATTGTAGTTAGATGTTACACAACATTTTGGCAGCTGTATCCTTCGGTTTCTCCTGTTTATCTGGGCATAGAAACTATTAAACCCGGGAAATCATTTTTAAAGGTTTTATATTGATCAAGCATGGTCATATACCTTGTATGCCATAATTGATCAACAGTAAAACTTTAAAAAAGATTTCCCAGGCTGAATAATTTCTGTGTCCAGATAAATAAGGGACACTTGAGGAAGGTCGGATGATATAGTGTCCAAAGATGAGAACAGCAGTCCGAAAAAATCACGCCCAAAATAGTGGTACTATTTAACCTATAGCTGGGAGGTTAAGAGGATATTTATCGGAAACATTAATATTGACTTGGATTCGAACTTGCGAACTATGATGTCACAATCCAACAGGTTAGCCAATACATTACAAGAATTTCCCGATTACTTCTTCCTCCGGTTTTGCTGTGCTTGGATATCATTGGTCACCAGGGTCACCAAAATCAGATAAGACGTCCTCATGAACTTTCCATCGGATAAACTTTTTAGTTAATCCTCGTATTGGTACTTTTCAAGCTACAGTCAATTTTAACCCTTTTTAGCCCCGTTTTTATTCAGCCAAATGAGTAGAATGCTCCTCGATCGTCCGGGAGACCGGGGTTCAATCCCTGATTGAGTCCTATCAAAGACTCAAAAAATGATACTTGATGCCACCTTGCTTAACACTCAGCATCAAGGGTAAAGTGGAACCATCTAGGGAAAAGAGTAGCGCCCTCCCTTACACCTCGGTGTAGTAGCTATTGAAAAGGAAACCTTCAGGTCACTCTCGACTAAGGTCGTCAACTTTAATGTATCCCTAATCAGCAGACTCTTTATCCCAAACTTCGCTGTCTCAGCGGTGTAGCGGAAGTCATTTTCTTGTTCCACTTCTCACAACTCATCGTTTTTTTAGAATGCAGCTCCATCCGATTGTCATCCCTGAAACATAACAGCATCTTATATTTAATGCCTTTTTGATCAATTTAATCAAGCTAACATCCGAGACTGTAACATCGATGTAAGCGTGTTCGAACCTCAGTCTCGCTGTTAGGTCAACTTTCGTGCTAATAGTCTTGATAAATGTATAAACTCCCTTATTCCTTCGGCAATGAGTTAAATACTAGCAATGGTATTTTACGAGGAAGTCTTTAGCATCGAAAAAACAACAAAGAGGGGTGTCCACGTGGTGGAATAGTTAAGGCGATCGACAGCGGAATCATAGTAAGCGAGTTCGTACTGCCATCGCGCTATTACGTGGTGCTTTCAATAAGTTTCCAGACTTTTTTGCTACAGGCATTTAAGATTGTAGTAGACTCTTGATAATTCACTATGTTATTGCTATTCATCTTATGAGATGACGGACCAATTTTTATGATTTCAGGTTCCACAGAACAGTTATAGCAGCAATTGGAATACATACTACTAAAGCCTGATTGTAACAGCTGGGGAATTTCAAAAATGCTAGCTGGACGTGAGGACATTTTAGAAGAACGATATGCAATAAAATTCTGTTTTAAACTTAAAAACAATGCAACAGAAATGTATAGAATGCTTCAGACTGCTTTTGGAGCATCTTGCATGAATCACGCATCAGTTTTTGAGTGGCATAAGAGATTCAAGGAAGGCAAGGAGTCTGTGAGGGACGATGAGAGGTATGGGAGGGGTAAGGAAGTCAATACACCACAGTTGATTGGCCAAAGGGTTTGCGTTAGGGTTACTATGTTGAGGTTTTAAGGGAATTCAGGAAGGAATTCCTTGGAAAGAGGCCAGCACTGTTCAAATCGGATCAGTGGCATTTCCAGCAGGACAATGCACCAGTCTACCAGTCCATCCTTGTCACAGACTATCAGACCAAGATGGGCATCAAGACAGTTCCTCAGCCTCCCTATAGACAAGTCCTTGCTCTCTGTGACTTTTGGTTATTCCCTAAGCACACAGACTGTCGTTATGAGACAATTGTGACGCGAAAGGTTTACTTTTATCCCAGAATGGGACTTTATTTCTCACGAGTGAAGACGGGGCAGGTTGGCACTTGATCCCTTATAGAATAAGTCCTCGTTCAGAGTTTTTTTCTCAGGCATATAAGAACTGGCATATTACGTGAGGGATTAATTTAGGGCTAGACTGACCGCCGCAGGCAAGGGGTTCCAAATTTCACACTATCCACACACCCACCAAGGCCACTAAACTTCCTCTCCTAGACAACAGAAGATATGGACCGATAGGTTTTAGTCGTAATAATATTATATTGTAATAGTCGGCAACTCCGGTTTCCCGTGTGATATTTTAAAGGAATTTATAGGACAATTTTAAGCAAGATAACATAAGGCGAATAGAAGCTGAAAAAGAAATGTGACTCAACAAATTCGTAGCAGAACTGCAAAGAACAACTTAGACCTCGTGGTAACGTAAAAATGCATGAATCCTTTAATATAAAAAAAAGATACACTTTCAAAGTGTCAAATGTGTATAATGAATTGAACAGTCCATGGACATAAATGTCTTTCTTTTTTTCTGTTCTTTCGTTTCTTCAAATTGAGAGAGAGAGAAAGGGTGGTATATAAAATTTTGGGTATAAAAGAGAAATGACCCCAAAGTTACTTATCTTATTTTTCGAAGGGGTTCCACTGGAGAATCTTTCTTCTTTTACGGGCTAATAGACTTTATGCTATTTTCAATACTGGCTTGGAGAACATGGGTCCCTCGTGTCCGCAGATATTTTTTTTTGTCTTCTTCACCCGGAGTAATTGGCTATGGGTCTGTCTGCCACGAGCCCCTTCCAATAACTGATTTTTCTTCTCGTTTTTTCACCGACGGGGAGAAGGTGCCACTTCCGTTTTAGAGTCCCAGCCAATCATTTGGCTTCTCCTTCCTTCTCCCTGGTGTCCGGTGACCTGAGGTTACTAAGTACCAACATCTGTTGATATCCCCTCTGTGACCTACATTCTTTCTTAACGGTCACTTTTTTGACGGTTTGCCACTGTTCATTCCAACGGGAGGATAGTATAAATCTTATTTCTATCGTCTCCGTGGGATATCACGTGACACAATTAAGGAGATGAAAGAGGCTGTGACAAAGGTCATTGACACACTCACACAAGAGGACTTCCATGGGGCCTTCCAGAAGTTGTTAGAACGGCACAACAAGTACATTGCAGCTGGAGGAGATTACTTCGAAGGGGACTTGAGTTTCATGTATGTACTATCAATAAAAAGTGCCCATACGAAAAAAGTCTGGAAACTTATTTAAAGATCCTCCTACGTTCACTTTCAGGCAAATACCCTTGGGAAAGGTATGAACCCCCTTTATCCCCCCCAGCTATGGGTTAAATAGTACCAATACTGTTCTTCTAGGAGAATAGCTTTTGCATTAAATAACCTACAAAGGTTGATATGCCATTAAAAAAAGAAAGCGAAACCAAACCAACGTTTATATGCTCTTGAGCAATGTAACTTAATCAAACCAAACCAAGTAAAACTTCAAAAAATATTTATTTGACACGAGTTACTCAATTGAAATGCTTCTCTTGAGTAGATCTTCTTATCACAATACATTGAGTCATCTTTATTTGAAAATAAATGTAAGATCTAAATGTCATCATCTTTTCATTTGAAATATAATTTCGATTGTTATACGAAGAAGAGTATGGTTGTTACTGATGACATACATTTATTGTAACTACGAAAATATAAAATTTGATTAGTGTAATTTTATCTTAATTTAATAGATATTTCAGATTAAACATTGATACTGATTCTATGATTTTATAAAAGAAGCACAAAATTTGAAAAAGAAAAAAGAACTATAATTACGACCTCGATTCAACATAATCTGAATATTACCAAAACTGACGCACGTATATTATTCCCAACATGAAAACAAGTTTAAATGATTGAATGATCTCTGGTAATTGATATCTTGTACTTTAAAGAAAAGATGTAAAATTCTGCAAGAAAATGGTTTGCTTCCAGCTGAAGTCGGTTATTTTCTTCTCAAAGGGATTTGTTTGCAGTTATAGAAATATAAAATAAATCGAGAAAGCGCTTTGTTAAAGACAAGAAACAACGTGTATTGGTTCTCTCATCATAATAGATATAAAACTCTGAGGCAAAATAATTTTCTTGAAACGTAAATACCACTATAATTTTATCAAATTATATCAGTGTCAGTCGGAACGATTCGAAAAAGCAGTTATTTTAAAGACACAAACTAATCTTTTGTGACTGAGGGTAATACGAATACAATTATCTGATAATTGTTTGATTTCCTTTCTTTGATATGCATAGTGAATTTGAAACGAGAAAGTACACTCATACTCTCTCTCTCTCTCTCTCTCTCTCTCACACAAACACACACACACACAGACATATATATATATATATATATATATATATATATATATATATTTTCGAGTTGTGATGGAAGCAAAAATACACTTATGTTCCTCCTGCTATCTTTTCCTATCGTCTTCTCTCTCTCTCTCTCTCTCTATATATATATATATATATATATATAGAGAGAGAGAGAGAGAAAGATATAGATATAAATATATAATGTTCTGAATAAAATCTGACGTTATGAGAAAATGTTGAGTATATATAACATCAAATAAATATGTGTCACTTTATATATATATATTCAAGTTGTGATGGAAGCAGAAATACCCTTGCGTTCCTCCTGCTATCCTTTCCTATCATCTTATCTCTCTCTCTCTCTCTCTCTCTCTCTCTCTCTCTCTCTCTCTCTCTCTCTCTGTGTCTGTCTGTCTGTCTGTCTGTCTGGCTCTCTTTCTCTCTCTCTCTCTCAATCTATATATATATAGATAGATAGATATATGACGTTCTGAATAAAATCTGATGACATAACAAAATGATAAGTACATGTAAAATCAAATAAATATGTGTCACTATAAGGTCCTCGGGACTTTATTGAGCAAAAACCAAGTTCGCACATGACAAGAAAAGATAACCGAGTAACTTTTGAACATTATTTGATATTAATGGCTTTCTTGGACGCGGAAAAGATATTTAGCCAAGTCCCAAATCACTAAGGATCAATATTAACATTATTATATCTGCGATATATGAACAGGAACATACGATTTCAATTACAGTCATAGTAATCTTTCGTTGACTGTTTTTTTATCTCATCAATAGACGCCACCCTTTAAAATCAGTAACAGTAGATTCCTTACTGAACTATTTGACCCTGACCGTTGACCTGTGAAGTTCTTCAGCCCATCATCTTGTGAAACTCTCTGGTAACCCCCAACTTTGGATACATCCGTCTTACTTCACATCTGCCCACCCTATAGTTCATCGCTTTCGGCAGGTCCTCAGGGCTATACCTCGTATCCTCACAGGGCAGCTGTAAGTAGGTTCGAGCTGGTCGCGCTGCTTTTGCTCGGCCATACGTTGGGGTCCATAGGAGTGGATCACTAATGAGCTCCTCCCTACTTCTCCAGCAGTGTCCTGCATGTCTGGTTCGTCTAATTTGGATAGTTTTCGTGATGGGTGGTTGGTTGCCGTGCAGCAGCTGCTTTGTGAGGTGCTGCCTCCAGGACCTGTCCAATATTGCTCGCAGCATTCTTGTGTAGTTGCCGTCAAGCTTTTTGTCAAGCCTTTTAGTTAGTGTCCATGTAGTGCACCCATATAGTAGTATCGACACGATCGCTGCCTGGATGAAACTGCGTCTCTTGTTATCTAACTCTAGCTACTCTATTCAACATTACTTATTCGTTTGCACGCAGTTGAATTGTTCCAAGTATTACTATGTATCATTAACGATTCAATTAAACATCAGTCATTTGTTTATACACAGCTGAATGTAAAAAAAAAAACAGTTCCTTTACAAACAATTTAATTTACCGTAAGTCGTTTGTTTGCACATATTGTAAATATCAAACAGTTCTACGTGACCCATAGCTAGGACCCTATAAAGTGCTACCACTCCGGGCGTGAGTTGACTAGGGAGCGATGGCAATGAAGGGATACTCCACTTTCCCTAAAGCTCCTGCATTATTGGAGCCTCACAATCAGATTGTTTAGTCTCATATCCCGAAACCTCGTAAGGGGGTTTTACTCCTCTGCAGAGAAGCAGTCGGTGTATTCTACAGCTCCAGCCGGTTAGGCATACATGTAATAGCGGCATACTGAACATATATGTGGTTCTGAAACATGTACCAATAGCAAGTAATATATATGAACAAGCAGTATGTAGAAGGGGGACAAAATGGAAATTGGTTTTCTTGTAGATAATTTCAGGTAAAATGCTAATAGGTATTGTTGACTTTACTGTTCAATAATTGGGCGGGAGAAAAAGACTCTCTTGTTCAAAAACCCCAATAATTAATCTGTCACATTCTTCCCGGGCAAAGGTGTCGGTAAGTACATAAATACGAGCGTATGCCACTATAATCCAACGACGAACAAGCCCAGTCAGTTGGAGCCATAGAAAACACCGACTGCCTCTCTGCAAAGAGGTAAGACCACCTTCCTGCAATGAGTGTCGTGGATATGATATTAACAATCTTTGTGTCAAATCCTGCACGTTTGGTAAACACGTACACCTATTCTACAGTCTTTCCCATTTGGCAGGAGTTGTAGAATACACCGAGTGGACCTCTGCAGACGAGTAAGGTCTTCCACCATTGAGTGTCCTGATAATGACACTGAACCATCTGATGGTGAGGCTCCAGTAATACTGGAGTTTTGGAGAATGTGGAGCACCCTTTTATTGTCATTGCTCCAAGGTCCTCTCTGGCCCTGATAGGGTCCTATCTGTGGATCAGATGGTACTAAAATGTGTACTCATGCTAAACTGAATTGTCAGAAATTGAATGGTTTTTGACATTGAAACTGTACTTTTGCAAAATTGAATTTTTCGAAATAGAACCATTTTTTGACACTGAAGCTATAATTGTACAAAACTAAATTGTTTGAAATAGAACTATTTTTGACATTGAAACTGTTTACTTATGCTAAACTGAATTGCTTGAATTAGAACTGTTTATATGTATAAAAATGGAGTTAGCATTGAAGACCCTTCAATGGTTGATGTGCCATAAAACCTAACCAAGCCAAACCAAACCCTGCACTCAAAGGAAAAGCAAAAAACATCGGACCTGATGACGTTTTTTTTCCAATTTGGAGGAAGTCGAGTTCCGACAGTCTCATAAATATTCATAATTCTTTAGATGAATGAATGGAGACAGAATGAATACTCTCTCTTGCCTGCAGGTACATAACTCCAAACAAAACAGATATAGATATAGAACGTGTTCTTCCCTTTGTCTACATAGAAGCAGATTGAAACTAGTAAAATAATATCTTTTCTGTCGGTTCATACTTGGTAAAACTTCCGTTCATTTCTAGAGTCGCCTCATCCAAATTCTTTGAAGGCGATTACTGATTTTCCTCCCTCGTTCTAATGTCAGCAGCAACTCGGAATGCTTCCTTATGAGGATCCTACGGTAATGTACTGTTGGGGAAATGTTCTGAAGTAGCTTTCAAATCATAATACTTAGGCTTTTATAAAAATTACTCGAAACTCTCTTTTTCCCCAGATCTTTTGTATTGAAAATATAAAAAAAGGCAACCCAACAGGCTAGGGCCGTAGAATACATCGGCTACATCACTCCACAGGGGTATTGCCCACCACGCACCTCGGAGTGTCCTGGATATAAAATTAGACAATATGATGGTGAGGCTTCAATTCTGCAGTTACGAGAATATTGCGGACCTCTTCATTGATATTACTCTCAGGTCCACTCTGGCCTGGAATGTGCCAACAAATTACTGATGTTTAATTGTGTTCCATAGCTATACATGGAACCATTCAACTGTATGCAAATAAAACTAAAAGTGCTCAAAGATATTTAAGAGTGAGTAAACAAATAGCCAATGTTAATTCAAATTATTTACAATATATAGCGATACTCTGTACCATTTTACAATGTGTGAACGAATGAGTTATATGGTCTGGAATCATTAGTGTACCTAAATTAAATAAATTGTATTACATCGCTGTACTTGGAACCATTTAACTGTGTGCAAAAAAAACCCATTAGCGGTTAAATGAAAACGGTTAAATGTAAGGAAAAGATGAGTTATTGGTATTACATCACAATGTGCTAATAAATAACTGATGTTTAAATGAATAATTAGTTGGCTGGTTGGTTGGATTTTATGGCATATCAAAATTTTTAGGTTATTTAACGCCAAATCCTTTTTAATGCAAAAAATCAGTTCTATTTCAAACAATTCAATTTAGCGTTAGTACACAGTTTAATTGTCAAAACGCTTATATTTCAAGCTATTCAGTTGAGTCAAACAGTTCTAATTCCCTTTACTATAAGGACAAATTTTGTTTACACAGTTAAATTTCAAGAGTTCTATATCAAACAATCAGTTTAGAGTAAGTACATTTTCAATGTGCAAAGACAGCTCTATTTCAAATAATTCAGTTTAGCATAACCATGCAGTTTAAATGTAATAACACAGTTTATTAGCAAAACATTTCTATTTCAAGCAATTCAATTTAGTCAAACAGTTATAATTCAAACAATCCAGTTTAGCATAAGTATGTCATTAGTTCTATTTAACCCATAGATAGGGCCTTATCAGGTGCTACCATTCCGGGACAGAGTGGAATGGGAGCAATGGCAATGAAAAGGTGCTCCGCATTCCCCAAAATCCCAGCATCACTGGAACCTCCTCATCAGATTGAAGTCGGTGTATTGTACAGCCCCAGCCGACTGGGCAATGAATAATTACTGTTAAATAGAAATATCCGTAACCCCATAACAGTGTGCAAAGAAACGATTAATATTAAAAAGAATAATTAATATTATGCAGCAATAATCGAAATGATTTGACAATGTAGAGAAATAAGTGTAATACTTATTTGTCCGAAAAAAATAGCTCCAAGTCATTTAAAAATAAAATTACCTACCAACTCTCAGTTAAAAATATGTATAAACATTTAAATTTGTTCAAACCAATGGATAAGGTTAAATTTAATTGATACTGTTTGATAGTTTCAATGTCAAAACAGTTCTATTCCCTGCAATTCAGTTTAGCATAAGTCTCGTTTTGTGATTACACGTAGTTAAATATAAACACAGTTCTGTTTCAATTCCGTTTACCATTAGTATAATTTTGTGTTTAGACACAGTTAAATGTAAAAACAGTTCTTGTTTAGACACAGAAAAAAGTAAACATAGCTCTGTTTCAAATAATTAAGTTTAGCATAAGTACGCAGTTTAAATGTTTAAAACAGTTCTATTTCAAACAAGTCAGTTTTCCATTAGTTCACTGTTTAGTTTTATTTGACTGTTAGATTGGACTACGTCAGATGCTACCACTCCAGGCCATAGTGGACCTGAGAGCAATTGCAATAAGAGGTACTTCGCTTTCCCCCAAATGTTGTATACTCATATGCAGATGCATGCATAATCATAACGATGACACAATAAAGACGAGCGACACAGTTCTTTAACAAATATACCTCTCACTTTATTGAAAGGTTTTGGTGTAAGAGGGAGTTGGAGACCGAAGTGAACTGCAACATATTGACCCCTCTCTATTTGCCATAACAGCGTTTCTTTCCCGTTCTCCTGGGCTGCTTAACCGGGGGCCTTGGGGCATAGCCCCTCTGGTTACTGGTTTTCTCTACTGCATCTTATCTCCAACTCATCTGATCTCCAACTGACTGACTTCCTGTTTCACCCGGGTTATATGATAATTCAACGTCCATCTTCTTCTTGTGGGCGTCACAAATCGTACACATTCAACCCGTCCACGGTCAAGGTTATATTCTGACATTCCTCCAACGGATGCACCTGTTATTTACAGTGGTGCATTTCCTATTTTGACCGCCAGGCCGGGTCGGAGGTCAATATACAACACAAAACTCCAACATCACTGAAACCTCACTATCTGACTGTTTTGCGTCATATCAGGAAACTTGTTAATGGGGTCTTGACCTCTGCAGAAATGCAGTCGGTTTAATCTGCAGCCCCAGCCGACTGGACAAACAGGATTCGGCATTAAATAACCTACGAGAGTTCATATGCCAAAAAATCCAAAAAAAAAAAAAAAAGAAAAACGATAAGAATTTAGTGACTTGCAACGAGTTGGAGTATTTCACCGGGTGTTGTTGATTTAAAATTTACACCTGTAAGATGTCGCGAAGACAACGGAATTTTTGATAAAGAAGACGTAATTAAATCTTTCCTTAGGATGTGAAGTGAGCTGAAATAAATAATTTCTTTTTTTCCTTAAGAGTAGGTGGTTGTGCGCTTATAAGTTGATCCGTTTTGTTTTTTTTGTTTAACGGCATATCAATTTACCTGGGTTATTTAAAGCCATCCCTGCAGAATATTATCAATAATGATATTTAACCTATAGCTGGTGGGGGGATAAGAGGTTACATATCTTTCGTCAGTTTATTTGTGCAAAAGTGAACGTTATAGCGCGACTGGAGTTCGAACTTGCTTACTTCGAGATCACTCTCTCGCCATTACGCCTAGAGGACTCCCCACTCCCTAGTTGAGGCTAGAGCTTTAGAATATACCATTGAAAAGGCGTCATCAGCCTCAAAATGTGTCCTGGGTATGACATTAAATAATCAGAGTGTGAGGTTCTTCTCCTGGAACTTTGGAGAATGTGTAGCACCTCTTAAATTTCATTACTCCCAGGTCCACTCAGACTTAGACTCGTAATAAATATCCTATCATCCCCTATTTACGAATCAAATGATTATCTGATCATTTACTAAATGTGAAACTGTTTAATAGTTTGCAAACAAATGATAAATAACAAATTGAATTATTAGTATTTGATAGCAATACTTAAAATTAGCTATGTTGGTTGGGACTGTTGAATAAGCCAACTGCATCTCTGCAGAGGGTAAGACCTCCACAAAAGAGTGTCCTGAATATGACATTCAACAGTCTGATGGTGAGGCTCCTGTAATGCTGTAGCTTTGGAGAATGCGGGGTACCCTTTCATTGGAAGGTTCATTCTAGCCTGGAATGGTAGCACCTGATCCGGTCCTATCTATCAGTCAAATAGAACAGTTTATCATTTAAACTGAAAAAAGAAGACGTCATAAATTGAATTGTTTGAAAAAAATGTGTTTGATCGATTATCTGAGAGTAAACAAATAACTGATGTTAAGTTGAATTATTAGTAATTTATAAAAATACTTGGTACTATTACACATTGTTGACTTGTTAAATTGAATTGTTAGAAATAGAACAGTTTGATCATTTTACTCTGTGTAAACAATTGACTGATGTTAAATTGAATTATTAGTAATTTATAGAAATACTTGAAACCATTTCGCTTAGGTGACTTAGAGCCATTTGATTATTTAACTGTGTATCTAAAAATGTGTTTACAAATCATATATTTAATATATATGTAAAAACAGGATTTGGCATTAAATAACAAGCAATGGTTGATATGCTCTGAAACCAAACCAAATCAATACTTAGAATCAATTTGTGAACAAAAATATCATCTCTAACACGTTTAAAAATGTTAACTAAAATCTATACGCTTATAAATCACACACGCACACACACACACACACACACACACACACATATATATATATATATATATATATATATATATACAATAGCCTATCAGTAGCTGTCTATGCCATGGCTAGTCAAGTGTTGATGTCCTTTTCGGTTGATGAGACCTTTTTTCGAGGTAGGTGAATTCATCTACGAGTTTCAGGGAACCACCATTTAGTGTGGAGATATCGCCTATCTCATTAAAGCACGTAATTCGTTTTGTCTGTGTTCACATCGAGGCCTATGTCGCTTGCTGCTCGTTCCAGAGAAGTCAGACCTGTCCGATAAAATAAAACACAGTTTTTACCAAGCAGGTTTCGTATCCATACTGCTATATGGGTACACCACGTGGACGGTGACTAAGCGTATGGAGAAAAAGCTTGACGGCAATTACACAATAATGCTACGAGCTGCATCGAACAAATCTTGGAGGCAAAATACCACAAAACAGCAGCTGTACTGCCACCAACTATCCATCATAAAATTCATTCAAATTAGACAAACCACACAGCGGGACACTGTTGGAGAAGTAAACACATACGCCTAAGTGATGTACTCCGGATGGACTCCTTAACAAAGATGAAAAAGTTTGGACGACCAGCTAGAACCTAAATACAATAGCTGGGTGCCGAGAAAGGATGTAGCCTGGAGGACTTGCCGAAAACGATGGACGATAGAGAAGGGTGGCCAGACAGGGCCAGGGATATCCGTGCTAGCAGCACGACATGATGATGATGATGATACGTGTGTGTACGTGTATAAATTGTATTTGACTGTAAATAACCCACAAGCATTGGCATGCCATAAAATCCATACAAACCAACACTCCATTTAAGAAAAGTTCCAGCCTGTTCGGTATACCTAAAAGACTATTGCTCTTGATATCAAAGTTTTCTTTCTTCTAAACTGGTTGCTAAATTTCGATTGGGGATTCAGTCATATAAAACATAATTTCCACAGTAGAAGATTAATTTTCTAAGCGAACACAAACAGCCTTGATATGAACATAACCCTGGTTTGAATTTGTTTTTTTCTACGCTGATAACCACAAGGCCACCTATACCTTGAACCAATATTGACTTACGTAGGGATGAACTAAGAAACTGTCACAGCTAAATTGCTTATTAAAAGAAGATGTTATCCTTAATACAACCATCGATGTAAGATAGAATACGATATAAAGTAAAATGTTAAATTCACTTATCGCATACACGTGACTTGAATTTCTATACCAGAGTTATTCAAATTTTTATTGAGAAGAAAAAGAAAGAAAGAAATATTATTCAGTCTTTGAAAATACAAAGCTTTTTCTTCTTTTTTCCCTGTTTTCTATTAGTGACTTCAACTACTTGGATTTCACCTGCAAAAATATCGTTCTTGAAGCAATAATAACTATTACTCTATTGAGAATATATTGTGACAGTTTGCCGTTGAAGATACTACATAAGGATGCGGATTTTTTTTCTATTCTTCCACATAACAAAAATGATTTGAATTTAACATTTTAAAAACTCATATCAAACACGGATTGACAATATAGTCATTTGGAACGATATTTTTGCATCTTGTCATCGTTAGTAAGTCAATGTAGATCTAAAATATTCGCTGTGTACGGTTTAAATCTGACAATTATTGAATTTGCGTTGGCATATGTCCTTTAACCAAATGGAGATTATTTTGGAAAATATATAAGTAAATTTGGCGACCTTAGCCGAGGGCTACCAGAAGGATACCTTTTCCATAGCTACTACACCGAGGTGTAAGGGAGGGTGCTACTCCTTTCCCTGGATTTCTCCACTTTATCCTTGATACGTACTTTATATTGCTGAGTGTTAAGCAAGGAGGTATCAAGTACCATTTTTAAAGTCTTTGGTATGACGTGACTTGGGATTGCATCCAGGGCTCCTGTTGCCCAGTCGGCTGGGGCTGTAGAATACACCGACTGTTTCTCTGCAGAGGGATAAGACCCCCCAACGAGTGTCCTGGGTATGACACTAAACAATCTGATGGTGAGATTCCAGCAGTGGTGGAGCTTTGGGGAATACGGAGTACCCCTTCATTGCCATCGCTCCCAGGTCCACTCTGGCCCGGAGTGGTAGCACCTGATAAGGGTCCTATCTATGGGTTAAATAGAACTAAACCGTGCTTCTTTCACTATACTGATTTTTGCATTTAAACTGCCTATTTATGCTAAACTGAATTGTTTAAAATAGAACTGTTTACTGCGTACTAGTGCTGAACTGAATTGCTCGAAATAGAACTGTCTTTGACGTCTAAACTGTGTGCTTATGCTGAACTGAATTATCTGAAATAAAACTGTTTGACATTTAAATATGTGTATTGCCTGTCAGCTGGGGCTGTAGAATACACTGACTATCTATGGGTTAAAAAGAACTAACAGCATACCTATGCTAAAATGAATTGAGTAAACTGAATAGCTTAAAATAGAAACGTTTTTGACAATTAAACCGTACTTACACTTAAACTGCGTACTTATGCTTAACTGAATTATTTGAAATAGAACTGTTTTTTGACATTAAAACTGTATTTACACTGAACTGAATTATTACATATAACTACTTAAATAGTTTGAAATGGAAATGTTTTTGACAATTAAACTGTGTACTTATGCTAAACTGAACTGTGTTCAATAGAACAGATTATTTACATAAAAATGGATTTGGCGTTAAATAACCTACAAAGGTTGATATGCCATACAAACAAACCAACCGACCAACCATTGGCGAACACTCTACACACTAGGGTATGAGCTGGTTGTTACAAAATATACGATTTTTAAAAAGAAATTGTATATAATCATTTATTCATAGGGTTTCAAGTATTCTTATCTAATACTAAAAGTGTGTGCAATAATATAGTTTAAAGTTGCTGTTCTTATTCAGTTATAATCTTAAGTATATACTTAGTTATCTAGTTTCAAGTTTTCCGATCTAATACCAATAATTTTAATATTATTATATTATTTCAAGTAACTAGTTATTATATAAGTAAAAAATATATGGCTTCAAGTTTAGTTTGGTTTAGTTTTATGGCTTATTAACAATTGTTGGTTATTTAATGCCGAATCAATTTTTATACATGTGAACAGTTCTATTTGAAACAATTCAGTTGAACATAAGTACATTATTTAGTTCAACTTAACCCATAAATATAACCGTAACAGGTACAACCACTGCTGGCCAGAGTTGACCTGGGGGTGATGGCAATAAAGGGGTATTCCGTATGAGTACACAGTCTAAATGTCAAAAACAATTGTATTTCAAACTATTCAGTTTAGCATGGTTACGGTTTCAATATCAAAATATTCTAAACAATTCAGTTTGAATACATACACAGTTTCGTTCCGTTAGACTTATAGATAGGACCCTATCAGGTGCTAGCACTTTAAGCCAAAGTGAGCCAGGGAACAATGGTAATACTCTGCATTCTTCAAAGCAATGGTAATACTCTGCATTCTTCAAAGCTCCAACATTACTGGAACCTCACCTTCAGATTGTTTCGTTGGGGAAGTCTTACTCTACTGCAAAGATGCAGCTGGTATATTCTAGCCCTACTGTCGACTAGCCCAATGGCTTCATGTTAATATTCTTAATACTAGTAATTTAGACTTAGATGGTTTCAAGTATTCTTATCGAATACTAAAAAAACATTACACAATCATATAGGTCAAAGTAGATGTTCCTATTTGATAATAATCGTTTCTTTGCTCAGTTATATTGTTTCAAATATTACGATTAAACACCACCATTGTAAATAGTAAAAAATAATTTATTACATCAACTAATTAATCATAATTAAAAAATTGACCCTCACTTTTATTTCGATATTTATCTTATTTTCACACTGAAGTATCATCATCATCATGTCGTGTCGCTAGCACGGATATCCCTGACCCTCTCTCGCCACTTTTCCCTATCGTTTATCGCCTCTGGCAGGTCTTCAGAGCTACATCCCGTATCCTCACATAGCTGCTGTATCTATGTTCAAGCTGGTCGTCCTGCTTTTGCCCGGCCATATGTGGGGGTCAATTGGAGTACATCATTTATGGGCTCCTCCCTGCTTCTCCAGTAGTGTCCTGCATGTCTGGTTCGTCTAACTTGGATAGTTTTTGTGAAGGGAGGCAGGTGCCCGTATAGTTGGTGCCTTGTGGGGTGTAGCCGTCCGGACTTGTTCAATATTGCTCGCAACATTCTTGTGTAATTGCCGTCTAGCTTCTTTTTCAGGCGTTTAGTTAGCGTCCAAGTAGAGCATCCACGCAGCAGTATCGATACGACCGCTGCCTGGAAGAAACTGCGTTTCATTTCATCGGTCAGGTCTGATTTCCATCATACGGAAATCGGACCAGAAATACTGAAGTATAATTCAGTATTACTATCTATAACAGATTCATATTTTAATATACCTTACCTAATTTAATAATCAAAACTTAGACTTCTGATGTCTGAATTTCTTCAATGCTTACCCATCTCAAAAATGAGTTGGCTCATCACTGCTTTGGTAATTTAATTTGTTTTTGTTTGGTTTGGTTTTCTGGCACCTCAACCATTGTAAGTTATTAATACTAAATGCTTAAATGTCAAAAACAGTTCCATTTTAAACAATTCAGTATAGTATCCATATACAGGTTCAATGTCGAAACATTTCTATTTCAAACAATCTAATTTAGAGTATTTACACAGTTATGTTCTATTTAACCCATAGATAGGACTCTATCAGGTGCTACCACTCCAAGGCAGAGTTTACGTGGGAGTGATGGCAATAAAAGTTGACTTTGCAATCCTACAAGTTCCAACATTACAGGAACCTCACCATCAGCTTATTCAGTCTAATATCCTGGACACTCATTGGGGGAGTCTAACCTTTCTGCAGAAATGCATTTGGTGTATTTTACAGCCCATTGCGAATGTGCAATTTGATGAGTAAGACGAAGTTGATGCTTTCAGCGTGATATAAGTATGAGGTCTTTAAAAATGTGAAGGTTAGAGATGGCACATAATGTATGCCAAATGAAGATTAAAGTCACAACTCAGAAATTATATTTATTTGAGTAGAATATGCGACACGTTGTAAGTTTAATAAGTCGAACAAGCTGAGTATAAGTAAGAAAAGTTAAATATTTACGCTGCGCCTGTGACCCACGTCTGGTTGAAGTTAGATTTTTTCAACCCCCTCGTCCTTTGCTGCAATGTCAAATGCATTGTCACAAAGATCAAATATTAATAAGATAAAATATCGTAAATTATGACGTAAAGACAAGTGTTATGTTTTGACCTTCGACCCAGCCCAAAACAAAATGCTATTCCAAGGTGATGCACCGGAAGGAAGTGACACATTCCAATGGCCAGTAATCGAAAGAGATCGCGTGGGCGGATTAAGGCTTATAATATGGGACAAGGTGAAGGTCCCACTTTGCCAATACAGACTGATGCACCGGAAGAGAGTGACCTCTGAACTGTATGACAGCTATTTCCGCTTGATGACGATTAAACATTCGATTTCAAAGATCCAGAGGGCGATCGTGTGGGCGTTGAATTAATATTTAACTCAGTTGAGTTCGAGTCCAAGAAGCAGTTGCCAGTAGAATTCCAGACGGCTAGAGACCAGATGTGGTAAGGAAAGCCACACCCGACCGAGGGGGCCCTCGGAAACCCCGATGGAGTTTGGGGTCCAGAGAAGATGCTGATAAGATGCAATGAAGTAAGCCAGCATCCGCTAGAGTGAGCCCCTATGCCCCCGGTTGGGCAGCCCTAGAGAACAAGAAAAACACAACGAGACGGTCATAACAGTGGGGTCAAGATATTGCAGTTATGTTCGATCTTCAGCTCCCTCTCACATGCAACCCTTGAACAACCCTTTCGAACCCTTACAAATAAAGTGAGAGGTAAAAAATATTGCTAATGAAGTCTTCCTGCGTCTTCCTTCCTTCGAGCGTCCTTATTTATTGCGTAAGTATGTATCCAGCATATATATGTATGTAACACAAGTAAAGTAAAATGTTCTGTTTTAACTGTTAAGTTATTTAAAACACAGATAATGCATTTAAATCTCCAAATTTATTTAAGTATATTTACCCAACCCTTCCGCTCGGACAGGATATGACACAAGGTCAGTTTTTAAGCAGAGTTTAACAGGTTTGAATTCAGAGTTTTCCTTCTGCTAGACTAGTTGCCTCACCAAGGCTGAAGAACCCAGTCTGTCCTACTATTTACCCATAGCTGGAGGGAGAATAATTCGATTCATACATTTCCCAACGGTATTAGTGCTATGTGAAATGCAATCAGGATTTGAACTTGTGTCGCCGTGTCCATTTCCTACGACAATAACCATTACATCACGGGCACCTCCAAATTCTCATTAGGTGCCCAATTCATGCTGCCTTGTACTACATCTAAGCAAAAAGCTTAGTAAATTACCACGGGCACCTCCAAATTTATTTAAGACAAGAATTAACTCTGCACTCACGGACTCTCTCGTGTTGGCTTCAATTTTTTTCAATCGATTCCCTACAATTGGTGGAACAAGTAATGTACTACTCTTGTTCTGAAAACACTAGGACTAGACTCGCCTTAGATTTAGCCGTACCCTGTCTACAAAACAAGGTTTGACTGATAGAAAACAACACATACTACACATTTCCCCAGCTTGTTTGGCAGAATCCAACAAATAGGAGGAATTAAGTGATGGTCAAATTTACTTCTGATCTAAAAGGTTAACAAGGTAACAATTATATCTCGATAAGGTGCTCATATCGATAGACAGAGATGGTGCCAAAAATAGCCATTTTTCACTGCACAATGGACTCTTAATGTTTCTTGTTGTTACAAAGCTGACATTCTTTATTCTCTGGATTTACATGTCTGCAATATCCTATTATTCGACTGGAATATCTTTGAGGGTATTTTTCTTTTTTTTTTTTCATTCTATAATTAAGATTCGATGTTATTATTTCAACCAACAGATTACATTGGTGCGAGTCCAAAAACGAAAGTTTTACCAGAAGAGCAGGATTTCTGTTCGTTTTTTTTTTTTTTTGATGATATTTTTTTTCAACTTCGTGCTTTCGTATTTTTTGTAATCAAAAGTGCAAGCTTGTGTTATTATAGCAAACGAAATGTATATCGATTGAAATCATTTGGAATCACAGGCTAGTTTTATTTTATTTTATTTTATTTTAATGCCATCAATGTTGTTTGTCTGGTTTCATTTCGACATTTTTTTTTTCGTTTTTATTGTCAACATGTATTGTTTAAAGCCATTTCCCGCTTACATGTCACGTCTTTCATTCGATTGTATCAGACTGAACGTTCGCATGTTGCACGTATATATTCTCTCTTTCTGTTATTTTTTTCCTTTTTTTTTTCTTTTTTGGCTTGCTTTCCATTCTCTCATTCCGTATACTATTATTCTCTGATTCTTTTATTCTATTACGATTTTTTTTAATCCTTTGTAAATTTGCTTCAATTTTTGTTTAAATGTTTTCTTTTTATTTTTGTTCAATTTCTTTTTTTTTTTTTGTTTTCCTTGTTTGTATATTTTTGTATTTATTTATATTTATTTCCTGCAGTTGAGAAAAAAAAAATTGTTTTTCATCTAGATTTATTTTCCTTTTCCCATTCAAAATGTTTTTGTTCAACTCAATTCATCTTTCTTTCTTTCTTTCTTTCTTTCTTTCTTTCTTTCTTTCTTTCTTTCTTTCTATATTTGCATACTCTTTCTTCTTCCATTTCGTCCATTATATATATATATATATATATATATATATATATATATATCTTTTTACTCTTTACCTGCTTTCTTCAAAAACTTACTCTTTCTGTTTGAATGAAATTTTAATCTTTCATACACAATTAGCACTCATTCAGTTTCCTTCATTTTCCGATTTCAGTTTTTTCCCCTTTCGGTAGTTCTCTTATGTATTACGTATAGTCATTAATGTGATTTCCGTTATTCAAACATTTGAGTTTTCATTTTAAAAATTGCAACATCGTTTCTTTATACCTTTCTTAAGGTTTAAAATATTTCAAATAACCTCAGCTTGTTCTCTTCTCCTTCTGATCTATCTATCTATCTATCTAGAGAGGGAGAGAGAGAGGGAGGGAGAGAGAGAGAGAGAGATAACCCACTTCATGACTATCGATCTCTTCATTCATCTATCAAATCTATCCATATATTTATCAATCTGTGAGCGTCCGTCCCTATTTCTCCGACTGTCTCCACCTCTCTTTCAATATATATATACATATATATATATATATATATATATATATATATAAAATTAACCTAAATCGCGAATCGAAAATCTTCTACTAAAGTTTCACCTTATCGGATCATCAGGAAGCCTAACTTCGACTAATTCTAAAGGAGAAATAACCTTCTTTTATTCACCAAAAAAACCACCTAGCTTAGAATTTGCATAACAAATAAATAAATAAATAAATAAAAAATATCTTACTTCGAATAAAAAAATTTAAAAAATCCCTAATTATAGAGCAACCACGCCCTTTTGTGTCTACAACTATTTAACACCTCCGATCTTTGGTTTAAAATATACCTACTTTTACAAGATGCCATTGCTAGTTTCTCCTCCATACAAAGCCGACAAACTCTGTCGCCCGCCCTATATTTAGGGCATTTCTTTATTACTTCCCATTTCATTATAGGATCTACCCCTTTGTTACCTTTAGCTCCCACACGTAACTAGATAAAGCAGTGCTATGCTTATACTTCTTAGATTATTATATTAGATTAGCAAATATATATATATATATATCATCATCATCATTTCGTGCTGCCAGCACGGATATCCCTGACCCTCTCTCGTCACTTCTCCCTATCATTCATCGCCTCCGGCAGGTCTTCAGGGTTACATCCTATGTCCTCACATAGTTGCTGTATGTAAGTTCGAGCTGGTCGTCCTGCTTTTGCACGGCCATATGTGGGGGTCCATAGGAGAACATCACTTATGAGCTCGTCCTTGGTTCTCCAGCAGTGTCCCACGTGTCTGGTTCGTCTAACTTGTATAGTTTTCGTGATGGGGGGGGGGCAAGTGTCCGTATAGTTGGTGTCTCGTGGGGTGTTGTCGCCAGGACTTGTTCGATACTGCTCTCAGCATTCTTGTGTAATTTCCGTCCAGTTTCTTCCCCAGCCGTTTAGTTAGCGTCCATGGAGTGTATCCATATAGCTGTATTGAGACAACCGCTGCCTGGAAGAAACTGCGTTTCCTTTTATTTAATTTATTTTATATATATATATATATATATATGATACCTATCATATATATATATGTGGTGCCTTCAATAAGTTTCCAGACTTTTTTGGACAGGGTTTTAAGATTGTCATAGACTCTTGAAAATTCAGTATGTTATTGCTATACATCTTATGAGATGACTGACCAACTTGTATGATTTCAGGTTCAAAAGAATAGCCTCAGCAGCAATTGGAATACACCCTACTAAATCCTGATTGTCACAGCTGGTGAATTTCAAAAATGCAATCTGGAAGTGAGGACAATTTAGAAGAACGATATGCAATAAAATTCTGTTTTAAACTTGGAAAAAATGTCACAGAAACATATGGAATGCTTTAGACTTCTTTTGAACCATCTTGCATGAATCATGCATCAGTTTTTTGAGTGGCATAAGAGATTCAAGGAAGGCAGGGAATCTGTGAGGGATGATGAGAGATTTGGGAGCAGTAAGGAAGGCAGTAAACCAGAGTTGATTAGCCAAAGTGTGAGGGTTAGGGTAAGTGTTACTACGTTAAGGTTTTAAGGGAGTTCAGGAAAAGATTCCGTCGGAAGAGGCCAGCACAATTTAAATCGGGTCAGTGGCATTTTCACCAGGACAATGCACCAGTCCACAGTCCATCCTTGTCACAGACTATTTGATCAAGATGGGCATCAAGACAGTTCCTCATCCTCCCTATAGTCCATACCTTGCTCCCTGTGACATTTGATTTTTCCCTAAGCTCAGAGGTTGTCGTTATGAAACAATTTAGGAGATGAAAGAGACGGTGACGAAGGTCATTGACACACTCACACATGAGGACTTCCATGGGGCCTTGCAGAAGTTGTTGGAACGGTACAGCAAGTGCATTGCAGCCGGAGGAGCTTACTTGGAAGGGGACTAGAGTTTCATGTGTGTACTATCAATAAAAGTGCCTATACGATAAAAATCTGGAAAATTATTTAACGATCCTCGTATACATGATACCTATATATATATATATATGATAGGTGTCACACAGTATCATAAAAAGACTGATGTCTATACAGCCGCATTGCTTTCAACGAAACGATAATCAGATGATTACTCTAGGTTTAGGCATTGTTTCGTGTCTGAAGCATCATTACTATAAACACAGAGTTCCCCAGCTGTAAATGACGATACCACCTGACTTTATATATATATATATATATATATATATATATATATATATATATACAAACTGTGTGTGTATTTCAGACGCTCCAAATCTATATTATTTTCTTTTTTCTTCCTATCTATCAATATATCTATCTATCTATCTATTAGCTTTAATACCAATGGATCTAATTTTTTTTCTGTTTCTATAGAAGGTGTTGACGGTAATGCACCTTTTTTAGTAAACTAAAGAGATCTCAGTAGAACATCTTGCACAACTTGACATAAACGTTTATAAATCAATATATTTCTAGTCTCATAATAAGAGACATTTTCTTTTACCAATAAACATTTATTTTTCAACATAATCTCTTTCCATGTCAACGCACTAAATTAGTAGCCAATATTAATCTGATAGACCGTCCATTGTGACGGAAAATTTACAGCTCGAATTTCAACTAATATCTATATAGCCTTCAGTTATTTATTAATTCATGCACACAAGCTCTCACACGCACATGTCCACTCACAAACACATGCACACTAACATACACATGCATATGCACTCACACATGCACACACGCCTATATATATATATTTCTGAATTTATCAATTAACGGATATTGATTCATTTCTTCCAGATATTTCTGTTTCTCCGCATTTTTCTAAGCAAACTCAATATTTATGTATGAGAATATAAAACACACACACACACACACACACACACACACACACACATATATATATATATATATATATATATATATATATACGAGGATCATTAAATAAGTTTCCATACTTTTTTCGCATGGGCACTTTTATTGATAGTACACACATGGGACTCTAGTCCCTTCGAAGTAATATCCTCCGGCTGCAATGTACTAGTTGTACCCTTCAAACAACTTCTGGAAGGCCCCTTCGAAGTCCTCTTGTGTGAGCGTGTCAATGACCTACGTCACAGCCTCTTTCATCTCCTCAATTGTCTCATAACAACATCCTCTGAGCTAAGGGAATAACCAAAAGTCACAGGGAGCAAGGTTTAGACTATAGGGAGGCTGAGGAACTGTCTTGATGCCCATCTTGGTCAAATAGTCTGTCACAAGGATGGAGTTCTGGACTGGTGCATTGTCCTGCTGGAAATGCCACTGACCCGATTTAAATTGTGTTGGCCTCTTCCCTAGAAATCTCTTCCTGAACTCCCTTAAAACCTCAGCATAGTAACTCTTACCCTAACCCTAAGCCTTTGGCCAATCAACTCTAATGTATTGACTTATTTACTCCTCCCACACCTCTCATCATCCCTCACAGACTCCCTGCCTTTCTTGAATCTTTCATGCCACTCAAAAACTGATGTTCGATTCAAGCAAGATGGTTCAAAAGCAGCCTGGAGCATTCCATACGTTTTTGTGCCATTTTTTTCAAATTTAAAACATAATCTTATTGGATATCGTTCTTCTAAAGTGTCCTCAAGTCCAGATTGCATTTTGAAATTCACCAGCTGTGAAAATCAGGATTTGGTAGGGTGTATTCTAATTGCCTCTATAGCTGTTCCTTTGAACCTGAAATCATAAAATATTGGTCAGTCATCTCATAAGATATATAGCAATAACGTACTGAATTTTCAAGAGTCTACGACCATGTTAAATGCCTGTACTAAAAAAGTCTCGAAAGTTATTGAATTCACGACGTATATATATATATATATATATATATATATATATATATATATATATATATATATACGCTCCTTTCTAATCACCTGTGGCTCGAGTATACGCCAACTGCATATTTGCATATCGTAGGACACTACCTCAATGAGGGTCCTGCGTATGACATTGAACAACCTGATTGTTGAGCTCCAATTCTGTAACGTTGGAGAATGTGAAGTGCCCTTTCGTTGCCATTACTCCTAGGTTCACTCAAACTCGGAGATGTAGTACCTGTTAAGGTCCCATTTATGCAGTCACATAGAACTATTTAACCATTTAACTGTGTGCAAGCCAATGACTGATGCTTAAATATAATAGTTACTTTGACATTGCAATACTTGAAAACATTTAAATGGATGCCTATAAAACTGTTGGTATTTGCGATACTTGAAGCCATATAACTGTGAGCAAACAAATGAGAGATGAATACTTGAAACCACTTAATGGTGAGCAAATGAATGAGCTTGGGATCATTTAAAAATCTTCTCCACAAATTTATAAATATTTAGTATATATGCATAAGCATGATTTGGTATGAATTGGCCTTTAATGGTTGATATTCCCCTGAACCGATCAACCAATCTTTCTGTTGTGATATGATTTTGTTGCAGTCTATCAAATTTCTCTCTTTCCTTATCGCTCTTGCTCTCTCTGGGGTTGTTCTCGTGGTGTAATGATTAAAGCGACGGACTGCGGAATCGTAGTAAGCGAGTTCGTACTCCAGTCGAGCTATTACGTCCACTTTGCGACAAATACCCTTGGGAAAGGTATGAACCCCGCTTATCCTCCCAGCTATGGGTTAAATAGTACAACTACTGTTCTTCTAGGAGAATAGCTTTGGCATTAAATAACCTACAAAGGTTAATATGCCATTAATCAAAGAAACCAAACCATCTTGCTCTCTGCCTATATATATGTATATGGTTTGGTTTGGTTTGGTTTTATGGCATATCAACCTTTATATATCTTTTAATGCCAAATCCAGTTTTATGTAATTAATCAGTTCTATTTCAAACCATTCAGTTTAGCATGAGTACACAATTTGTCAAAAACAATTCTATTTCAAACAATTCAGTTTATTCAAGCCGTTATATATAACAATTCAGTTTAGTGTAAGTACAGTTTCAATGTCAAAAACAGTTCAATTTCATATAATTCAGTTTAGCATAAGTACGCAGTTTAAATGTAAGTACAGTATAATTGTGAAAAACATTTCTATTTTGAGCTATTCAGTTTAGTCAAGCAGTTCTAATTCAGCTTATTCAGTTTAGTATAAGTAGAGATTTTGTTTACACACAGTCAAATGTCAAAAGTTCTGTGTTAAAAAATTCAGTTTAGTGTACATACAGTTGCAATGTCAAAAAGCAGTTATTTTTCAAATAATCCAGTAAGTACGGTTCAATTGTCAAAATCATTTCTATTTCAAGCTATTCAGTTTAGCATAATTATGCCGTTAGTTCTATTCAACCCATAGATAGGGCCCTATCAGATGCTACCACGCTGGGCCAGAGTGGACCTGAGAGGAATGGCAATGAACAGGTGCTCTGTATTACCCAAGGCCCCAGCATTACTGGAACCTCACCATCAGACTGTTTAGTGTCATACCAGGACACTCGTTGGGAGTCTTACCATATATATGTGGGTATATATATATATATATATATATATATATGTAAATATATATTTGTATTTTGACTCGTCATCACTGTACCGTCACATACCAAATAGACACTTGAAACTTTATACAGCACAACTGTATGTTTGCAAAGCTACAGTAATTAAATGAAAGTTTGTGCTGATACAGTCTCAATAGTCGTTTGTACAACTTCTTCGTCTTAAGCGTCTCTCGGATCTTGTGATAACCTCGCCGTGAAAAAAAAAGTGACGCACACTCAAAAATCCCGTTTTGGTTCGTTTATACCAAAGTTTATTCGCAACTACGTTCACTTTTTAAGTAGTCGTCGGGAGGAGCGAAACAGAGTATGAAAAGCGAGTCGACTGCGTCAATTGGACAAAAGGAAGCAACATGCCATGAGTAGAGAGAAGACAGACACAGACCTTGAATTTTCTTCCACGTTTTCTCTAGGAGTTCGAACAAGTGGTTTTTACGTGGCGGGGTCTGTACTCACTGCTGCACGTCCGGGCTAAAACTACTGTCTATACATCGTCGTGTCCCTCGGTCTACTGAACTCTTTTCTCGTTTCCTATCCTGTATCTACTGCCTTATGGCGTTGTCATTTGAATTCCCTTCAGCCAATCGGAACTCGTTGTTGATTAGCTGCTGATACGTTTCAGTTTTTAAATTGGTCGTCAGTAATTATTTTTCATCACTTGAACGAAGTAGTTCGAAATTATATCCATTATTATTGATTGCATCCTGGTAGAAGGTTCGCTGACATGTTGACCTTTGCTTCACTCCGTGAGTGTTTTGAACAGGCAAAGTATTTTACTCCAGGAACTTATGCTCAACAATTTTTGACTGGGCCATTCAAATTCGGAAGTAACCGAAATAAAATGATTGAACAAAAGTTGAAGGCGCCGTTTATCGCAGTAAATTAAGCAGATAATTCAAGAAACTTTGCTCTGGTTGCTAGAACCTTGACGATCAGTCAAGATCAGATTAGCCTAAAAACGTGTATTTTGAAGCCGTACTTCAAGTCAAAGAAGTAAAATCCGGTGAGTAGCGCAAGGAGAATATCAGGCGAGCTTGGCATCTTACAGTAAATTGTGGTTCGTCACCGTCAGAACATCTGCAAAAGTGTGCGGACATGCTTATTTCTATGCAATTATTTCTATGCAATTATTTCTATAGGAAGTTTCTTACCAAGTAACAGAAACTCGCCAGAAGTGAGCAGATAGAAAATGTTCCAGTTTAATTCCATGAGGTCATCAGGGGAGAATGTGCACCGTTTTGGGGCCTTCCTCTCTACGGTTTTATTTGCACATCGGCCTCCTCACTGACATGAGGCCCCATTACAGCATCGTATCAAATTAACGTCTAACGGCGAAAACATTTGAATCATCCTAGTTTATATATATATATATATATATATATATATATATATAACGTCTCTGTGTCTGCCTCTATTTCTCTCTCTCTCTCTCACACACACACACACACTCTCTCTCTCTCTCTATATATATATATATATATATATATAAGGTATTCTTCAATCCAGTAAATCCGGAGTAGGGAACAATTCCGTCAGGACAAATAAATTATTCAAATTTCGAATATCTAAATATTGCTGGTAAAGAGCTCAATGTAGGTAAGTTTATAGAACAAATGATATTATTTTTTCAAGAAAAAAACAAAAACAATATTCGGCGACATTACGATTATAAATTTATTTCCATCCTGTTAGGAGCATTGATATGATGAAGTCCTGTTAAAAATAATTCTAGAGTCTTTGATTCATATCAATGCTCTTAACAGAATGAAAATAAAATTATCATCCTAATGTGACCGAATATTGTTTTTTCTTGGAAAAATTATATATATACATATATATATATATGAGTGAGTGTGGGGAGGGCAGAGAGATTTTTGACAGCTTATAAGATAAATTAGTTCAACTTAACTCCTATGGACCCCAACATATGGCCGAGTAAAAGCAGGACGACGAGCACGAACATATATACAGTAGCTATGTGAGGATACGGGATGTAGCCCTGAAGACCTGTCTGAAGCGATGAACGATTGGGAAAAGTGGCAAGAGAGGGTCAGGGATATCCGTGCTAGAAGCACGGCATGATGATGATGATGAAAAAAAAAGCAAGTCCAAATCGCAAGTGGTAAGTAATCAACAAAAAGGAACGAACATCCTAGAATATGTCTATCGTGGCCCTATTATACAGTATTCAAAGAAGCGTTCAAGGGATTCTTCCGAAGAGTGTAAAGAATTGATATATTATGTAAAGTGGATGACGGTATTGATAGGTTTTAAGACTTGTTTTTGATGAAGGGACTATAGGTACCTTTTTTCAAAAACTTGTTTAGGGATGAGAATATAACCTGGTTAGGATTAAAGAGAGCTAGACGGTAATTACACAAGATTGCTGCGAGCAATCCTTAACAAGTCCTGGCGGCAACACCCAACAAGACACCAACTGTACAGCCACCTGCCTCCTATCACGAAAACTATCCAAGTTAGACGAACCAGACATGCAGGACACTGCTGGAGAAGCAGGGACGAACTCATAA